>CM028365.1:14283121-15483121 GCA_016624345.1 Platycodon grandiflorus | reverse complement strand
TAGCCGGATTACAAAAAGAAACGAAAATTAAGAAAATGCGCATCCGGGGAATCGAACCCCGGTCAGTACCGTGGGAGGGTACTATGATACCACTACACTAGATGCGCTTGTTGTGAAGAAGTAGGACATTTTATTTTATAAATATATTTATTTTAATTATAATTTCTTTTCATTATAATTCGTGATCAAATGTTTGATCCAAAAATGGCCTTACAGAGAAAGTTCTGTATTTATGTGAATAATTATAATTTATTCATAGAAAAAGAAAAGAGGTTTTCGAAAAAATAGAAATTTTCGACCTAACTGACATTATTTTCTTTCAATAATCGAGGGAAGATGACACTGTTATTTGCTTAGTATCCGTTCACTCTATAGAAGAGTGCGGTATATTCAAGTATAGCATTTTGACCCGACAAGTTATATTTTATGGCTTTTGAGCAACAATTAAAACCAACTTCTAAAAATATCATTTTTAAAACTCACGCCTAAGTCTCTGTCTCTCTCACGCCACACCTTCTCTCTTTCCCTCTCACACTCCTTCCTCCTGCCATTGAAGCTCCTTCCTCCTGCCACTAAAGCACGGGTATGTCTCCTTCTCTCTTTCTCTTCGTTTTTACACACACTACTCCCATTGTTTTTTCTTCCAGAGTTTGTGTACAATTTGTTCAAACGACTCCAGGGTCGTTTGAACGACTCATGAACATCCACCTATGAGTCGTTCAAAAAATAAGAGCATATTATGGGATTTTTACCAAAAAAAAAAAAAGAGGCCTTAAAAATGTTTTTGAGTAAGAGCATCAGCTGTGGGGATTTTTCCCCACTTTTTTCTATCCCAAAAAAGCTGCCCCAAGCTTTTTAACCATAGTGAAAAATGTTGATGAGGTTTGTTGGGAGAGCGGCTTTCCTTTGAGAGAGATTTTTTTTGTCAATTTATGGGGCCCACATGAAGTAAAAATTGTCAAACTTTTCATCGCAGCTGCCGGCCCACTTCCTCAATATATTAAATGTATATGTGTGTGTGTGTATATATATATATAAGTAAAGTGGTATAAATAAAGTGTGACTCATAAAAAAAATTGTTAGGAGATTTTTGATAGTTGAAAGAGAATTGAGATTTTGAGGTGGAGATGATGTGGCATGTGACAAAAAATGAGCTCCACGGTTGTGGATGCTCTAAGTTAGGCTATATAAAAACTACAGTATTTTGACAAGGCAAATAGGCAATTGAAGAAACCCCATAGAAGAATCATGCTTTCATACTTAAAACAGATTTATCATCTTTCTTATATGATATGTGGTGAACAATTTGTTTATCCAATCTAGTAAATGAATATTCAATATCCCAACACTTCAGTTACTCCTCGAATGTTTTAAGAGACTGGAGGTAAGAAATGACCTAAAGTTCAAGAACATGTCGAAAATCTGGACAAGCAAAACGTACTAATCATTGTCTTTCTCCGCTAACTAAATTTGCAACACACGTTTAATCGAAATCATTTACATTCAAACATTGTTCTGGTAAAAGATACGACAGACTACAGTGCACAGTATCGTTCTTACTCATGGTCTTCTACAAGGAGAGTACAGACATGCTTTCTCTCACCAAGTCAACCGATGATCCAAAATTTACCCTTAAAACTAAAAAAATAAGGGGCTGCATAAAAATTTTCTATAGTGCCTACTTGATAGATAGCTGATTTGGTCTGTTGAAATCAACAAGGTACACGTGATTTCAGCACAACTTCAACAACATTGAAGTTTGGTAATGACCATGCACTTGAGCAGGTTGAGAAACTGAATCAAGACTTTACTTGGATAGCTTTGCAGCTAACCTACCCCTAACTGTTTTCAAGTCTGGCTGACGTTTTCTTGATTTTCTTTTCCGCGGGGATCTCCAGGGTCGCTTTCTTTCTAACCGCTGCCTACGGATCTCAGGATCTGCCCAGCCTTTTCCCCATTCAGCAAAAGAAGAATAAGGTTTCCGGCTTGTCGTTGAGAGCAGCATATCTGCTTCAGGGTATATATAGAAAGGTTGCTCTCCGTCGGTTTGCAGAAATTCAAGGCCCATCTTTGTTGGTTCAGGAAATTTAATCTGAACATGAATCTGTCCAATGGAGTCAAAAGAGATCACCAGATGAAAAGAATTTAATTTGCAGATAAACCACCAAAAGATACTACACTATGATCAGCAAACATAAATAAAGTTCAAGGAAAACAAAGAAAGTTACAAAGATCTGCATAACAGGAATTGAACCAGCCTAATCACAATCACATCTAAAAACAACTGGTGTGTTTGGCAAATGCCTTTACAGTTAAGAAAAGAAACCAAGTCCAGTTATCTGGTTCTTTAATCCCATGTAACCTAATCCCTCGGTCCCCATACAATAATCTTACTTTCGTCGCTTTTTAATATTGCAACTTTACTTTCATATTCTTTTATTTGCATCAACATTACTCTTTTTTGGTATGACACATAAAAGCAACATCGTGTCTTTGAAACGAAAGAAAATTTTGGGAAATCAATGGAAATTTACAGCTTAGATTTAGAAATGGAACTTTTTTGGGACAAACAAAACAGGATAGTAGAACTCTTTTTATGGGACTGAGGCATTAAATAGTCTATCATTCTATGTAAGCCACCATCTGTGACATGCATGTCCATTTTCATCATTGCTGATTGCGCTATAACCAACTTAAAGCTTCACCATCGAAGATAATGACCATGACCAAACCAAGTCAGAAGGAGATGCAAGTGTGTAAATCATACATAAATGGAACTGAAGACAAGATGGATGTTGGTTTCCAATATACATGTAAATGATTCTGAGATCTGGCTCTCTAACCAGATCACTATCAACAATATAATGGAACTATAACTAAAGTTAGAACTACAAAAGGAGAAAATTTTGAGTTCCTAGTTACAGTAGGGCTAAATCAAGGATCAGCTTTAAATCCTAATTTTATGCTATTGACCAAACATATTCAAGATGATGATGCAGAGTGTTGCATGTTGTCAATGTGTCCTTACAGATGAGACACAGGCAAGAGTTACTACAAAACTCAAAAAAAGTAGAAAGAAGCTTTAAAAGTCAAGAGTTTCAAATAAGTAGGAATGAAAAAGTATATAGGATGCAAGTTTAGAGGCAGGAAATCTATTGGAGAACCAGTCAAGTTTGATCAAGAAAAACTGTTTTATTAGGGTCAATAATTACTCAATAGGGAGAGGTGGAGATGATTGCAGAAACAAAATTGAATCAAGTTGGGCAAGTGGAACAATCTAAGATGAACACATTCACGAGATAGTAGTAGCGCCGATCAGAGATAGTATCATAAAAAGCTGTTAGGGATGGTTTGGACAACATACATCACACTATCACAGACTAGTAAGTGCACCTGTTATGAAGAGTGATAATATCAATATCAACACCAATGCTCAAATTAGAGGAAAACCAAATCTATGTGACAATGAAGAAGGATATGTGAAAGTGTAGTTTCACAGAAACTCATGCTTTGAACAGAATAAATTCCAAAAATGGATTCGTGTAGCCGACCAACCCTAAGTAATTGGGGGCAAAGGCTGAGTTGGAAGTATTTTATTTTTGAGTTATACACCGTTTCACTGGCACTCCTCAAATTCCAACATGTTCATAGACAAAGAAAGCAGTAACTGTTGATTCCATATAAGACTTGAGATGGTGCCAAAAGTGGGCCAAATTATTAGAATGGACCACCAATTAAGTGTTAAGCATCTCATAGTGAAATTACAAGCAACATCCTTTAACATGAAAATGATAAGATAAAAATACATAACTAAATAAGCAGCTATTCATAGCAATCTCATTAAAAAAAATTGCCTACATCCTTTAACATGAAAATGATAAGATAAAAATACATAACTAAATAAGCAGCTATTCATAGCAATCTCATTAAAAAAAATTTGTCAACCAGGTATATCATAGTAAAAATAACCAACTTTAGAGTTCATACCCTGTCATCTCCCTCTTTGATAAATCCTTTATCTTCCAAAATACGAGCAAGACCTCGCCACCATATGTGATCAGTGGCAGTAAACTTCTGAAACTGCTCCATCATATTAAATGCAAATATATTGGTATCCCAGATAGAGAACTTAAGAACTGTGGAAGAACAATAAGGTGAAAATATATCTTAACAGAATAAAAGATTCACCAGAATGATTAGAAGCAAGTTTATGAAAAGAAAAAGACCTAGCTTTGAGCTGTACTACCACATACTAGCAGCCACTCATACTTCAAGCCATGTTCGCAATGGTCAACAATCCAAGCTATACCCATGAACCAAGTAATAGCCATCATCTATATTAGGTTTTCATTTTTTGCAATAAGTGGTTCATATGACAGTTTAATCACATTGCATACTGTCTTCTCCTTCTTCCAGTTATTCACAATTTATCACAGAAATGATTAGTAGCATTCCCAAATTAAACATCAATTAAGAACTGAAGTGAATCAAAGACTTCGTCAGTGCACCTTTAATTGGAAATGGAAGATCGATCAGACCAATTCTAAATTGGTTCCTTTTGGTCTGATGTGAAAATTTACAACATGGTTGAGGTAAAGGATAAAATTTCCGAGTACCTATCTTGGATGTTGCTACAGGCCTCCCTGTTGGAGGTTATCAAGAAAGCCTCCAGCAAGTTGTACATGTGAAGATTCATTTCCTTTATTTCTTTATGTTTTCTTAAAGCCATATTTCTTAATATAGATTGCAGTAGCAAAGATGAACATATGTGTTTTGTGAATGCTATGGAATAGGCAGTAAAACGCTGACCCTCAGAATATGAGAAAACTGTTCTTTTGGGGCAAACTAAAAAGGAAAGTGTACCTCTCCTTTTGGGACGAAGGGATTATTAGAGTATCTCAGATTTGCTGTTATTTGAATTGCCACCCGGTTCTTCTTAGAGATGGAAAATGGCAGGATAACTTTTGCAAATCTTGATTCAGAATATCATAAACTTTAATCATGGAATATATAACTCATATCAAGAAAGACAAGACGGAAATCAGCAGCAAACTGACCCACCACAACAGAGATAACAAACAATGTTTGCAGGTGTGGACATGCACATTCAGGGCTACAGACACCACTCCAGTACATGCAAAAACAGGTATGAGACTTTCTGAATGAGAATGTACGAGTGTGTGTAATAGAGAGAGAGAGAGAGAGAGAGAGAGAGAGGTAACATGTAACCAGAATTACCTGTTCCCGTATTTTGCTAACAAACATCTTAATGTTTAGCTTCTGTGAAACTCTATCTCGTCTGTTACCAGGATAGCTATCATCATCATATGAGCCTCCTAGAAAACTGCTTTGTCCCTGAAAGTTGAGAGTTGAGATGGACCATATTACAAAAGGAAGCTAAAAGTTCATCAAAATAAAAGAAATTAATAGTTCCTTAATTAAAACGTGGAGGAACTTACTATGAAAGCTCAATTCTTACAGATTGAATTTCTGACAAGGTGCAAAGAGTTTTCAAATTATCACTTTCATAGAAACATGTCTGTTTTTAAAGTCGTCGGGTAGAGTAACGACAAGGTCTTCTCTGACAATGGACAGACATGTGAATAAGAATGTCTAACATCTTCCACTCCTAGATCCTATGGCATGAAGCAGCTGTTGCATGTGCCGACTTTCAACAGGGCCAAGAACAAACAGATTTTAATGCCTACACATGTAGTGATTCAATGTTTACTCCAACAAATCTCAGGTAATATATGGCAAGACATGCGGGGCATCGAAGTTTTGCCCGCAGTTTGTACCTTTTCTTGTATGCGAAGATCGATTGACATAAACTTCAACATTTCCACACAATCCTCACTCAATGTACAAAACAAGGGAATCACAATTATCTATATCAAATATTTACGTTTCTTAATTTTCTACGAAGCAACCATTTTCTACATTCAGTAAATGCAACAAGCCCCTAGCATGCACTATCAACATCACAGACCTTGCTCTGCAAGTTTAATACTCCCTCCGTCCCGGATAAATGTTCCTACTTCCTAGTGGATAAAACACAAGAATTAATAAACATAATTAATGATGTGCTAGAAAATGTATTCTGACATTAATTGACTTCAATTATTCTAAATAATTGGATTTATTTGGGATGTGTTATATTAAATGAAACTTTAAGGGTATATTAGGAAGAATGGTAGAGAATAGGTAGATCAAAAGTCTTTAGAAACATTAGTTGGGACATCCCAAAATAGAAAGTAGGAACATTTATCCGGAACGGAGGGAGTACTAATTTAAGGGCCAACACAAACCTCTGTTAATATAAATTCTTCCACTTTAATATGGTTGGGTTAAGACAAAAGTAACTTTCTTATACTGCAACTACTTTCCCTCAACAGAATCACAGTGCAAAATTTAGTCCTTCCAACTCAACAATCTCATTCTACACGTGTTTGGGAGTTGACCAACAGAATAAATGTATACAACAATGCAAGTAAATAGGGAAAGGCCAGGCAAACTCGAAAAATGCTAATTAGGTATCTGCAATCCTCTTGAAATCACCATGGAGGCATGGAGGTCACAAAAAGATGTTCTTCAATGCTAATAGAAGTTAACATAGCATACGACTCCAATATCAAATGCTAATGAAAAAACAAATATAAGCTTCGTATTCCAAATTTTAAGGACTTCACACCAACAAGACTGATGAATTAAATATTATAGAAGAGAGAAACAAATGAATTATTGACAGTTCTCACATGATGAGCTGCAATAACTCGTAAGAAAGTTTGTGCTTCATCCATCATATTCTGCATTTCAGGTGGCCCCTTAACGCAAACATCACACCTGCAGTAGAGAAGCACTGTATGTAATTTTTCACGGGACAAGAACGGTTGAAAAGGAGCAAAATATGAGAAAGATATGTTGCAAACATGGATAATAAGGAACTCCTGGCATCATGACAACCAGAACAACATTTTTAGTAATAAAGTATTACATACTAAAAGATGGCAAAATTTATTCATTTACACTATCACCATGAAAGGTTGCAATGGTAAAAGGTTCGCTGCAAACTGTAATTTGCATGACTTTTATATGCATACTGTTGCAGTCGCAGATATAAATGAGGTTGCGGGATAGACATACAAAATACATGTTTGAAAGGATGCCTAAAGCCTCAGAAGGAGTTAAATCATGAACCCCCTATTCCTTTAATTGTTTACCACTTTTACCCTCCACTAATATTATTGAATGAGATAAACATCCCTCTTTTACACACAGCTCTAACTTGGGACGAAAAGAATGACATACACAAGACACTTCTCATGGTTGAACTCCTCCCCAAAATACTGCACCAGTGCTTTGGCTCGACAATTAGAAGTATGAATTCCATATCTGTAATGGATAAAAAGAAATCTCAAGTGGCATTTTGAGATATGTAAACAAGTAGTAGGACTTCAACAGCATAATTTAGTGTCAACCTGAAGCAATCTGATAACATCCTATATGCTTGCTTTGTCTGCTCTTCACTTCTTTTGCTTGGGAGAAGTGACGGTATTCTTAATAAGTTTGCATATAGAACTGCTTGACAAAACCGAAAGAACAAAGTTATTCATGATACAAGAGTTCCTGTCTTAATCTTGGGTTTTATTAACACTGATGTGCCAACTTTTGGGGAAACACACAGGCTAAAGAAGGGATTATAAGATACAATCTAGAGTTGACTATGTACTTATTAAGAACTAAAAATTATTAATCAGAACAATAAAGTATAATCTTCTCTGGCACTTCTATAGTTCTATTAGCAAAGAAACTGCTCATTAAACCAAAATACTTGATACAGAAGTAGAATATAAGTTACTTGCAATGTCAAAAGATACAGTACATATGGAAATTAACGCTTAATATGGGTGTGCCCAGATGGTGCTGGATGTTGATTTGTGGTGGACAGCAAACATATTTTATATGTTGGCCATTGTTAATGGCATTCAAGTGAGACAAAGGGCACTCATGATGTATGCATAAAACGTACAGTCACACGTGAATCCAGCTTTAGAAGGGTAAACATGTAATTCGCAAAGGTACTTAGATGTATCAATGTGCTTTTGGTTTTTGTTAGAATGCCACATTTGCTATCATTCTCTAAGGAATACAGAAAAACTACTTTGTTTAAATGAGACTTTTCTTTTGAGAGAAGTCAGAAGTTTGTCCTAGGTCTAATCTTTGAATCTAAATAGAGGGAGAGATCATCTCAACAAAAAATAAAATTGTTGTTCCATCTAATTTTTGCTACTTTTCCTTTACCATTCCAAACGGTCATAACGAATTGAGATCAATTAAATATTTCAAAAGATCATGTTTTGACTGCAAAAACTGGAGACATGAAGTCGTTTAGAAATTATTCAATGCTTAAGGGTCAAAACTGCAATTTATCCAACTTAAGTGATTAGAATTTAACAGTCAAAACACCAAACATGCTTGAAGTAATAGAGGAATGACGTTACCGCAATCTGCCAACTTCCCATCCCGTCCAGCTCGACCTGCTTCTTGGTAATATGCCTCCAAACTCTGTCCACAAGGAAAATAGAAACAATCTCAAGCATGACTATTATGCGCGTTATTGCCATGCCAAGTTAGAAAATGTGGAAAAGTGAAAGAGAGACTGCAAATGATGAACGATGCAGTTTGCAACAGGCATTGCAAGAATAATCATGACAGGAAAATACACTTGTATCAATATGGAGGCAAAAATTGAAAAGCATACTTCCCAACAATTGGATCAAAATAATAAACAAAGAAAATCAAAATAGAGCAAAAATACTGATGCCAAGAATTATACCTGCGGCCAACCATAATGAAAGATCCTTCGCACATTTAACTTGTCAATACCCATCCCAAAAGCAACTGTTGCAACGACCACCTAATCGATACCAAGAAAAGAACTTGTAGTAAAGCAGATTTTACCTTTACACAAGTACAATTATGTAATAAAAGCTAAAGCACTTAAAGCTTGAGCAAGTTAACTGTTGTATGACAGTTCATAAATATACCACAAAAATTTAAGTCTCAATAGATGACACTGTATAATGCTGACATCATCTGTTTCGTAGACTTAGGATGCATTTGATAAGATTAAGAGTTGAATGCTGAATGAATGCTTAGAATTTATTACGAGGCAATGTCTGAATAACTGATAGACATCTGAATAGATGTAATTCTCTTATTTGACCCTGGAAACTGTAACATTATTTCTGATACTAAAATTTAATGTTCCGGCAACCACTTGGGTAAATTGAAGTATATAAAGTAGTTGGGTGAATTAGAATTTTATAAAATTGGGTAGCTTGACACTCCCTTCCATTCCAAATGAAGAGGTACACTTGACTTTTGTGGTCATTTTGGCTAATTTTGTTATCGATATTTGACAAGAATCTACTTACTTTTTTAAAAATTACAGAGCACGTGAATGGTAGTATTTTTAGTGTAGTTTTCAAATATTATGATTTTATTTTCTCTAATTAAATAAAAGTATGTTACATATTCATCCAAAATTTGATCAAATTAATCACACACAAAAAAAAGTCAAAGTGTGCCTCATTAATTAGGATGTAGGAAGTATTAAAGAACAAAACATATATTCCCTTCGTTCCTAAATAATTGTCATGTTTGACTAGTCACACAGATTAAGAAAAACTAATTGACTCTATTATAAATATTGGTATATTATGTAATTTCCTTTAAAGCCCTGTGCCTGTGGGATCATCATTAAAGTAAAAAGAAAAGGGAAGGGTAAAATGGTAAAAGTGATTTCCTAAAAGGGAAAGTTCAGAAACAAGACAGTTTCTTGGAACGGACAAAAATGGAATGCACGACAATTATTTAGGAATGGAGGGAGTATTTCATAAGAGAAAAGAAAAAGAACTTGAGCAAATGGAGTATCCTTTTAAAACATATCATATATGTAATTTCATCTCCATCTCTAATCTGATCTCCTTCTCTCTCTTACACACAGACACACAAACCCCTATTTCTTCCTCCGCCTCTCTCGTGAAATCCCAACAAAATAAAACTTGTAATTAGTTCTTTGCCGTGGGAATTTATTATAGATCTGCCTTTTATTGATCAGATCTTGATTTTCTAATTGATCTGAAGGTTCTTGTAAATAATAGCCTTCATCATTTAAATCACACTAATTTATGACTATTGAGAAATTCTCTTGTCATGATCTTTATCTCACTTTGCTTCTTTCTTTTTTGATTTTTTTTCAATTTAAGTTACTCAAGTGTTACGAAATCTAGGGCAAAATAATTTTAAGACAGTGAAAAGGGGTGGAAGAATGTGAAAGGGGAAATGGCAGAAAGGTGTGAATTTTGCTTTCGTACAATGGTGTTTTTGTCCAAAAAACCATTCAGAGAACCTCCGACCGAATAAGCCTTGCCCCCAAGATCTGGTTGATTAAGAGATAGTTTGTAGCATTAGGATGTGTAAACCAAATGCAGTGAACTAGCAGTGACCCAATCAGATTTTAAAGCTTATTCAGCAGCCATTCAGTGCTGTCAAACATAGCCTTAGAGAATGTATCTGACTAATGCATGTCCTTGGTGTATTCAGCAATCAAAAATAATCAATAGAGGGATACCAGAGTCCTAGGTGTATAAACATAATTATGAAAATAAAAAATCCATGTTCAAATATAAAACAACGCTTTTTAACAATTTTAATTAAAATAATATTAACAAACTAAACCTATTTACCTGACAATCTAACCAAATACAACACAAGTTTTTAAAAAGTAAAATTTGACGACCGAACTTGGATAGCATTTTCAGGAAAGCCTATTTACTGAATACACGACAGATCCTCGTCATGTTCGGCAATTTTGAAAATCAAAAGAAAGGAAAGCTGAGGAAACATATCCTAGCTATATCTACCTAATTATAAGAAAAATGAAAATCTTATTTTCAAAAATAAAACATGATTTTTTTTAATCAAAATTAAAACATTAATGACAAACCAACCCTATTTTCTCGCAATCTAACCAAATAAAATGCAAAGACCCAACTTGGATAGCATTTTCAGGACAGCCTATTTGCTGAATACACAAAAATGAAGAATGCCAATCTACTGAATCAACACAAAAAGTTGCATGGTCCGTACCTCGACAGTATTTTCATGAAATTCCTGGTGCACCTGCCGCAAATGGGATTTTGGAAGCTGAAAAGAACATAGTGTAAATTAGTTGAACAATAACAAAGAAAATACCTTCAAATCATATTAACATTTAGCTAATCAAACATTCCATACTCAGGACACTAGTATGTAGAATTCTACAGTAAGTATACATAATGAGTAGGAGGCAAGAAAACAAGAGGTTGGAACTTTGATGTTATGGCAGATCCCAAGTCAATGTTTAAATCTTTTGGTTTTTACGCACCATAGAAAACCACGCTCTAGTGGAATCATTGGGAAAAATATAAACCCCCCATGTGGTTACATCTTTTGGGGATCACCCCCCTCCCCCATCATATTTTTTGTCTGGAAGTGCCTCCTTATGGTACTATAACATAAAGGATAAACTCCTTCCGTTAAAATTTCATTAAAAAAAATGGATGGAATCTTTTTTGATAAGAAAAGAGATATATTTGATTAAGAAGAGAAAGTTAAAAGAAGACGGACGAGAAACCCATCATGAAAAAGCAACAAAGCTAAGCAACTAAGAAACAAAAACTAATATCCAATCCCTCTGAGTCAATGGATAGAGGAACTCCACGAAAGGCACCCCTTGCTGATGCCCAAAGAGAGGCCAAATAAGCCACTCTGTCCCATAGAAGTGACCCCTACAAAGTCTGATTCTTGAAAACTTTGGAGTTCCTTTCAGTCCATATACACCAACGAATAGCAAAAAAAAAAAAACACACTACCACAGCAAACTCTTGTCTCCTCCTCTCCCAAATCCTAGAAACTGACTCTGAAGAAGAGCCAACATAGAAGCAAGACAAACCCAAGCTTCACCAGCCACTCCAAACAACTTGCTCAAGCAACTTCGCAATGTAAGAACAAGTGATCATGAGATTCGGACGAGTTCTAACACATCACACGCCAGTCCGGGGAGATCCACTTGTAAGGCGTTTGGAACATGTCATTCGTGTGAGCTTATTAAGAACCAAGGACCAAGCTAAAGCCCTTATCTTAAAAGGATAGGAAGCTCTCTCTATAAAAGGATGAAAGAGGAACAGATCCAGATTGAGAGATCAAATCAAATGAGACAAAAAGGAGCGACATGTATATATCCCAGAACCTTCCAACACCCGAGAACGGGTCCGAGCATCCATAGAAACGCATTCAGGAGAGAATATCAAGAAGGTTCACAACCTCCACGGTCTCTCAATCATTAAGATTTTGAATGTAGTGGAAATCCCAAAAAATAGCAACATCCCCACCCCCTAAAACAACTCAGCTATGGGAGCAAAAATGGACAGAGGAAAGACAATACAATCAAGGGAAAGCAGAGCACAACGAGGCAACCCTAACCCAGACATCCTCCCAAAACCGAAACCGAGTACCATCACCCACCATGAATTGGGCAACGAGGAACAAATGGTAGCATTGATAAATGAATTTTCAAGGACTTCAATGAGTGATTGAACTGCAGATGCTAGCCAGCACCCATTTTGATGCACGCCGAAAGGGTAAACGTCAAAACCACTTTCCTAGAAGAAAATTGTTCTTAAAAATCAGATTCCCAAGTGCCAGACTTCCCTCTTCCTTACGCTTGCCCACCTTATCCCAAGCTACTAAGTGATCCCTACCACCCTTCTCTGCCCCTTCCCAAAGAAAGTCCTTCATAATCTCCTCTATGCTATCAGCCATGCTCACCGGAATCTTGAAAAGGGACACGAAGTAAAATTGGATACTCAACAAACAAGCTCTGATAAGAGAAATTCTACCTCCTAAAGAGAAGAAAACCCGCTTCCACCCATCAAAGGGCTAAACCACTTCTTGACGCAAATACTAACAATAACCAAGATAGAAGGGGGGTCAAAACATCCCAAATCCACTAATGCCGCCCAAACCCAAATCCTCTCTATTCCAACACCAGGTCAAGAAACCGCCAATTAAAACAATCGTACGCCTTCTCAAAAACTAGCTCCATCAATAGACCCCGTCAGCCCCTTCAATCTAAATCCTCCACCCATTAGCCACTAGAGTTGCGTGTTGCGTCGATACTCTGACACCCACCTATAAAAGCACTGTGAGCCGCCGAAATGGTATCCCCCAGCACCCGTTCAACATTTTTTACAGCACTTTGGTGATGATTTTGTAAATACTAGTCGCCACGCTCTGAAGATCTATCCTTGGGCATCAACGTAATAAGAGTAAAATTCAAACTCTTACCTAAGATACCATTAACATGGAATCCTGAGAAAACCTTCATGAAATCGCATTTCACCATATCCCAACAAGATTGGGGAAAAGGCACAGAAAGCCATCGGACCCCGAAGCCTTATCAACTGCCATCTCAACAACCGCTGACCTAACCTCCTACGTGGTGAAATAACCTCTCCACCCAATTCTCATGGAACAAGTTCTTATACAATCAGAAATAGCTTCTGCAACCAGATCAGGATTCTGGACAATCTCCCCAGACTCCAAATTAACCTCCTTAACACGGAGAAGTGGACAGAATTGGAGCTAACTCTAGCCGGAACTATCCAGTTTACAATTACAATACATATATGTACAGACTGAACGTATTATGCCTTAATTATATGATCATCACACTGAATTTGTGTATAGCTCCATCACAATCATTCTGAGTTTGTGTGTAGTGATGGTGAAGACTATCCAGGATGACCGATGACAACAGGGTGACAACGGCGGATCATGGAGCTTCTGTGAAGTAAACAACCACGGCCGCCATAGTATTAGTCATGGTAATCATAGAAAAGAAACACATTGTAGAGAGTGAAGGTTGTAATCATTGTGCGGCGATCTATCCCCTGTTGGTTGGTCATCACCTCATCGTCCCTCCCTTCAACAGAGAAGAGATGTTGATGGTGGTGATGCATGTTGTGTTGGTAAGTGATTTCTTAGGTCACAAATTTATGACCAGATAAAATGAAAATTAAAAAGAAAGAGCAACTAAAAACCCGACATCTCACATGACTGACACATAGCCCCCATGTTAGAAAGTTGAGCAATAATTTCCTAAGGCACACAAAGGGGATTTGGATATTTCACACAAGTCTGTCACGGACATTAGCAATTGACAAATTTTAGTACAATAGGGAAGCTCTGGGTGATCGCCAAAAGGTGAAACAATGCGGGGGGTTCGTCATACTTCTCAATGAATTTTCAATGTTATGAATGGCTCCACTATCACAGATGACACAAAAAGCTGAATCTAAGACTGGCAGGATTTCTAATAATGCAGAAGGACTCACTAAACTGCAATGAGTTTGAACCTTACATTTAACCAAAACAAAATAGACAATGATATATCTTTGAGTTGATACAATGTACAACAGGAGAAAGGTACCTTCGCATTATAAGCAGCAGCTTTAACACCACACCTGCAAAGAAACTTCGCTATGCTTAATGTTTCTTTCCTGGTAGGAACATATATAATTGTCGATCCATGCTCTAAAGGCCCCTGCATAAGTTCTATCCTTTCTTCTGGCCTGCTGGCCATATCAATTGTCTCAGATGACGCATAAACATTCCAGTCATTTCTAGGTGTCTGTCCATAGAATTCACCACAAGATACTGCAATAATGCTGATTATGAAATGAATAATTGTATTTGCATAATATATATATATATATATATATATATATATATATGAGGCTGAGATAGATTGAAGATCCAGAAATTAATATAAGTTTAGAGCAAGAGAAGAAGACAATAAAAGAGTATTTTGAAAATCTTTCCACTTTCAGTTTGATTGGGGAAAGAAAGAGGAATGAAGTTTAAAAAGATGAGGAAATATTTCCCTTGTGATTTGCCTAGAAAATACTACGATAAGTGTTCTACGGTTTGAAGATTCACAACCATTATATCCAAGATGGCAAAAGAAAGTTACCATCCAAGTCATCTACATCCTGTGATAGGTCACACTCATCTTCGAGATATTCAACTGACAACTTTTTCCCCTTTGAAGCCAGTGAATGATTACTCCTCGGCAAGCTTACTTCATCGTCACTTTCAGAAGAATCATCATCTTCTTTAGTGTCTAAATAATTCTTAGAAATTTCATCTGGCTCAGATATGTCACCAAGTGACATGCTACTGTTGTCAGAAGCATCCTCCATACCTCGTGAGATAAAATTATGTTTTTTACCAGTAATTTGCTTTCTGCTGTATACATCAATCAATTCACCGAAGTCAGTCTCATAAGAAGATGGAGAAGAGGTTCTACTATGCTTAACCTGCAAGAAGAAAGATCACAACAGGAATAAATGTATCCACAATAAAAATAAAAATAAATAAATTGCTAGAAAACAGTAAAATAAAGCAATATTAGATAGCATTGAGCTTTAGTAGATTTTTGAATGGCAACGAGTATACGTGGGACGCACACATGCAGGGATGTTGCATAAAGAACCTTTAAGGAAACAAGCATATCCTCAAAAGCACAGAGAAAGACGGAACTTACCGAAAACCGAAGATTAGGGCGAAAAAATGAGGTAAGGACAATCGTTGATTCTTTCGACATGTGCAGTGTCTTCAAGATGTCTTCTCGGACTTGAATAGTGGCTGTAGCAGTCAACGCCATCAATGGAATATCAAACTTCAAGAACTTTAAATTGTCAGCTTTGAAGTTCTCCCTTAGGACTGACAATCGCCTAGTTTGTCACAAAATCATGTTAGGTAACTCTTTAAAGAGTTAGATGTTTCGCACTTCTGTGCATGCATGCATCAATGAAATGACGGGGGAACGGGGGAGAGTAAGAGAATAACTTTATTGGAAAACCACACACTCATATACACAAGCCAAGTCAAGAGAATGATGTGCACACTTTATCTGCTTATACAAATCAAAACAATAAACTTGCACGGTCACAAGTAGAAAAGAATCATAGATATACAGAAACCAAATGCATATGAATATATCAAATCATGGTTATGTTATGGCTGGTACATTTTCTAAGTTGGCTTGATTGCAACCAGCCTCAGTACATTTCACTTCAATTAACTCGTACAGCCACGAATAGGAAAGAATCACGAAATCAAATGAATACGTACATAAAAGATCAAAACAATCAGATTATGTTACGGATAGTAAACCTCCTATGTTGGACCTCTACACTGATGTTTAAGGAATGACAGTACGTTTGGGCAATCCTTATTCTCAAACACGTTGCCGCATGAATTCATAGTGAAACTTACAACTGAACAAGAGAAATCAACCAATATATGCGAACAGGAGACAGACCAACAAAGTGGGTTAGGCTAGAAAATAAAAACCTGTAGTCAGGACGAAAATCATGACCCCACTTAGAAACGCAATGCACTTCATCAATTGCAAATAAAGCAATTCCACGTCTTTCAGCGAGGCCCTGAAGTGGTGTTATCAGTCTGCAAGAGAATGTATAGAGCATTTATATCCCAAAAATAATTAAAGGTGCGCTCCTCAAAACATAAACTACATTGTGGCATACGTCTT
Source organism: Platycodon grandiflorus (assembly GCA_016624345.1). Taxonomy (NCBI): domain Eukaryota; kingdom Viridiplantae; phylum Streptophyta; class Magnoliopsida; order Asterales; family Campanulaceae; genus Platycodon; species Platycodon grandiflorus. The sequence goes on along the minus strand of CM028365.1, from coordinate 15,466,458 downwards.
CTACCTCAAGATCGTCTCAGGGCAAACATAGATAATCCCATACAGGCCCTTCATTGCTTTCTGCTCAACACTACAATCAATTTGTCCAGATCCAAGAAAGCAGGCTGACACACCATGTTTTGCTAGCTTTAAGCACTGATCATGCATCAGGCTTATCAAAGGTGAAATCACAACCACGACCTTTCCCGTTAGTAATGCTGGAATTTGAAAACACAAAGATTTCCCTACAGAAGGGTAATTGTTCTGAGAAAACAAGTCACAGATGCTGTTAATAAAACTAAAGGTATCACGCATGAAAATGATGAAAACAACATGCATACCTGATCCTGTTGCAGCAAGAACAAGGCAGTCTTTGTGGGCTATCCAAGCGGCCAGGGCTTCCTTTTGGAAACTCTTCATGGACGAAAAACCAAAATGCTTGTGCAGCAAAATGTTAGCATTATGTTCCCAATCTGATCCAATATCTTCTTCTTTGCAATAAGGTGGAATGAAAGATGCTTCTGGATTGGTTTTCTGATAAGAATCAATGGGATGAAGAATTTCACTAGATCCTTCCACATGTTTAGGGGAGATTGCTGCCTCAGAAACCGATACATCTGATTTAAGAGTGGTTCTGCATAATTTTGGTCTACCTGCCGATTGCAGATGGTCTACTATGCTTGACTGCCGCATTCGACCAAAAGAAAGTGAGGAAGATAAGACTCGCTTGCCAAGAACTTTCTCACTACTTGTGGAAAATTTAGAACTACTTGATGCACCCATACTATTTTTACGACAACCATTCAAGATAAATTCAATTGTGCTATTCAACGATGGACCCACCACTTCTACGGCTTCTGTCACCTTGGATATGTCAAATCCCATTCCAACAAGTTCTGCAATTACTTGGTCCGTAGCTAAGTTGCTTCCATCCATGGCATGGAAACTGTTTTAACCAAAAAAATAGAGAACAGAAAGAAACACAAATGAATGTACAGGGATGATGATGCAACATGGAATACAGCTAAAAGAGTGAAACTGCGTCTTGCTAATTCTGCCCTACGTCATTACCTACCTTACCTTTGGTAATGCTGAATTTTGATTCTAATATGACCCTCCGATGAAACTACACTGAGAAATTCATGCAAGTATTAAGAAAATAAAAACCCCATGTTTCTCTTGGAAGTATGAGACACATAGATTTGATACTTGGGTAAGTTCTTATTTTACGTAGCTAAAACTGGTATCAACGCTTCATGTTCACACCTTGAAAAGCATCTGCCTTCTTGTTTCAAATAAGAAGTAATATTAGTCCGACCATGAGCTCGGATATGTCTTCATCTTTCACCTGATTTCCTACTATATTTTGGAAAAGAATAATACAAGTTGACTGAAATAGATTGATATTGTCTAATAGATGTCTCTGAATGTTCAACAACTAAACTCATGTCAAAGTTAGTGTTTGCTCTCATCATTTTATTTACTTTATTTTTTATTTTTATATTTCTTTCTTAAAAATAAGATCTTTCTGAATTCCGCACCTGAATATCGCCATTGAAGATAATTAAAGAAAGTGCTTTAGCATATTTTCGTGAACTACAAGGGTGTAGAATCTTATCTTCACTAAATTCATGAATGTACTTAAATTTCAATGTTTGTAGTTATCAAATACGAATAGATAAAGTCTGCATAATGTTACAAGGAAAATCTGCAAACTATTGTACACTGACACATTTGTTTTAAACAAACAACTCTTTTGAGCTGGCCAGTCATTTAAGAATTTCTTTAGACAGCTCCCAGACATTGTTTACATACACGCGGCTTGTTTCTGAATAACTCGTCTTGCTAAGGGCGTAGCAAGTTAACTACTTTTACAAAACTATATCATTTCCTGGTAACGTATAGAATAAAATTGTATACTTTGTATCCATTATCCTATAGCTATGTTTGGTTCATGAATTTTGAAAGGGAAAAACATGGGGGGGAGATATGAAGGAACCCATGTTGCATTCTTTACTAACCATGGAAAGAATGGGATAGATAAAATCAAGAGAAAGAATAAGAAATGAGGAATTTCAGTTATGCAGCTCCTTACCTTTACTTTTTTGTAACAATTAACATTATAGTTTTGTCCATTATCTTTTTCCCTCGTGAAATCCATAAACTAAACAAACCGTATTTGTTGAAATATGAAATAGACAAAACATCCGGTTTCCGTAAGATCGTTATATATAAAATTAACAACTCTTAACTTTTCCTAATAGTTCTGAGCATCATAGAGACATACAGTTTCTAATTTCTTAAGTAAGGTCGGAAGTCAAATAGTTTCTAACTTGCTATAACAGCTGTTTGGGTTTGAATCAGTTCACTCGTTAGCTAGAGTACATGTGTATACACGTGCATTCTATCTGTATATAAACATATACAACAGCGAATAACCTCTCAAATTTTACAATTAACTGCATTTTCTTTTGCACTAGTTTTTGTACGACGAATGATTCTTTTAACGGAAAATTAATTGCTCCAAAGATAGTATGAGCCTGTAACTAGGATCAAAACGAATACTCACCAAATTATTCAAATGAAGAGCATTTCTAGGTGTAAATTGCATGTATCGATTAGGAGTTGGATGAATGCGTTTACCTTTAGAACACGATCCAGCGCTGTTATAGGCGACTTGTAACCCTAGAATTGCATGAGCAGTTGAATCGGAAAAGACCGCGCCAATCGCCCAAAATTGAGTCTTGAATTATGGAGGGCACATATCCACGGCCACGACGGCGTTTTGGTTGTCTAAGTTATTAATTTGTAATTGAGCTATTAAATAGACATGCTCAAACCGGTTTCGATTTTGGTTTCGGTTCAGAATCAACGGTCTCACGAACCTTGATAAGGCAAATCGAAAATGAATCGTGGATGGCCGGTTCCGGCTTCCCTTTTTTAATTATTTTTTTATTTTTTAAATTGTTCTAAAGTGTTCAAAAAAATGTTATAATTTTTTAAAAAATTTTACAAGAGTTATAAATTATAAAGACTTTAAAAACATTAGTTATCAAAAGTTATAAATTAGAAATTGTAAAAAATTTAGTTATTTTACAATTTAAAATTTATGAATTAAGAACTTAATTAAAAGTGTTAAACTTTTTACAATTTTTAAGAATTAATAACTTAAATTTTTTAATTTTTGCAATAGTTTTGAAAAAATATAGTTTGTAATATTGAATTTAGATTTGAAAAAAACTATTGCAAAATAAAATAGTTTTTTTAGATACAACAATAGTTTTTGTAATGATTTCAAACATTCAAAATTCAAATTTGGCCCGTATTTATGGTTCCTGAAAAATGCAAATTGGAACCGATAGTTCACGGTTTGCCCGGTTTCTAGCCAGTTCGGCTCCAATTTTTAAAATCAAATGACTATGTCTACTATTAACACGTCATTTATCTAAATACAGCCCCTATTTTTAATTACAAATATGACATCATTTAAAAAGATGTTTTCGCTCTTAGGTTGAGATAGAAAAAATTTTGGGTTTGTATAGTTCGGCTATGATTGGCCGAACATCACAATAATGTTCGCCCAACCCTAACCGAACATGTTAGTGATGTTCGGCTGAGGTTAGCCAAATATTCTTGTGATGTTACAGCCAACCAGAGCCGAACAACACCAACCGTGGGCGATGGGTTTTGATATGTTTCATGGTGGTGGAAAAATTAGGTTGAAGATATTAATTATCAGCTATTATTTCACTTAAGTGACTGAAATCTCTTGGAGAGGGGGTGGGTACAGTCGTAGAGAGATTTATTTGGATAGATGTGGTTTGAAATATGGAAGTTTGAGAGAGGAAGAAGAATAGATGAGATCTAAGGGTCAGTTTGTTAACTCAATTAAGAGTTTAATTAGAAAAATATTAAAAATAAGATTATTTGATAATGTAATATTATATCACTTAATAAATTAAATATTTCTTAAAAATAGCAAAAATTTTAAGTCAAAAGAGGATGTCTTAATATTTTAAGCACTTTTTTTTTTCAGACATAAGTTTTCAAAGCTTAATTTTCAATTTTAACAAACAGGCTCTAAAGCGGGCTCCAACCAAGATCACAGCCTCTAGCAAATGCTCTTTCCTCCGCTTTCGGGGAAAAGTGGGAAAAGAGAGATTAAGGTGGTGGACAGGTGAGAGAGGGGAAAAGGGAAGGAAAAGGAATGAGTGTGTATTAAGAGGGGTAGAATAAGGAATTTACAAGGGGAGTATTTAGTAGTTAGAGAAGTTAAAAATTAGGATGGGTGGTTTATTTAGAAAATATGTGTATTTAAAAAAAATTGGGGTGTTAATAGCCCCACTCTTTGCAATTTAGTGATTTGTTCGGGGTTTTACGATTTTCTTTTTTGCTTCAAATAATGATTGAAGACTAACAAACAAAAAAATTATCGTGAGAAAGTGACTGAGACCAAAAAGATTTTTAAAAAAAATTAATACTAAAAGATTAAAGTTGTATTTAGGGCCCGATGCAAGTGCACTTATAGACTAGAGAAACCCATTTTGGACATTGGGGGAAGTTTGGTTAGAAAAGTGAGATGGATTTTTCATAAACGTGAAGCCGAGATAAGCTCATATGGTGGAAGTGGGGCAACTTTGTGATATCACTTCTTGCAAAGACTCCGTTTAAATGTCAAGAAACTTGTGCATGAAAATTATTTTTGACAAATCTACATTAACGGAGAGGAAAGGAAAATGACTAGAAAATTACTTTATTTAATGTGTTGGGTTAGCATAAAAAATGTTCTAAAACTTTCTCGCGATGCTAAATTCTACTAAAAATGCAGGATGCAATTTGCAGAAAAGTTTTTCCTATAAAAAAATGGTCGTAGCGATAATCAAATTTTCCTAGTGCAACCAAACACACATCAAATGCGAGAAAATGAGGTAACTTTGATCTTTCATATCATTTATGTACATTCCGGTAATCAAACGTATACAAATTGATTCATCTCAGTAAGTGGCAAATATAGATTTCCTACTTTATCATAATTTATTATAACACATGACTGTAATTGTGATATTTCACATCGGGTAGATGTGTGACTTGTATGTGTCTTATAAATGGTCACACAGTACCACTGGGCACCAACTTTCCATGGACTTTTGGGTGGATTTGTGGTAGGCTCTAGTTGACCCAGGTTTTTGTGGGCCAGTACGTGACAGACCGAGTTTCGGGCTCAAGTCGTTACAGTTATAGCCTCAAGTTCAACCATATTTAATACTGGGGAAAAGTGTCATTTCCATACAGTTTAAAATTGAAAAGTGGTAATATCAGGTAGAAACTAAATTAACTAAGGTGTTCGTCTCAAACAAAGGATGAGTTGGATCCCACGAGACTACTGTGAGACTTTAATTAACTAAGGTGTTCGTCTCAAACAAAGAATGAGTTTGATTCCACGAGACTATTGTGAGACTTTATTGGTCTTGTAAGACGTTTAATATGAACTACTCTGAATAAAATCCTAAAGAGAGTCAATAGGCTTCTAAACAAGGTATAAGAAGGTCAACCAATATGAATGAGGGTTTAAACGTGTTAAGACTTATATAGGACCCTTTAGATGTGTTGTGGAACATTTTGAAGTGGTTTGGAATGACTTTGAAAAATGATAAAGACGAAATACCATGGGTTGAACCTTAAGAGGGGAAACAAGAACCCTAATGATGCATAGGTGTGTAGAAGGCAACGCCTTATTTGGACCAATATAAATCCAAAGAAATTGCTTTTATTGAGTTCCAATGTTTTATGTGAAACAATCAACAGGAAATTGTTGGTCGGTTCATTTTTTTAATATTTTTTCTCTCCAGTCCACCCTCTTTTTTTTAAATCGCTAAAAGGTAGTTTTAAAATATTGTTTCCAAAATGCCCACATCTCTTCCGCCCCGTCTCTTTCAACAGACTGGTCTAACCATCCTCTTTTAAAAAAAGACAGTGGAGAATAGAAAGTGAAAAGAAACATGATTAAGGAAGCTATAGTACTCATTCCCATCATCATCAACAACCAATTAATTATTAACAATCCCCACCCACATGTACAATTCAATTACTACAATTTTATAATTAATATATGAAATTAAAGTTATTAAATTGTTAAACAGTGTGCTTTTTAAACAAGTGATGATGATGGAAACTTGGTAATTGAATTGTAAGACCGTCCCCACATAGACCAAATGATTACTCCACTGTAAAAAAGTAGGAAAAGGAAGAAAAAGATAGGGAGAACGCGAGGGTATATATATATATATATATATATATATATATATATATCATATTTTCACTTTATTACCACACTCGCCCCAACGAGGTGCAACAGCCACAAATGGATGGCTCGCCGTGCGGCAGCCTCAAATTTTTATTTTTTCCCCCTACTCGCTAAGGCGCGCACCGACTAGTTCCCTAAGGCACGTTGCAATGGCGCTTCATTTGGATTCGCAATGCCCCTTTGTTGCATCTCGATGCCTAATTTGTTGCATCTCAAAATTGAATCCCGATGCTCAATTCTTGCATCCCGATGCCCCGATGCTCAATTCTTGCATCCCGATGCCCAAATTAATCCGAGAAAGTGGCACTGCATCCCGATGCCCAATTATTGCATCCCGATCCAACAATTGTTGCATCTCAAATTGAATCCCGCTGCCCAACAATCTATAATACAATAGCGCTCAGTCCATACGTGTGCAATTGACTGAAGCTAACTACCGACCCAGATTTACTGAGTTACTAAAATCCTACGGCTGAAATTAAATCTTAACTTCACATGTGTGGAGGACGGTTATCCCATTCTCCGTCTCCCCAATCAAACCCACGTTCCATCTCGCACTCTTCTGAAGACCCAGACGACGACACCCAGCAAGTCGCCTTCTTCTCCTTCTCCTTCTCGGCCGTCACTTTCTGCCGTCACTTGCCAGCCGCCGACAGCAACTCTCCGTCGCCCAAGCTCCAGCCACCCCCGCTTACACCAACGACACCATCTCTTCTTCGCCAAAATCTTTGTATGCTTTTCTCTTATCATCTGATTTCTAAGCGTAGGGCTTGAAATCGAAATCTCTCTGTTCCAATTCTAGGTAATTTTCATTCGTATGCATTTATGAAGGGAGTTTCTTTGTGTGGGTATTTCTTAAAGTTTAATTCCTTCAATTTTTGTAGTTGAATTGAAAAAATTAAATTGGGTTTTATGGATTTATTTAATGTTTTTTATGCTGAAATAAATTTTGTTTTGATTTGGATTTCAAATTAAAGTTTGAATCTTAATTGATATATTGGGTATGTTCCGAATTCGAGTTCAAGCTGGTAGCATTTTTTTTTTTTTATCCGTAGCTGTATGATTCTGAACAAGTCGAACAATCCCATAGAATCAATAACTCCAGTTTCCATCAGCGAGGACTGCAAAGCATCAAGCAATTAATTAATTAATAACTCAAATGGCATACATTTTACCAATCATAAACGAGAATGTATGGCATCAGAAACCTACCAAGTGAAAAGGAAGGGGACAATAACACTCAGGACAATAACATTAAACTATAATAAACGTAGAACCTTGTATTAATCTATTACACTCATCGAGGCGCATGCGCGATAGTATTTTTCTCCGTTTCTTTTTTCTTTATTTTTCTTTTTTATACTTGGAAGTATTTGGTCAGGTGCAATGAGGAATCAAATGGAGCAAAATTTGAAAATGACCTCTCCCTCATTGGGCGTGCACATGGGCTTCAATTCGCAATCCGAAATATAATCAGCAACTCCAATATATTGTCAACCTCAAATACCAACTTAATAGTTGCATGCATATATCCCTATATGAAGCAGGATCATGTTAATCATAATGTACAAACCATGTCTCGATTGAGAGCAAATGTTAAGACATTGTTTAATAACAAGTTACTTATAAAAGAAGCTGAAAAGGAGGTCTGATTTCTAATCAAACTCCAGTGATTGCTGAAGTTTGGTTCCACCATCTGCCCGATGGAAAACTGCCCATCAATCTCATCCATGAACCACCTGCCCTCATCAAATACAGGGGTTACTCTCTCTCCACATTTGTCCCAGTCCGTTTCATCTCCAATCGTTTCGAGTCTCCTTCCCCCAACTGTAAGTCCACAATTTCTTTTTCTCTTAATCTTAAAATTTTCATCCTTCTCTCCTTTGTCATGGATTGCAACTCGCAGATAATTTGATTTTTTATTTTGAAGCCCCTCCACCGTCTTACCGTTCTCTTATTGTGCTCCTTGGTTCGACGGTGATGAATCAGTAGCATTCTTGGGACATAATTCTTCCTTATGCCCAATTAGACACTATCTGATAACTCCTTCCCAATCTGATTTTGGCTATCATTTTCTAGCTCTCATCTCAGAAATATTCGTATATGGTTTATAAGTCCGTTTTTGGGGAGAAATTGTTGCAGGTTTTTGATGAAGTTGAACAATGAGATCATCTCGATGAGCTAAAGAACGGTACTGTCGTACACGGCACTATCATAGGTCTATCACTCCTCTAATTTCAATATGTTACTTCCTTTCGCTTTCAACGTTGAAACTAGGGTTTTTTTGTGTGTTTATGTGATGTATCGATCCGATTTACTTTTTTGATTTATTCTATGGTGTTAAAGTTAATGAAAAGTGCTTGAGATTGAAGTTCAATCTATTGTTTTTTGCTTAGAAAATTTTCATCTTATTTTGTATACATGAGTTGTAATCACATTTAATTTTTAAACTGTAATTAGATTATTTTTGGATTTAATTTTGTTGATAAGTGATTAAATTCTTCCTCAGAGTGAAAATAGATGTCGCATTTGTTTCTGTACATGTAGATATACAAATTTGAGCTCTTTTATGTATCCTGATTTTTTTTTTTTTGTAGTGATTTGCTATTCAGGAGTAAGGGAAATCAAATGCAATCTAAGCAAGATGCTCTAGAATTCCATTATGTAGTTTTGAAGTCATTTTTTTTTATCAGGGAAGTATATTTGGGTACTTTTTTTTTTTTTTTGGGTCAATGAGGCGCACTAATTTCTAATTATGTTTGGCAGAGAATATCTCTAATTCTTAGCAAATTTCAAATTGGTTTTTGGTGGTACTTTGATTTCCTCGAGTATGATTTTCTTGATGTTTGCAGGATTTCTAACTCAATCGTATTAATTCTTATACTGCTTCGTTAGTGCCATCCTTTTGATTTGTGTGTGTGTGTGTGTCTATTTCAGGATTCATTTGTAGGCGATGCGAAAGGTAATAGTAATTCAGTTATGGGAATGGAAGCATTCAATAAGCAGGTTACTATTTCATGCTTGACATTTCTCTATACTGTTACTATTTGCCAAGTGATGCATGTCTGATTAAGATACTCCCTCCATCCCAAGGAAAGAGTTACATTTTGACTATAAAATTAAGATTCTCCCTTCAATTAACAATTACAGAAAGATATTAGCTATTGCCTATTGGCTCAAGAACTAATAAAGTTTTATATTGGGTATATGTTGGAAGATGCAAGGTCATTGCCACGACGATATTGAACAAACCCACGCAACCGCCTTAGCTACACGAAATACCTTCTTCTCCTGCGATGGAACAGTTCCAAACTAATGACAAAGCCTCAATCGAATAGGCAATTTGAGGAAAAACAGATACACACACAGCAGCTAAAAATGTAATCCAACTACCAGCCGCCTTCTTGATTGAGGTTCATTTCTATTCGATTCTTCCTTACAATTTCACTAATGTTTCGATTACTTCTCAAGATCAATGCTTTCAGACATTGGTTTTTTTTTGTGGGTTTCAATCATTTTCATGGATACAGAAATTGATCTCAATCACATGTTTGCTTGATATATATTTCTTTCTTGGTTTAGTTTCCATGTTAATCTTATGCAATTAAGTTCATTTATTTCCATGAATATTTTCTTGACTTTAATTCAGCTTCAAGTGACTAACATTGTTGAATCTTTGTTTGGGCTTATTCTGATATGGGTTTTTTCTAAATTAGTTAATAAGATAATTCCATTCATTTTAGTTGCGCTATCGTGAAATTGAATTGACATTCAGATGATTTTGGGATTTGGATTTTAGATTGACAATGGGTATTATAAATTTATGTTATATCTTGAATTCTGATTGGAGGTTCTGATATTGATCAGTTTTAGGTATCTGAGATCAAATGGTGGCCAATCAGCAATACACTAGAACTGACACCTTAGAGCTGAAAGATATTCTATATCAAAAGATTGGGCTTCAGAGATCCGAGAGGTACTTTGATTTGCTTAGGACAATATTCATTTCAAAGATTAGCAAGAATGAGTTTGATAAATTATGCATTCGAACCATTGGGAGAATGGAATCTCCCTCCCTCTCTCTCTCTCTCTCCCTCTCTCTCTCTCTCTCCAGATTCATGTACTGTATCTGCATATATTGCATATCATATCAATTTGGTCCTTTGAAAGAATGTTAGAGTTTTTATTGCTTTGGTAATCAATATTATGAATTATCTCTTCCATCTTAATTCGTATTGTTTACGGAAAAACTGAAAGGTGATTCAAAGAAATGGAAATTGAAATTGCACTTTAGCAATATTCCTTTTTGTTTAGGGATTTTAACTTTGTAAGTTGACTGAGAAATTTTGCTTTCTCCCCCTTCAAATTCTACTTAGCGTGTTTATTCTACATATATGTATATCATATAAATTTGTTCTTGAAGAATGTTGAAGTTATGTACTGAGAATTTGAGGGGAAAATCAAAGAATGGAAATTGATGAAATTGCAATTTATAGCTATGTGCCTTTGTTTACTAACAAATCTAGGACCTTTTAACTTTTGAAATTATGCATTATTTGTTGAGAAATAGAAGGATTTTGATTGGCTTTGAGTGTGTGTGTGTGGTGGGATGAATGGAGGAATCATGGATAAGAGGGTGGGAATATATATGTATATGGAATATTAATGAATGAGAGCGATTTGATTATAGTAAGTAGCTAATGCTCATGTTGGTTCAAAACTCATAAAAATTGCATGAATCTGGAGGGGCGAGAGGACCAAATTTCCTTTCAGGATATTTGGTAAGTGTTATAGGATCAAGTTTGATTTTTTTTCAAATGAAATCTTTTGATGTAAGTTTACGTAATTTTTTCAAAAATCGTAAATCACGAGCTTCAAAGTGCTTTTAGTACAAAATCCTCTTTCTTTATCTTTTTTTAATGGAGTAATTAATTTTGAATAACACAATCAAAATCTTTAATTTCTCAGTGAGCACTATGCTATCAAACCTTTTATGAACTGTTACATTATTCCATATTTGTTGAATTTTGTAACATTTATCTGATTACTCATCAGGGTAGCTGTATTTGGCACACCACGTGTTTGATGTTTTGTCCAGAAAGGTAGTCTTGGGTTTCGGGTGTTTGCTCTTTTCTTGCACTCTTTATCTTTTTTGTTGATGATGATTGAAAATTTTAGAAATATTTTTAATTTTTCTGTTTTATTTTGGATGAGTAATTATCTCATGATGATGCATATTCTCATGGTGATAGAGGTACCGCTGGGTCACTTTTGCAGTTAATAAGCTTAATCTTTAATTTTGTTTTGGAAGGGGGTTAATTCATTATATCTTAATTCTTTGTTTCATGGATGATTTTTCGCTGAGAGGATATCGAAGTATGAAGATTGCTATTAAGACCCAATGGCACCTAATGTATATGAATTTAGGGCCACTTATCCATGTTTCAGCTTTGGTTTTTTAGTTTTCATTTTAAATTTACTCCTATTTTCGGTTATGAGGAGAAATTTTCATCTTTATGTATTATTCACATTTTTTTTTCAACTGGTATTTATATTCGCGTCCTATTCATGACTTTTTCTTTTATATATATTTTTTTGCTTGAAAAATCTACTCTTGGAACTTGCAGGATTGAACTCATGGGTTCTTTAATAAAGTTCCTACGGATGGAAATGTTGTCTCTTCACAATTTGGCAGGCGCACCTCGGGGCGAACGTCAAGGGGTAACTTAAAGCACTTTGGTCATACACAATTTTCAGATCATTCATACCAGCCAGAACATCCATCTGCTACCATAAACCATCCAAATTCACCACAGGGCTTAGACCGTAGTTCATGTCTACCTGATAATTTCTCTAGCCCTAATTCTGGATTCAACGAATTTTCGTCTTCGTCTGTGCAATCTGATTCAGGTGATAAACATCCAAGTGTTGTGAACACTGAATTCATAGTGTCTATGCAGACTGTATAATATTTGATTTAGATCTTAATGTTTTATCTGTTGATCAATTTTGATATGTCTTTTTTTTTTTTTTCCTCTTATTTAGTTTGAAGAAAGTTTCTTTTACTTTTTATATTAGGTGTATTGATTGGATTTAAAACATATAAAACAAATTAGCTATGATATCATATGCCTAATACAAAATTGCAAGAATTAGTGTTAACACCTACGAGCATTCTTTTTATTTCATTATTGGTTTGCTTACAAAATAAATAAATTAATAATTCATTATTTTTGTGTTTCAATATTTTCTCCATTAGTGGACAACTCAAGAATTGAAAATCTGATAGTTCGTTTGCTGTCATAGTTATCAGTATGAGTTTAGATCAATGCATGAGATTTTGTAGGGGTGACTACTCATAATATTAATTGAATTCGTCTCCTACAAAACTCCGAGCATGCATTGATCTAATCCTATACAGACACTGTGCCATAGGCACGGGTACAAAACCTAGTAAGTCAACATTGACCAACAATGTAAATCTGTTTTGACGTAGTTTTCTTGCGATTATTTCAACTTTTAGTAGGATTGAGTCTTAAGAGCATCCCGATTGTGGTCTTCTTACATTTCTTCTTAAATAAGAAGATGAAAGCTTACAATAGGAGAAAGCTTTTTAATTTAAGAAGACTTTTAGTAGGATTTAAGTTAGGATAACAATATGAGATTGATTTTAAACACATTCGAAGCTTAAAACATAGATTAGAGTGGCTAAAACAGCCCAAAAATAAGGAAAAATGGGATGAATCAGAAAGTTTGAATTTGATCAAATTGTAATCAAATTCCTGTTCTCCATGAATTGATCCCCAAACATGAGGGAAGACTATATTAACAACATAAAATCATTTATACATCAATTCGAACTTCAAATCTGAAGCAACGATGTTGCTGTGGGCATTTTAGGAAGAAAACTATCAAAGTGTACTTTAGCGGTTTTAAAAAAAAGGGGGTGAACTTTAGAGAATAAATAATTATGAAAGTAGATTTTAGCACAATTTTCTGTAATATAATTTACAGAAAATTGTTGGCCAGTACACTTTGAAAAGTTTTTATTCTCTCCAGTCCACCCTTTCTTTTTAAACCGGAAAAAGATACTTTGAGAATTTTCTTCCTAAAATGCCCCCGTCTTTTTGATGATGAAGATTGACTTTCACAGCCCAGCTCCCACGATTGGAAGCTTTATAGCATTTAAATCTGAGAAATATAAAAACCTTTGAATGAGATGCCTAATTCGGAAGAGAAATTTGGAAAGAAACCTTTGAATGAGATGACAACAAAGGTTGTTTGCAAGTGAAAGTTAGAAAAACCAACTCAATGAAGAAAGGGTGGGCGAACAGGACAGATATAGAGAAATATTTTCAATTCCATTAACAGCACATGTTAGACAATTCAAATATTGGGCAACGCAACAGGGATCGCCCTGCCCGGTCAAGTCGCAGGGGTCGAGGGGATAGCGTCCCTCGTGGGGGTTCGGGGGCAATGGCCCCGAAAGGTAAACGAAAATCAAGTCTCCTTCAGCGGTTGAAATTTAAATGGAGCATTGCGATGCACAAAGTATAGTATCGAGATGCACAAAGTGGAGCATCGCGATGCGCAAAGTGAAGCATCGCCTTTTGTCTCTGCGAATTAACTGAAATAGATGGCTTGAGCAACAGCTCGCCTTAGCGAGCAACGGAAAGCCCGCCCTAGAGAGCAACGACAATTTAATTTTTTCAGTTTGCCCCCTACTCGCTAAGGCGTGCACCGATTGGTCCCCTAAGGCGTGCTGCGATGATCGCGATACACCAATTGTTGCGTCACGATGCCCCAATTTGTAAAAGTGGTGCATCGCAATGCAAAAGTGGTGCATCGCGATGCTTTGGTTGCTCATCGCGATGCCTTTGTTGCTCATCGCAATGCCTTGGTTTCTCATCGCGATGCTTTGGGTGCTCATCGCGATGCCTTAGTTGCTCATCCGATGATTAACCCACGCGATGCCTTGGATTACTTATCGCGATGCCTTGGGTTACTCATGCGCGCGTGTTTTTCTTTCATTAATGATATAATCGTCTTTTCGCCCCAAAAATGCCTTTTTTGGGTTTTTAGAAAAGATGAGTGGACTGGAGTGATTACAAATGTTTAAAAATGGACCGACTTGTAATTCACCCTATAATTTAATAAGAAAGCCCAAAAATAGTGTTACAATGTTTGGAGTTAATACTTCGGCTAAAGTTTAACTTCTTTAGGACCGTGACCGTGCGTTAGACAAATTGTTTGTGAACAGGATTGGACCGAGAATTTTTTAACAAATTGGCATACGTACATTGTCTTTGTTGTCAAAGTTTATCCTTGACTTCGAGATCTCATAGCTTCTTTTGATTTGTCTGTCAAAACTTGATAAACGATTTGTTTAGATGATGCTCAACAAGATTTAGTCGATGATGATTTTATATGCCATCTATAGTTGACTTGTTCATTTGTTTTGATTGTTGTCCAATTTTCATTATTAAAATTTATAAATTGAAATTTTTATAAATAAGTATGGAAATAATCATCATTTTTTAATATAATTTCAAACACCAAAAAACTACAAAAATGTTTGTTATATACCTTAAATTCAGAATTTTAAAAAATAAAATTAGAGAAAGTCTTAAATTAAGTGTTTTTTATTTTTTAAATTTCTTTCTATGTTACTGTGTAAGTAACAAATTAGTTTGTCATTTCCCAAAAAAAAAGAAAAAAAGAAATTTTGTTATGTTGAAATCAAAAAATTTAAATTGTTTTAACTTCCCGCCAAGCACCTCCCGCTAGTATGTTCAAACTACATTACAGAAGGAGTGAAGGATGCAACGTGTTCAATTGGGCTCTATAGGAAGCTTCGGATAGCCAGCCTGTCTCACGTCCAAACCGTTCGATCAAACTCATAAAAAAAGAGTTAACACTTTCATAGGAACGTTCTAATTGGTTGATAAAAGTAAAACAAAGATTGCCAACGTGTCACGGTTTTGACCGTCCATCTCATTTTCTAAAAACTGAACAAGCCAACTACACGCGCAGTATAAATATTTATCTTCCCCATAGGTCATCTACACCAAATTTCGAACCAGCAAGCTCAATCAAAAATCCCACCTAAAATCTGCTCTGTTCTTAGATCAATGGAATCAGGAAAGACTACGAAGGGTGCCGGAGGAAGGAAAGGTGGAGATAGAAAGAAGTCGGTGACCAAGTCTACCAAGGCTGGCCTTCAGTTTCCCGTCGGAAGAATCGCCAGGTTCCTCAAGAAGGGCAGATATGCTCAGCGAACTGGCTCCGGCGCTCCCATCTACCTCGCCGCCGTTCTCGAATACCTCGCTGCTGAGGTACTTCTACAACTGCTTCCGATCCATCTGAATATACTAATCTAGGTCTATACTTCTAATTGATACTTTTTTCTTTTTCAAACTCGTTATTAATCGATTTTACGCGGAATTTTTTAATAGGTGTTGGAATTGGCCGGGAACGCTGCAAGGGACAACAAGAAGACCAGGATTAATCCTAGGCATGTTCAATTGTCTGTGAGAAACGACGAGGAATTGGGGAAATTACTTGCTGGTGTTACAATTGCAAGTGGAGCTGTTCTACCAAACATCAACCCAGTTCTGTTGCCTAAGAAATCCGCTACCGAGGGTGAGAAGTCTCCCAAATCTCCCAAGAAAGCAGCACCCAAGTCACCCAAAAAGTCTTGAGTTTTTTTATGTTCTATACAGTTAGGTTTTACCCTTCTGTTAGTGGTAGTTGTTGTTAGTCAGTTGTACCCCTACTTATATGAATATAATCATTTCCATATCCTTGTTCTTGATGCTATTAGTTTAATCAAGTAGATTATGTTTGTATACTTAAATTTAGAGTTTGAAATTAGAATTAAAAGAATAATTTGGATTTTGTGAAGTTTAAATTATTTTTAAATTTTAATTTTAAAGTTTGAAATTGAGTAATTAAACATAATTTTAGGGTATTTAGCTACATATTCTGTTTATCAGTTTTGTTGGCTCACCTTATAGAAACTTTTGGTACCAATGCAATGATAGTGATGTATTTAAGCTTTTTAGACCGTATTGTTAATCAACCTTGGTTGCTAAATTAATCAAAGCTTCTAGGTGATGTTTTTCCTAATTTACAAAATAATTGTCATTAAAAATGAACTAATCTCACTTCAAATTGGCCCATACACACCTCTCCCAGAGCATAATTCAACACCCAAGGAAAACACCGCAAGTAAGAATCCACCAATGCCACACCAAGGTGCACTCTACTAGTGAACAGGAATATTGGACCGAGAATTTTTTAACAAATTGGCATACGAACATTGTCTTTGTTGTCAAAGTTTATCCTTGACTTCGAGATCTCATTGCTTCTTTTGATTTGTCTGTCAAAACTTGATAAACGATTTGTTTAGATGATCCTCAACAAGATTAAGTCGATGATGATTTTATATGCCATCTATAGTTGACTTGTTCATTTGTTTTGATTGTTTTCCAATTTTCATTATTAAAATTTATAAATTGAAATTTTTATAAATAAGTATGGAAATAATCATCATTTTTTAATATAATTTCAAACACCAAAAAACTACAAAAATGTTTGTTATATATCTTAAATTCAGAATTTTAAAAAATAAAATTAGAGAAAGTCTTAAATTCAGTGTTTTTTATTTTTTAAATTTCTTTCTATGTTACTGTGTAAGTAACAAATTAGTTTGTCATTTCTTAAAGAAAAAGAAAAAAAGAAATTTTGTTATGTTGAAATCAAAAAATTTAAATTGTTTTAACTTCCCGCCAAGCACCTCCCGCTAGTATGTTCAAACTACATTACAGAAGGAGTGAAGGATGCAACGTGTTCAATTGGGCTCTATAGGAAGCTTCGGATAGCCAGCCTGTCTCACGTCCAAACCGTTCGATCAAACTCATAAAAAAAGAGTTAACACTTTCATAGGAACGTTCTAATTGGTTGATAAAAGTAAAACAAAGATTGCCAACGTGTCACGGTTTTGACCGTCCATCTCATTTTCTAAAACACTGAACAAGCCAACTACACGCGCAGTATAAATATTTATCTTCCCCATAGGTCATCTACACCAAATTTCGAACCAAAGAAGCTCAATCAAAATCCCACCTAAAATCTGCTCTGTTCTTAGATCAATGGAATCAGGAAAGACTACGAAGGGTGCCGGAGGAAGGAAAGGTGGAGATAGAAAGAAGTCGGTGACCAAGTCTACCAAGGCTGGCCTTCAGTTTCCCGTCGGCAGAATCGCCAGGTTCCTCAAGAAGGGCAGATATGCTCAGCGAACTGGCTCCGGCGCTCCCATCTACCTCGCCGCCGTTCTCGAATACCTCGCTGCTGGGGTACTTCTACAACTGCTTCCGATCCATCTGAATATACTAATCTAGGTCTATACTTCTAATTGATACTTTTTTCTTTTTCAAACTCATTATTAATCGATTTTACGCGGAATTTTTGAATATGTGTTGGAATTGGCCGGGAACGCTGCAAGGGACAAAAAGAAGACCAGGATTAATCCTAGGCATGTTCAATTGGCTGTGAGAAACGACGAGGAATTGGGGAAATTACTTGCTGGTGTTACAATTGCAATTGGAGGTGTTCTACCAAACATCAACCCAGTTCTGTTGCCTAAGAAATCCGCTACTGAGGGTGAGAAGTCTCCCAAATCTCCCAAGAAAGCAGCACCCAAGTCACCCAAAAAGTCTTGAGTTTTTTTATGTTCTATACAGTTAGGTTTTACCCTTCTGTTAGTGGTAGTTGTTGTTAGTCAGTTGTACCCCTACTTATATGAATATAATCATTTCCATATCCTTGTTCTTGATGCTATTAGTTTAATCAAGTAGATTATGTTTGTATACTTAAATTTAGAGTTTGGAATTAGAATTAAAAGAATAGTTTGGATTTTGTGAAGTTTAAATTATTTTTAAAATTTAATTTTAAAGTTTGAAATTGAGTAATTAAACATAATTTTAGGGTATTTACCTACATTTTCTGTTTATCAGTTTTGTTGGCTCACCTTATAGAAACTTTTGGTACCAATGCAATGATAGTGATGTATTTAAGCTTTTTAGACTATATTGTTAATCAACCTTGGTTGCTAAATTAATCAAAGCTTCTAGGTGATGTTTTTCCTAATTTACAAAATAATTGTCATTAAAAATGAACTAATCTCACTTCAATTTGGCCCATACACATCTCTCCCAGAGCATAATTCAATACCCAAGGAGAACACCGCAAGTGAGAATCCACCAATGCCACACCAAGGTGCACTCTACTAGTGAACAGGATTGGACCGAGAATTTTTTAACAAATTGGCATACGTACATTGTCTTTGTTGTCAAAGTTTATCCTTGACTTCGAGATCTCATAGCTTCTTTTGATTTGTCTGTCAAAACTTGATAAACGATTTGTTTAGATGATCCTCAACAAGATTAAGTCGATGATGATTTTATATGCCATCTATAGTTGACTTGTTCATTTGTTTTGATTGTTGTCCAATTTTCATTATTAAAATTTATAAATTGAAATTTTTATAAATAAGTATGGAAATAATCATCATTTTTTAATATAATTTCAAACACCAAAAAACTACAAAAATGTTTGTTATATATCTTAAATTCAGAATTTTAAAAAATAAAATTAGAGAAAGTCTTAAATTCAGTGTTTTTTATTTTTTAAATTTCTTTCTATGTTACTGTGTAAGTAACAAATTAGTTTGTCATTTCCTAAAGAAAAAGAAAAAAAGAAATTTTGTTATGTTGAAATCAAAAATTTATATTGTTTTAACTTCCCGCCAAGCACCCCCCGCTAGTATGTTCAAACTACATTACAGAAGGAGTAAAGGATGCAACGTGTTCAATTGGGCTCTATATAGGAAGCCTCGGATAGCCAGCCTGTCTCACGTCCAAACCGTTCGATCAAACTCATAAAAAAAGAGTTAGCACTTTCATAGGAACGTTCTAATTGGTTGATAAAAGTAAAACAAAGATTGCCAACGTGTCACGGTTTTGACCGTCCATCTCATTTTCTAAAACACTGAACAAGCCAACTACACGCGCAGTATAAATATTTATCTTCCCCATAGGTCATCTACACCAAATTTCGAACCAGCAAGCTCAATCAAAAATCCCACCTAAAATCTCGCTCTGTTCTTAGATCAATGGAATCAGGAAAGACTACGAAGGGTGCCGGAGGAAGGAAAGGTGGAGATAGAAAGAAGTCGGTGACCAAGTCTACCAAGGCTGGCCTTTAATTTCCCGTCGGCAGAATCTCCAGGTTCCTCAAGAAGGGCAGATATGCTCAGCGAACTGGCTCCGGCGCTCCCATCTACCTTGTCGCCGTTCTCGAATACCTCGCTGCTGAGGTACTTCTACAACTGCTTCCGATCCATTTGAATATACTAATCTAGGTCTATACTTCTAATTGATACTTTTTTCTTTTTCAAACTCATTATTAATCGATTTTACGCGGAATTTTTGAATAGGTGTTGGAATTGGCCGGGAACGCTGCAAGGGACAACAAGAAGACCAAGATTAATCCTAGGCATGTTCAATTGGCTGTGAGAAACGACGAGGAATTGGGGAAATTACTTGCTGGTGTTACAATTGCAAGCGGAGCTGTTCTACCAAACATCAACCCAGTTCTGTTGCCTAAGAAATCTGCTACTGAGGGTGAGAAGTCTCCCAAATCTCCCAAGAAAGCAGCACCCAAGTCACCCAAAAGTCTTGAGTTTTTTATGTTCTATACAGCTTAGGTTTTACCCTTCATTAGTGGTAGTTGTTGTTAGTCAGTTGTACCCCTACTTATATGAATATAATCATTTCCATATCCTTGTTCTTGATGCTATTAGTTTAATCAAGTAGATTATGTTTGTATACTTAAATTTAGAGTTTGGAATTAGAATTAAAAGAATAATTTGGATTTTGTGAAGTTTAAATTATTTTTAAATTTTAATTTTAAAGTTTGAAATTGAGTAATTAAACATAATTTTAGGGTATTTACCTACATTTTCTGTTTATCAGTTTTGTTGGCTCACCTTATAGAAACTTTTGGTACCAAGGCAATGATAGTGATGTATTTAAGCTTTTTAGACTGTATTGTTAATCAACCTTGGTTGCTAAATTAATCAAAGCTTCTAGGTGATGTTTTTCCTAATTTACAAAATAATTGTCATTAAAAATGAACTAATCTCACTTCAAATTGGCCCATACACACCTCTCCCAGAGCATAATTCAATACCCAAGGAGAACACCGCAAGTAAGAATCCACCAATGCCACACCAAGGTGCACTCTACTAGTGAACAGGATTGGACCGAGAATTTTTTAACAAATTGGCATACGTACATTGTCTTTGTTGTCAAAGTTTATCCTTGACTTCGAGATCTCATAGCTTCTTTTGATTTGTCTGTCAAAACTTGATAAACGATTTGTTTAGATGATACTCAACAAGATTAAGTCGATGATGATTTTATATGCCATCTATAGTTGACTTGTTCATTTGTTTTGATTGTTGTCCAATTTTCATTATTAAAATTTATAAATTGAAATTTTTATAAATAAGAATGGAAATAATCATCATTTTTTAATATAATTTCAAACACCAAAAAACTACAAAAATGTTTGTTATATATCTTAAATTCAGAATTTTAAAAAATAAAATTAGAGAAAGTCTTAAATTCAGTGTTTTTTATTTTTTAAATTTCTTTCTATGTTACTGTGTAAGTAACAAATTAGTTTGTCATTTCCTAAAGAAAAAGAAAAAAAGAAATTTTGTTATGTTGAAATCAAAAAATTTAAATTGTTTTAACTTCCCGCCAAGCACCCCCCCGCTAGTATGTTCAAACTACATTACAGAAGGAGTGAAGGATGCAACGTGTTCAATTGGGCTCTATAGGAAGCCTCGGATAGCCAGCCTGTCTCACGTCCAAACCGTTCGATCACAGAGGGAATACCAGACGCGATGAAGGAGGTCGGGTTCAAAAGCTTGTTAGAAATCGTGACTAGCGTCAACCACTGTAACGACCTGCAAAAGCACGTGACACCGGAGTTAGCACTGGTATTAATGGCAGTCGTCGGAGACAAATACGAAGGTCTCAAAAGGAAAGGCCCAAAAATAGAGCTAAAATACCCTACAAAGTTACTAAAAAGGGAAAAGAGCTCGATGTAGTACTAACCTACGCAAAAATGACAAAGAACGGTGGACATGGCTGAAAATTGAAGATTGTGTAAAACGGTGAGCTCGTCGAAAATCGCAGAGTTCGCTGGAAAAGTTAGAAGGATTTTAGGTTTTTTTGTTTATCAAAGTGAAGACATAATAGTGAAAAACCCTACTTATACCTACCAAAAGCGACGTCGTTTTGAGCCCGGATCCAAAATTAAACCCGACACCAAAACGGGTAACCCGCGTGTTTCTCTTGCGTAGTCACAATACGGCATCGTTTTGCCCAAAAGTGATGGTTAAAATTCAATAAGCGAAAAGACGTACATTTATGAGCGCCTAGAAATTTTGTGCCAATAATGTGGCATATTTCCCATGAACGAAGCGTATTCCCGAAGCCACTACCTACTTCCTGGATTATCGAAGCAGGAGGGACCTGGTCATTGATAGGATGCACTTCTCGACTTAAAGGATAAATCTTCACCTCGGGAAGTCGGGGGCTACGAAAAATACAAAAGTATTCTGCCACCACGTGGCAAAAGGTGTGACACATGACATGCTAACCGGGAGCCCAAAGCCTCAACCCGAGTCTTATCGTGAACTTGGACATCACACCTACGCGACCACCGCATCGTCCCGAGCTTCTCCGCTTACTTAGATAATCATGCCGATTTATCGCCCTAGCTCGCCATGCTCTATCCCGAGTTGCTGAGCCATGACCCCGAGGTCGCCGACCTGAGAATAGTTGAAAGTCAACAATAGCTGCCACATTTAATGTCAACCTATTCCGACTTCATCCCGGGGACCACTAACATGCTTCTCATTGGTTCACAATAATCTACTTCATAGCTGAATGTACGATCGAGAGATCTGCACAGGTTCCAAGGAAAAGACAAATCTTCCTATTCAATGCATTTCACCTTTTCATAAATGCTCATCAATGGCTTTAACAGCACTCATAAATGATCATAAATGGACACTTCCTTGCCAATCCCGAGTTGACATGTGGCAACCCCGGTTGCACTCAATTAACATTTTTTCAGTATAAATACAAGGTGATTGTCTTCATTTAGGGCCTAAGTTGCATTTACTTCTCTTCAACCACCAAATCTCTTAAAACCTCTTGAGTATTTACTCCCAAGAGTGACTTGAAAACTGACCAGAGAGTACATTTTCTTTCCTCTATACTCACTCTCACACCGGAGGACTTTACCCGGACCACGTTTGGCTCCATAACGGTGACTTCTTTGATTTCTCATGTATCAACCGGCGGATAAGTTCCACTAACACTTGCCTATTGAGAGTCGGAGTATCCTACCAATCAACTAGCTGCACACGTGGACTCGACGTGATCACCTGAACAATTTTTGGCACGATCAACAAGTATATTAATTAAATCATTTACAAGCATTTTTGATTAATTCAACTTCTTGAACCAATCAAAGTTACTTATTTCCTATGTTTCTTAAAAAGAAAATCAAATATTGAATTTTCCAGAAAAAAGCTCACTTTTAATAATTTTTTAAAATTATTTCTCTCCAGATTGCTTGCTGCTTTAATTGACGAACTAGCATAATACCCAATCTATAGACTTGCTAACTTAAAAATTATGTATCTTAAATTTTAGCATCTTATAGAAATGCATATATAAGTGTCTTTTGACTATCGAAGGTTTTCATTTTTCTTAATAAAAATAATACTCTTCTTGTTTTGCTTAAAAATTCTAGATTCAGATTTTTTTATGTGGAACTGTTCCAAATAGCGAGAATATACTGTATATCTTTTTGCTGGAAATACAAAATCACATATAGTATGTTTTAAGATAGATTCAAAACCATTAGAATTGAGGCTTGTGATATTTGTGGAGTTCGCGACTTGATCACATACATCACACCACGTCATTTAGTTAGATTATGAGATGATCAAGTTTAAAATTCACGTAACATTTTGAAACAATAAATGGCCGAACGACCATCTGATCATTTTACTGCCTTTGTATTGTTTAATTTTTTTGGTCAAATATGAATTTTTTTTTTTTCAAATGAAAATGTGACATATATTATTTTATTTTTTCTAAAATCACAAAATATGTAATTCATAGTATTTTAAAGGTACTATGAATTATATGTTTTTTGATTTTGAATAAATAAATAAAAGTCAAATTTGTATTTAAAAAACTTAAAAAAAAAAATCAAACAGGACGATAGTTTTGAAACGAAGAGAATATTAAATAACATTACAGAGTTAGAGGTTTGGATCCGTTCTATGAGAAGTGTATCCAACAGAATTTGATAATACTTCTTCTCTTTTTAAATTATCATCTCATTTGATTTTTTTTTTTGTGTCAAACATGATGTTTTTTTAAAGTAAATTTGATGTATATTTTTGTATTTTTTTCAAAATCGTAAAACCCATAATTTGTAATACTTTTAAAGTACAACAAATTATGTGATATATGATTTAAAAAAATAAAATAATTTATGTCAAATTTGTATTTGAAGATATCATATCTGATAAAAAAAAAAGTTGGAAAAATGATCAATTTTGCGGCCGTACTTTGAACAACTTTTGAATTTTGCCACTGTACTTTTTTTGGAGCAAAATAGCCATTGTAATTTCAAAAAGGTTGCAATATTGCCATTATCCCTCACTGTCATCCAATTCTTAACGAAAATAATTACAAATTTTCAATCATCACCCCTATAATTTTATAAATAAGTAGGAATATCGTTAACGATAGATGAGTTCGAAATTAGGTGGAGTGAGTTAAGGTTATTGACGGATGTCAATTTTTAAACAAAAATTTCTAAGGGGCTTTTATTTTAAAGTAATACTAATATATAAATTATTAAATCAAAAATTAAAAATAAAACATTGTGAAAAAATAATTCTTATAAAAAGAAAGTTATTCTTAAAAAAAGAATTTTAACATGGCATAATTTTCATTTTGATTATTAAATATTAAATTAAAACTTTTATTTTTTCTTGTAATCTTATATAATTCCAATTAAAAAGGACTTTAAGAAAAATTAATTCAAAAATAAGTTTACAGTTTTTTAGTCAATTCTCTTTATAAAAATTAATTATATTCAATAAATGAGTGTTGCCGACTAGATTTCATGGATTAACTATATTTAAGACAAATTATATTGAGTAATTAATTTAAATATTTTTCTCTTATTTTTCTATTTAGACGATATATCTTTCCCTTCTTGTTTTTTATTATATGTTTATATTTCATTCTTTCTATCTTGTTTCTTTTTTGCTCATAAAATATCTTCTTTTTTTACCCTTAGAAAAAACAAAATAATTTAAGGAACCAAAAATACCAATTATTTTCTAACACCAATTATCATTAAGGATCTCCTAACATTTTGAAAAATTTTAGGGGAGGTGATTGAAAATAATTCTGTTAGAAATTGGATGACATTTGCATCTCCCTCTCAAATTACAATGACAATTTTGTCTCAAAAATAGTACACTAGGAAAATGTAAATATTGGTAAAAATACAATGACAAAACTTACTAGTATTTTTTTAAAAAAACAAATAAGAAGATAATTTAAAAACGAATGAGAAGTAAATTGTGAAATAATTTATTGCTAAACAAATAAAGTGGACGGACCTCCAGCGCGCAAGGTTTCTTATCCGTCAGATGAATTAAGATTGAATCCACAAAGTGAAATACCACCAAAAACCACCCGCGCACTATGATAAATAACTGCTTCTATGACAAATCCCCATAATGATCCAATACATTATGTCAAGTTTCAAACCAATACGCTAAAAATTCTCCCTCCCAAACCCTACATTTTCCGATAGTTGTACGCAAGCGAGGTCAATCTCAAATGGAGACTCAGGCGACCAATAAGCCAGCCGGTGGAAGGAAAGGTGGAGGGAGGAAGAAGTCGGTGCCCAAGTCCGTCAGGGCTGGCCTTCAGTTTCCCGTCGCCCGGGTCGCTAGATACCTTAAGAAAGGCCGTTATGCGGAGCGCACCGGCTTTGGTGCTCCCATCTATCTCGCCGCCGTCCTTGAATACCTCGCTGCCGAGGTAATAAGCATTCACAACCTAAACTCAGCCTCTATATATCCTTCCTGCTCTACGAGTTGTTTAATGTTCTGCATGTATCGTGGATTATGAATTTCTATCATATTCAATGATCAGATCCGAAATTCTCTCTATTTGACAGTGTGATCGGCGATGAAACTTCTCGCAATTATCTAATGTCTCCTTTGGTTACTAATTTTTTTCTCTTTGTTATAAATCCATTTAAACCTTAATGTGAAGTTTGTTTATGCATTTTTGTTAATTTCATGTTAATATCTCATAGTCTGAATTTCCATTTGTACATCCTAATCGTGAATTGCAGATCTAAATAATTCATTATGCCACAAAAATAATTCATACTGTATCTTTTATTTTTTAATTTTAATTTACACTAGGCTTTTCCTCTGCACATTTGGTTGAAAAATGGAGTACTGTTCAGAACATTACTCTTAAATGTCTGAATTCTGGATAGCCAAAAAATTTAGAGAATGCATTTGATTTGTGTCAGCTTATGTGGATTGATCATGACCATGTGCCATATGGTGAGACTCGAAATGAAAGTTATTACTGTCTTTGGTAAGCGAAATATCATTATTCATCATTGTATGGTTTTAATTTGTTTACGAGAAGTTAATTATGGGTGAATTATGTGATTAGGTTTTAGAATTGGCGGGAAACGCGGCAAGGGACAACAAGAAGACGAGGATAAACCCTAGGCATGTACTACTGGCGGTGAGGAACGACGATGAATTGGCCAAATTGCTTACCGGTGTTACCATTGCATACGGTGGTGTTCTCCCAAACATTAACCCTGTTCTTTTGCCCAAGAAATCATCTACCAGTAACAATGCTGACAAGACTTTTCATCCTCAATCTCCAGTGAAGACTTAACATATATAGAACCCTTTCTCCATCCATGTTGATTAGGATAGTTGGTTGGTTGAAAATAAGGAAATATGCAATATGGTCCTTTCAGTGTTTAAGGTTCTTTAGTTTTGTTATATTACTAGTTTTTGTCGATAT
The DNA here is from genome assembly GCA_016624345.1 of Platycodon grandiflorus. Lineage (NCBI taxonomy): Eukaryota > Viridiplantae > Streptophyta > Magnoliopsida > Asterales > Campanulaceae > Platycodon > Platycodon grandiflorus. Next base: position 15,439,932 of record CM028365.1, on the reverse strand, counting down.
GAATTTTTTATTTTGTTAATACACCTTAGGTTCTTAAATTTAATGGAAGTAGCATTTATTCCCAGTTTATTCATTTTCTTTGACAAATATTTTTTGTTTGGTCCTGTTATTTAAAAAAATATTCATTTGGTCCTACATGTTGCATTTCTTGGTTAGATTCGTTCCTCCTGCCGTTACCTTTATAATTTCCGTTTAATATTTTCGAATATGATTGAATTACCCTTACTATGAAGTTTTTTATAAACTGATTTTTTTATTAATATGAAGTACAGGGGGTCAATTTGCTAATTCAAAAATTAGGTCATCTTCAACCTTTTAAAAACTCAGTATCTCTCTCTTCAAATCCTCATCTCCATCATCAAATCCTCCATCTTTCTCTCAATTCAGCTTCCATCTCTAAATTTGCAGCCTTTGCAGCATTTATCCGCCTCTTCTTTCACCTCTTCTTTCAAATAGCCAACCATCATGTCCATCACAAGCTCTACCACGCAAAAAGGTTTACCACATTCTCCATAGGCATTCTAAGACCACCATGCTCATATATACCACCCCTATTTAAAGGCCAATATAATCACATTAACACATCCCCACTCAGTTGAACAAATGGCGAAGAAAAACAAACACCCTCTTGCTGATCACGCAAAATTGGTATTGCCGTATTGGTGACCACGTCTGATCTACGTGTGTAGTCTAGTAAGATTTGGATGATGTTGCTGGGATTGCTGTTGAAGAAAGAAGATATAAATGCCCTGTGATCAACAGAAAACATCGTTAAAGAGGCTGGGATGTCCCAGCAATAACCCTCCGGTATAAGAATTAGCGATACTTCAAAGAGAATATGATGCTCAACAGAGTATGACTTCAATATAATTTACACGTACCTTTTCATGTTTCAGGTGCAACTATTTATAGGGAATAGTTTGTAATCCTAGATAGTTTTGGATTCAAAAGATAGGATGAGATCCCGTAACTTTTGGATTACGGTACCGTGTCCGTCCAGGACTGTTGTGATGATTGAGTTATAATAGGACTTCTACTCAGTTGAGAGATGGTTCCATGAAGAACTCTACTTATGCTGAGCTGAATGAATGGTGCAGTGGTCAACGACGAGGCGAGCTAATCAAGTGGTCGGCCTAGGATATGCCTAGGTCGCACTATGGAGCAACGAGGTCGGTGACTTCGACAAGTAGGCCTGTAGAGCTCGAGGGCGACTTGGTAGATCATGGTTACTAGGTTGTCAAATTTGAGATTGTAGAGGTTTGCCTCTTACTTGCTTCATATGTCACCTCGGCGTCATCCACCTGGCTTGTCCTGTGTCGTAGTGTTTGCCACGTGTAATGATTTCGGTTGAGGCTGTTCAGTAGCCCCCTACTTCTCAAGGAGAGGATTCATCCTCGAGGTGTGAAGTAAATTTGTCAATTGGCAAGCCGAGCTGCTTTATGTGAGGTCGCATAATCTCAGTTCGGCTACCCTTCGATGACTGAATGATGTGTATTTTCTTGGAATGCATGCGCATTTATTGATGTAGATTTCAAGACAGGTCCAGGTGGCGTGTTTTTTCGAATTCAAAAAATTATGGTACCCATTCATCCCAAAACGTCGTCGTGCCGGGGTCCGCGTGTTTTTTACGCGGGTCGACCCGACTAACTCGGTTCCCCTATATAATCAAAGGTTTGCCCCCTTTTCATTTTTACCAAAAAATTTTGAACCCACGAGCAACAAAGGCGATTTTCGGCGAGCATCCTGTTTGTCAAAATGCATCTTTAAGGCCACTTCTTCGTGTTTTCCCACCGTTCCAAGCCATAGGTTAGTTTCTCCTTTCTTCTACTCAATTTCCTTGCATATTCTTTGTTTTTGGTGCATTTTCTTGTCGGTTTTTATCATTTAAAGCTCCGCTTTCTGGCCACCATAAAATTTCTGGGTACGGTTTCGGTGAGGTATAAATTAGGGTTTTGGCGAGTTGGTTCCTCTGGAGTTTTTGTCTAGGTCGTTGAGCCGAGTATCCTCAACACTTAGCCATTTCCATTTTAAGCTCTTCCTCCTTGTGTTCACCAGTCGCGAATATGAGGGTTAAGCATACCGATCAGGGCCCTTTGTTTGCCAGGCCGCAAAAGGGGAAAGCCATCTATAAGTCCGAGGATGGTGACTGAAAGGTCGTCCTGCCAATCGAGGTAAGAGACTTACTACTTGCATGGGGTGCAAATTTCGTCGGCTTAGTGGTTCCTGCCGATGACCCTTACAAGGTCGCTGACATTCTTTTTGGGACTTCAATGAGGATTATTGAGAAGTATGACTGCGCCATGTCCAGGCTGCTATACTTGTATATTGATGAGAACTGAGTAGCTCGTGGTGTTACGAGGACTTCGGCGGCGGCTACCTTTACGTCCTTCTCTACATCGTACCTTGATGTCAATCACACTTTGCGGGCTCCGCGAAGCAAGAGAAAAAGATCCAAGACTGCTGATAATGCCGAGGATGCTGTTAAGTGAGCTTATCGAGACTAAAGGAATAGGATGATGGTTGCCGACCTGGATATCTGGGTAGGAAAGTATCCATGCAACTTCGAGGACTACGAGGTCATGTGCCTGACCCTGAGCTCGCTATGGAGAGCTTGAGGACTGTGAGGGGCCGAGTAGGCTTTCACCTGAGTTTCTTCTAGCTAGGACTTCGATTTCCCTTAGATCCATTTATTTGTGATTTTTTGGATGTCACGTCCACCGTCCCCCTCGACCTTTCTTTAAACACTATGAGTGTTCTAATTTGTTTTGTTGCTTACACCCGCATACTAGGCTTTGAACCGACCTTAACCCTCTTTTGCCACTATTTTCATTTTGACCGAAGTAATAACCGATTACAGGCTAAGAATCACAATTTCAAGGTTAAGTTGTTCTTTGATCTCCCTCGCAAGGTCGCCAACTGGACTGACAAGGTAATAATGGTAGAGAGTAGGCTTGGGAGAAACTTCGCTGTACCAACCGAGGAGCCATTCATATTGGTCCATCATACCCAGTTCGATGGCTATGATGAGTCGGCCAAGCAGGCTTTAGAGATTCCGCTCGGCATTCGAGGTAGCTTTTAAGTTAGGTATTATGACTGGAGGGGTATAACCCAGGATGGGAATTTGTTGTATGTTGCTGGGCTTTCTCCGAAAAGGGTTGATAGTTGAGCCGATGTGTACTTTCCCTGCTTTTGAGAGTTTTTCGAGGTGGCTTCTTCATAAGGATTATTTGCTCAACAACCTTTGCCTCTACTACCAAAAGGATTCGGAGACGGGCTGTCTTCTACGCGATTGTCCTCTAACCGACCTTTTTATATTTTTATGTCCTCGTTGTTGTTTCTGACTTTCTTTCACGTTTTGCAGATATGGAAAATCTTGATGCTCTGAAAAGGAGCTTGGGTAAGCGTGCCCAGGCTAAATCTATTCACTCTGAGCAGCTGGGGCGAGCTCGGAAAGCGACGTGCGCGACGGGTACTGCCGAAGTCATCCCTACTGTGGTTGCCCTCGTTGAAAAGGGGAAAGGAAAGGCTGCCAGCTTGGCAAAACGAACTAAATCGTCGTCAGCGTCCGACCCGACTAAGAAGTTGGGGATTGAAGAACAACCCGTCAAGGCTGTGATCGATTAAACTGCTCAAGAGAAGGGTGTTCCCAGTGCAACCGATGAATCACCCTGCAATTGATGAATTGCCCGAGGAGAAGTCTCCCTCCAGCTCGGCAACCCCAAGGCGAACCGCGGCAGTGTTAAGTCCCGGTACTCATGCTATTGAATTGGGCAAGAGGGTTGTTCTCGACGTTGCTAACGAGGGCTTGAGTGATTCTTTTAACGGCTGCTCTCCTGCTCGTCTGACGGGCATCATGGGCACCGACCTTACTCGTGTAAGGGTTCTTTCCTCCCTCTCTTTAGTTTCCTTTGTATCTTTTCCTTCTTTAACATTGTGTTTCCTCCCCCTCTTTAGAGTTGTTCGTTGAGTACTGACCGAACACCCAGACTGAACATTTTAAAGACATATTTGTAATAATCAAATAAATGACAAATATGTCAAATTTTATAATGTCATTTTGGTAATAATCGAAGGGGGTGTACTTAGTAAAAAAGGGGAGTGTAAATAGTGATTCTCTAAAGAAAAACTCCTCGAACCAAACACAACCATGTATTTTGACAAAAATCCCAATCCAACAATTGGATCTTTTAAAATCTGGGCCTGGATTGATCTCTTCTGATTTATAGTATTTCATTATGGGCCAAGCTGACAAGTCCATAAACAGTAGTTTATTTCGGAGTCGGCCCGTTCTATGCCGGGCGGCCCGGGCCAATGAACCTGAAAGATCAACCACCGCCCTCCGCCACCGGCTTCGGCTCGAGGAAATTCCAGGAGCTAAATTCGTACTGAGGGTTTGGTAAGGGTTCTGTGTTGAATCTGTTGATACAGAGAAAGCATATCGAAATTCGAAATGTTGCCGAGACATATTCTGGTGAGTATCTTACTGAGGTTGATTCCATAGTTTTGTCTCTGTGCTTGTCACGCGGAAAACCTTGCAATGAGTAATTGCAATCACGAAATTTTGAAAACTATACTCTAAGCTTGTCACTTGGTAAAGAAGCAATTGGGTTGTTGTGTTAATTTATGAATATAGTTACAATGTTTTGGATTTTATGGTCAATTATGCATTCGTTTGCAGAAAAAAGTTGCATTCTCCAACAAAAGATCCCTCATTCCTATGGTAGCTTTGGCTGCGGCCGGATCAGGAGTCGTTTACTCTAGTTCTGACATAGATTCTGGTGAGCATTAGCTTTGGCTTCTCCATGGAATATAAGTTTTCTCTCTCTCTCTCTCTCTCTCTCTCTCTCTCCTCTTTCATTTTTTACTTTTTTTTGGTTGCTAGGAAACTTGTGGAAAGATTCAAGAAACAGGTTTTCGCCTATTTGGTCTACTAGTTTTCACTTTTGATATTGTTAATAAGTGTAGTTCCCATCAATTAGTGGCGGAGCCTACAGATTAAACATACAGATTAAACAACCAATCTACAGCTGCCAATCGGTTTTGTATCCCCCAAAGAAGATAACTATTAACTACACATACATCCAAGGAAAAAAACGAGATTTAGTTTGACTTTTTAAATCAACTTTTACGATATTTGTGATCATAATGTTCTACGCAGCCCGTCCATAAGGCGGCCAACATAGCTAGACACTCTTTTTGTATTACACTCTTTTTGTATTACACTTTGGAGTTCTTCAGAATTAGTTTTCCTTATTCTCAGAAAAAGTTTCAGAGGGTAAAACCCTAGCTCTTGTACACTAAATAAAATTTGCATGAACTCTAAGTTTTGTACTTTTGAAAAAATTGTCAAGTTGGCTTTAGAAAATCTATTTAGGGCTCATGTTATGGAACTGAGGTATGTATAAGTCTCACCTATGAGCGGCCATGTTATGCACGTGTACTTCATTTATTTCTTGGTTAGGGAGCGACAACAATAAGCTAAAATGGTGAAATTGGTTTCCAGTTGCAACCAAATAGACCTTAACCATGCTTATGTAATTTTTGGTGGAATTGAAGTTTCTGTACTGGTTTCAGTTTCTCTGCAATTGCGTGATTCATTATCTTCACCATGGATAACTATGCAAGAAATGCTTCTTCTCCATTCTTCATTTCTTTTCATAGACCCTTCACCATTTGGTATGCATTTTCTCTTCTCAACCTTTATTTTTATCGATTGTATCTTTTTGAACTTCTTACTTCTGTATTTCACCTTATTTTCATATTTTCTGCAATTTGCATGGATTAATTGTAGGATTCCGCCCACTATTTTTTTCTGGTACTGGCTCGGTCCCAGCAACCAATGAAAAGGAAGATGCCTTTGGAGAGGTTGGCAGTTCTCCAAAACCTTGTTGTGGATGTTTGGGCAGGGATACTATTGCCAATGCAGCTGCTAGAATTGGTCCCGCTGTTGTCAATCTCTCTGTTCCAAAGGGTATGCTTTAGGAATTTATTATTCCCTCCGTTCCATGCAAAGAGTCCACTATTTTATTTTGGGATGTTTCACTTAAAGAGTTCACTTAAAAAAATTATGCTTTCAATCTCCATGATCTTTCAACTTTACCTCGTTATAACTATCTTGACTATGTTCTAGCATTTTTGTAATTATAATCAATTTCAATGATATTAGCATATCCCTTAATAACTAGACTTTTCAAACGTGGACTCTTTGGTTGGAACGGAGGGAGTAATCGCCTTTGAAGTAATTGCTCAGAAATTTGACTGTGAAAACTTGGCTTATTTGTAGGTTTTCATGGGCTGACAGTAGGAAAGAGCATAGGCTCCGGAACTATAATAGACAAGGATGGTACGATCTTGACCTGTGCTCACGTGGTGGTTGATTTTCAAGGCTTGAGTCCTTCTTCCAAAGGGAAGGTCAGCCCCAGGTTTAATGCTCTGAATTCCTTAACATGCTTGTACTTAAATGTTAGGCAATTATTGATGTCTGTTTGCTATTGTCTAAACAAGACTATGTGCAAAAGCAATAGCCAAACATGCTTAAAGTACACTAGGTAGGTCATAGGTGAGGCAGCTTTGCCAGGGTATTTCTGTTTGCACTGTTGTTATAGTCATTATACGAGTGCGTAGTAATTTGATTGCGATATGGGTTTTGACGGGATCCTCCCAAATAATATAAACACGTGCCATCTACATCAGCCTCTGGTGGGCCATGAGACCCCAGTTGATTGAAGGAATCCGGATGTTGTACCAGCTCGCCTTCTTAGATCCTCGCTGAGTACCCCGTGCGGGGTCCTCAAACCGCAGAAACCGTCCAGCCGAGGTCGATAGTTGAACCAGACCTCGGCATGTCACCCGGGACGACCTTCACCTGAGGCGAGGTCGACCATTGGACGAGCAATGCCTGTCCTCGGCACAGGTCCATATCATAGCATTTAATGCCTGATGTCTGCAGTACCTAACCTATCAAATCAAGACATCCTTACTGGAAGAAGACATTCCCTCAGCATAGAGCTCTGTCAGTGTTCATTAACTTCCCATTTTCCCGGGAAGGAAGTCTCTATTTATTAACCTAATCCTGACAGCAGCATGACCTCCCTCAATATACATGCATCCCTTAGCAAGTAGGTGGCTCAACTTGTATCATTACACACGCCACCTCCGGCTATAAATACTAGGAGCCATTTTCATTTATGACTAAGGTAACATTTACTCTCAAGAGGACAAAGTTTTTAAAAGCTTGCTGTTATTTACCTACAACACACACATTTATCATACTGCCTGAGAATTAAAAAGGGCTGTCCACTAGCTTAATTCTCATTTAATACCCCTAAACTGATTCTCACACCGGAGGGTAATAGTCGGGTCAAACCCCCAACACCCTAACGGTTCTTGTCTTTGTTACACAGCTGTAGGCCTAAGAATCAAGTCCTAATCGAGAAAGCCTTTAGAGAGCCGAGGTATCTTGACTTGAAGATTAGCTATACGTGGATCCGACGTGGTCACCATATCCAAATTTGCGTGATCAGGTTTAGGATTGTTTGAGTTTACTTATGTGTTGACTGGGTTGGCAATTGAAAATTTAGCATTAATGGGTGAATCTAAGAATTCTAAATTCTGTTTCATTCTTGGTTGGAAATTTCAATAGAGAATTTTAGAGCGCTGTCTCTATTGTTGAAGCTCTGCGTGAAGGCTATAGATGATGAATTTTAGTAATTTATCAATAAGGTAAAGCGGTAGTTGAAGGTGGAGAAGAAGAACAATGGCGGTCAGTGGTGGAGAAGAACTTGATACCGTGTTTATCATATATCCCCTTCCTTCCGGGTAAAGAGTCCAATATTCTATTTTGGGAAACTTGAAGAGTCCACTTTTAAAAATAATTCCTACAATCTCCAAAAACTTTTCAGCTTTACCCTCCATATATGATATAAGCATCTTGACTTCGCTAAAGTATTTTTGTAATTATGACTAACTCTAATGATACTTATATATCTCTTAATTAGTAGGCTTTTCAAATATGAACTCTTTGGGTGGAACGGAGGGAGTAATTCACAATCTAGCACATAATCCCCTTTAAGATTTATTAAATATACTTTTTGTCATTTATATGGGGCATTTGGTCATTTCATAGCCTCTGTTACTCTAGACTGACACAAGTTAGTAATCCTAACATTTTTGTACCCCACGGGCACTTCCTCACAAAAAATATGATAGGGAGGTGATCCCCAAAAAGGTAATACCACAGGGGGATGGTTTCCGACTATTTAAGTCTTTATCCCAAAATATATTTTGTGGACTTTTGGATAGAAGAACTACTTTTCGCCTTTTTGGAGACTGTTTTGAGGGGCTTTTAGGTAGTTTTCCTTTTTTGTGTTCTTAATTTTATGTGTGCTTTGCATTACTAGGTTTATACGTAGATATGTGGGTATAAAGTTAACATGATGAACTGTTGCAGGTCGATGTTACTTTACAAGATGGTCGAATTTTTGAGGGTACAGTATTAAATGCTGATTTACATTCTGATATTGCTATCGTGAAGATCAGATCTAAAACTCCTCTTCCTGCTGCAAAACTTGGTTCTTCAAGTACTCTCCGTCCTGGTGATTGGGTAGTAGCTGTGGGCTGCCCCCTTTCACTTCAAAATACAGTTACAGCTGGTATTGTAAGGTATTTTGGATAAAGTACTGTGAGAATAAGCATGAGCTGTTGAAGAATTGTTTGAATATTTGTTATATAATTGTATATCTAATTTTCGAATCAAGGAATAATACAATGAAGGAAGGATTACTGCAACGAATTATTATTATTGTTATCATTATTTTCATTTGCCCTTTTATGGTTGCATGTAGTTGTGTGGATCGTAAAAGCAGTGATCTGGGTCTTGGAGGTATGCGGAGAGAGTATTTACAGACTGATTGTGCTATCAACGCGGTATTGTAAATTGTAATCCTCGTTTGTCTTCTGTGTGATTAAAATGCCTCCATCTTTTATAATTATTATGGAGGAGGGGGATGGGTGGGGAGCAAATTTTGGCATTGAGATTCTATTTAGTGACATGTACTTAGGTACTGGCTACGATGTTTTGGTGGGCGTTGATGTGAAATTGTTATTATAAGAGCTTTATATGTGAGATTTTCTTACCATTGACAGTATATATCAGTAATGCTCTATGATATAAATTAGTTTAAAGGTGTCAAACTTGTTTGTTTATATAGTATTCTTATTTACTAGAAGCATTTTAAGTGCAATTTATCTGCCTCCACCGTTTCTCAAACCCCCTAACTAAGTTCCTGTGATTATTCCTTGTTCGGCCTAGGTGTTGAAGAGTGAACAATTATTTGTAATTATTGATTATTGACAAAGTTGTTGCTTCTTGATGTATGGTTACCAATTTATTCTACTTTTGGGTGTAGGGTAATTCTGGTGGACCGCTAGTTAATATTGATGGAGAAGTCATTGGCGTAAACATTATGAAAGTACTGGCAGCTGATGGATTGGGCTTTTCGGTACCAATCGATTCAGTGTCTAAGATTATAGAGCACTTCAAAAGAAATGGGTATAGTCTATATTTTCCCAGCAGTTCTGAATGTCAATATGATACTTTGCCTGTACTTAATCACAAATCAGATGGGTTGTTTCCTGTCTAGCTGTCATCTCTCTCTCTCTCTCTCTCACACACACACACACACACACAAATATACAATATGCACTTAGCACCACCAGTTGTGTAAAGCTACCAACTTCTCATGTTCTATGTATCTTAGATTTTTTAGAAGTTATCGTTGTTGGTTCTGATCTAAACATAGCTTGTCTAGACTCTAGAGACTATCTTTGCAGTTTTGCCTTTCAACAGCATGATCATGCCAGTGAGGTTTTATACTCTTAGAAACATTTTGTGAAAGGGGCAAACTTAAGGTTATTGTTATTATTATGATTGTTATTATTAATATTATTGTTTTTATTATTATTATTATTATTATTATTATTATTATTATTATTATTATTATTATTATTATTATTATTATTATTATTATTGTTGTTGTTGTTGTTTTTGTTATTGTTATCAATAACAGTATTATTTCATTTATTATTATAATTATTATTTCCTTCACTAATAAATCAAGTTTACTAGTAGAAAAAGTAAAATGTCTCATTTTGAACTTAGAAGGGGCACTTGCCTGCTAAATGTTTATGTATTCATCCCCAAGAGAAGCGCCTTCCATTATTATCATAGAATGTCACCGAAATGGTTTTCAACAAACACACACACACACACACACACACACACACAGATATATAGTTTGTAATGACTTGCCACCTATCCTTTAACCATATATTCTGTAGTCTGACCTTTAGGAGCAGGAGTTATCACTTTAGGTCTTACTCTGGAATAGACCAAAAATGAAGCAATAGATACCTAATGAAAAGAAGTTGATGCAGCTCAAACTTTTCAAATTCCTCTTTCAGTTGCGGAAATGGAAGTATATATATGCCCGGAAATGGAAGTATATATAAGAGATCTTTGACTTTAGTTTGAATTTTACTGTTCTTTATCCTCACATGCTTGACATATTGTAAGATGTGATCTTATGCAGGAGAGTGGTTCGACCTTGGCTCGGTCTAAAAATGCTTGATCTTAACGATATGATTGTTGCTCAGCTCAAGGAAAAAGATGTGAATTTCCCTAGTGTCAGCAAAGGTGTTCTTATACCTATGGTATGCTGTGGGCCTCTCTCTCTCTCTCTCATTTATTTATATGCTTTCTAGTACCGATATAGATAGGGCTAGGGTTTATTATCGAGGATGTGTTGAAGGTTGGCTAGAGAAAGCAGTGTGATGGGTGAATATAAATTGTGTAGGAGAGTGTATGGTATCAGAAATTGCATCCTTCTCTGTGGGTGTGGGAATCACCACACCAACCTAAGGAGCTCAGATGTGAAACACAATTGAGGATCCATGGATTGACTGTTCAAAGATGATATACACAGCAAAAGAAGTCTGAAATCTGCTGCCCTAGCAATGCTGGACAGATCGCGAATACCAGTCCTTGCATTTTGGCTGAAGCAGGAAGAGATGCCAAGTCTCTACTATCAATGGCAGGACCATCTTTTGTCGTTATCACTGACCAAACTAAGGCTGCCAGTCACTTGTCTGCCTTTCTGATATATCCTTAGTCGAGATCTATGCTGATGTTCCTTCTTCTTTTTCCTCTTATTTATTTATTTATTTATTATTTTTAAATTTTTTTCTGCTGAATGTTATTTGATAAGTCGGAAAAGAGACAATTTTCTTACTACCTTTGTTCCTGCTTCTGTTATGATAATGGAGCTCATCTTGAATGAGATCTCTCATCCGCTCTTGCAGTCTGAGAACTAGTCTGTTTTATTTGCTATAATGCCAAATGTCTGATGATTATTGGAGTGCTAATGCAGTTTAACAAAGGTATAGACCAACATTTCCCTGTTCGTGAGATCTAATGGATTCCTCATGGCTGTTGCAGTCTAAGAAGTAGTCTTTTGTTTTTAATGCCAAATATCTGATGATTTATTAGGACACTAATGCAGCTTAACAAAGCTATCGACCAATTTTCTGCCAATCGGGATCAATGGCATGGGATGGCATAACTTTAACGATATAACTTGGTTCCTATATTCTGCTGTTCTGGGTTATTATGAAGAAAACACGTATGAGATGAAGGCTTATTTGAGTTGAGACAGAGACTAAACATGAAAATAGATTCATTCAGCGGGCCTTTTTAGTTGGGAAATGGGCTTAGTGTGTTGAGTTGAGCCAAAATTTTCTAGAGAATGGTCCTTACAAATTATGTCCCTGGTTTTCTGTGATTACTTGTTTAGTTTTGCGCCAAGTGGAAAGAATTGTCATGTATGCTTCGTCCATTTTGTTTGTTAACTATTCACAAAATTGCTTCTGGATAGAGTCTAAATGATCACGCTTTGTCTTAATCAGGTAACCCCAGGATCCCCTGCTGAGCGAGCCGGTTTTGTTCCAGGAGACGTGGTCATTGAATTTGAGGGAAAGCCTGTTGGGAGTATTAAGGAGGTACTTTTAAGTATTTTATACACCCCACGCCCCCCCTTCCTCCCCTCTTCTTCCCTCCCTCCGTCGGGTAGCTATTTTCATGAATATGTTAACTTATGGTTGGCAATGTTCATATACTACAGATTATTGACATTATGGGGGACAAAACTGGGAAACCTTTGAAGGTTGTCGTGAAAAGAGCCAATGATCGTTCTGTGACATTGACTGTGATACCAGAGGAGGCAAATCCACAAATGTAGATGGTAGTACTCTTTTTGGATGTATATTGCTCTTTTTTATTCTTTTCTTATTTAATCCCAACTCTGGCACATGAAATTTATATCATTAACAGAAAAAGAGAAATGGCATGAATAGGCTAGAATGGCATGGTTCTTAATTTACTTGAGAAAGATATTTTCTTTGTTTCCTTCCCGTTATTGATGCAATTCTTGGATTGCCTTTTTTGATGATTATTGGTGCAATGAAGTTACTATCTTTTACAAGTTCAATGTAATTGAGACCCTCCAGTGAAACCGGTCTGCAAAGCATTTATGGGTTCCTTCTTTTGAACGATTCAGAGAACTGAACTTGCATTTAAGATGAAGATGGTTGATTCTCCCTTCTTCTGTAGAATATCTTTTCTGGCTGGTGCCTTCCTTGTTTCTGGTGTTCTTCTTCACTAACTTCTCCCCAGAAACGAAGATAGGTTCTCCATAAAGCTGGAGTTGTAGAGCTTCATCATACTGCAAGTCTACAAAATGATTCTGAGAAATGTTTGTTCCTGATTCTGAAAATATGTTGGACGGAATCTTGTCTATCCCTCCAGTATGGTTTGACCTCTTCTTTCCTGATTCTGAAAATGAATGATACAATGTTGTCTATTGTTTCTGTTGGGGTTAACGTATTCTTCGTTCCTGATTCTGGAAATACTGGATAAGATCTTGTCGATTGTTTCTGTGGGGATAACATAAAACAATTATCAAACGGAAGTGCTGCGTAAATAAGCTCTACCAACAGCTAGTACTTTCCATAGGAAAGGAATCCTCTCTGTCCCTTGTGCTTAAACGACGAAGACTCTATGACTCGCATAATTAACTCATGCCCAAGGTGCTCGCTCATCTTTATGACACTTGTTCCATATTCCTCTAAAATCCCCAAATCTTCTTATCCATATCATTCAACATCCTACCTACAAAAACTCAAATTGGTATTCTCTTTCACACATGTTGTGTTGTTGATGGTTTATGTAGACAGTAAGGAACAAGTTTCTCTTTCGCACATGCTCTCACGGCTTCCAATCTTATATGCAGGAACCAGGACAGCCATCCTCTCTAGTTTTTGGACAGTAGAGAGAGAGAGAGAGAGAGAGAGAGAGAGAGAGAGATATGCAGGAGCCGACTATAATATGGCCAGTGTAGTAGCTTCCAATTGACAGCCATTTCTTAGATCTCCCCTCTTTTGTCTACCCTTTTGTAAGGAAAGATCAACAATTCATCATAGATGTCCAGCCGCTAGAAAATACTCCATCAGAGTCTAACTCTTGTAATTTAATAAAACTTGTACTTGGTTTGTTTATATACTCCATTTTACTCCTTGTTCGGGAAAAAAAAAAAACAGCGAGTATGGGAAAGTTGGAATTGTTGAAACAAAGCCAATAACCAGTACTTTCGATTGCTAAGAATGTTTATAGACATTTTTCAATATATCGCTCTACTTAATAACTAAACAACAACTAATATGACGTAATTTTTTCCTTCATAAAACAATTGTTTTCTAGATGAGCACCTCACCTTAGCTCAACTTAGTCTTTGTATCGGTCACTTGGGATCGGCTACACAAATTATTTCCTGTCATATGACTCGGTTTAAAGTAAGGTCATCGCAACACCACACTCATTCGTATCTTTCTTTATTACGAATTTGCATGTTAGTTATGGTCTTCCCTATTCCTTACTTCTACTCTAGTTGATGTTGATACGCTCATACTTTTCTAATGAGTATATTAAGCAAAGCGGTCTATGTTGTATTTGTCCAAACCATCTCGCGATATTCTCTCATTTTATCTGCTATTAGGGTGACTTTTAGTGTCTCACAAATTTTGTTTATCACGGAACTTAACTTTTCTAATTTTACCATATATTCATCTTAATATTCTCATTTTAACTACATTCATCTTGTTAATATTGTAGTGAAACCTCGATTCTAGTTAGTTTGAGTTGAGACGTAAAGAAGATAAAAAATTTGAAAGGACATAATCAAAGACAAATAGGTAAAAGTTTAAATAATTGAATTTGTTTAATGTTACGTGATTGATGAATGATCAAACTAACTTTAGAAGATGTCAATACATTTTGTAATATCTAAAAGTACATAAAATATTAATCTTTATAATAATTAATGATATATATTAACTTAGTTTTTTTAATTTATTATTGTATTCAATAATGAAACTTTCTTTTAGTGTTTATGTAAAAATCTTTTTTTATATGGAATTATGTATACTCTCAAAACTGGTAGTTATACCAACACGAGTTTAAAAGCGTGTATGCTTTCAGAACTCATGGTTGCTAACCCCGACTTTAGAATACGCTTTCACAACTCATGACCAGTAACCTTGGATAGGAAAATTAAGTATGCATTCAAAACTTGTGACTAGTAACCGCCGAGTTTAAAATTATGTACACTTTTAAAGTTTGTGAGTAGTAACCTCGTATATAAAATTATGTATGCTTTCAAAACTTGTAGTCACTAATATCGAGTTTAACGTTGGGGCAAACTTCAAAATTAGTTCTTGCACTTATGTTTGTTTTTAGGTTTAGTCCATTGGCTCAAAAACTAATTAAAAAAAATTTCTTTCCATTAGGTTTTTCTGTTAAACAACCATGTAACTAGCATATGTTCAAAATTTCAAGAATATTTTATCTTTTTCTTGTAAACAAATATGAATAAAATTTACAAACTTAATAAATTGACTTTCATTTTAATTATGACTTTTCTCTTTAGAAAATAAGCAACGAGACTAGTATGGAGTACAAATTAGTTTGCATACATGAGTATTTCTTTTTTATATAATTAGAGAAAGAATTTAAATGATATTTATGAGATCTATTTTCATCGTCTTTTAATATTAAATGTCGTAAATATCACTTGTCTCCCTTTATTAATCAACAATATTAAACATGTCACATAATCATTTAAAAGACAACATAACAAAAGAAGGATAAAATCACAAATCTAATTTTAAGTGTTGGTCAAAGAACAAAATTCAGTCAATTTTCGAGTCAAAAGACTAGACCTGAAAATGAACATAAATACACAAACCATTTTTGGAGTAATTACTAGAGGGAGGGATGCCGGTAGTAGTAATGAACATAACCATTCCGAATGTTTTTATTGGCCGCTAGACTTAACACATGGATCACCGTCGTGGCACAATCTTGAACCGTTGGATCTAGTTTCGAAAACGCTTGCACAGCAACCGCACGCGGGTATAAAATTTATACTATAAATAAATCTTCGTCCGCCTTTCCTAATCTTCTATCACCAAAATTCAAACATTTCAGTACAACCCAATTTTCCCTCCCAAAATTCCTTGTTCCTAGTTTGGGTGCTCGAGAGGATCAAATCAATGGAGTCTGCAAAGGCAACTAAGGGTGCCGGAGGAAGGAGAGGCGGCGAGAGAAAGAAGTCGGTGACCAAGTCCGTCAAGGCTGGTCTTCAATTTCCCGTCGGCAGGATAGCCAGGTTCCTGAAGAAAGGCCGATACGCTCAGCGCACTGGCTCCGGCGCTCCCATCTACCTTGCCGCCGTCCTCGAATACCTTGCTGCTGAGGTTTTTCCACCGTCTCTCTCTCTTGTAGATCTATACTTTTTTTTAATTATGCTCCTTTGCAATTTATAATTGATAGAAATTGGGGGAAAAATTAATTGAATAGGTGTTGGAATTGGCTGGGAATGCTGCAAGGGACAACAAGAAGACGAGGATAAATCCTAGGCATGTTCAATTGGCAGTGAGGAATGACGAGGAATTGGGGAAGTTGCTTGCCGGTGTTACTATTGCTAGCGGAGGAGTACTGCCAAATATTAACCCAGTTCTGTTGCCTAAGAAATCTTCCGCAACTGAAGCTGAGAAGGCACCCAAGTCTCCTAGCAAGACCCCGAAATCACCAAAGAAGGCTTAGTTAATGTCTAATTTGATAGTTCTTGTCGTTGAGGGTTGTATTAGTGTTAGTGGATAAATCTGTGAATCACTTGATTGTAATCCTACTCTATCAGTTCAGCTGTGTCCATCTAATAGATTGTTTTCTTTGTTCCCAGTTCCATCATTTTCCTTCATTTATTTTTCTTGGTTTGCCATTGATTTACTCAATTAAGAAGCTGCAAATGGGAAACAACTTTTGAGGGTTTGCATGTAAATTGCTGATTTTCCTTCATATAAGAGATCTTTGACTTCAGTTTGAATTTTACTGTTCTTTATCCTCACATGCTTGACATATTGTAAGCTGTGATCTTAGGCAGGAGAGTGGTTCGACCTTGGCTTGGTCTAAAAATGCTTGATCTTAACTACATGATTGTTGCTCAGCTCAAGGAAAAATATGTGAAATTACCTAGTGTCAGTGAAGGTGTTCTTAGGCAACTGTAGTGGGTAACATATAAGGTTTTTAAGATAAGTATAAACCTTTTGCAAAAAGATTTATACCAATAAAATGGATGGAGTAATAGGTAGAAACTCTATTGCTTGATCTTTCCTAACCGATTGGTGAAATAATTTTTGACAATTTGAAACTTTTTTATATGACCGTTCTGTACCCTTTTTTTTCCGATTCTAATCGTTGCATGCTATTAACGGTAACTTTGAAGATTTTTTTTTGATTTCTCCTATAAAAATCTTTAATCTGACTTGGTGAAGCATATTTGGGAACGCTTCAGAGACAATAACAATGAAGATTAAGTTGTTTCGATTGAAAATTTCCTATCAATATTTATGTACTTTTAATTATGTTTCTTATGATTTTATATTCAATTTTGTTTAACATCTATATTATTGCATCAATATTTTAAATTACTAATCATTATTATGTTGACATAATATATATTTTTAATATTTTTTATGTTTTAAGAATATATATTTATTATTGAAAATAAAATTTTTACTTTTAAATAAATATTATGAAAGAATGTAATTTTAAATGAATGTTGTGAAAGAATAAAATACTTAGTTATGGGTTCATACTATAAAGCTATTTAAAAGTTTATGTGAGTGTAGAGATCTCGTTTATTTATATGTTTTCTAGTACCAATATAGATAGGGGCTAGGGTATATTATCGAGGATGTGTTGAAAGTTGGCTAGAGAAAGCAGTGTAATGGGTGAATATAAATTGTGTAGGAGAGTGTATGGTATTGGAAATTGCATCCTTCTCTGTGGGCGTGGGAATCACCACACCAACCTAAGGAGCTCAGATGTGAAGCACAATTGAGGATCCATGGATTGACTGTTCAAAGATGATATACACAGCAAAGAGAAGTCTGAAATCTGCTGCTCTAGCAATGCTGGACAGATAGCGAATAATAGTCCTTGCATTTTGGCTGAAGCAGGAAGAGATGCCAAGTCTCTAATCTCTATCAAAGGCAGGAACATCTTTGTCGTTATCACTGGACAATCTAAGGCTGCTAGTCACTTGTTTGCCTTTCTGATATATTCTTAGTCGAGATCTATGCTGATGTTCTTTTTTTTTTTTTTTTTTTTTTTTGTTTTTTTGTGCTGAATGTACGTTAGTATTTGATAAGTTGGAAGAGAATTTTTTTCCTACCTTTGTTCCTGCTTCTGTTATGATAATGGAGCTCATCTTGAATGAGATCTAATGGATTCCTCATCGGCTCTTGCAGTCTGAGAACTAGTCTGTTTTATTTGCTTTAATGCCAAATGTCTGATGATTATTCGAATGCTAATGCAGTTTAACAAAGGTATAGACCAACATTCCCCCGTTCGTGAGATCTAGTGGATTCCTCACAGCTGTTGCAGTCCAAGTAGTAGTCTTTTTTTTTCCTTCTTCTTTTAATGCCAAATATTTGATGATTTATTTTATTAGGACACTAATGCAGCTTAACAAAGCTTTCAACCAATTTTCCGCCAATTGGGATCAATGGCATGGGATGGCATAACTTTGATGATATAAGTATGTAACTTGTTTCCTATATTCTGTTGTTCTGGGTTATTATGAAGAAAACACATATGAGACGAAGGCTTATTTGAGTTGAGTCAGAGACTAAACATGAAAATAGATTCATTGAGCGGGCCTGTTTAGTTGGGAAATGGTCTTAGTGCGCTGAGTTGAGCCAAAATTTTCTAGAGAATATATATATGGTCCTTTACGAATTATGTCCCTGGTTTTCTGTGATTACTTGTTTAGTTTTGCACCAAGTGGAAAGAATCGTCATGCATGCTTCGTCCATTTTGTTAGTTAACTATTCACAAAATTGCTCCTGGATAGAGTCTAATTAGTCACGCTTTGTCTTAATCAGGTAACCCCAGGATCCCCTGCTGAGCGAGCCGGTTTTGTTCCAGGAGACGTGGTCATTGAATTTGAGGGAAAGCCTGTTGGGAGTATTAAGGAGGTACTTTTAAGTATTTTATACACCCCACGCCCCCCCTTCCTCCCCTCTTCTTCCCTCCCTCCGTCGGGTAGCTATTTTCATGAATATGTTAACTTATGGTTGGCAATGTTCATATACTACAGATTATTGACATTATGGGGGACAAAACTGGGAAACCTTTGAAGGTTGTCGTGAAAAGAGCCAATGATCGTTCTGTGACATTGACTGTGATACCAGAGGAGGCAAATCCACAAATGTAGATGGTAGTACTCTTTTTGGATGTATATTGCTCTTTTTTATTCTTTTCTTATTTAATCCCAACTCTGGCACATGAAATTTATATCATTAACAGAAAAAGAGAAATGGCATGAATAGGCTAGAATGGCATGGTTCTTAATTTACTTGAGAAAGATATTTTCTTTGTTTCCTTCCCGTTATTGATGCAATTCTTGGATTGCCTTTTTTGATGATTATTGGTGCAATGAAGTTACTATCTTTTACAAGTTCAATGTAATTGAGACCCTCCAGTGAAACCGGTCTGCAAAGCATTTATGGGTTCCTTCTTTTGAACGATTCAGAGAACTGAACTTGCATTTAAGATGAAGATGGTTGATTCTCCCTTCTTCTGTAGAATATCTTTTCTGGCTGGTGCCTTCCTTGTTTCTGGTGTTCTTCTTCACTAACTTCTCCCCAGAAACGAAGATAGGTTCTCCATAAAGCTGGAGTTGTAGAGCTTCATCATACTGCAAGTCTACAAAATGATTCTGAGAAATGTTTGTTCCTGATTCTGAAAATATGTTGGACGGAATCTTGTCTATCCCTCCAGTTGGACTGAACTGGACAAGTTGAGGTCCTAGCAGTATGGTTTGACCTCTTCTTTCCTGATTCTGAAAATGATGGATACAATGTTGTCCATTGTTTCTGTTGGGGTTAACGTATTCTTCGTTCCTGATTCTGGAAATACTGGATAAGATCTTGTCTATTGTTTCTGTGGGGATAACATAAAACAATTATCAAACGGAATTGCTGCGTAAATAAGCTCTACCAACAGCTAGTACTTTCCATAGGAAAGGAATCCTCTCTGTCCCTTATGCTTAAACGACGAAGACTCTATGACTCGCATAATTCACTCATGCCCAAGGTGCTCATCTGTAAGACACTTCTTCCATATTCCTCTAAAATCCCCAAATCTTCTTATACATATCATTCAAATTGGTATTCTCTTTCACACATGCTCTGTTGTTGATGGTTTTTGCATGTGGACAACAAGGAACAAGTTTCTCTTTCAAAATACTCCTATATACAAACTGATTCTCTCACGGCTTATATGCAGGAACCAGTACAGCCATTCTCTCTTGTTTATGGACTGTAGAGATAAAGCTCCCGTCTAAGCTCCAAAGAGAACGGCTTTCCTTTTGCTATCGCGAAGCCGAGTATGTAGCAGCTTCCAATCAACAGCCATTTCTTAGATCTCCCCTCTTTTGTATCCTTTTGTAAGGAGAGATCAACAATTTAACATAGATGTCCAACTGCTAGAAAATATCAGAGTCTAACTCTTGTAATTTAATAAAACTTGTATTTGTACCTGGCTTGTAATTTAAACTGGAATTATGTATGCACTCAAAACTCGTGGTTATACTAACATGAGTTTAAGAGCGTGTATGCTTTCAAAACTCATGGTTGCGAACCCTTACTTTAGAATACGCTTTCTCTACTCGTGATCAGTAGCCTCAAATAGGAAAATTAAGTACGTATTCAAACTTGTGACCAGTAACCTGTGCATTCTTTTCAAGTTCATGAGTAGTAATCTCGTATATAAAATTATGTATGCTTTCAATACTCATGATAACTAATATCGAGTTTAATGTTAGGGCAAACTTCAAAATTAGTTCTTGCACTAATGTTTCTTTTTAGGTTTGATCCATTGGCTAAAAAACTAATCAATTTTTTTTTTCTTTCTGTTAGGTTTTCTGCTAAACATCCATGTGACTAGCATATGTTCAAAATTTCAAAAATCTTTTTTTTTTTCCTTGTAAATAAATATGAATAAAATTCACAAACTTAATAAATTGACTTTCATTTTAATTATGACTTTTCTTTTTAGAAAAATAAGCAACAAGACTAGAGTACAAATTAGTTTCCATACATGAGTTTTTTTTTTTTTTTTTTAATTTGAGAAAGAATTTCAATGACATTTATGAGATCCATTTTCATCATCTTTTAATCTTAAATGTCGTAAATATCTCTTGTCTCTCTTTATTAGTCAACAATAATAGTCAAAAATTAAATATATCACATGATCATTTAAAGAACTATATAACAAAAGATGGATGGAAGAAAAAATCTAATAAAAAGTGTTGGTCAAAGAACAAAATTCAATAAATTTTCGAGTCAAGAGACTAGACCTGAAAATGAACATAAATACAAATGCAGTACTCCTATCATTTTTGGAATAATTACCAGGGGGTTGAATGATTGATGGTAGTTAAACATAACTATCCCGAATGTCCTCATTGGCCGCTAGAATTAACACATGGATCGCCATCGTGGTACAATCTTTTACCGTTGGATCTAATTTCAAAAACAGCTTGCACAGCAACCGCACGCGGGTATAAATCTTCATCCGCCCTTCCTAAACTTCCATCACCAAAATTCAAACATTTCAGTACAACCCAAATTTCCCTCCCAAAATTTCTTGTTCCTAGTTTGGGTGCTCGAGAAGATCAAATCAATGGAGTCTGCAAAGGCAACTAAGGGTGCCGGAGGAAGGAGAGGCGGCGAGAGAAAGAAGTCGGTGACCAAGTCCGTCAAGGCTGGTCTTCAGTTCCCCGTCGGGAGGATAGCCAGGTTCCTGAAGAAAGGCCGATACGCTCAGCGCACTGGCTCCGGCGCTCCCATCTACCTCGCTGCCGTCCTCGAATACCTTGCCGCTGAGGTTTTTTCACCGTCCCTCTCCTGTAGATCTAGACTTTTTATTTATTTATTATGCTCCTTTGCAATTTATAATTGATAGAAATTGGGGGAAAAATTAATTGAATAGGTGTTGGAATTGGCTGGGAATGCTGCAAGGGACAACAAGAAGACGAGGATAAATCCTAGGCATGTTCAATTAGCAGTGAGGAATGATGAGGAATTGGGGAAGTTGCTTGCCGGTGTTACTATTGCTAGCGGAGGAGTCCTGCCTAATATCAACTCAGTTCTGTTGCCTAAGAAATCTTCCGCAACTGAAGCTGAAAAGGCACCCAAGTCTCCTAACAAGACCCCAAAATCACCAAAGAAGGCTTAGTTTAGTTAATGCCTAATTTCATAGATTCTGATCATCGAGGGTTGTTTTTGTGGTAGTGGTAAGTCTGTTACTCACTCGTTTGTAATCCTTCAGTTGTATATCTAATATATTGTCTTCTTTGTAACATTTTCTTTCATTTACTCCTTCTGTTTTATTAAAGTATTCACGTTTGAAAAGTTTAATAATTAAAAAATATATAAGTAATATTAGAGTTGTTTATAATTGTAAAAGTATTTTAGTATAGTTAATATATTTTTATTATATGTGGAAGTAAAGTTGAAAATTTTATAAAAGTTGTGTACATAATTTTTTAAAGTTGATTCTTTGAGTGAAATATTTTAAAATAGTATAATGAATTTTTTATTTAGAACAGAGAGAGTATTTTTTTTTTTTTTTTTGTTGGTTTGCCATTGATTTACTCATGCAAATAGGAAATACTTTTTGAGGGTGCGTGAGTAAATTACTGAATTACATTATGAAATTTGCTATTGAGAACTAAAACTCCACTTCCTGCTGCAAAACTTGGTTTTTGAGTGCGCTCTCTCCTGTGGGCTGGCTTGTATCTCTTCAATTGTAAGGTATTTTGGATGAAGTACTGTGACAATAAGCTTGAGCCATTAAGAATTTTCAGACGAGTTGTGTTTTTTTTGTATATACGATTTTTGGGTTAATGACACTATAAGCCCTTCGACTATGGACTTTTTTTACTATTAGCTCCTTAACAATTTTTTTCAAATTATAGTCTCTTGAGTATCAAAATTAGACACATGTAGTCTTTTTGTTGGATGTTAATATTTTTTTTCGTGAAGTATGTCACGTGCCTAACATATGATTTTGATTAAAGGCATTTATGAAATTTTATGTAAAAGACTTTAAAAAAAGAAAACAAAGAGCCCTAATCAACGAAGCAGGAGCAACAACCCAACATCAGTCTTTTTTTTTTAGCACTCATCTTTTCAATTCCCCTAATTACTAATAACTTAGATTTTGCTCCAGTTACGAACCCTAATTTAATCAATTAATAATTCCTCCTCCTTTACCAATTTCAATTCAACGAATTCAAAATTAGGGTTTTAAATTCGTTCCTAGAATTAATAGTTACGGTAGAATTAAAAGGAACTAATGGCACGAAATTGAGAATTTAATGGATGATGAAGGTGATGTTAATGAATTAGGGCTAAAATATAAAGAGCCAGTGCCTTCATTGATCTCTGACATTGGGCACGTCGGCGAAATGAACTCAAAGATCAAGATTATGGTGAGGGCTTGCTGGTACACGGGATGGAGGAGGTGACGGAGGTTGAAAAAAGATCGATGAAGGCGTAGAGATGAGAGAGAGCTTGAGCACGTAGAGGAGAGAGAGATGGCCAAATTTGATGGAGTTGGCGGTCGGAGCTAGGGAGATGACGCTCGAAGTAATGGCGATGACAATGAGGGTGCCGGGTGAGGATGCAGACAGAATTGCGTGAGTGGTGAGCTGTGCTGCCGCTGCTGAGAGAGAGAATGCGGTGATGTGGGGCGATTTATTGAGCGGATGAGACGGGCTAGCGCAAAGGGAGATGGCCGGAATTAATGGAGGCTTGGCCTGAGATGGTGAGATATAGAGACTACTGCAATGGGGATGGCAGTTGCTGGGAGAGCTTGACTGCTGTTACTGATGACGTTTGGTTGTTGCGAGGGAGAGAGAGAATGAGGCTGAGAGTAGCTGGCGATGGAGGTTGTCGGTTTGGGTGTTGCTCTCTCACACTTCAAAGGCAACAGATTAAAAGACGGTGGATATTTAAAATTTGAAGAATAAGTGTGTGTGTGTGTGTGTATGTTTGACACAGTGTATGGATTAGGGTTTCATATATGGTATCATCGAAAAATTTTGGGATTGGAATTTGAAGAATTGGGGAAAAAAGATGATAAATGAAATTCCAATTTTGCCCTAATTCAAATGCACGTGGGAGGCACATGGGTCACTTAACAGAACTTTACTAATGACATCCATCAAAAGGACTAGCCGCTTATTTTTTGGTACTCAAGGGATTGTAATTTGAAAAAAATTTGTTAAGGGACTAGTGGTAAAAAAGTCCATAGTTGAGGGACTTGTAGTGTCATTAACCCATAATTTTTTAATTGATGAAAATACAATGAGGGAAAGCATTACTGCAATGAATAATTTTTGTCTTTCATTTGATTTTTCTTGGTTGCATGTACTTGTGGATTGTTATAACAGTGATTTGGGTCTTAGAGTTATTGGAGAGAGTATTTGCAGACTTCTGTGCTATCAGAGTACACTCATTTTCTGACTACTATTTTTAGAAGTGGTATAAAGGTGTCTCAGTTGTTTGTATATATTGTATTCTTGTGTAGTAGAATCACTTCTCAAACCCTCAAACTGAGTTCTCGTGATTACTCCATCTACATGCATCCTGGGTGTCGAGAGTTAGTTATTTGTGATTATTGATTGGTGAAGTAGTAATCATCTTCTTGATTATTGTCAGTCTGGTCTTGAACGCTTGGTGTGAATGTTATGAAAGTACAAGCAAGCAGCTGCTGATATGATGGGCTATCTGTACCAATTGATTTGGTTTCCAAAATTATAGAGCACTTCAAAACAAATGTGTATGTTTTATCTTTCCTATGTGTGTGAAAATTGGGAAACACCCGCCTACTCTAACCATATCAGATATGAAGCAGAATGATGATTCGTGAACTGACTGTTTGAAATGAAACACAGCAAAGAAGGGCTAAAACCTGCCTCTACTGATGCCGAACAAATATGCTGGTCTCGACTCTCTACACAAGCTATATTCAGACCAGACTGACAACGCTAACCTGTAGAGGATTAGATGCTTATAGAACATGAAAAGTTTGTAGTTCAGAATCCAGATTCCCATTTACACAAATGTAGTTGCTTGCATTTTGTTTTTGATGCCACAACGACTGAAGCAGGAAGAGATGCCGAGTTTCCATCCAAGGCAACCCCCGCCATTTGTCTTTATCACTGACCAATCTAATGTTGCCAGATGCTTGTTTCGTTTTCTGCTATATCCTTTCAGCTGGCCTATGTAGTTACTAGTTAGGAAAGGGGTTGTGTTGTGCCAAATTTGCTCGAGTCTCTGGTTTACATTGTTTTTTGTTTTTGGTTTAGCTATAAAGTGTTGCTTCGGACTAAGCTTGGATGCACCTTAGTTAATCCACCTTCTCAGTCGAGTCAAAAGTAGTCCATCCATGCAGTTGTAAAGAGTTTGAGAGGAGTAGATTCCTAATTATGGACCGACCACTGAGGGACTTGAATAATAATATATGGGGTTAATTACACCATTAGTCCCTTGACTATTAGCTTTTTCACGATTAGTCCCTTAACAAATTTTTTTCAAATTTCAATCCTTAGAGTATCAAAAAGTCACACGGCTAGTCCTTTTGATAGATGTCGTTAGTATTTTTTCGTTAAATCTGTCATGTGCCCAACACGTGACTTTGGTTAAGGGCATTTTTAGAATTTCATGTACCCCTATGACCTGTGAAGTTCATTGGCGCGAACATTTCCCTCCCAGTCTTCTCCCCCCATTAAAACCTAACTACCCCAACACTGGCGAAAGCTATAGAAAACGATCGATAGAGAGAGAGAGAGAGAGAGAGAGACGCAGCCATGGGAGATCGATGTAGGTGTGGTAGGTCAACTGTAATGAAGACGTCATGGACTGATTCAAACCCTGGAAGAAGGTTCCTCGCATGCGCACAAATTGGGGTGAGTTCTAATTTTGGTTTGCAAGATATGTTTTCATTTCTGATTTGCAAACTTTCATTCCTTGTATAGGGTAGAAATTGTGGTTATTTCAGGTGGTTTGATCCATCAATGTGTATGAGATCGAAGGACATTATTCCTAGGCTTCTTCGAAGGCTATGTATGGTTGAGAGGAAAAATCG
This sequence comes from Platycodon grandiflorus, assembly GCA_016624345.1. Taxonomy (NCBI): domain Eukaryota; kingdom Viridiplantae; phylum Streptophyta; class Magnoliopsida; order Asterales; family Campanulaceae; genus Platycodon; species Platycodon grandiflorus. The sequence continues at coordinate 15,414,101 of CM028365.1, read as the reverse complement.
CAGAGATAAACTACTGTGGATTGCTCTTTTGATTTCTTGAATTTTATTTGTGATTGTGCTACTGCTCGGGGCTGGATATGAAAAAGAAAGTGCTACTACCATGGATATTCAAAATTGACCAATGGCTACAGGACAATGCTAAATTTTGGGTCATGTTTTAGACTGCAGCTTAGTATTGTAAAGATCATTGTTGGAAAAGAAATATGTTGCAATAGCAACTTTGTAAGGGTTTATGTAAGAAATTTGTTGCAATAGCAACTTTCTAAGGTACTGTGTAATCTATTTTATGAATAAGACATTGTGTAATCTATTTGTTGGAATAACAATTTGGTTTGTAAATTATCTCATCATCTTAAATCATGAAATATCTTGGCATGACAAATTTTAGGACACTTTGACAGAAAATACAAACATTGTTCCATCAGACCATATCCTTGTCATTGTTCATTAACCAGGGCAATAAATTGATATGACAAAGCAATAAGAAAAACAAAGTAACAAGAAAAAAACAGAGTGTATGAACATATCATACCTAACCATATCATATCCCCAAAATACATTGTCATTGTTCATTAACCCCAACATATGTCATTTCAACACAATGTTCAAATTGACAACTTTCCAAAACATATCATACCTAACCAAAAGGCTAAGTTTTACCATGTGCAAAAAGACAACTTTCCAAAACATCATTCCCAACTACACTAAATATTGACATAGGTGTTTGTCCCTTTTTGACTTTTGGCCTTTTCATTTTCTGCTCTCTGTCTAGCACACCACTTGTCCAAACTTGATGATAAGATAACATGCCTGCCTCCCTTCATAAAATCACTTATAGTTGACACAGAGGGTTGTCTTTTATATGAATATGTTTGTTCTGGTGGTAGGGGTAGATTGTTAGATCTTTCATTTTGAGTAGGCTGTGATGTGCCTTCAGCAGGTCTTCCCTTCTTTATCTGCCTCTTGGCTCCACCCTGTGTAATGTAAACAAGGAAAATTTGTTATGTACTCCAAGAGACATAAAAACAAAAAAGCAAAAACACAAATATTGCCTTTAGTCTTCTTACATGTTGTCCTTGTTCTGGTGGTGGGGGTTGAGTGGTAGATATTGTTAGCCTTTCATATTGAGTAGGCTGTGATGTGCCTTCAGCAAGTCTCTTCTTTCTCTGCCTCTTGGCTCCACCCTGTATAATATAAATAGGGAAAAATTGTTGCAAAACAATTCCAAGACAAAAAAACAATGAAGCAAAAAAAATCAATGTTGCTCTTAGTTTTCTTACCTGTTAGTTTCCTTCACCCTCAGTATTCTTTTTCTCTTTTGGCTTTGGTTGGCAACCAATTCCTCCTTCTTTTGTGCATCTTCTAATATTATGCCCATCATGTCCACACCTTATGCATCTCAATTTTATACTCCGTCTTCCCAACTTAGTTGCACCCATATGTGACTTTGGCCTCTTTTTAGTTCCTTTTTTTCTCAACTTTTTAGGTCTGCCAGATTGCTTATGTACTACACGAGCAGTAATAGGATATCCCTCTTGGGGTGCCCACATGTCAACACCATTAATGGGATTAATGACATGCTCATAAATCTTGGCCTGAAACTTCAAGGTGTAATACTCATGCACCCATTCCTCAGGCACCCCATTCCCTCCATTAGCCCCAAATAATATATGGTAGAAATTACATGCTTACATGGAATTCCAGTTAAATCCCACATCCCACAACTACAAGTTCTAGCATTTAAGCTTACAATGCATTGTTCACCCCAAGCACCCCTCACTTGATACATGTTGGATCCATTCCAAGTGGTATTATACTCCATTGCAACTTTCTTTAGTTGCTCAAACTTATTCTGCACATCTTTGCAAAAAGGACCGACCACTTGTCTCGCTAATTTACTTTCTCTTCTTTTCAATCCTTTTCATCATCAAGTTCTTAATAGTTTCCAACATGCTAATAATTGGCATATCCCTAGCAGCTATGATGAAAGCATTGAAGCATTCACATAAGTTATTCATAGAGATCACTTTTAACAACTGTTGTCCAGTAGGCTTTACACCAATGCCTATGAGGCTTACCCATTGCCCACTGATATGCCTTCTCGTTTTCATTTTTCAGCTTTTCCAATTCATTTTGATACTTGGCAAAGCTTGAACATCTAACAATGTTAAAGAGCAGGTCTTTGAGCTTCTTACCTCTGTGTTCTTTTCTGTAATTACTGAACATATGCAAGAGACAATATCTATGTTCAATAGCTGGACACAACTCTTGAATTGCTGGAACCAAACCCTGCAACATTATACAAATGAATAAGTATACACATAAAATAGATTAAGAAAATAATTTGAATTAAGTAAAAAACCAAAACCTACCTTTTGTTCATCAGATATGAAGACCCAATGTTGCTGATTGGTTATCATAAGATCAGCCATTACCATTTCTAAGAACCAGGTCCAAGACTCTTTATTCTCAGCCTCCACAACAGCCCAAGCTACTGGATACATTCTACAATTGCCATCAATACTTACTGCTGAAAGTAATTGGCTAGGATATGGACCTTTTAAAAAGGCCCCATCAAACCCCAATACTTTCCTACATCCAGCCAAAAAAACCAGCCTTCAATGGTCCAAGGCAGCAATAAAGCCTCTTGAATTGTCTATCTTCTTGCCTAGGGTTCTCAGACTCAAACTCAAATGTCATGGTTGTGTTGGGATTTGTTCTCTTAACTTCTCCACAATACCTTCTAAGCAAACCATACTGTTCAGAGTGAGTCCCAAAGATCAAGTTTATTGCTTCTTTTTTGGCTCTATATGCTTGACTCCTAGAGATATCAAGTTGATGTTCAGTTCTCAAGGTTGTTCTCAAAGACTCCACTGGTCAGCCTGGATTTGTTCTTATAGTCTCCATGTACTGCTTGGCTACCCATTTTGATGTTGCATACTTAATGTTGTGGCTGTAATTACACATATGTTGATCCTTAAATGTTTCAACTACCTACTGACATGAGTCTTTATTATAAGAAATCAACAAAAGCCAAGGACATGCAACATTTCCTATGAATCTAACCCTAATCCTCACCTTGTCATTCTTTAGAAACTTCAGTGTTCTTCTATGCACAATTCAGTAATGCTTTATTGCTTCCCTAACATCTTCAGTTATACTAAACTTCATCCCAATCTCAAATTTTGGATCATTTAAATCAGTAACAATATCAAAGTCAGGATAACAATCCTTTTTCATGGCATTAAACTCTTCCTTATCAGCTGAGCTTGATAAGCTCCTTAGTTCATCTGAGTCAGCATACTCAGACCCTACATAGTCTGAATCTGAATCAACAACTCTCTTTTTACCTTTCTTGTACACAGGAATTTGAACTTTGCTGCCAACACTGGCATGAAAAACAGGCTCCTCATTATCTTCTTCATCTTCCTCAGCATCATCACCTGGCTCATTCACCCCAACACCATTATAAAAATCAAATGGCTCGTCACTTGACCCATTAACCCTAGCAACATTATCAAAATCAAAATCAAAATCAAATAGCCCATTAACCTCAACATCATGATCCAAATTAATTGGCCCATCACCTAGTTCATTAACCCCAGCAACATCATTATCCAAATCAATTGGCCCATTAACCCCAGCAGCATCATTATCTAAATCAATTGGCCCATAGTTGCCAACACCAACATTTTCATTAACTGCCCTATCATTATCATTCTCAATATAGGAAATAAGTTTTACTTTACCACTAACCCTATGTCTCAAAGACCCTCTTTTACTGGTTGCAGTTGCAGAGCTTGTTGATCAACTAGGTCTTCAATTACCACAGAACTTGAACCAGATGCAAATAGATTATCAACAAATGAATCAATCACAGAGTATCTATGTTCAATGTACATATATATCACTTTTTGGTACTTCACATACTTAATCATTTCTCACATCCTTATCTCCCCCTAATGGTTTCAAGCCATTGCTTAAATCACAGCCAGACTTTAAATAGTGATAAAATATGATGTCATCCTCTTCATCAACATCCCCCAACTTTTTAAGCATGCTATTAATATCATTACTGATAGTTTTTAACCATCCACACAATCAACAAAGTCAATATAACCCTCCTTATAAATCCTCTCAGTATTGGATTCAATGTAGCCCCCATGGTGAATCGTCAATGTAAAATACATAGAATTTTCAATTGAAAAATGTACATTACATGACTTAGAATGATTATAAACAAACCCCAAAGGGACCACACAAGCAAAAAAAAAAAAAAACCAATGTACATGTGTGTATATATATATATATATATATATATATATATATATATATATAAGGGTTGAAATGACACTACAGAGGGCACACAGCACTACCATAAACAAATATATGCATAATGGACCACACAGCACACACTACCAAATTTGTTTTCCAAAATGCATCCTCAAAGACCGACAATAACAGGAATATATGAATAACTAAGAACTTTTACAGAGAATCTTCACTTTTTTGGTGGGAAAATAGAGTTTTTGAATATTCGATACAGGGTAAGTGAGATTCGTGGAATACTTACAGTAGAGGTCATCTGGGTCGATTACAGTGTCAACTTCTCGAATACTCCACAATGTTCCCATTTCCTTTGATTGATTCTGCCAATCAACGATCAACAATGGTGATGAAAGACAAACCCTAGAATCGACAAAGAAGGTCCTTCAATTTGATAAAGTCAACTGTCTGTCTATCTTCTCTTGTCCTGTGTTTTTGTAATAAACAAAGCGTGGGTACATAAAATTCCAAAAATGCCCTTAACCAAAGTCACGTGTTAGGCACATGACAGACTTAACGGAAAAATACTAACGGCATCCATCAAAAGGACTAGTTGCGTGACTTTTTAATACTCTAAGGACTGAAATTTGAAAAACAATTGTTAAGAGACTAATCTTGAAAAAGCTAATAGTCAAGGAACTAATTGTGTAATTAACCCTAAAATCCATTACTCTTATCTTTTCAATGTTTGCCTTAACAGAGAGATCATTTCTTCACTTTTTCCACCCCAAAAAAAGTCATTGTTTTTTTCTTCAGCTTATCACTAAAAAAGAATCACATTTTAAAAATTTAAGCTTCAAGTCTTTATAATCTTTTTAATTTTGTTTGTCTTCATAATTTAATTATTTTTTCGTTTTTTGGTACATGGGAGCTAATTTTTCTTTTCTTTTCTTTAGTGACTCATTAAAAGATGAATTAACAATTAACAACTTTTTCTTTAATTCAAATTGTTTTAATCTTATTTTGTGTGGTAGTTTGTAATAGCTTAGGCGCTAAAAACCGCTCCTGCAAAAAGACTATAATACCCCTAATTAAATTTGATTGAAAATTTACATCCGCTACCCTTTTATTTCATGAGTTTTATATACAATCGGCTTTTATTAGATGAAAGTTTTTTCAAACTTAAACCGAACAAAATTGGTCGATTTGGTTCGATTCCGTGATTCGATAATTCGAACTTACACCCTAGTGAAGAGTGTAATTGAAAATTTTCTACTCAAAAAAAAATTAGGGGAAAGTTATCTTTTTATTGGGGCGGTATTTAGTTGAAGGAGGGCGGTATTAGTAATACTACTTCTTTTGGAGTGGTCAATCCAAGTTTTCTCTATTCGTTAAAGTCATTGTTTTGGCGCTCCCCCTTCTTCTCCCTTTTCTCAAGCCAATGTTACATGTACTTGTATGAGCTTTGAATCTTTTTTTTTTTATTGGCTTTCAATTAACTGTTCTAGATAGAATCGATATTTTCCTTTTTTTGATTCTTTTCATTCACAGAGAAAGTCTGGAATATTCAACCCAAAATTTCTCATTCGAATCGTGGCATTCTCGTCGGTTGGTTCGGGTCTGGTTTACTGCAATGCCCACTTGACTCATTCTAGTGAGCACCCTCATCCCTTTATTCCTTCAATACTGGAGTGGATTGTTGAGTTCCCCAGATTTTTTTTTTAAACATCTTTGAGAAAATTGTGAATTCAACTGTCTTTTACACTTATATTGATGAACTTTCGAAGCAACTTTATCATTGCCAGTTTTTGGTCAAACGATTGATTCATTACTGCTGCCCCAATGGTCAATTTTGGGTGATCCTTCCATTCCTACTTTGCTACATGGTTTGATTCTTTTCTTCTTCTTGTTTTTTTACTTATTTTTTTTAATTTTTATTATGTAGTTGTGCTGTTTCACTTGAATGAATATTTGGGGTTTGTAGGAAATATTGCTCAGTCATGTCTATTTAGTATTGACCCTCCATCATCATCTCACAATACGAATGCTGCTGCTGCTGCTGATGGTTCCAAATCTATTGCCAATGCAGTAGCAATGGTGTTGCCCTCTCTTGTTTACATATCTGTTCCCAAGAGTATGTTCCTGAGTTATATATATATATATATATATATATATATATATATATATATATATATATATACCCCTTTCTTTATGCGTCTTAAACCTAGTCTTCTTGGAAATGGGTCCCTATATAAGGAAATATTACTTCTGTCCTACTAAGTTGATCATTTTCCCGATTAGTATTTGACATGCATCTTATTGGAGAGTAAAACTATATCCATTATAAACTAGCTGCACAAAAGTAACCATGAACCTCAAGCTTTATAGTTTTTTTTTTCCTTAATAAGTTCATGTCAGATCTTTATTTGAGGAATGGTCAATTTGACTTTAAAAGGTCAAACTAGGACTCTCTTATGGGACAGAGGTAGTACATTTATACATGTATATACGCCACCAACGTTTCATATATTTTGGAAGGAATTAACTACAGCGAGACAATAACTTTGTTTCTTGTAGGGAGGGATGGAAAGGGTTCAGTTAGTAACGGCTCTGGAACTATAATTGACTCCAATGGAACTATTTTAACTTGTGCTCACCTTGTGTCAAGTTCCCGAGGCAAGAAAGTTACATCAAAGGAACAGGTTAAGCCCTTAAGCCTTAAATGATTCCATGACCTTGGAAGATTTGCAGTACAATTTTCATATACGATACTTGAGTCTTCAAATGAATGTTCATTGTGTCTCTGTGCTCTATGCATGTGAATATTGGCATTTGATCCCGCTATATTTACTTTAGGTTTAGGCTAATTTCAGACCTTTGAGTTTCACCATCAGGCACTATTGCATACTTAATTTACTAACAGTTTTCTGAGCCTTGAAAGTTAAGTAGCTTTCATTGGAAAGTCATTAGGATGTTGTGAAACCCAAAATTCAGCACAGGAGGTAAATATTTTGTCAGGTGGGGTTATTCATGAACTATAAAGGAGTGAGATTAAAAAAAGCTCACATTATCACGAATTGTATTAAAGTGAGAAAAAATGCTCGTAAATTAACTAACATATCTCTTACCTCAGAAAGTAGGATATCATTACATACTGGTTACATATCCTTCAACATCTACTAATAGCATTGGTGCTTGTTTATTTGCTGATGTATCTCATTAACTTTTCTCTTCCTACTAATACTTCCTCGAATCATCGGAGGTCCTTTATTAAATTAGCAGAAGTAGATTCTTTATTAAACTACATGGTGCTTTCTCATCAGTTATGGAGTTTGATGACACAATCTTTTAAATTCAATTTGGATTCAAAAGATTTTAGGATTCACAGGTCCTTTGGTACCTGTGTTTGTTTAGCTTTCTGCTTGTTTCTCCCCCCACCCTCCCTCCAAAGCAAGAAATCACAAAAGTGTGATAGATATAAGTTTTTTAAGAATTATTTTTATTGTCAAATATAGTTATCCAAAATAAAATTAAACTCCACGCTCTTGCTAGTAGTTGGACCCTTGAATCTTGGAATTTAAAAGCATGTTTTTGATGCATGAGGCTATTCTGTTGATTAGTTCCACTGCTTCCTTTTTCTTTCGAAAATAGATACAATTTTGGTTGCATGTTATCTTTAGTCTATTTTATGATTTTATCTGTCGTATTCACTTTTACTGTTATCATTGTTTCAAATGACACACACACACATACACATACACACAGGCACTTATATTTCTTGATGCTTTTACTTTGGTCAAGTTGTTAGTTAATGCATTGCACGTTATTTCATTCTTTCAAGAGGTCTATGTATTGTACAACTGTACATATCCTTTCACCTTTTTCAGATGATGTTAAAATCAGTTGGTTGTCTGAGCTTCTAACCTACTATGTGATGAGAAACCAGATCACATCACTATGCATATCGTTGTTTCAAATGACGCACACACACATACACACAGGCACTTATATTTCTTGATGCTTTTACTTTGGTCAAGCTGTTAGTTAATGCATTGCACGTTATTTCATTCTTTCAAGAGGTCTATGTATTGTACAACTGTACTTATCCTTTCACCTTTTTCAGATGATGTTAAAATCAGTTGGTTGTCTGAGCTGCTAACCTACTACGTGATGAGAAACCAGATCACATCACTATGCATGTGACTTTTTTCTTATCGCCAAAAGAAATTAATTTCATGCGATATTATGGACAGAAAAGCAAAAAAATAGCATACAGGACACCTGGAAAGTAGCTGAGACTTGCAATTTATTTACTAATCGTCTAATCCTGGTAGCTCAGATGTTCAATTGTGTGGGTTCTTGGGCACATGTAGATATTTTGCAATTGGGAAAGTAAAATGGGGCGTGACGTTGACTGATATGTCATTACTTTGCAGCAGCATTTCTAAACAACAACTTTTGGAAGCTACTTTCATTGTTGACCAAGTGACTGGTTTATTTAGGTTGATGTGACCTTGCAAGATGGTCGAACGCTTGTTGGTAAAGTGCTGAATGTGGATTTACATTCTGATATTGCTCTAGTGAAGATCACATCTAGAACTCCTCTTCCAGCAGCAAAACTTGGTGTGTCATCTAATCTACGGCCTGGGGATTGTGTGGTCGCTATGGGCTCCCCTCATTCTCTTCAAAACACCATCACAGCTGGTGTTGTTAGGTATGGAACATTAGTTGGACTAACATAGAAATTCTTTTACTTTAAGCCTAAGAGAAATTCTGCTGACCTGTCCTTGTTCCTGCCCGAAATGGATTTAAGATAAACGGACGTCAAAACTTACTCAGTTCTAATTCCTTTCTTCCCTCTTTCTCTCCCTTCAAAATCTAGTTGTGTTGACCGTAAAGGCAGCGAATTTGGTCGTGAGGGAATGCTAAGAGAGTATATTCAAGTAGATTGTGCAGTCAATCCGGTATATCTCTCTCTCTTTCTCTCTCTCTCTCTCTCTACAGGTAGATAAAAGCAGGCACAAACACAAATCTTCGTTTGTTGTGCTTGAATGTAAAGTGACAACTTTGCGCTAGCAACCGCGCACCTTCCTAATGTTAATTACACTTGTCTTCAAGAGCGGATACCAGCTGAACTCTTCAAGTTAATGGTAAAAAAGTTGAAACCTATCAGGTATGATAATAGCAGAAGTCTTTAAATGGGTCGTACTTGCTAAAAACTGCAGATAGATGAGTTGGACAATATATATTTCATAAATTCATCTCATTCTTTTGTTTATACAGTATTTTCATTCATTTTTTCTGGTTAGGGAAATTCTGGTGGACCCCTTGTTAATCTTGATGGAGAAGTTGTTGGTGTCAATGTTTTGAGGCATATTACTGGCATTGGCCTGAATTTTGCCGTACCAATCGACTCGGTTTTGAAAATTATGGAGCAGTTCAAGAAGAATGGGTATGTTTCATTTACTCATCCTTTCTCTCTAGGAAATTTCCAACCACTGTCTTACCAAACTCTTTTCCCAAGTAATTTGAATCACAAGCTATACCCGTTCCTTAAATCTAGCTAGCTTAAGGTAGCCAATATAGTTTTCTAGAGCTTCTTTCATTTTTTGAATGATCTGTGCAGCTTCTCAAAGTTAACTTTATATTAGTTACATCTGTGGATTAACCAATTAAGTATCTATGGGAGCAACCCCAGCTAATGCATAGTGGTGTATGTTTGTGAAAATTGACTACATAAAATAGTCACGGGCTCCAACTTTGTTGCTATACCACAATGAACCTGTTACCGGAACCAATTTAACTCGTCTTTGTCCCTACTGCTTGGGGTTGGCTGATGAATGCTTTTTTGCCATTCAATTTCATTCGAAGCAGGATATTTGGTGTGAAACTACAAGCAATCACATCCTTCTTATTTGTCACCGCCCATTTTAATTTTGGTCTTCCCTTACCTCTAGCATTGTTGTTGATATTGACATTTTCATTTTGCCTTTACTAGGACACTTCTTACAGCAACTTGACTTTATCGTATGGAATGCTGGTCATGTAAAAAGCGACATGAGTGGTAGAAATAGAAAAGGTCAAAAAATGGTGGCGTGAAAAGGGTTCAGGACTTCAAGGAAAGACCTTGAGTTGGTTGGTTCCAATAACCATCCTTGTGGCACACTTTCATGAAGTCTCCCCTTTTGAAACATCCGGTGTCAGTCTAATACCATCCTTACAGATATAAAGTACAGCTGAATCTGTGGGCGAGAAGAGTTGAAATTTGCTTGATAAACCAAGAGCTCTGTGTTTTGTTTGTATGAAAGACGTATGGAAATTTTATTCTCAACATGATTGTATACTAGTTATATTACATTATCAGCATTAGTAGTATTGTCTTTTGCAGGAGAGTTATTCGACCATGGCTTGGATTAAAAATGCTTGATCTGAATGAGGGGATTATTTCCCAACTTAAAGCTAAAGATCCCTTGTTTCCTAATGTTTTCAAGGGTGTTCTTGTTTTCATGGTATGCTTTCTTACAGATACTCCCTCCGTCCTCTAACAATGCCCCGATGCACTTTTATTCTGTATTTGGATGTAACTCTTTTAATTGTCGAAGGTTTCAAGTACCCTATTTTACTAGTTTACCCTTACTAGTATGAAGCAAAACAATCAAGCGACAAAAAGATAAGAAAAGTTTTCCGAATACTCGTACAGAAATTCTCGAGGGATATTGCGTATCTATTTGTGACCATCCAAAACCGCTAAAAGCGTAAGCTTTTCAGTGGGTTAATTGCACTTGGAGTTGAGCCGTTCCCAACATGTATTTGTATTTGTTACGAAACTGAAGACTGTTTGGATTAGTGACTTATTGGGCTTTCGAAGAAAGTGGTATGAGCCTTAGCAGTCTTCTCCGTTTCTTTGCCAATGGCAGCCCGTGGGAATTTAGAGGCCATTATTGAGTGCGAAGTGAGGTCTTATAACCGTAATTTTCTTTGTCTAGGGCCATTAGTATTTTGGATGGAAAATTATGAATGACTTATAACCCTTATTATGGAAATTTCCAAATACTAATAACCAGGTTGCCAAACACTTATCTCATCTCTTTCTTTCTTTTCTTCCTTTTTTTTTTTTTTGAAAACAATCATCTCATCTCTGACAAGCCTTCAATTATCAGTTATCCCTTTTTTCTCTGCCTTTATCATCATCTCCGTGCCTTTCATCATAAACATTGTACCTAAGGTTAGGTACAAATCAACCAAAAACTTGTTGATACTATCAATTGTTATTGTAATACTGCCCCCAGCATGCATATTACTCCTGATTTTTCTATTGCATCAGACTTGTTATTATGTTTTTCTATTACATCAGACTTCTTGTTGATAATATCATTTAATCTTTGACCAGGTAACTCCTGGATCACCTGCTGATAAAGCTGGAATATGTCCTGGTGATGTTGTCATTGAATTCCAGGGGGAACCCGTTGGGAGCATTACTGAGGTATGTATTTGCTTTAATTTTGGGTAATTCAACTGGCTTATCTTAGTCTTATGCTAAACTGTGAATCCTACTCTAAAGACAATTGGGCTAAGCAGGTGTAAAAGCTGATCAAGTGGCTTTTACTTGGCCTGTCCATGTTCATGTGAACTAACTCAAGCTTATTATATCTAATCTTTGTTAAGCACCCTAGTTATTCAGTTTATTGTGAAATGATGGCTATTCAAAGCACTTTTATAGTGGTCCTTACCAGTTACCATAGCAAAAAATGAACTCGACACGCAGGTTTTCATCTTCAAGTTCTGGATTTCCACTGCTTTTACGTTATTCACATTTGAATGGTAGTGTTTCATAATGCTTAAACTGAATGGATTTGCTGCAGATCGTTGGGCTTATGGGGGATGAAGCGGGGAAGACATTTGAGGTGGTTGTCAAAAGAAAGAATGATATTAAGAGGGCCTTGACAGTGGTTACAGAGCACGCAAACCCTGAAATAGAGTAAAAATGTCAGTGATCCTCGCTCTCTCATTGTTTAGCATTCTAGGCTGCTCATTGTTCTCCATAGAAACTATTTGTACCCGAAAAAGAAAAAAGAGAAAGAAAGAAACTATGGTTTCTTGGGACGTGCTTTCGTGTTGGGGGGTGGCGGTGGAGGTTGTAGTGAATGAAGTAATTACCCCCGCCCCCTTTTTTTTTCTTAGCTTTCAATGTTTCACACAGGAATTTTCGGCGATGGGATTTTAATTTTCGATCCATCACCTCAGCCTTCAGGCATGGTTATACAAGGGATTTGTCTAGCGATATCTGAGCTGACAATACAGAGTTTATTTGCTATCAATTTGCTATGATACAACATTCGGGCACTTCAGTTAGTTACAAAAATATTTGAAATTTCTGTTCTTCGTTCAAAACGGTTCGGCTAACCTATGCCTTTAGACATAGGTTAAGAAGTTAACTTAGAGCCCGTTTGGTTCAGCGTTTATAAAACGCAGTGTTTTAAAAACGCAGCGTTTTAAAAAACGCAGTGTTTTAAAAACGGAGGTCTTTCCTTATAAATACGTTTGGGATATCACTTCAATACGCAGCTTTTTTTTTCCTATCGCGTTTAAAACTGCGTTTAAAAAGTTAATATTGAAACACATTTTTTGCAAATAAGTTGCGTTTTATCCCAATGTTTTGGCCAAAACGCTCGATCAAACGGACTCTTACTCTCAAAGTCTTACTTAGTAAATGATCTAAATCTTTTAGACTTCTTTTTGGAAGTTATAAGTTAATAATTGTAATAATGTCTTTCCATTTTCTTTTCCGCGGTTTCCCTCCATTTTTTTCTCATTTCGTTGACATTTTTTTGGGTAATTATTGATGTTTATCTTGTAATTAATGATGCTTATCCTATGCCCAAAGGGTAATTATTGATGCTTAAAGTATTAGCAAGTGTTTTTATAACACTGGTTAATGTTTCACACTTCCATGTAAGAAAAGTTGTACGGTGAAAATAATCACTAATGCATTAAAAGTTATCCTCAAGTAATTGGTCTTGATGCATAATATTAATATAAGACACCTTTTAATTTATAAACAAGCATATTATGAATGTACAATTTAAAGTGGGACACATTAAAATACTATGAGGGTGTACTGTAGTCTCTTCGTTCCAAATTAAATATTCATATCGACTTTATATGAATTTAAAAAATATTTATTTTTTTGTGCTTTTTCTTTAATACACGTATACTAGTATCTACTAGTGGGGTCAATTTTATGAGAATAATTTCTTTTTCTATTTCATAATTCATAAGAGCACTATAAGCTATCTTCTTAAATTACCTTCTTAACCAAAAAAAAAAAATGTTTATTTTGGAACATTTAAAAATAAAATAAGAAATGCCATATATAAAGTTCAATTTGCATAGGGTATTGCTAAATACCTCTCTTTAAAACAAAATATCTATTATACCCTTCACCCAATTGAACAAAAAAAACCCTTCTCTTCTCTTTTACTCACACCACCAACCCTAAATCTCTCTCTCTCTCTCTCTCTCTCTCTACTCACTCTCTTCCTCTCTCATTTTTTTCTTTTTCAACCAAAAAAGTGTGATGTTCTTTCTTCATTTCTTTTTAATCTTATGTATTTACATATATGCAAAGATCTGTTGTGTAAATCACAAAAAATTCAAAAAACTAGAAATTCATGGAGGGCCCGCCACAATATGAGGTCCAACCAGTTTGGGCAACCCTCCATGAATTTCCAATTTTTTCTTAATCTTTTTCTGTTGGGAAGGTTTCAAAAACAATTTTGAATTCAAAAGCGAGGTCGTTCTGGTTCACCCAAAATATTTGAAATTAATATTTGTTGCGAAATAAATTTATTTGGTATTTGCATGAATTTTTAATTAAAAATTATTTTATGCATTGTTTTTAATTATTTAAAATTAGTATTGTTACGTTGGATTTATTAATTGTTATTAATTATAAAATTTAATTTATTTAAAATTAATATTATTACGTAGATTTTATTTATATGTATTGAATAGAAAAAATCCTAGAAAATAGCTTGATAATTAGAAATAAGTCTAGAAATTGGGTTCATGTGAGGGGACTTATAGAGATTGTGACAATAAAAATCGCCTACCTCTAACTCCAGGAGTTATTATTATTATTTTTAAGCTCACCCGAGAATATTAACAATTTTCTTATTTACATATAATTTAATATAAGAATATATTTTGATCAATAATTTAACTAACTGATAAAATAACTTGATTAACTTCTATGTCATGCCATCTTAATTTATAAATCGCACTAACGAGCATCACAAAAAAATACCCTAATATATCGTCTCTCCGTTCCTAAATAATTATCTTGTTTAACTGACTATACAGATTAAGAAAAACTAATTGGTTTTATTATGCATATATAATATGCAGGGCCGGCCCTGGGCTATGTCCGGGAGGGCGATCGCCATAGGCCCCCAAATTTGAGGGGCCCCAAATTTATATATATAACATTTTATATATAATAGATAATATAACATAGTTTTTGCAATTGACTTCATAATCTAATGAATAAGATGGTAGAATTTAGAATTAGAGATTTTAGGTTCAATATCTAGCAAAGTCAACTAACCTTCCTTTTATTTTATCAAACCTCGTTTATTTATATTTATAATATATAATGTATTATAGTTTTTATAATTGACCTTGTGACCGAATTAATAAGGTGTCGCTCTATAGAACTAGAGATTTTGAGTTTGACCTCAATGTGTTTATTTACCCTTCGTTTTATTTTGGGTCCGCTAAATATATTTATAAAAAATCTCCTAAACATAGGATTTTTAGACATTTTTCATATTCTTAATATACAACAAATTTAACAAATGATGCAAACAAAGTATATATATATATATATATATTTATAAATTGTGTATATCGGTTCAAGATACTTATTTTTTCTTGTATGTTTGTAGATCGATGTTGCATTTGTCAATATTTTGTATTTTTTAATATTTTTTTCTTTTTGCTATGGACCCCTAAAAGTTCTGGACCGACCCTGATAATATGTAATTTCTTTATAATATAATATATAATTACTTTTAAAGCCTGTGTGCATGTAAAATAATTAATAAAAAATGAAAAAAAAGTAAGAATAAAATTTTAAAAATATTTTCTTAATTTTTTTTAAAAAGAAAGTTAAAAGGAGTAAAGAAATAAACATGAGGAGGACTAATTATAAAGAATCTAGGACTCTATTAGGCCGCCACTGTAAACGCGGGAACTCGACCGGTAAAAAATAACAACCAAACCCCGCCCCAGGGGCCCCCAAGTACAGTCAGTCATCCGTCCCCAAATTGATTGAAACCTTCTCGGAAGAAATCTACAATAGTAGTAATAATATCCATGACAACCACGCTCCCTGCCTCTCCACCTCCTCCGTCTTTGTCCCCGTCGCCCGTTAATCCAACCCCAAACCCTAATCCTAAGCCCTTCATGGCCCAAGACGACGACCACTCCTCTCTCCCCGGCGACAACCCCTTCGCCCTCGACTCCCCTACTAATTTTACCGATTCCCCCTCTCGATTATACTCCTCTTTCAACGACCCCCCTCCCTTCGATCTCTCCACCGACGACACCTCCCCCACCACCTCTTCAATCCCTAATTCCGCTGCTGAGCCTCCCGACCCTACTACTCACTCTCCTTCCTCTCCCGTCCTACCTACCCTTCTCCACCTCTCTTTCAATCAGGATTTCGGCTGCTTCGCCGCCGGCACCGACCGCGGCTTCCGTATCTTCAACTGCGACCCCTTCCGCGAGATTTTCCGTCGCGACTTCGATTCCGGTGGCGGCATTGGCGTCGTCCAGATGCTTTTCCGCTGCAACATTCTAGCCGTAGTTGGTGGCGGTCGTGAGCCTCAGTACCCGTTAAATAAGGTCATGATTTGGGACGACCACCAGAATCGATGCATCGGCGAACTCTCCTTCCGGTCTGAAGTCAAATCCGTCCGCCTCAGACGAGACCGAATTGTCGTCATTCTGTTGCAAAAGATATTCGTTTATAATTTCGCTGACTTGAAATTGTTGCATCAAATTGAGACGATTGCAAATCCTAAGGGGCTCTGTGAGGTATCTCATGTTTCGGGGTCGATGGTGTTGGTGTGTCTGGGGCTGCAGAAGGGGCAGATTAGGGTGGAGCATTATGCAACAAAGAGGACCAAGTTTATAACGGCTCATGATTCGAGGATTGCCTGTTTTACTCTTACTCATGATGGGAGGTTGCTAGCTACGGCTAGTAGCAAAGGAACTCTGGTTCGGATATTTAATACCCTCGACGGCTCTTTGCTCCAGGAGGTATGGCATTAAATTATGCTCAATTGGCATATTTCCTTAAAAGAAGAAAATAAAAGGTTACGTTGTTGATAAACATTGTGAGTGGTGTTTGAGCATAGTTTACATGAATGAGATGATTTGAGAACTGAAATAAATAGTATCTGAATACTAGTAGAACATTAAGTCCTCTTTCACGTCTTTACAAGGCTATGGAGTGTAAGAAATAAGTACTTATCACAGCAGATTTATGCACAGAAAACACCAAATTCGAAGTATTTATCCAATGAATAAAGGTGAGTGTTTTTAGAATCCTATGATGGAGAACTTGGGAGAATGGTTTTATTTGTGCTCTAAAACAACTTAAGTAATTGATCTCAGTAACTTCATGTGCTCTTAGCGGTAAATGAGTAAGATGAGTTCAAATAAAAAGAACCATAGTGTTAAGGTAAACATGTAGAGGTGAATTAGTTTCGTTCTATTCAGAAGAGTCTTAAGAACTACCACACGTAGGACATTTTTAAGAAATGGAGGATGTTAGTAAATCTAATGTAGGCATAAATTTGGTTATTGTGTATTAAAGAATGAAATACATCCTTGTCCTGCTTCTTCCACTTCTTTTTTCAGGTAGACATATTGTCCTCCCTTATGGTTGCTTTCACACGTTGTCTCCTTTTATCAGTAAAATTGCTCTATATCCAAATAGAATGATTTTCCTACTTTGATAAGTGGTAAAACATCAACCATTTAGTAACTCCTATTACAATTCGGTCAATGGAGCTATCTTACTTTCAGACAATTGTGTCAAAGTTAGCTGAGGATAGAGATATACATGCCAGATAGAGCTTATTTATGATTTGAGAGGAGTTGAATGAGGTACTGGACAAAGGTGGCTACATTGGAGTTACAGACATAAAGATATTCTTCTAGTGCTAATTTGTTTGCTTAAAAGATGTTAGCCTTTTGGATTGAATTCAGAGACGAGTCAACCTGGATCATGAGAACAAAATTATTGTCAGAGTTCATATATTGAAAAAAGAGTTTTCAGGTTATACATTAGTCAAAAGGATCGACATTCTCCAAGCTTGAGCTCTAGGGTATATATATATATATATATATATATATATATATATATATATATATGGGGAGTATTTAATGGTTACTTTTATTTAACCATCAATGGTTACATTATCAACCATTGGATCAAAAATTAAAGGTTGAGATTTAATGGTTAGTTGGAAAATGCAATTAATGCAAGTAGGTGAGTCATTTAATGCATTAAATCTCAACATTTAATTTTGATTCAATGGTTGATAATGAGAGTAACCATTGATGGTTAAATATATATATATATATATATATATATATATATATATGTTTGTCTTTAAGTGAAAGATATAAACAAAATTACGGATTTAATAACAATGTAGAAAATGTCTATGGCAGAGAGGGAGACAGACAACTAAATGTTTCATATAATCATAAACCATTTTTCTCTTTCTATACAAAGGATTTTTGAGCTCCAAGAACTTCTATTAGAGAAAGTAGACAAGCTCTATAGCTTTATTTATTGGATAGGCTATCCTACAAGAGCTAGATTGAGCATGAGCTAATCACATTTGCAAAAGGGAATGATGTGGCAAATACACGGTTTAGGGAGACGCCCCTTCCGTCCCATTGCTGTTAACAAAATTGAAAAGAGCTATACCCCTTGTTCCGAAAAAGCATTTTGACAACAATGTTTAGGATAATTTTATTATACAATTGTAAGAAATTAAATAAATAGGACAAATGAAGAATTGTTTTGAGTAAAAATTATTACTAAAAATTATTATTGATTTATAATTAGTACAGTATAGGTCAAAAATAAAATAAAATTAGTACCGTATCTTTTATAAACATAATCTTACTACTCCTAATTGTATTTCAGATCTAACTTGAATATATACTACTACAATTCTTTTTTTAAACAAATTTTAATTCACTTTTTCTCTCTCCTCTCACTCTCCCCTCCCAAGTTCTACCCCCCACTCCCACGAACAAACCTGTCACCATCAAACCCTCCCCACTTCCCAGCCAAGCCACCTCCACCACATCCACTTCTAACTTCTAAAAGCAACAAATCCGTTAAGGCACACAGAAAAAGTAAGAGATAGCCATTGGATTTAATTCTCTACCCACTTACATTTTCCTCCGCCTTCTCCTCACCATTACTCTTTCCTCCTCCATACCTCCTCCAGATCTGCTCCACTGCCGACAACAGCAGAAAGCCTCATCTTCGCAGGCGATGACATGCTCTCTCTCTCTCTCTCTCTCTCTCTCTCTCTCTCTCTCTCTCCACTGTTCGAACAGGAATTTGTTGGAATGGCAAATTGAGGAGAGAAATTGGGGAGTATTGTGAGTGCACCAACTGTTAACTAGGTTTTACTAGCTGTGAATTTTTTAGGGGATTGGAATTTTACGATAAAATGGGGGAGGAATCGAAAGCTTGTGTTTAGGTCCCCTCTAGAGAGAGAGAGAGAGAAGAGATAGATTGAACTGGTTTCTCTGATTTTGGAATAGGTTTTCAATTTTTCAATTCTAACTTAAAATGTTCAAGGTTTAAGGTTAATTGGATGGGAGATAATTATTATCTTTCCCCTAATACCTAACATAGTTTGGTAGCTCTGAAGGGCTATGCTATCTGCATATCTTGGGTGTGCATGTTGGTGCCGGTGGTGGTGGCTGATGGTGGTGGGGAGTGGTAGCTGGTGGTTTGTAAAGGGTGTGATTTGATCTAGACAGAGAGAAAAAAAAAAAAGACAGTTGGAAACAAAGTAGAAAATTGTTTAAAACATCATGTGCTTGGGACGTGTTTCAGCCTCTGCAATAGTAATTGTCAATACAGGATCATTTGGTCATTCACACGGCTCCGTTACTTAAAACAGACGAAAGGCATTCTCTCTAAACGGTTGGAAGTAAAAAATATGATAGGGAAGCGAAGCCCAAAAACAGCTATCCAAAGAAAGGTTCGTCCTATTTTTCCGTAAAGTTATGTTCACTACTAAACTTAAATCAAGTATAGTACAGTTTTATGATAATAAAGTATCGGGTAACCTAGAACCATACTCTTGCTTTTCCCGTTATGGTTTATAGGTTCATACGGATTGGAATCTAACTTCCTTAGAGAATGGCTACTTCCAGTTCCAAATATTGCTATCCACTACCTGCATATAAAATCTCAAGCTGCTACTCTCTCTCTCTCTCATGCTGTTCGTAACACTGAAGAACGATAAACCTGCCCTTCCTCACCACGTTCCTTGTGCATCACGACCACTACCATCACTAGTTGCATTTCCCAATTGCACGTGACTCCTGCTCGATAATATTATTCGAAATTCATGCCTCAAGGTTGCACGAATGGCCAATAAGTGAGTTTTTGAAACTTCCTGCAAGATAACTGGATGATTTTGAGGGCTTCAACTATCCAACTGTTGAAGTTGATGCCCCTTTATGTTTGCTATGTCGATGCCAACAATCAGTATCGCCTACTATATGCCTGACCTAGTCCCCCAACAGTGGTAGCTATTAAGTGGTCAGAGATTATGTCTAGTGACTTTCCTCAGCTAGTTAGCCGTGCTTGAATGGGGGTCTTGTTTTAGGATAAAATCAGCTACTTTACCAACGTTCATGCACTCAATCTGTACATACATGCGTGTTTTCTATGTTATTTGTGGATTCATCATGGACAATGTCTAACTTCTGACTTTGCTCCTTTCTGTTCCTCCACAAGTAAGCCCATGTAGTTGCTTTTGTCTTTGTTCCTAATCTTGGTGATTATTCTTTGATCTTGAATTCTCATTTGGATTGTATTTAAGATTTTAGACGCGATTGTTAAATCTTAATCAATTGACATATTCCTCCTTATCTCCTTAGAAGTAGGATTGCCTCTTGAAGGATTGTGTGTGTGTGTGTGGTTGATGATGATGATTGAAGCCTCATTAAGATGCTTATGCTCTGGTGTGTTGATAGCTTCTTATTTGGGCTTCACCACTTTCCTCTTTTGGTTCTGTAACAAGTTTGACAGAATTTTCTCTCCCTCCAAAGATTTTTGGTGTTTGAACTAATGTACTAAATCCAAATATCTTGTTACACATTTTCCGATTCTAGCTACTTTTAGCAAGGGAACTACCATAATTAATTCTTTGCCTATGCTTTACAGGAAGATAGAATATCTTTTCTATTTGATAGTCATTGAACAATGGGGTGTTTACCGCTTATGGGTCTTTGGACTTGCAGATGTTTCTAGAGTCAAATGTTTAACCAACTTTTATGCATCACATCTGCATAATGATATTCTAAGAAACGTTTACTTTGTGGCGTTAGCATATTAATGTATAGTCTGTTTGGTACATTTAGAGAGACTTTGATGTGTGCTTTACTTGAATTACATCTCTACTACTTGATTTTATATGAGTTTGCAATGGATTCATTTCAATGCAAAGTTATATAGTCTTTTAAGAACTTCTCCCCCTTCAGGTTAGAGTCTCTTTGCCATTTAGTACTATTAGAGATACCTTGTATCATAGCATAGAAGTATCCATGATTTTCTAAAGTAACTCTTCATATAAATTAGTTATGAAAGCTGGACACTCATAAAGATGTTTTAACAACCGTTTTCATATGCCTTAAAATGTTTACTATCAAACTTCTCTAAAGGGACATAGGGAGTTATAGGTCAATGTATTGCCATATTTTGTTCTTAGAAACACAATCGCTAAAAGCATTACGGCTGTTGCTTACTTATTTTACTTTTATCTCTTGCTAGTTTCTCTTCTCACCTTAAGTGGACACGTACAGGAAAGTGTTGATGAAAAATTTAATGTACAACTGTGTTTGAGACTAGTGTAAGTAGAATGGTTATGGCCATTCCTAAAGTCTAAGTTAAGACAAGTACTGGATGAAGCAAAATGTTTGTTGACCATTCCCAAAGTCACACGACTCACAAGTAGAAAAATTGGGAAGAGTCAATTTTATTTCATTGACTTTCCGTTTGTTTAGAGGATGAAAAATGTTATAAGCACCAAAAATTTGCATCAAAGGCTTGTATGGTACAACCACCTACAAATTAATAGTTATAACTTAATTTTAAAAGCCTTTCACGTACAGGAAAGTGTTAATGAAAAATTTAATGTACAACTATGTTTGAGATGAGTAGTGTAAGTAGAATGGCTATGGCCATTCCCAAAGTCAAAGTTAAGACAAGTACTGGATGAAGCAAAATGTTTGTTGACCATTCCCAAAGTCACACGACTCACAAGTAGAAAAATTGGGAAGAGTCAATTTTATTTCATTGACTTTCCGTTTGTTTAGAGGATGAAAAATGTTATAAGCACCAAAAATTTGCACCAAAGGCTTGTATGGTACAACCACCTACAAATTAATAGTTGTAACTTAATTTTAAAAGCCTTTGGTTATGCTGTTTAAAGAATTGGTACTTAACACAGTTGAACAGTTAGTTGACCACGCTCGAAAGATTCCTGCCTCGGGCACTGGTGCTGACCAAGCATTGGGCTCTGTTTGTTTGGCTCGAGCAAAAGTTGATGCCTGGAGCTGATCATCTTTGTTTGAGCTTTTGTGGTATCAGTTCAAGCTTGGCTGAGCCATGAGCCAGCCCTCCTCTGTTTGAACAATACTTGAAGTTGCTTTGAAAATTGCTCTTGTTAATTTTTATTTTTGAAATTGATGAAAACTTTCTAAATTAAAGTTTTGTTTCTAACACATTGATCAGTGTTAGCTATTTATATTCATGTTTCATGTCCCATATTTTTGTTAACATTTTGAGTGTTTGGCGACAGTTTTCGTTCTTAGGCTGAATCACCTATAGGCGATTCTATTTTATTCTTGAAGTTGGTTTGTAATACTTTCACACCCAATGTAGGTGAGAAGAGGTGCGGATAGAGCAGACATCTATAGCCTTGCCTTCTCTTCACCTGCCCAGTGGCTAGCTGTTTCAAGTGACAAGGGAACTGTCCATGTTTTCAACTTAAAGGTTGATTCTGGATCTATGGGAATTGAGAGATCACGAAGTGTTTCTGAACCAAATCTTGCTACTCCATCAGCCATTTCACATCTATCCTTCATTAAAGGTAAACCCTTAGTGGGAATCTTTAATTTTATTTCCGTTTGTACTGTAGAGGAGTTCTAATTTGAAGATTAAATGTTCAAACTATGTTTTCATATTTTCTTGTTGGATGACTTTGTCGCTTTGCTATGCTTGTCATCCATCTGGTGTATGAAGTATATTTCGAAAGTACCGCTTAGGCTGCAATTTCACTTGCTTTTAGGATGTCTAGAAAAAGTAAGAGAGACTCTTTTTTGGAAAATGATAGATCCCAATTATTAATCCCAATTTTGCATCCCAACCTATGTGGCAACACGTGATTGGTTAAACTGTTGCCCCATAAGTGAAGTATGTGATGTTATGTTTAGTCCATCACATGCCTTGCGACATGGATTGGGGTGAAAAATTGGGACAAAAATTTGGGATCCCTATCACTACTCTTTTTATGGAATGGAAGGAGTAGTGATGAATAAGAAGCTTCAAGCCTGAAGGATTTTGGTAATAAATAATAATTACTAAAGAAACTAATCCTTTGCCTGTAAGTGACGCTGAAGGTAGTTTGCGATGTCTCTTCTCTCTATCCTTTCTGCATTTGTAAAGATATGGATTCCTTGTCGTCAAAGTTTGTGGTTTTTATGGATATAATAATCACTAGGTTGTGATGCCTTGGATCATATTCTCGTGCTAACCATACTCAACGAGGGCTTTAAAAGTGTAGAAGTTCAGATATACGCAAAGATGGATTTAGAATGAAATATATCTAGGATTTGATAGGCATTATGACCTAGTCTACCAAATTGTACCATAGCAGGAGAGCTTCTGTCCAAAGATTTAGAGGTTAGTTATAATAAACAGATGTTAGTCTGTCGGTGTTGTTGCAATCTTCATAATCATTGCTTCCACCAACAATCTCCTCAGTCTCATCCTCATCTTGACAGCAATTCATTTAAACATTTTCAAGATTTTGATGTAAAGAGTCTTGATTCATTGTCCATCTTTTTCTTTCATTTCTTTTCTCCGTCAATGAATTACTCCCTCTATCCAAAAATGAGTGTTCCATTTTGTTTTTCTGAGGAAATTAAGGAAGTTGACTTTTTAGCTAATTTAGTAGCATGTTTACATAATTACCCTTAGTGCCCACCTTATAGTAACGCGAAGTGTTCATTGGAATATTATAGTTGGCAAAGATAAATTCATTAACTTCATTAAAAAAGGGACACTCATTATGGGCAATTTTTTCAAAAAGAGACTGTCATTTTGGGACAGAGGGAGTACTTTTTTCTTAGGTGGGGTGTGCCAGGCCAAGGCGATGCTTGAGAGGCCCAGCAGCAAGCTACTCTGGTGGGCTCTCCCCTTCATAAAGTGTGGGGCAATGGCCCACATATCAGACGTTAAACTTATAAGAACAGAGCTAGTATTTTAAATGTACAATAAGTTTTTAAGTGCGAACTTGCAAACCCGGCCTGCTTGTGGTTTTTGCTGCATTGGAATCCTCAGGTGGCCCTCAAAAGGGAGTTTATCCTTAAATCGTGCTTTAGACCTTCATTTACCAATTGTCTTTGAACTTCTTGGTTCGAATGTGTGTAGTACAAGTTTTGAGTGTAAGAAAACATCCAAAATTGCCTTTTATCCATTTCTGCGACTGTCGAGCAGTACTTTTATACCAGATTTTGTGTAAAGAACGCTGAATAGTACTCGTAGTATCTAAGAGGAATCTGTTTTAAGATATATGACAATAGGAGCGGTAGTGGTTATATAGATCACAGTTAGTTGCTTAGCATTTACTGGCGCTCTTATTTTGCAGGTGTGCTGCCAAAGTATTTCAGCTCAGAGTGGTCTGTGGCTCAGTTCCGTTTGCATGAAGGTTGTCAGTACATTGTTGCATTTGGTCACCAAAAGAACACAGTTGTGATTCTTGGCATGGATGGGAGGTAATGAAATTGTCAACTTAATTAGTTCATGGTTTCGTAGTTTAAGGCAAAGTTTTGGACCTAATTATTGTTAATATACTTCCAATTGGGGGCACTGTAGTCTTTCTTTAGCCTCATAGCACATTGGTATCTTATCAAATACTCATTCCGTTCCAATTGAAGTGAAACATGGCACATTTCTTTTTAGTTTCTGCATAATGTCTTAAATACCCTTTGAATTTGTGGTTGAGAATAATCATGTCATATCAACTAAATTAAATTGAAACTGTGGCAACAGAATGATATGGTATTTTAGGAAGTTAGTTGTTATTCAAATTTTTTCTTAGTATCTGCTTTAACTCAAAGTGTATCTCTTCAATTGAGAGGGAATTACTTAATTTTCTTGCAAGTATCATCTAACAAGGCACATGTCTCACCAAGACTAGTTGGATTGATGGATGATCCAATTCTGATTTATTGCGAACTTGTTTAGATGTTTATTCGTACTATTTTCCACTTGTTTTGCTTTCTGTTTCCATATATGACTTGCTGCAACGGGGTTAGTGATCTAGAATTAAATTGCAATTGCAGCTTCCACAGATGCCAGTTCGACCCAGTAGCAGGTGGAGAGATGACTGAAATGGAATGTCACAGCTTTTTGAAGCCACAAGAAATTGTCACGCCGCTCTCGGGCTAAAATAAGCGAGATCGGCCCTAGCAGTTTTTGGTGCCAATTTGACGTGTATATTTCTTCACCACCACCACCACCCCCTCTTGTTTTGACCGTGGTTATTACTCGGGTGCTGTACTCGTTAGATTAATATATTAGGGAAATGAATAAGCTGTAATTATGAGTAAACGACTATATATCTCTGTGTGACTGTATATATAAACCACTACCTCTGTATATTACCTATCTACGTTAATAATATTAATGTGTTTTGCATTTCTTGATCTTCAGATTTATGTAACTACTGAGTTTTAGGTCCCGTTTGTTTCACGAAAAATGCTTTTCTCATTTTTCGATGTTTGGTAATTATTGAAATTAGAGTTTAAAAGATTATGTTTATAATTTTCTGGATCCCCCAAATCTTCTCTTGTTGCATTGTACCTTTTTTTTTTTTTTGTTTCTTTCCAAACTCCTCGATCTCAAGTCTCAGTAAACCCTTTACTGGTTCAAGATCCAATTTTTTCAACCTCCGACTTGAGAAGTTGGTACGTACGTACAAAGGCCGGATAGACATGGATTTTGTGGCAGACGGGACGTCACATCGTTTTGCATCTGCCAAGATTTGATCCTAATATCTCTGGAACTTGGGTTAAAATCTGAGTTTGTCCAAATAATCTATTGTGAACAGTATTGTGCGGAATGAGTAATCCCTCCATTCAGGTCAAAATAATTCCACGTAAGAAAAGTTTTCAATAATTAATACTTTTGTCCCGATCGAAAAAGTATACTTTTACTTTTTCAGCCAATTTTTTAAGTTGATATTTAGCACACTTTTATTTAGTTTGAGAAAATAAAATTGTAACATAAATAAATCACATTAAAAGTACTATAAATTAGGGGTGTAAATATAAGCCATCAAATCGATAAATCGAATCGAATCGGACGGTTTGGTTTTGTTTTTTAGCTCTAATGGTTTAGTTTGGTTTTAGAAATTGGTAGATCGAACCATTTCGAGAGGTCAAACCGCGGTTCACCGAATCGAACCAAACCATGCTTTTGTTTTAATATTTTCTGAAGTATCTTAACCGTTCATCAATGAGTCTAATCTAACCGTTCATATGATAATATATATACAAAAAAAAAAAAAAAAAAAAAAACCCTAACATCTCTAATTCTAATTTATAAAGGCCTCTCTCTTTCCCCTCGGCGTTTCTCCCTCACCATCCTCTCTCCCCGGCGTTTCTCCCTCACCGTCCTCTTCGCAGTTCACACTTCACACCACCGTAGAAACCGGTAGCCCCAAAATAGCACTTTGAGACTTTGAAGTCCAGATTTGACGGAAAGGATCCCACTACTTTGAAGTCCAATTGTTCTCAAGATTAAATTTTTTTTTTTTAAAGGGTGGAAGGGACATAGACCCCAACTCTTATTATTATTATTATTTAATGTCTTGAAAGACTACAATCAAGACTATATGATGCCTTTGGTGTGGCTAGAACAAATTGTTTGAACACCCGATCTCTCCGCTGAGAGTAGTGACGTACGTACCACGATGACTCTGGTGTAACGCTTGAACACTCAACCTCTCCGTTAAGAGAAATAAGTAGTACTAAATGAGTCTTTTTGGTGAGGCTTGAATAACAATGGTGCCTCTAGTGAGGCTAATTGAACACCCGACCTTTTTAAATACCAAGGTGTCGTCTCGATCTGGTGAGACTTGAACACTCGACCTCTCCGTTAAGAGAATTGAGCAGTACCAGTTGAACTAGAGCTTATTGGTAGTTCTCAAGATTTAAATGGTTTCATTATCCTTCGCGTTTACCACCTTAGATCTCTTCCGACGTGGATTCACTCATAACTGGTCAAAAATGATTTTGCAAACATAATTATTTTTTAGTTTTTCCATATTCATGATTGTAAACTCCTAATTTTTGTTCATTCTTTTGCTAATTTGTAAATTTATTTTTTTATTGGTGATGTAAAGGTTAAATCATTTTTTTGGAATAAGATTTATTGTTGGTGTTGTTTTTTTTTTTTTAGTTTCAATATCTCTTCTCAGTATTCTTTTTTCTTTTTTCCAAAAACTCATGAACGTGCGGTTTGAACCGAACCGAATCGATGTCACATGGTTCAATTTGGGATTATAGACGTATTTGGTTTAAAAAATTTCTAAATATAGGGGATCGCGAATCGTTTACAGTCCTACTATAAATGACTTGTTTTAAAACTTTTGAAAAAATAAGTAAATTCTTGTCCCATTTTCAATTGAAAAATACTTCATTTTGACTTAAAAAATCGAAATGTACTTCCCAAAAAGTAGTATGCTTACAAAAATATTTGAGCATGTAAACTCTTTATATGTAATGGATAGAGAATAATGTTAGGTCTTTGCAAACAATTTATTGGGAACATTTTACGAAATAGAGCAATTTTGAGTCTATATTTTTTCAACTGCGAGAAAGAAAAGATTTAAAACCCCAAACTTACTTGTTCCCACGAAGATTTTTTATTTATTTAATTACAATATTACATTACAAATACTATAAAACAAATTAGGGAGAGTTCGACATTGCTTTTTGGAGACATAAAATTACATTTTGGGGTGTATGGTATGGTTATCAAAAGTGATTTTGCATTCAAGCTGTCAAAATGAAACGAAATGAAAAATGATTATGATAAATTTATTTAATTGTTCTCTTGTCAATAATAACTTCCATCTTTATAGCATAATTAGCCATTATATATCAACTAAAATTTTCATAATTACTACTCCCTTCTTCCAGGTAAAGAGTTAATTTTTATTTCTTTTTTTAGAAGTCAACATGTAACTAAATCAAATCAAAATTTTTAAAAAAGTCAAAAGTGAATTCTTTGCCCGGAACGGAGGGAGTACTTGATAATTCTCTCTTTTACCTCTCTTGCTTTATATTTATCATTGGCTTTGTTTGTTTATTTATTTTAAAGTGAAACTTAAATTTTGATAATAAAGTTAATCAAAAGTTATACAGTAATATATTTTTTGATAGTATAATTAAATCAATACATTTTTCTTGCATTTATTCTGTGAAACAACGGTATTTCAAGAATTGTTTTTTTTTTTCTTTTTATCATAATCGATTTGAGCCAAAGGTAGCTATAGTTATATCTAAAATTGCAAAATTGATTTTAAAAGAAATCAATTCTCGAGAATCACTTTCTGGCCCTTAATCATCTTTCTCGCAACATTTAACAGTCCAAAATAAAGATTAAATTACCTACCTTAGCAATTTGAACTATAAAATTTTGACCAATGTTCATCAAATTAAAAAATACTCCCTCCTCCATTCTTAAAAAATATATTGTTTGACCCGACATATAAATTAAAAAAATAATTTTTTATTATAAGTATTTTTTAAGGATAGGGGCGTGGGAATCAAATCAATGGTAAAATTAAGGAAATATGAACTCTTTTTTAGGAAGAGATGCTTCTACTTCGTAGTTAACCCACCCAAACTCTCCCAAAAAAAGATAAGCATACTTAATTACTATATATGCCTCATAAGAATTTGATCGAAACAGCATCAAAATCTTCATCATATCACAACTCATTGAGTAAATACTCA
This sequence comes from Platycodon grandiflorus, assembly GCA_016624345.1. NCBI lineage: Eukaryota > Viridiplantae > Streptophyta > Magnoliopsida > Asterales > Campanulaceae > Platycodon > Platycodon grandiflorus. The sequence continues at coordinate 15,385,250 of CM028365.1, read as the reverse complement.
TCAAGATCTTCAATTCATCAATGACTTCTACAAATTAATAATTAAAAGAATAGAACAAAAATAAAATAATTATAATAATAAACAAGAAGCACAAGAGAACGCCGGCCATTTTCCAACAAGTCCTGTATTTTGCATTTGATCCCGTGAATCATCGAAGAGGCTCCATCAAACTCATATATCTAACTAACTATCAATATATATGCTTAGTCATAATTAATAGTCTATATCCTCCTCTAAATATGGAGCCGAAGGGATAGGTTTTGCCAGAAAACACCCTTCCGCCACCATAAATCTAGTAGAATCTCCTGGAGGCAATGGCGGCGCTGATGGCGTTGCAAATGGTGTTCCAACACTATCTTTCCCACCAATTTTCTCAACCCTAACTCCCTCACCAAACTTATACGACACATATAACACAGCTTTTGCCTTTCCCGACTGCGTAGTCGCCAGAAAAGCTGCATTCCTATGACAATTTTGTCCTCCAGGCGTGCTTTCGAATAGCTCTTTTAGTGGAACGTAAACAAACCCTAGATTCTTGTCACTTAGGGTTTGCTTACACCTTACTTGGAGCACAAGCATCAGAGAATTCCCATGCAACTTTAATTCTTCGAAGTGGAACTTGATCGTATAGCTCCAAACGGGGTTTTCACCGCCGTGTTTATCCACCGGGGTTTTTATAGTACGGAAAGGGATGTCGTTGCCGATGAGTGAAATGACGGTGTAAGCACGCATTTTTGTGAAAAAGTTGGCGTTCTTCTTAAGATGAGCTGAGATTATGGTGAGTTCAAAGGGTATTTTGTTCATGGTATTTTGAATAATGGAAGAAGAAGAAGAAGAAGAAGAAGAAGAAGAAGAAGAGAGATTGAGTAGGGAGATGGAAGAAGAGTTGGAGTTGAAATAGGGGCGTGGTAGCTAATAACTAGTAGGAGAGTATCTATCAAATATATAGATTTTCAGTTTCTCAAACCAGTTATAATTATGATTGTCCAGTACTTCTTAGTCTAGTACTCTATAGGGACATTATACCGTACGTGTACGTGTAGGTTATAAAAATATACACCTTTGATTATCGCATAATACTAAAATTTCAACTAATTAGATTCAAATAAATATTTCAACTTAATGTGTCAATCAGTTATTGTATCAAGATATCGCGAACCCTGACGTGAATCTTGTCCGATAGGCTTTGATTGGTTGATTCACTACTCTTGATTATTTTGTAAGATTATATTCACTTCGTCTCAACAAAAAAAAAAAAAAAGTCCCGTTTAATAAGTTGAACTTTAAAATTACAGCTTTATTTTTTTGTAAATTGCATTAAAATTTTTTTTTTTTTTTTTGAAACGAATGGAGTATATCAAGATTATTTATTTATTTTTCGTTTTAAGAGTTTAAATTTAGTCAATCCGTTTTCACTTTAACATGCATCACTGAAGGTAATGAGAGTGAGAAAAATTAAGTTAAGAAAATTTAAACATATTTGAGAAGAGTAAAAGCAGCATTTTTTTTTTGAAACTATTGAAATCAATTACTTCCTCCTCCGTTCCAAAACTAAATCTTAATAATATGGGAAACATGAATATCAGTTCTTGCAAAAATAGATTGATGCATAAACTCTAATTTCAATAACAATAACCAAATGAGTAATTGTAATTAGTTACTCCATGTAAAGTTGCTGTGGTGCCATTTTCCTAGCTCGATTATCATAAAAAGAAACCCTAATGTTTTAAGGTTGCATGCATGCATGGTTCTAAACTGATCGATATCCTCGAGTGAGTAATGCTATGTGATCACAAATATTTCTTTATTGGTCAAATAATTTGTGAATCTTAATCAGAACATAACAACGGAGATTTTTGGTGCATGGATTACTTGATGTTATTTTTTCTTATCCACAAGTTGTTTAATTTAAACGTAAACAAAGTATATATGCTCTAATATTTGTTTTATGGAAATACTCCAATGTACCACTCTATTTTTAAATAGTTTATTGTAAAAAAAAAAAAAATTATGTTTACAATCTTAATTTATAACTATTAAATTTTACGTACTCTCACATTATTAGGAATCCACACCTTTACCAATTGAAGGACTAATTAGTCCACAAGTAGTTGTGTCTAAGTATGACATATATATACATAGTTAGACTCTTAAAGCCAACTTGTGGATTAACATATCCTAAGAAGACCCTTTAATTGGTAAGGTGTCAAGACTCTAATATTAATATTTTGTGTAAACTCAACAGTTCTTATGATTATTGCCAACTCAAAATATGAGAAATTTATAGAAGTATATAGATGTAAACTTTTTAATATATATATATATATATATATATATATGAAAATTTTACTCCCCCGTCCCTGAATGTGTGTCCGTTTTTAATTTTTAACTAAAACTAAAGAAGTTGATTTATGAGTTATTTTAGTAGCAAATGTACATTAATGGTTTTTATGTTCACACAACATTAGAAGTCAACACTAAGACATGATATTTGCAAAAGATGAATTTTATAAAATTATATAAAATAGACACTCTTTAAATAAATAAATATTTAAAAAAACCAACACTTATTTAAGAACAAAGGGAGTAATAATTTTAATTTTAGAAGTGTATATGCCTACTTATGTTATGCATTGTTGGGAATACCAAAATGGCAAAGGATGGTTGGAGATTCCCTCCTTGGGAAAAGGAAAGTAGTTTTCCACCATGTTGGAGCATCACCAATACAAATGTGAATGTGAAAATATTGGGTGCCATAAAAACTCTCCAATGCAAATGTGAAGAAATTCACATCCTCCTCCTTAATGTGCATTGGATTTCGAAAAATCAATAGTAGTCTAATAACCAATAAGAAATAATTTAGTTGATACATCATATTCACATTCCTTCTTAATGTGCATTGGATTTCAAAAAATCAATAATAGTCTAATAACCAATAAAAAATAATTTAGTTGACACATCATATTCACATCCCTTCTTCACATTTGCATTGGAGAGTTTTTTTTTTTTTTTTTAAATGTGTAAATCTTAGGTGGCACCTAATTTTTCCACATTCACACGGGGTGCCAAATTTATATATGGGTTTATTTCGTATTGTATTTCTTTAAGAACATTTAATTATTGAAATGGTATGAGGATTTAATCACAGGGAAGCCTTAATTAGAACTTGTTTGGTGCGTTTTGGCCAAACTGCAGTGTCAATATGCAGCTTACTTCTTAATTTATTTTGATCGAACCTAATTCGTCTTTTTTAAAAACTAATTGATTCTACCATCTGTTAATCTAATGAATGGAACCTCAGTTATTTCAATAAAATTAGAAAATAGAAATTACTGGCTAAATATCCTCATCTTTTTTATAATGATCCATCACCTTGAAAACTACTGTCCATTTTCACTTGTGGCCGGAGAAGGAATCAAAATAAGTGGCCGACATCCTCATGCTTCAAATCTTCTATCTCACCACATTTCATGTTACATTGAATTTTATAATTCAATAAAATAAAAAATATAATAAAAAATAAGATAGAAGATTTGAATCTATATCATAATCATCTTTTTATCTAATAATCAATCTCCTTGCGAGATTGCAGTACGTAGTCCATTTTTAGTAGAGGCCAGACAAGAGAACGCATCAAAATCGTGCCAAAGCGAACAAAATACATACTATTCATATCAAATTCCAATAAAGGGAAGAAACCCAATGAAAAGTGGACCCGACCGGACCGGACCCAATGAAAGTTTTCATTGAACTACGTATTAATTAGAGAAGCTCCCACCCCAACCCAAACCAAACCCAACCCAAATTGATCGAATCAACGCCTAATATATAGTACTACTTCACTTGTACTCCTTCTGTTTCAAAATATTTGTCATTTTAGCTCTAAAAATTTGTTTCAAAAAGATTGTCATTTTAAGTTTTCAATGCATGTTTTACCTAATTTACCCTTGTCTTCTCATAAGTTCCAATAATTGATCATCTCTTCATTAAATATTTTATCTTCTCCCAATGGCTATCTCCTTCTAATTTATCTTTTCAACTACTCCTAGCACAAAAATTAAAGATATTTAATAAGGGTATATTTGTCAACTTATAAAATTTCTTAATATATGTGCACAACTCTAAAAGGTCAATCTTTTTAAAGAGGGAGTAATTACTACTAATTAAAAACCAACAAATTAATTTCATAATTAATTATTATTATATGAAGTAATAACATATAGTATAATGAAAACAAACAAACCAAAAAAAATAAATTTAGAAATCAAAAATCGCCACCATCATCAAAACCAGCATCATAACCAGCATCATAAGCAGCCATATCTCCAATCATGTCTCCCACCAATAACCCACCAAGCAACCCTGCTCCCAATCCCAACCCTAGCTTGCTACCACCACCCATCTTCTTATTAGGCTGTTGCATGTACTGCTGTTGGTATCCCATTTGTTGTGGCGGATACCCGGCAGCTGGTGGGTATCCAGCATATCCACCACCGCCATATGCTTGCTGCTGTTGCGGTGGATATCCAGCGTACCCCTGCTGCGAAGGAGGGGCGTAGGCTGGATGTGGGTATGGTGCACCCGGATACATCATACCCGACTGGGCCGGATAAGATCCGCTTGGGCCAGCTGGATAAGCCGTTACTGGCTCATTATATCCAATGGCAGCCGGTGGTGGTGGTGCAGCAACTTCTCTAGTATATTTCTCGCCAAATTTGTAAGAAAATTTGAGACAACCTTTAAATTTGCCGGAGGCGGTACGAACTTGGTACTCCACAACACGTTCCTCGTGTTGGATTTTGGGGGCGTCGTCGTCGGCGTCTTTGGTGGAATTATCAAAAAGCTCGGAAATGGGAACGGAGACTTCGCCGATATCCCTGTCGCCTAAAGCACGATCAGACTTGAGGACAAAGAGAAGGGATCTGTTCTTGATGGTGTGATCGTCGAGGTCGAATCTGATTTGGTGGTTCCAACAGGGGCTGGAGCCGGCATCCTTAGCGACGTCAGATTTGCGAGCGGTGCGGGGATCACCGTTGATGGAAACGACGACGTAGACGTCCATTTTTGTGAACACGTTAACTTTTTTGAGGCCGTCGGCGGAGATGAGGGTGATATCGAACGGATAGAAATCCATGGTTTCTGATGGAAAAAGAAAAATTAAAAGGAAAACTGTAGGGAATTCCACCTATATGAGTGAAAAGACGGTAGGTGGAAATATGGAGAAATTGAATGAAAAATCGGAATTTAAAGAGGGCGTTGAATTGGAGATGGAGAGGAAAGAATGGAGAATCAGTGAAGTTGGATGGTAACTTAATTGTGAATTTTGAGGTGGTGGTGGTGGCGGGTTTATAAACAGTCGGGAGGTTTAGAATGAAGAAGAAGTTTCCTTTTGTGAACCGACTTCTTATCCCCTATTAATTCAAATCTTTTTCATGTAGTAATTTCTTTTTTAAATTAATAATATCAAAAAGATTTTGATTTCTGAATAACCGACCCTCCCTTTTTAGAAAAAAAAATGGAAATAAAATTCAAGGAGTAATGCTACGGAGGTAGGTACATTTAATGAGTACTTAATTTTATAAATAAAATAAGATGCTAAAATATATTACATAGAATCTTATATTATTTATATTTTTAAATAATTGTTCGGTTTATCTGGACACATAGATTAAAAAAATTAATTTATTCTATTATAAATATTAGTTTAATATGTATTTTTTCATAAAGCTCTTGTGCATGTGGTTATGTTTAAAGTAAAAAGGAAAAACTAAAAATAAAGTGGTAAAATTATTTTCTTAAAAAGTAAAGTTTAGAAATAAAATAATTATTTTAAAACGAAAAAAAAGAAAATTATTTAAGAACGAAAAAATATTAAGTATTTTATACATAAAATTAAGTACCTATTAAATGCTCGTAATACTTATATACTCATTAAATGCAGGAGGCAGCATACTCAAATAGGGAGAGAAAGTTATTGGGGGGAATATTAATGTTGCGTTGCTTAAGCGCGTTAAGGGATTAAAAGAGAAGGCTTTAGATGCTTCTGTTTCTTCGCCGGGGAGGGGGGAAGAATCGGATACTACTACGTGTATTCGGTTGGATAGCGTAATCTGTTTTGGATTTGAACTCTTTTTAAACATTTTTACTACTTTGGGAAAAATTTTGACATGTAATTTGTCACAGTCAATTGCATATGCATGATTGAGTACTATTTATTGTAATATAGATGTAGCCATATGTTTTATTTGTATTAAAAATAAAATTATAAGAAAATAGAGTTGAGACATAATTGGGAGTTTTAGCAAAAATAGTACTCCTATGTTTCAAAATAAGTGTTGTTTTAGAGTTGTGCACAAAATTTTGTAGGTTGACAAATATACTCTTACTATCTCTGTCTCAAAATAATTGTCTTTTTAGTAATTTGTACATAGATTAAGAAAGCTTTTAAAAAGACTCATCTACCATTATTTAAATTCAATTATTGTAGGTAAGTTGTAGTAGTACTTTTTTTTCTTTTTTCTTACTAACCCTCTTTAACGAGAGTAATAAATAAGGACAATTTTGACAAAATATGGACACATGTTTCTTGAAATCCTATAACGACAATTATTTTAGAATAAAAAAAACTTTGCTAAAATAATAATTATTTTGGGACGGAGGAAGTATTAAATGTTCTTAATTTTTGTTTTAGGATTTAGGAACAGTTGGAAAGATAAATTAGAAAGAGATAACTATTGAAAGAAAATAAAATATTTAATGAATAGATCATTACTTGTTAAGACTTGAAAAAAGAGAAGGGTAAATTAGAAAAAATGCAAAACACACAATCGGCCACCGTACTTTGGGAAAGGGTGCAATTCGGCCACTGATTGTTTGAAAATGTTATTTGGGCCACTGTACTTCAGTTATTTTGCAATCAAACCCATTTTTTGGACGGACGTTAGTTGAGCCGTTAAAATAACATAAAATACCAATTTTACCCTTGTTTCCATCTTTATCTTCCCCGGTTAATAAAAATCAAACTCTAACCCTAAAATTGCAATGAAGAAGTTCATGTGTGCATGACTTGCCAGGGGGTGGAGATCTAAACAACTTCTGGGTTCGGTAAGATTTTTGATCTGGCGCAGAAAAAACAAACCCTAACCCATGAAATTCATTTTTTTTCCTCTTTCTGTTTTCAATACAGATCATCCCAATTTTCTTGCCAAAATTCCCAAGATAATGCTGGGAAAGAAAGTGAATCCAAAGAAAAAGAAAATTTTTAGAGAGAGAAAGTGAGAGGGAGAAAATTTGGGGGGGGGGGAGAGAGAAAAATTGGAGTATGGCTGTCAACAACCTCCTTTTCCACCTCTCTCACCTTCAACGGATCTATTCCATCAACATGAACCCTAGGCATCCCAAAAGCCGGTCCCTTCGTCCAGATCTCTAGATTAGATGTTGCCCTCAAATGACGCATCCCTATTGCCCACAAATTGTTCTCAACAACAAACACAACAGGCGATTTCCATAAAGCTACCATATTTAAGCACTCAAAGTACTGCTTATTGTTACAAGTCCTATCACCTTAAGCATTTTCAAGCATCCCAGCCCGCGCGGGTATAGATATGTAAGGAATGCAAGCAGTCACCGGTGAGCGTCGCCTGCAAGGCTGATGTCACTGCTCTCTGTGTAACCTGCAATAGCAATATCCACTCAGCCAACCCGCTCGCACGCTGCCAATAGCGCATCCCTGTCGTACCATTCTACGATTCAACCGCTACTTCGGCAAATTGATCCGCCGTCCAAGGCGGCGGTGAATATTTGTACCGTTCCGATGACTTTGAAGGAGGTGGCGATAAAGCTAGAACTGACGAAGTTGAAAGAAGAAATGAGAATGGGGAAAGAGATTTCAATATGCCAAGAGGGAAAATTGGTAGATTTTTCTAGGGTTTGGGGGAGTGTTAAGTAAAGTAAAAGGGTTGATGTTGATGTTGATGATGAACTCTGTTTGAATTCCGATGAATCTCAATAGATTGGATTTGGAGAAAAGAAAGGGATGGGTAAAATCGGTATTTTATTTTAATTTAACGGCTCAACTAACGTCCGTACAAAAAATGGGCTCGATTGCAAGATAACTGAAGTACAGTGGCCCAAATAACATTTTCAAACAACTAGTGGCCGAATTGCAACATTTCTCAAAGTACAGTGGTCCGATTGTGTGTTTTGCCTAGAAAAAACATGCATTACAAACTTAAAACGACACGTATTCCAAATCAATATTTTTTAGATAAAACACTTATTTTGAAACGGATGTAGTAATTAGTATGGGAATTGAGTAACCAACAAAGTTCACCCCTTTTGTATCCCGCTTTTCTTATATCCTTTTATTTTATCTTAAATTATTCCTCCAATTTAAAATAAATTTATAATACAAACTAAAGAGAGTACAACAAACATAATTATAAATTTAAAAAATTTGACTTGTCCGTTCGAATAAGAAAAAACGTCAGTTTAAATACTTGAGTGAATCCATTCAATATACTCTTCTTTCCAAATAAAAAGAAAATGAGAGAGAGAGAGAGAGAGTCCTATTTTCTCTTTTGATTTTTGTTTCTTCAAAAAATAAATCTTATTTTAAAATTTTAATTTTACATATTTATATATTTTTTAAAATTTATTCTTTTAATTAAAAAGCATGATAGTCCTAGACTCCTAGTGTGTGTCACGCAACATAAGTTAAGTTGCATATCAGTTCTTCCTCTGCTTTAAAATAAATGTCTCTGATTCGTTTTTGGGACATTACGAAATAATTGTTTCATTTTATTTAACAAAGATTCTCTAAGCAAATTATTCATAATACTGATGACACATATTTATATTGCTGCCCAGGGCAAGCGATCAAGATATAACCGGGCACGGACCTCATCCTACGAGCAAACTGTCGGGCGAGCATGCACTTAATCACGAGCATACGATAAGGCGAGCATAGCAAAGCAGGCCAGTAACTGTCTTCGGGAATCTCGGGGCCACGTCTATTCGTGCTCGAGATCTTAGGCTAAAAATCAGGGATTAACTCCAATCACGCCCGGCAATTACTCTTCCTCAATTATAGGGATTGACACCCCCCAAAATTAGCCCACAAATTACTCCATTTCACTATAAAAGCCAAGCAAGCTCTTGGCCTAAGGTACGTTCACTATTCATAAGCTAAAACACTGTCAAATTGAGGAGCAAGTTCTTACTCTCACACCGAAGTGTTTTAGCAGGGCAAGCCCCTGCATTCACCCTAGCGTGTGTTCTTGTCTCTTTCAGGTACTTAGCAAAAGCTCAGATATCCTTACAATCAAGAGAATCCAAGAGAGTTCCTGCTCGCAACATTTTGTGCATCATCAGTTGGTTCCATTGCCAAGAACGTCTTTATTCTCTTCCCTTAAAAACCTTATAGCGCAAATACTCACGACTAAAATATGGTCCAAAACGGAAACAACCTTTTGGTGGAGGAGCCGGTCCTGGAAGGTGTAGGCGGTGAGATTACACAACCACCTCCACAACAACCCAAAGGCCGTGCACCCCTAAATCCGAAAGCTCGAATGACCAGGTCACAATCGGCAGCGGCCCACGCGAATTCAGTGCAATCGGGCCACGTGGGGCCGTCTAACATTCCCCCGCTTCCTCGAGCAAATGCAGGAGTTAAGCTCCGAGACCAGATCAATGCTCGAAGAACCAAGGCTACGGTTCTCGAAGCTACGCCGCTAACTAAGCAAGCTCGGTTGGCCGCACTGACAAATTAAGTGCAATACTTCAGCCGGATGTATGCGCTCAACCAACAACTGCTTGTCATGGGGCAGCCCATGGTACCAGTAGAGGAACAGCTATTTCCAGACATCCCCTCCATGAGCGCTCCTTGTTCTGCTCCCTCCGCGACGCAAGGCAGCCGCGGAGTTCGCTAGGAGCCTCCCAACAACCCAGCAAGTACCGGAGCTAACAGGAGGCAGGAGCACCAGGAGAACATGCGAGATAACCGGGGCAAGGCACCAATGTGTTCGATAGTTCGAGGAGCTCCGAGCATCCATAGTCGGTTAACGATGCCGGAGGGTCCACGAAGGAAGAATTGTGCACGCAACGAGGAAGTAGAGTCCTTACCGGCTTCTCAGCGATTGAGAAGGGAAGGAGCCGACCATTCTCATCGGTCAAGGCGCACACCCTCCCCCAGGCGCAGGTCGCCTAGAGGAACAATGGACAGAGGCAGACGAGCAGAAAGTGGAGCGCGATCCCACCGATCAAAACGCACACCATCTCCTAGGAGCATGTCGCCTAGAAGAAGATCGGACAAAGGTGCGCATAGCGGGCATCCTGAAGGAGAAAAATAAATACCCCGGCCATCGCACACGCTAGCAGATCTGGACAAAATTTGAAGAAGTTAGGCAACGCCAGATCGCCCTGGAGTAGGGGTGAGAAAAGTTAGATATACCCTCAAAAGAGGATGCTCCACTGGCGGACTGGATCGTCCAAACCCCTCCAGATTCGGATATGCAAATACCCGTGTTTGACAAATACACGGGGAATGGTCTTGCTCGCAACCATGTGATAAGCTTTGAAAACCAAATCAACATGGTTACAACCAACCAGGCTCTCAAATGCAAAGCCTTTATGAGCACGTTGAAGGAGGAGACAGTGAAGTGGTACGACCGATTGCCTCGCGGGTCTATAACCGGTTGGGCAGACTTAAAACGAAAGTTTATGACGGAGTTCAGTACCGCGGGGACCACCCCAAAGGCCAGGATGGATCTCTGCAACATTCGATAGGGGGCCACCGAATCCACCGGGCACTACTTCACCATGTTCAAAAAGACGCTCGGGCAGTGCGATGACCTGACTGACCAAGAGGTCACCATGTACTTCCAAGCAGGATTGAATAAAGGTTTTTTGAAGACGGACTTGGGAATGCAACCACCTCTTGATCGTGGTGAGATGTTCACCTGAACACAAAGCTATGTTACCACGACCGAAGAGGGGGCACCCAAGAGGGGGAAACACAAAGACAAAAGCCACGGCGCGAAGGAGGAAACAGGTGCTCGGGAAAAAGGCAAAACATATGGAAAGAATCGGTCTCAGCGGGAGTTTGAGCCGTTAAACGCCCCGAGGGAAGAAATCATGAATCAGATCGGAGCAGAATTGCCACCTGTCATTCCCCTAGATCCAAAATTTAGTCATTCGCACGACCAGACTAAACACTGCACGTATCAAAATGACACCGGACATACGACCGAGGAGTGCTTCCAACTCAAAAGGGAGATCCAAAGATTGATAAACCAAGGGAAACTGGATCGGTTCAAGGCCTGAAACCACGCGGGCGAAAACAGAGCCGGACAAGATTCAGGCCCAAACCGACAACCCAAAGGGCGAATCTCTGTCATTCTCGAGGATGAACTGAGTATCATGAAGCTGAAAAATCAAATCCATTTGTTGGACAAGGCTCTAACCATGTCCGCTGTGCTCGGGAATCGAGAGGAAGCCATCACCTTCACACAAAGTGAACTGGCGACCATGACCTTGGCAGCCGAGCAAGCCTTGGCCGTCTAAGCGAGCATAGATTGCTGGGATGTGGAGCGGATATTGTTGGACACAGGCGCATCTCGCGACGTTCTTTACTATAACTGCTTCCAACAAATGGGATACTCAGATGTCCACTTGAAGCCATACGTGGGTCACCTAGAAGGGTTCACCAATCACAAAGTGGCTGTGAAAGGGACAATCGAGCTAGAAGTCATGATCAGTATCGGAAGGAAAACACGGACCGAAAAAATCACTTTCCTCGTGATCGACCTCCGAGCATACTATAACGCCATCTTAGGCCTGTCCTCCATGGCAAAATTCCAGATGGTGGTATCTGCCCTACACCAGCGAGCGAAATTTCTAACACCATACGGGGTGGGGGAGCTGAAAAGCCAACCAAACTTCGTTTACAGATACCTCCAAGAAACATACATGGCCAAATGAAAACCCACAATCTCCAACGGCAGCAATGAAGTCGAGTTTTCAAGGAAGGAGGAATTCTCGGAGATAACACCAATGCAGATGGGAGTTATACTCAACTCCACTAATCCCGAGTAAGTCCTCGAGAAAAAATAGGAGTTAGAGGTGGAAACCCTGCAAGTCAGGGATAACCCCGAAATCGAGCCTCATGAAGAGCTCGAAGAAATAGTCATCAACCCAGCACATCCTGAGCAGAAAATCAAAATTGGGACAAGTCTTGGCCAGAGCGAACGTGAACGGCTGATCACACATCTGAAAAAGAGCCTCGACATCTTTGCATGGACAGTCGAAGACATGAAATGGATCAGTGAGGACGTCGCACTCCACGAGCTGAACATTAGCCCGGAGTTCCGACCAGTTCAGCAGCGGGCACGACAGTTTTCGCCCGAGAAAGACAAGGCTATCAAAGCGAAAGTAGAAAAGCTGCTCACTGCGGGTATAATAGAAGAAATCCATTATCCAACATGGTTGGCTAATGTGGTCATGGTGAAGAAGTCCAACGGGAAATGGAGGCTATGCGTGAAATTCACAGACTTGAACAAAGCCTGTCCAAAGGATTGCTACCCGCTTCCACGAATAGATCGCCTGGTCGATGCTATCGCAGGATTTAAAGTGCTCAGTTTCATGGACGCCTACTCCAGATATCACCAGGTCAAGATGGCAGAACAGGACAAGGCTCACAGAGCCTTTCGAGCAGCTGGGGGGTTATTCTGTTACAAGATGATGCCCTTCGGGCTGAAGAACGTTGGGGCTACCTACCAAAGGATGATCAACAAGGTGTTCGCCTCACAAATAGGCATAAATGTGGAAGCATACGTGGACGACATATTAGTAAAAACAAAAGGGCGCGACCACATAATTGATCTAGAAGAAACATTCGCCAACCTGCGCAAGAATAACATGAAGATTAACACGAGCAAATGTGTCTTCGGAGTTCGAGCAGGAAAGTTCCTAGGCTTCATGGTCAATCAGAGGGGAATTGAGGCTAATCCAGAGAAAATCAAAGCCCTGCTCGAGATGAAACAGCCTCAGTCGGTCAGAGATGTGCAGAGGTTGAATGGCCGCATCATTGCTTTGGGAAGATTTATCTCGCGGTCATCAGAAAAATGCCTTCCTTTTTTTAAGATTCTGCGCGGGAACAAGGCGTTTGAATGGTTGGAGGAGTGCTCGGAAGCGTTCAAACAGCTCAAAGACTACTTGTGCAAGCCCCAACTATTGAGCAGTCCCGTTTTCGGGAAAAAATTATTTGTGTATCTCGCAGCCACCGAGCAGGCGGTGGCTGCAGTATTGGTTAGGGAAGAAGCAAATGTACAAAAACCTGTCTATTATGTATCCAAGGCTTTGACTCAAGTCGAAGCCCGTTATTTTAATGCAAAGAAGTTGGCTTACTCGCTTGTTGTGTCAGCTCGCAAATTAAGAGCTTATTTTTTTGCACACTCAATAACTGTATATACAGATTCCCCACTCTGAAAAATTTTACACAAGCTAGATTCATCAGGCAGGCTGTTAACGTGGTCGATCGAACTCACCGAATTCCACATTGACTACAAGCCAGAAGAACAATTAAAGCATAGGCCTTGGCTGATTTTCTGGTCGAAACAAGTTTTTCAGACAAAAAAATCGAGGAGGCAGAGGCAAGTCAACCCGACCAACAGATAACGAACACAAGTAGACCAAGCGTCTATTGGGAACTATTAGTGGACGGGGCTTCCAACAAGTCTGGAAGTGGCGCAGGCATCCTCCTCATACCTCCCGAACAAGAAGACCAATTCGAAAAAGCACTCCGTTTCATGTTCCCGACGTCAAACAACCAAGCCGAGTATGAAGCACTCATTGCCGGTACGGAGTTGGCCTTGGACATGGGTATTCAGGACATCGTCATATACAGTGATTCTCAACTTATTGTAAAACAAGTTCGGGGGGCGTATGGGGTGAATAACCCCACTTTAGAGAAATACTGCGAGCTCGCGAAGGAGTTGCTATCCAGAATGCAGTTTTGGGAATTAATCAGGATTGATCGGACAGAAAATACGCGAGCAGACTATTTGTCCAAAATCGCAACAGTAGAAATCTCACTTCTCCATCCTACTGTAATGATCGAGCAAATCGAGACGTAAGCCATCGAACGAGCAAGAATCCTCGACATAAAAATCACCGAGAGATGCTGGATAGATGAGCTACAGGAATATATCGAGCAAGGAACTCTACCAGAGGATAAGGATCATGCTCGGACGATACAGAAATGCGCGGCTCAATACACAGTAATAGATGGGGTTCTATATAGAAGGTCATTCTCAAAGCCCCTCCTAAGGTGTATGCGCCCAGAAATGACCGAGCGTCTGCTCGCAGAAGTTCACGAGGGTGTATGTGGAGGCCACCAAGGCGCCAGAACTCTGTCCAAAAAGGTAATCTCAGCAGGCTACTACTGGATGAATCTGAGAAGAGAAGCAGAGAATTATGTCAGAAAGTGTGACAAGTGTCAGTGCTATGCAGACATCCCTCGGTTACCATCTACAGAGCAATCATTAGTAGTAGCATCATGGCCATTCGACATGTGGGGAATAGATTTAATTGGGCCTTTCCCAACTGCTCGGGGAAACTGCAAACATGTGATTGTGGCAATTGACTACTTCACCAAATGGATCGAGGCCAAACCTCTAGCGAACATAACAGAGGAAAATGCTATCAACTTCATTCATGATTTCATCTGGTGCCGCTTCGGGGTTCCTCGAGCAATCGTCTTCGATCACGGAACTCAATTCTCTGAAAGATTCGCGAAGGCCTACGCGAACCTACACATCAAACACTGGCAGTCTTCCGTTGCATACCCGTAAGGTTACGGGCAGGCAGAGGCCGGGAATAAACAAGTACTACATGCCCTTAAGAGGAATCTAGAGGGAAGAGCGGGGAGGTGGTTAAATGAACTGCCCGCTGCTCTTTGGGCAGTCAGAACCATGGTCAGGGGGCCAACTGGCGAGACTCCTTTTGCGTTAACCTATGGTTCTGAGGCCATGACATCGGTGGAGATGGCACTGCCAACAATCAGGGTCTCAAAGTTCAACGAGCAGGCAAACAATCATGAACGATTAATCGATATGGACTTACTTGAAGAAAAAAGACTGGAATCAAAGATGAAAATGGTCAACTACAAACAAAGGTCCAAAGGCCATCATGACAAAAGAGTCCACAAAAGATGTTTTATGGTTGGAGATTGGGTTCTAAGAAAAATCAAAGCTACTGGACAACGAGCAGAGATGGGAAAACTATCACCGAACTGGGAAGGCCCCTATCAAATCGTGAAGGTAGTCAAAGAGGGAACCTACATTTTACGAACAAAGGACAGAGCCGACCTGAAACGTCCATGGCATGCGGACCACCTTAGGAAGTACTATCAATGAGTAAGGTTAGTTCCCTACAAAAATTGGTGAACCCAACTTTGTAATTGAAGCGTATGATGATAAGTGAAATAGAATATTCCAAAGAAGTTGATGTTTGCATTATTATCATTCGTACTCTTCAATTATGCTCGCAAGATCGAGCTAAACAACTTGTTATATTTCAAGTTGATACAATGCTCGCAAGATCGAGCAAAATATGAAACTTGTTAAAATTCAAGTTACTTTGGTTAAAACAACCATACACTTTAATTATGCTCGCAAGATCGAGCTAAACAACTTGTTCTATTTCAAGTTAACATTGATACTCGCAGAAGCGAGCAGGTCTAAATCTTTGTTACTGTCACAAGTTCAAAACTCTATTACTTGTTAATAAGTAATGTTTATGCTCGCAAGAACGAGCTTGTATATTTGTTAAAATTCATCACAATAAAGTCAATGCTTGATGGACAAAAGCTTGATTTTCATTACAAATGAAAGAAGTTACAAGAGATAAAAAGTAAAAATAGGCACGCAGGCCAACAAAGATACAAAAAAGATCGAACAGATCAAGCAACCGCCTCATCTCCGCCCACAACAGTAGAGCCATCCTCAGGACTCAGGAGCACCAGAGGCAGCATCGGTCATGACGTCGAGAGTACCCTCAGCCGGAGTGGCGGGAATAACATCCGCGAGTTGGCGGGCTTCGAGCACACTCCTAACATTTATGACCAAAGGAGTTGGAGGAGACCACTCTTCGCGACCTTCTTCTTGGTCACTCTCCTTCAGCAACGCAAGGTCCTCCTCGTCAAAGGGATACCAAGCATGTCCGCGGCGAGCCTCAGCCCCATAATACTTGAATGAGGCAACATCCTCCAGGACGTCAACTGTTACCCCATCCAAGTTAAGGCCTCCAAGCACCCGGAGAGCATGTTGGACCCCCTGGTCGTAGTAAGGGGAAAGTGCATTGGTCAGATCCTCGTTGTAAGCCTCCGATGCCTTGTAGCGAGCAATGACCTCCGCCTCACTAACCGACCGAGCCTGTTCCGAATAGCGTATAGCCCGATCCAGCTCGCGACCCAATTTAAGTTTATCCATCTCTAGCTGCGGAACTCGCAGCTCGAGGTCCCCGTTCTTCTTCTCCAGCTCAACATTCCAGGAGCGAAGTGACTCCTCGGTTCCCTTCAAAATATCAAGCTGATCCTTCAGGGCCTTCAGCTCGCCCTCAAGCTTGGTGACCTCCTCCGTCTTGGCTAAAACCTCCTTATCTTTAGCAAGGAGTTGGTCATTTCGCTGCTAGCAACGTTTAAATGCCTTTGAGCTCGCTCTTTAGGTTGCTCACTTTGGCCAAGGTCTCGGAAGCCCGAGAAGCGAGGATGGAGAAGTTGGACAGCATTTGGAGATGAGGGTAACGGTCAGAACAGTTGGGGATAAAAAAAGTAACACGAAGAGAAGAGGGGAAGGATTACCTCACACATGGCCAAGCCACCTTGTCCAAATAGGACCCCGTTGGATTCACGGGAATTGCGCGGACCACGCCAGCATGAACAACCCGCTGGATGAGGCCCTGGCCACATATTGCAGCACCTCCCCTCACTCGGAGATCGATTTTGTCGACCACCGGAACGTTGGCCAACTCAGAGGTTAGAGCCATTGCTCCTTCGCGAGTAGCGGGCATCTTGAAATCCAGCTCCAACCACGATGTTTTACCCGTCGAAGGGGTACCTGCCCGGGACGTCCCCACTACACCCTCTTGCCCTTTGGGACGAACAGAGCACTCAGTCGCCTCTTTGGTACTTTTCCTTTTGCGAAGAGAGAGGGCAGCTTGGTCCGGGGAGTTAGTACGATCAGGAGTCTCCTCGGATCGCATCGTTAGAGAGCGCCGGGGAGAACTCCGAGGAGGAGCCACTGCAGCCAACGGAGCCTTTGATTTGCCCGGGGCCGCAGCAGAAGGACCAACTTTGGTATCTCCCGAGGGAACTCTGGGCACTGCTACTGCTGATAACTTTGAAAGAGCCGACTATCGCTCACCAGCGTCCTTTTTGAGCTTCTTGGTCGCGTCGACGTTAATTCTCTTCATCTCTGCGAATAAAGAGACCATCAGAGCAATGAAAAAATAGAGGATAACAAACTAAACGCAAAGATAGGGATCAGACCGGAAGGATCCAGAGGCGCAACACAGCTGGTCCCAAGCTCCTTGCAAGCTAAACATTCGAGGGGAAAGACCGAGCTCGGATGAGGACCCCAAGCGGGGTGAGGAAACTCATCGGCCATTACTACTTGGGCAGGAACCCCCCCCCCCAAGGGCAAACGATACACTCCGGCCAGACATAGCAACTCGACGTCCCCGGTCAGGACCTTCCAGTCAAACGTCCACAATTGAGTCTGGCCGTCGACCTCAAGAGCTACCTCAATCGCGGCATTCAACTCGCGATCGCAAGGTGCAGAAGCACCGACATTTCCCCTCGGAGGTAGGGCCTTGTCTTTAGCTGGAGGGAAGGGCCACCCTAACCGGGACTCAACAAGTAACACTTTCTCGTTCCATTTCTCTGTCTTGTTCGGGAAGTCGCTAAACAAGCGAGGACACTTGGGCTTAGAGCGGGCAGAAATGCGCTGTGTCCGCTTATCAGTACTAAACACGAAGTATTTCCTCAACAACGGTAGGGAAGGTTCAAAGCCGAGCAGGCGCCATAACACGACGAACGAGCTCAAAACACGAGCCGTATTTAGCATAAGGTCAGAAGGAACGGCATGAGATGCCATCAAAAACTCAACAATAAAAAGATCTAAGGGCAAGCGTCACCCTACATGAAAGAATTCATAGAAAAAGACCACCCGATCTTCCTGATCGCGAAACTCAATATCGGTGCTTCGAGGATCAAACTTTTGAACACGGTATAGCTGATCGTCTATACCTAAGGTTGAAAACCAGTTCTGGACGTCCTTATCCTCATCAAAAGCCCTCCACAGGTTGTCCGAGGTCGCAGAAATGGCGGCCGACTTTGATCGAGAGCCACGAGCTCGACCCCGAGCAAGTCTCGGCAAACTCAAGCTCGCCGCATCATCACTCCTCTCTGTGCTCGATGCCTCTGGGGAACTAAGGGTTTCTACACCACCCCCCTCAACTACTCGAGTAACCTGGACGTCACTTGAAGACTCGCTCGATAAAGAAAGTTGAGGAGTAGACTCGGAGCTTGGCTCGCTCAAGCATTGCTCGCGATCATAGTCGTACGCCTCCTCCGACTGGGTGGCTTCCGAGTCAGACGCACCACGAAGGCTAACGGAGGATGACATAGCTACAAGAGGAGAAAAGAAAAATCGGCTAAGTACAGCGTTAGCTAATGGGGCTGAAAGTGAAGAAAACCAAAATTTAGGGTTTATCACCAGGCACGACCTAAGCACTCATAAGTTCCATAATACGAAATCCCCTTACTCAGATGCCAACATTCGCAGTATCACAGTTCCTTGCTATCGATTTCATGAATATTTTGGTAAACCTTTGTGAAGACCCAAATGAAATCCAAATAGAATGCAAGAAATCGAGAAAGGGATACGAGCGGTTACCTGAGTTTGAAATGCAGAGGAAGGGCACGGATTCACGAGGGCAGTAGATTTGCTGAGGCTGGAAGAATCTTAAAGGACTGAACGAAGCTTTCCGGCAGCGATGGCGTCTGAGAGAGAGGAAAATCGTGAAAGGAGGCAAGGGGAGGATCCTAGGTATTTAAAGGGTTTTCCCCCGTACGCTACAGTCAGTGGGCCCTTAATGGGCGCCTAGAGGCCCGTAGGCCTGGGCCTACCTATAACATTAATTGTACCTCGAGTTTAAACAAACGCAGTTCCCCAAACGACGGCTTACGCACGCACAGTCACATCACTATTCAAATTGCCTGACCTCACCGCCAAGTTCTGATTGCTCTTCGCCACGAGCATAAATACTTCCTGGACAAGGAGCAGGGGGCCATTGATGACACATATTTATATTGCTGCCCGGGGCAAGCGATCAGGATATAACCGTGCACGGACCTCATGCTGCGAGCAAACGGTCGAGCGAGCATGCACTTAATCACGAGCATACGATCAGACAAGCATAGCAAAACAAGCTAGCAACTGTCTTCGGGAATCTTGGGGCCACGTCTATTCGTGCCCGAGATCCTAGGCTAAAAATCAGGGATTAACTCCAATCACGCCCGGTAGTTACTCTTCCTCAATTATAGGGATTGACACCCCCCAAAATTAGCCCACAAATTACTCCATTTCACTATAAAAGCCAAGCAAGCTCTTGGTCTAAGGTACGTTCACTATTCATAAGCTAAAACTCTGTCAAATTGAGGAGCAAGTTCTTATTCTCACACCGGAGTGTTTTAGCAGGGCAAGCCCCTGCATTCACCCTAGCATGTGTTCTTGTCTCTTTCAGGTACTTAGCAAAAGCTCAGATATCCTTACAATCAAGAGAATCTAAGAGAGTTCCTGCCCGCAACATTTTGTGCATCATCAAATACCTTATCAATTGTAAAATGAAAAAAGCTGAGGGAATCGCTGATTTGACACCACCAAACAATATTATGAAGGTATTAAGAAAAATTACATAAACTTAAATCAATTTCTGAAAACCCTTTTAAATTCAATAAGAGACACTTATTTTGGGACAAAGGGCATACAAAATTATAGTAAATATGTAAAAGAAAAAGTACAAATTGGATATACCATCCAATGATGTAGCTACTACTTACACCCTGATTTTTTTAAAAAATTATTTATATATATTTTTTGTTCTTGGTAGTAACTGAATAAGTTAAATTTTAAAGCATAAAATCTAACCATCCAATCCAATGGCGGACACTGGGATCAAATAACTCTCAACATCAGCTTTGGTAATTTATCTACAAACTTGTTAAGTTCAATCAGCCCAGCACTGTACGATGGATGCTAGCTAGCTAGGCAGGCAAAGACCCCCCCAACAACGCTTTGGAATGCTAAACTGTTCCCTGCCTCTGCATAATATATAGTCCATAGAGAATTTACAAAGATGAAGAATCGCCAGCCAGCCAGCCAGCCAGCCAGCCAGCCTCTTATGAGCCTCTTATTATCAATCAGCCAGCCTCTTCTGAGCCTCTCATCTTGGCATATAAGACTTGTACAAATTTATGCTTGCTCCATTCCGTCCCATCCCAAAACGAATTCGTTTATTGTTTTCTTAAATTTTCTTTAGGGTCCTAAAGACGCGTTTTTTCTATGAATTTACTATGTGCGTTTGCAGTGAGCTATAAGACAAACACTAGGCACATTCATGTATATGTACTCACTCGTAAAATTGCCTAAAATTTAATTACATGACAAATAAAAAAAAATATGTATGAACACTATGCGAATGCGGACATAGCCATAGAGGGAAATACTATACACCCAGAAAATAAAATTCAACAGATGCACAAGAAGCATAAAGTAAACACAAGCCACAGAGAGAGAGAGAGAGAGAGAGAGAGAGAGAGAGAGAGAGAGAGAGAGAGAGAGAGACATAATTTAACACATATCCATCCACTAAGTTGGCTTCAAACTTAATTGAGTTGAAAACATAAAATGTAAGTAGTCACAAAGCAAGGGCTAAGAACAACACAGATTTCAAAAATAACAAAAAAAATAATAGAACAAGAAGCTGAGCTGAGGCTGCATTACATTACTCTATGCTATCAGAAGCGTACATGATTCACTTTTTAGCGTAAAATACATCTCTCACTCTCTCTCTCTCTCTCAACTGCCCAACACCATTTATATCGCTCTTTCCGTTACCGTCAACTGCCCAACACCATTTAAATCTCTCTTTCCGTTCCTGTTACGTTGCGTTCTGGGCCATATTACGATCAAATTTCTCTTTTCATCTTTTGTTTCTCTTGACCATGCCCACAAAATCCATATTTCTCTCAATCTTGCCCCAACAACCCCCACCCCCTCCCCCAAACCATGAAGCAGCCACCACTAGATAACTGCCGCATTCACTTTGTTGGGTGCCTTGGGACCCACACCCATCTAAATTCATGGACCCCATCCATTCTCATCCTTGTCAAAGAGGGTGGTAAGGCACGTAGCCTAAGCAATTCCTCACATTGGTCACAACTTCATTGCACTTTGTGAGTAGGCTTAACATTTGCGGTGCAATGTCCACATTAGGTGTTGAAGATGGCAAAAAAACGGGCATATTATAATTGTGAAGAGCATTTCTTGGTGGGGGTGGCGGCGGCGGTGGCAGTGGTTGTGGAGTTACTAGTTCGGTACTATAATGCAAAATATTTTGAGGCCTAGTAGATTGAGCATGAGTAGTAGTAGTAGTACTAGTACTAGTAGTAGAAAGGGGGAGCGGAAGAATGGGAGGCAACATATGAGGCGGAAGATTGACCTTTTGAAAATTCTTACTATTAAAATCCATTGTTGCATGAGAAGAAGTAGAAGAAGATGCACCCCCATCAGCAAAACTAGCATTGTTGTTGAAGTTGTTCTTATTACCAATCATCATCGTTTGCTCTCCCCCTCTATTACTTTCTTCCCCACCCAACATGAATTTTACACGTGGTGTTCCCTTACTGCCATTGCCAACACCTGCCTCCTCGCCTCCCGCTTTCTTCAGAATCGATTTCAGCTGCATTCCTGGCGTCATTGGAACTGCTCCCGTTGATGGCCTTGGCTGGTGTGCTGGCTGTAACCCTGTTGAAGTGTCTTCCTTCTGGACCTTGCCCGGTTCGGTTTCTGATGCCGCGACTGGCATATCTCTCAGGTAGCATTTTGCTTCTCTAAACAAGTTACTGCTTTTAACGAAACTGAGTGCTGCCTCCGCACCCAGCCTGTCCCTGTATACGACCCGACAAGTCAACGTCTTCCAGAAAGAACGAGTGGCTAATTGATCCATCTGCCCAAAACGAGCAAACTTTGCCTTGAGCTCATTAACAGAAGGAATGTTACCCCCAGGTGGGAATTTCATCACCAGCATTGTTGGTACCGATGCCCGAGATGGAGGAGGCTGCTCCATTCTCTTGATAGATTCTTGTCCGACTTTCTTTGGCACTGGAACTGCTTGTCTACTTTCTCGTGCTGCCTCTGGAGTCTTCTGGACTACCTTCTTCTCCACGGTTAAACTTCTTATATCATTAACTTTCTTCTTCTTTTTAGCAGCTATTTCTTCCTGACGATCGGATGGCCCACGCTTCCGCCCACCTTTTGTAGGATCATCGGGCCTGACTGAAGGTCTGGGCTGTGCTGGTTTTTTACGTGGCACTTCTCCGGCATCTTCAGCAGAAGGGTTATCAGAAGCTGCAGTAGCAGCTTTAGATTTACTTCCACAAGCCTCGTTCTCATCCTCGGCTGGTTGAAACAAGGCCAAGCTCTTCTCATAAACAAGAGACCGATACTTCAAAAATACGCGTCGTGTTATCATCGGTCTTCTCCTGTCAGAGCCGTAGAAGGGATCCAGAGCAAGGGCTTGCAGATCATTCAGTAAATGTGGAAGCTCGAGCTCAATATTTCCTGTCCCAGCAGTATCAGAGTAAGAGCTAGCCCTGACATCAATGCTCTGATGGTTTGCCTGAGAATTCTCTTTCGGCGGGAGAGCAACTTGGAGTGGTCTAGCAGCAACTTTCCGCACAACTGATGCTGCATCTTTTACACGCATTGGTGTAATATCGGAGTTCACCAACTCTTTCTTTCTCTTCTTCTTCTCCACAAAGAGAGCTTTCTCAGAACTCAATTCGCCAGCAGGACGTTTATGAACCGTAACCTTCTTTGTCCCACTTCCACTGCGACCATCCTTAAGTTTGTTATCTCCATGTGGTGCAATTGTAGCTGGTCGACTAGGAGTTTGCTCAAACCCTTCAATCAATTTATCAGCTCTTGAACTCGCCATGTCTTCTTGCAAGGAAACTGTCGCCTCACCTGGCTCGGCAGTGTGAGGCTTATCATCTACTGCACTAGAACCAGCCATTCTCCCAGGACCTACTGCTATATCAGATCCCGGGTTCAATTTCACATCCTTTCCCATATCTCTGGATGAGCTTAATTCTAAGAGGTGACTACTGTAGCCTGGAGGAGCTTCACCAGCAGGGGACTCGATCTTGCTCGCTGTCACCTGAACCCCAAGGTTGCCGTGTATGGAAGCAGAGGGTTTGTCCTCTTTACTAGAATCTTTTCCAGCTAAATCTCCAAAAGCTGACACAGTCCCAGACTGTTCAGGCTTAGCAGACACTGCTGGAGCTCTTTTCTGCAACACATAGTCGCCAGTAACATTAGCTGAAGAACCCTCGATATAAACAGGCTGGGGAGAGGAGGTTGGTTGCCCTTCCTTCATTGACTGAGCCTTCAACTCTTTTGGTTCATCCCTCCGCTTAAAAAGATATTTATCTTTCTTCGCTTGGTCCTTGGCTTTAGAAGGTTTTCCAGAGCTCTTCCCTTTACCCAAAGCTTCAGCAATCACAAGTCGTCCACTCAAAGGAGCTGGCAAAATGACAAAACCAAAGGTGAGAAAAAAGACGATGCTCATAAATGAAGTCAAATTTAGTTTGCAAGGTGCATGAGATGCATGTGAGATTTAACTTAAAAGAATACTGAATACCACCACCAATAGCAAGAAAAAGGAGCTCTCATAAGGAACAACTTTCAAACATGATAATTTAGTAAGAAACAAAAAGAAGTATAGAGAGCGGGAACAATGATTAAACCGATCAAAACTTAAGTGTTGGAATTGAAAGGAAAACTTCAGCGGTTCTGTTAACAATCAATGTTGCCCAGTTGCCCTTCCCCTACAAATAGAATTAAGGACAAGCCATAAAAGTGACACATAAATATTAGGTGGAAAATAGAGAGCTCCACTTACACTTCCAATACAATTAATTACCATCTTGTTATTTTGCTTAAATAAGTAGTGGCACATGAACCATCCACCTCAAAATCTCATTGGTTCTGTTACAGTTAATATGGACCTATATGGGCACCTGAAACTCACAACATCAACGAGATTTGGCTACAATGTCAATAGGATAGCTTTCAAGCGAAGGGGAGATGAACGAACAAATTAAATCAAATACTAATACCAAACAAGAATAAATTACACATTTGATCTCATTTTTTCTTACAGAAACCAAAAGTTGAAGAGAATATTGAGCATATTCAATTACAATTTTAGCCCCCTAAATTTGTGAGGTTGTGGATAGCTGTCAATTTGCAATTTTAATTTTTACATCCATTTATTTTTGAGAAATTTGGTGCATAATGCCCTATTTTTGCTTGTGTAATTAATTCACCCACGTCCGTCCGCCCCTTACCGTATAAAGTCAGGCCTCTTTCTTAAAGCTCAAGGTTTTCAATAAGTTGTTTACTTCTAATTTTGTAGTTTGCGCATCTTTTGAAGTTTATGCAGTTTAATTACACAAGGCACTGGTTTCAGGTCTTCCTGCTTAATTTGACACCTAACAGCTTTAAGCTTGTAATTGAGTTGGCTGTCTCACACAATACACACTTGCTAGAAAATGTTAAATTACCAAAGAATGTGTAGCTTTACAGGAAATAGATTCCATTGTGTTTGATTCACCAAGATGACATTAAAATTCAATCCTTCCTTGTCCAGCTGAAGTTAATAGGATTCTCACCAAGTACCAACCAGGCAACCAGTTTATCTCAGAATATGGGGGTTCTTGACACGAAAAAAGAATTTAAAAATACGAAAAATCTTGTTCAGCCAGTATTTCATCCTCGCATAGAGTTTCTGAAAGGTCTTAGCAGGAGTGCATTTGTAAGGATATTGCCACTGCATGCAGGCTGTTCCATCAGGATCAAGCTTGAATTTTTTTTTCCTCCATGCCTTTTTAAGGCTTCCATGAGATACAACTAAATGAGACTCCTAAGCAGCCTTCACATACCATATTTGTCGGCATTCCTAAGGAAGGAAGGAAAATGTTTTGGTGGGGAAGAAGGGCTGGCACTATGCAAGATATTTGCATATCATCGAATCTTCTACTTTTACAATATCAATATCCTCGTCCAGCAATGTAATCTCCAATTTGCAATTGCAATTATCAAATCCTTAATATTCTTAAAAAATTATTCAATGGCCACTGCATTGGCCCTGATCACAACTCACAATCAACCACAACTCTCAATAATCCGTGAATCAGAAATTAAGCACAACTTTTGCTCATTTATCTCATCACTGGATGTTGAATAAACCCACAACAGAGCCACACTCGGGTAATATGCCTGGTCACACAGCAAGCTCCATCATTTTGGGATTTTAAGCAGCTTTAAGATGATCTTCATAAGAAAAGTATCACAATATATTTCTGCTCCAGAACCTTGCAAAAATTGAGTTATTGAACGCTCGAGGCACAAAACGGGCTAAAACGGTTTCTAGAACCTAAACACATGGCGGTGTGCAAACTTTGGCCAAGTGAGGGACTTATTGAACAAAATCTAAGAGAATTTGGAAAAAAAAAATTGATTCAAACATCAAGCTACATACTTCACGAAACAATATTATAGTAGTTCAAAACCACATATTCAACCAACTCACTAAAGTTCTTTGTTAGAGCTAGGCCACTATATTCAACCTCCAAATTTTGCATCTACTTCAATTATTTGATGCACTGTAGGTCTGGATAAACTTGTTTCCGTCCGTATCATGGTAGGGCAATTAATATTTACTTGATGTGGACTAATCACTAAACCCTTAGCGAGTAGCAACATCACCCACATGTCAAAAAATGGAAAAGCAAAAAACAAAACAAAACCATCAAGCAGTTTCATGCATCTGGTTCTCCATCCAGCTTCCAAAGCAAACATTAATGATTAAATAATTTTTCATTTGCTAATTTTAATGAACTTCAGATCATAAAGTGTATACATTAGGACATTAGAATACAAAATCCAGACTGAAAGTAAGGCAGCCCTGCACAGTGTCTTGGAGAATGGGCACACCTGACACTTGCCTTAACTGAAGAGGCTGAGCCTAAGACATGAGGCACTCGGGTGACCCTTTAGGGCATAGGCACACATTTAGCATAAGCAGATTGACAAAGTTACTATTTACTATCAGGGTCATATTGATCCCACCACTAAACGCCAACTATAAAATCTATAGTCATTAAAAAGTTAAAAAGCAATCTGACAATCAGGGGACAAAGACTGGTTACATAGAAAGTATAGACACAGTTTTGGATTCACGTACAAAAGGAAAAGATGCACACATCCATTTGATCAAGGGCAAAGGTAATAGATAAGCATGATCATAATCATAAATATTCCCTATGTCGAGCTTTCAGAAACCAAATTCATGCTGCAAACCTCAAACTAACAGCCAATTATAAATTACATGCAAGAACAAGAACGGATAGGATCACTTTTAATATGATAGAACTCTTCAGCAATTTTGGCAACGAACAGAAACACCTCAAAGACTAACATGTGTATGAGAAAGCCTATTAGTATTAGGTGAATGATTGAATAACATCGTCCCAAATGTTGATTAAAACACAATAATAATCACTAGATGCATGCTGTAAGTGCAAGGCAGGAGAGATGCACAATTAATTTGTCAAAAAACTCAACACCTACTAATTTCTCATTGAACTGGGCCCCCAAAATCACTAGCTGGAAAAAGCGGGGTCTTGGCAGATGGCAGAAATGTCCAGCTCCAGGATAAATAACTCTCAACAAAATTATGCTAAAATTAATGATAAGCAATGAGCAGGTGCATTAGCTAGAAATCTTTTGACAAAGTTCAGATACAACAACACCAAGCTAAACCATTTTGCATGTGGACTACAACTCTTATAAATCAACAACCTCTCCACCTTCAAACTTGCAACTATAACTAACATAATGGGCATTTGACAAAGCTCATCCACCACCAATAGACAAAGTCAAGTAAAGAGAGTTGAAAATTTTAAAAATCAAAAATAATTACAACAAGAGCAAGCACAAGGACTCTTCTGACCAAACAAAAATATGTACTTACTGAAAGCAAAATATAATGACCAATTCCAGCAAAATGACAATTTTTATGTGGGAATGTATTGCTGATGTCAAAACATAAGAAAATAAATAGAAACAAGCCTCTTATATCTAGTTCAAAAAAAACCCCTTCTACATTATTCACTATACTACTCCGATCTGCTTGGTTCCAGACATTCAGCTACATCAGCAACCTTTGTCATTGATTGTCTCAAATTTATTCAATTGTCATTACCCCTCATAGCATCAACCAGAAAGTAGCAGCATAATATTAAACCCAAATATGATATCAGCAATCCAGAAATCATCAAAAGTACATGAATGAGAATAAATCCAACTGTTTAAATTTTTCTTAACATGGTACAACCAGTGAGTAAAAGAGAACCAAAAAGCGTATTGCAACCAGGGGAAGATCCAAAGGGGTTCAGCCTTAGCAGCTAGACCACCTAGATTTTGCCCAAATATTTTGTTAAAAATAAAAAATAAATATTTTTTATAAATATACGATCACTTTATAATTAAAATCTAAATTGGGTAACTGAAATAATTGTTTAAAGTAGTATTACCTCTGTCCCAATTAAAAAGACACACTTTGACATTTTTGGTCAATTTGTTATTTGTGGATGGATATTTAAAGTAATTTTATTTAGTTAAGAGAAAACAAAACAATATAACCTTTGGAAACTTCAGTAAAAGTACTACTCCTTCCGTCCCAAAATGAGTGTCCCATTTTAGCTATTTACAAAAATAAAGTTGATTTTTGATCATTTTGATAGTTAATATTCATGAATGCACATAGTGTTAACACTTGGTATTGCATGTGCACATTGGGACATATTAGATAGTAAATGTAAATTTAGTAATTTCATACAAAATAGGACAATCATTATGGAAAAAGAAACTTTTAAAAAAGGAACACTCAATTTGGGAGGGATGTAGTATAATTCACGTGTTTTATAATATAAAAAAGGACAATTAAATCCCCATCAGCTATTGATCCAAAAATAGATCAAAATGTACCTCTTCAAATTTTTCTTTTTATTTAAGACTACTAGGATTAATAAATTTGTAATAAAGAGTAAACGTTCAAGATTTGAAAGAACCATTTTGTGCTATTGATCATTTTTTGGTCAATGTAGCAGGAGCAAGACCAACTTTTGAACAAACCAACTCACCATGCACTTTTAATTTTTTTAATATGTTAATATTTTTTTATTCTCTACAGCTAATTTTTTTATTATCCTAAATCTCGCACCACCTAGCCTAAAATCCAGGTTCAGCCACTAACTGCAACTACCACTGTACTAAAACAAGGCTTGGCTAAATAACTATTAATATATATATATATATATATATATATATATAGAGAGAGAGAGAGAGAGAGAGAGAGAGAGACAGTATATATACATATTCACAATCATAAACTGTCCAATGTTCAATATTTGCAGATGACATAAGAAAATAAATAAAGCAAGGAGATGCATTAAAGAAAGGCCAAAACTTGAAGTGCATAACATAAACTTTGCTACCTCTAGAAGAGATCTTCCCAGGCACATTTTCTTGTGGTGGCCTAGGAGAAGGCCGCACTGGTTGATAACCAAATGCTTGGGCATACGTCTCATCATACTCCTCGAATACCGCTTTCCTGTAAGCAAGAACCGTAGCCTTATTCTTGATAAAATTGATGTCACCATGTTCAATACTAGTCGGTGACAAAGCCAGCTTCTTCATAAAGGCAAGAGCCTCCCTTGGATGAAAACTGTCTCTAGCTTTTTGAATCTGAGTCGTCGAGTAAACAGCTCCAGGCTCATAATCACCCACGTCAACAGCAAAGTACCCTTCAACATCTGTAGGCCGGAAATTATAAGTGTTCCTGCATCTACAAGCCAACCCCAGACCCCTTCTCCTGCTCAACTCATCAACAGCCTCTTCCACAGCCTTCAGAAACGACTTTGAAGCCACCTGCCGAGACTTTTCCTCATAATTGGAATCAAAAGAAACAAGCTCAGCAGGGTCAAACCACCCATAACTACTATCACCAAAAAAAGCAACCAACACATGACCCTCTCTCTTCGACCTACGGACAGAAGGGGAAGCAAATTGTTCACTGTATATGTGACCCGGCCACCACGGGTGCGACTTCACCTTACCCCAAACCATATCACCTATCTCATAACCATAACCCACTGGCTTCGAAGGCTCTACCGGACCGTCCCCAACTCCCCCACTTGCCGCAAACTCATCAAACATTGAAAGCATAGAGTCATAAGACTTCCCCACTTCTATACATCCCCTCCCATCCTTTGAACCCAACGGATCCGCTTTAACATTCTTAACAGCATTCTCATGTCCCAATTGCTTCACCCCATGGCTCCGACCACTAAATCCATTGTCGCTAATTTTAGAAACCCTGACTTCCATTTCCCCATCCAAATTCGAAGTCCTGAGGTCCCCAGACGCACTCATATCTCGATTAGAAGAATTCGTACAAGCCCTAATTTTGTCACCGTCGGACGTATCAACAAAATCACTATGCAAAGCACCCTTGTAAGCAGCTGAACTTACAGATTTGTCACCCCCGTCATTGGTGCGATCATCTGGACTATCGACAGCAGTAACGGCTCCGTGCTGTGCTGAAACCCTAGGCTTGGTACGAGGCTCGGGTTCTATGGGGTCAGATTTTCGATCTAATTCGAAATCGTTGGTGTTCATGACTGACATCATTGGTACGAGCTAGAACGGAATCGGAAACCCTAGGAATCAATCGAGCGGGAATTAGATTTGCAAAGACATACCTCTCTCTCTATATATATATACATATATATCAAGGCGGAGGTTGACGAAGCGCAACCATTAGGCGGCGGGGCGGCGGCGAAGTAATGAACCTTGTAGAAAAATGGTGGCAGCTGCGATGATCGAATGGAACTGTGATAATTTTAAAACCCTAGAGCGATGGAACAAAGATAAAGAAAGAGGAAAGAAGAAGTAAAGAGGTTTCGCGATGGTAAGAAGAACTTTTTGGGAATACTGTGGGTCACAGCAATTTTAGCGTGACGGGATATAGCGTCCGGTTTCTTTCATTTTACGTACAATTTTTTTTACAAATGGAATGCCACCACCTGTCGAGCTTAGATGGTGCAACAGAATCAATATTAGTCTTACTGTTAAACTCCTTCCGTTTCCAAAAGAAATGAAATTGGATATCCAAACGGACCTAAACAAAAAAAAAATTAAAATTTAAGGTGATCAATTAAATTTTGTCAAAACTTAAGGGGTCAAAATTAATAAAATTATTTTTATCCAAAACTTAAAAAGGTCAAATCAAAGTTTTTCAAGAACTCGTGTGGTCAATGATCCCCCTTGCTCAGGTTCACCTCTTTTTCTAGTGCACCGACACATAAACTTGTAAATAATTCTTTCAATCAAGACATTATCATGTCTTAGATGTACGAAATTTATTCGTACAATTAACTAATTTAAGTGTTATACTTGAATCGATACATCACACTACGTCATTTAATCCATTCATTAGATATAACGTCTACAAAAGCAACATAAGTTTTAGGGGGTTTCATATATAGGCATGTTGTATCATATAGGGGTGTCAATGGTTCAGTTTAGTTTAGATTATGTCAAAACTATTAATCGAACCGCCTCTTATCAGTTTCATTTTTTTAAAATCGAACCAAACCGAATCGTCTAAGGCTCGAAAATGGTTCGGTTCGATTTTATGGTTCAAAGAAATATATTTTTTTATTAATTATTTTTTCAGAACCAGTGAAGAAATTTTGAAAAAGAAGAAGACAATGTCAATTTTCATATATTGAAAAAGAAGAAGAAATTTGAGACTAATTTTGTTAAGGTCAAAAGAGATCTTGAAATGGTTGAGCAAAAATTTTGGTTTTATGAGGTGTGAGAAATAATGCCAAAGAAGTAAAAGGGAGAGCGCAGCAGAGAGCATCAGCGAGGTGAGAGAGACAATTTTCGACTAATGATGAGGCGCAACATTGCATTGAGGTGAGAAAAAAAAAAAAAGTTGAAAGACCAAGGCGTGAGATTGTCATCTTTATTCTAAGAATTTTTTAGATTTCGAACAACGGTTCAAAATTTTTAAAATAAATCAAATGACTATTAATAACAAGAATACTATATACATATAACGGGTTCGTTTTGACTCCTAAAACCACGAACCGAACCGAACAGACCGATTTATAAAATTTTCAAATTGCGATCAAATCACCCTAGTCTAAAACCGAACCAAATTGCTTGATTTGGTTCGGTTCAATTTCATGGTTCGGCGGTTCAAATTTACTATCTTGACTTTGTCAAAGATTGTTGGTTCAAACTTTATTATCGATTAGAAAAGAAATATTAAATGGAATTGATTATGATAATTTAATGAGTCATTTTGCATCCCAAAAAAGTCTGAGAGATAAATTTTAAATAATTTTAATTAATTTTAAGTGGCCTCATTTCAGAATTTGTTTTAAGCCTAAATATACATTGGGCCGCCCGAGGTTATGTTTATCATTAGTTTATTTTATTTTATTTTATTTTATATGCTCTTTCTCTATAAATTTTAACCTTTGATTTTTTGT
Source organism: Platycodon grandiflorus (assembly GCA_016624345.1). Taxonomy (NCBI): domain Eukaryota; kingdom Viridiplantae; phylum Streptophyta; class Magnoliopsida; order Asterales; family Campanulaceae; genus Platycodon; species Platycodon grandiflorus. Next base: position 15,353,278 of record CM028365.1, on the reverse strand, counting down.
CCAATAGATAATAATAATAGTAATCATCAATGGTCAGTGAAATAAAATAACTATTGAAAAATGTCTCATATATTAACTATGATAATGTTGTAATATTAATCATGATTCTTGACTAATGTGCTAAGTAAGTAACTAGAGAGTCCACATCACTTGTGTGGTCATAATAAATCAGAGACCAAACCACTTAAGTTATCATTTCATTAACAAATTCATGTTTAACACATCAATTTTGAATCAAAGTTTTGAAGCTCTTAACATTTTTCTTACGAAGACCCGTTTGGTGCTGCGTTTTCAAAACGCAGCTTTTCAAAACACAGATTTTTTAAAATGCAGCTTTTTTCTTAAAAATGCATTTGGGATATCACTTCAAAATGTAACTTTTTTCCTAGAAGTATTTTAAAATCTGCGTTTTAGGAAAAGCTAGGAATTCAGCGTTTTGAAAACGCAACTTTTTCTGCTGGAGCATTGAAACGCAATTTTGCAAATAAACTCCGTTTTATCCCTACATTTTAACCAAAACACACAAAACGAGCTCGAAGAAATTTTTTATTACTAGCTTTGTTGCTCATGAAAAGGAGCAAAGTATGGTCTTGATCGCGTGTGTTGAGATGCAAGTTGGCCAAATAGGAGTATCATTCAATTCAATGAGGAATTTATCTTTACGAACGATGAAGATTTGACTTTTATGATTTGGTAGACTACAACTGTAATTCTTTTCCACGTTATTTGAATTATGATGAAATGGTATTTTTACTACTAAAATGATAGAGAATATATAGAACGACCATTGTTGCATACCAAACGAACACTCAAGTGTTCAGCATATAAATGTTTTAGCAAAGAATGAAGAACTAGCTTGCTTTGAGTCTTACTGAGGAACTGGCCGGGAAGTATTTGATTTAGTAGCATGAACTGGGAAGAGTTCAAATGTAGTGAGGTCCATATATACCAGTTGAGGGTGCAAAGTCGAAAAGGCGAGTGACAAATTGGTGATTAATTAGTGTGGTTGAATGTGTGACTTAATGTTCTTGAGTTCACGGTGAAGATCATAAAATTATGACTTGATCTCAAGTTCACAATCAAATCTTGACTCTGGAGGGGTTCATCATGCACAATGACTGAGGAACGATTCACATGTTGTGTTCGATAATGGAGACAATGCTATCCTGTTTATTTCGCTTACCACGTTGCTCGTTGTGTGAGCGAATGGATTCTTTACCTCTAAGATCAGTAAACAACTGGTAACTCAGAAAAGATTTCTGCAATCCCTAAGAATGAAGAGTCTACAAATCTAGCACTCTATGTAAAATGAGTCCAAAAAACAACCAATTTTTATTTATTTTGACTAATGTTCCAAGCCGCCAGACGATCGAGTTGATGACAAACAAACAATCTGGCCGAACAGGCAAAATAATGGTTGAGAACTAAAAGACAAGAATAAACCTCAATTCTAACACATTCGGAGTAACCCAAGAAGTTGGATTCTCATTCTCTTGTATGTGCCAACTCAATTCCCTTGGAAAAAACCTTGTAATACAAACAGTTTATTCACTTCACTAAGAAATATCACTTGCTTAAACTACAAGAAATTCCAAGCTGCTACAGTTCCTACCAATCTTTATATATATATATCGGCTATAGCCTTATGATGACATTCCTTGATCAAACTAATTTATGATAGCGCAAAATGTACCCAGATCCACTTACTTGTTTACTTATCATTCTACTCGGTTGTATCTGTTTTGTACCGGCAAATGGTGGTGGTGGTGATGATGATGGAGATTACCTGATTGGAGTAGGGAGCTATGACATGACTGGTCCAGCTGCGGACGTGAACATGATGGGTTATGCCAATTTATTCCAGAACACTGCAGGCATACATTTTCGGCTGAGATCACGAGCGTTCATAGTAGCCGAAAGCCTTGATGGCCCGAGGTTTGCTTTTGTCAACCTTGATGCTGGAATGGCTTCGCAGCTCGTCACCATCAAAGTGCTTGAGAGACTAGAAAAAAGGTTCCATAGCTTAGATAAGTCTTTGTTTTAGCTTGTTTACAAATTTTAACCTAAGTAATCACCCTCAAAATATATCTTCTTCTTTCTTTTAAATGATTTTTTGTTGTTGTTGTTGTTGTAGGTATGGACAGTTATACAATGAAGATAACGTGGCAATTAGTGGGACCCATACTCATGCTGGCCCCGGGGGATATTTGCAGTATGTTGTATACTCTGTAACTTCTCTAGGATTTATACCTCAGTCATTTGATGCCATTGTCACTGCAATTGAAATGAGCATTGTTCAAGCTCATGACAGTCTCAAGCCAGGTTCCATTCTCATCAACACAGGTGAGCTCAACTCGACCAGAATCAGCGATCATCCCAACAACTTGGGGTCAGCTGCATAAATTCCTTTTCATCATTCTGTTCTTTCTAATGCAAGATCAACAATCATTCATATCCTTCTTAATTGTACTGAGTCGACAAAACATGAGTCAAGTCAAGCCACAATCATTCATATCCTTCTTAATTGTCCTGAGTCGACTAATGGTTTTGTAGGGGATTTGGAGAATGCGGGAATAAACAGGAGTCCTAGTGCATACCTATTCAACCCTCCAGAAGAGAGAGCTCGATATCCTCGCAATGTTGACACCCTAATGACTCTCCTGAAATTTGTAGATGGAAATAGTGGGAAGAGTATTGGAGCTTTCAGCTGGTTTGCAACCCACGGAACCTCTATGAGCAAAGACAACAAGCTTATCAGTGGTGACAACAAGGGCGCTGCTGCTAGGTTCTTTGAGGACTGGTTTACTTCCAGTTTCACAAATAAGTCAATGCCAATCAAAAGCTCCTCCAAAATAGCTTTAGTGGAGAAAGCATCAACAATCAAAGCCACCGGAGGACAATCTTGCGGTAGAACAGCCAGTCAAGGTTCCAAAGTGAGGAAGAATGACGGTACACGATTCGTTGGAGCATTTTGCCAATCAAATGTTGGCGATGTTAGCCCCAATGTGCTTGGTGCTTTTTGCACAGACAGTGGTTTACCTTGTGATTTCAATCACTCCTCGTGCCATGGAAATGACCAGCTTTGTGTCGGCCGTGGGCCGGGGTAATTACTTAACTCACTACATATAAACTCTGGCTGTTCTTGAATTACTTGATAGCAGCTAACATGAGCTTTTGATAATTTGTTAACAGATATCCGGATGAAATAAAAAGCACGAAAATTATAGGAGAGAGGCAGTTCCTAAAGGCTGTTGATCTATTTACCTCAGCTACAGAACGTTTAGCAGGGAAAATCGACTATCGCCATGTGTATCTGAATTTTACAGATATTGACGTTGAATTGGATGGAGACAAGACAGTTAAAACGTGCCCCGCAGCTCTGGGGCCAGGTTTCGCTGCTGGAACCACAGACGGGCCTGGTGCCTTTGGTTTCCAACAAGGTGATACAGAGGTCAGCATCATCAAACTTCTCTTTCTCACTTTCTGTAACATCATCTATTTTGGGCTCGATGACCACCCAATTTTACTTGAGGCCTATAGGCTTGAACTGGAGACGTGTGTTGTGTTTCAGATTAATGCATTTTGGAAGAGAGTAAGAGATTTTTTGAAAAAACCAAGCCAATATCAAGTGGATTGTCATCAACCCAAGTCTGTTCTGCTCTCCACTGGCGAAATGTTCGTACCCTACGCATGGGCGGTAATGCATATTAACCACTTTTCTATTAATAAACTTCTACTCTAATACACTTTATCATCGATCTCCAAGAATCAAGAATGACTTCTGTCGTGTATCTCACTCTACATCTAGACAAAATATATCAGTAAAACTACAGTAATATAGTGTTTGAGAGGTACACTGTAAAAAAGAGAGATTGTAAGATTTTAAGACGTGAATTTATGATAAATTTACTTTTCGGACTTGACACACTTGTAGGAGCTTTTCTAAAGTTAGTTTCATGCATTTAAATGCAGCCTGCGATTCTTCCAATTCAGATGCTGAGGATAGGGAAACTGGTCATACTATCTGTACCTGGAGGTTTGTCATTTTTTCATCTCAAGTTTACCATATTCACCGACTAATTTGCTTCTGGCTGACTTCTCGATTTATTCCCAATCCTCTATTTCTATGCAACATAGAAAACAAATATCAAGCTGATAGTGATTTTGCAGAATTCACAACAATGGCCGGCAGACGACTAAGGGAGTCAGTTAAGATGACACTCATAAGTAACGGAAGGGGGGAATTTGACGATCAAACACAAGTTGTAATAGCAGGCTTGACCAACACTTACTCACAGTACATTGCAACTTTCGAGGAATACAAGCAACAACGATACGAGGTAATCTTGTACTAGTACTTAAAGTTTATGAAAGTTCAAACTAAACCTAAACTGCCATGCACAATCCAGGCTGCTTCAACGCTCTATGGTCCTCATACCTTATCAGCATACATCCAAGAATTTAATAAACTAGCAACATCGATGGCAAAAGGAGATAAGACTGTCAAAAAAGGCCCATCGCCACCAGACCTCTCCTCAGTCCAACTCAAGCTCGTTCAGGACCCTTTTGGCGACTCGCCTCCACCAGGTGTAAATTTTGGTGACGTGAAACAAGACGTAGCTCTACCCAAAAGTGGTACCTTCAAAAAAGGAGATGCACCAAGAGCCACATTTTGGAGTCCAACCCCTAGATATGACCTATTGACAGAAGGCACATTCGCTGTAGTAGAGATGCTTCATGGGGAAAGGTGGGTCCCAGCCTACGATGACGATGATTTCAGTGTGTTCTTTAAATGGGCATTGGATAATAGTAGTAGCTTTTACGGGCTGGCGACCATTGAATGGCAAGTGCCGGAAGAGGCTAGTACAGGAGTCTATCGACTCAGGCACTTCGGGTCATCAAAGAAAACCAAAGAAGCTCCTACAAAGTACTTCACTGGTGCGTCCAGTGGATTTACTGTTTCCTGAATGAAGAACTCAGTTACCTTCCTAGACAAAACATAAATAAGTGTGTTCGGGTTTCCCATAAACAATTGTCCAAATCAAGCATTGTACATAGGCCGCAGTGGTGTACTCAATACTCACTTCATCAATCATCAACTTTTACTAATTCTTGAAAGCGTGCATGAGGTTTATTATATTCTTGACATGCACAACGATTGTACACATGTGATTTCTTGAATGCTGAACTTTAGATGACATACAAGACGAAGAGGATTAATTAAAGCAAAAACTCATAAGTACATCAGTGTGTGAATGTGTGAGAGGGGGAGAGAGACCTTCAGATAGAAAGCATATGCTCTATATATATGCACAAAGGATGCAGGACTTTGAAGCATACAGGATAAAATTAATTGCAGTCAGTACTGGTATTTGGCTACAGACATCTAATTAGAAATTAAAAAAGAATGATAGCCTTATATAATGCCGATGAACATGCTGATAATCCAATTAGTTTAAGCAATGTATACCTCTGAAAGCTGTATAGTGCCTCAAACTCGAGCGCTAGCTTAAAATTAAGCTAATTAGTTAGTTAGTTGTAGAAGCTGTACAAAGACGAGGACAATTGGAAAGGAAAATGCCAAGTTCACTCAAAAATTTACCGGCCATCAGCTTCGCTGGTAAAGATGATGTAATACTTGTTCTTAGTAATTGAAATCCAGGTAAAAATTAGCAAGTTTGCCATGTTGGGAAAGAAGGGGAGGTGGAAGCTAGGGGTGCTAGCTAGTGGATTAAGAGGGTCGAGCGAGCCCAGATTGATCACTGCATGCATGGGTAGTAGAAAACACTGTCACCATAAGCTGGATTGATTGCCAATGCTGAAAAACAAAAAGGGCAGAAAATATGTACGTGGATACAGCATCAAATAGAGAATTTTATATATACATGTTGGTTCAGTTAAGTTACCTTGCCAATCCCCCTCCCTCCCTCTTTAGCATTTTCACAAGTTCCATCCAATGAAAAGAATTTTTCATCTGTTTCCAAGTTATGTAGATTTAACAATGCCTCCCTCCCTCAATTGAATTTCTTTGTGATTATTTTCATAGGAAGGATCTGCAATTGGGAAATGGAATGATAACGACATTTATATGCTTTCATCTAATCCTATTGTGCCCCTCAATCGATCGATCTCTCTCCTTCCTCTCAAGTGTTTACTGCAATAAAAACCGCTTTCAAACTCCCCATTTAGCATTATTGATGTCTTCGAGCACTTCTTCTTGTTGTAGTAAGAGTAATAACCTTCATTTGGATACTCTAGTTTGTCGAGTTCTTCTCATTTAAAGGTTCTATTGTTTGGATTCGGGTCTTGCCCTGAATTTGCAAATGAAGAGGTGGATCGCTCCTCCCTCAAAGGAGGACGATCGTCTGGAGATAAGTGTTGAGAAGATGAAGCAAAACAATATCACAGATGTTGAAATAGCGGGATTCATTAGAATCCAATGAAGGGAACTTTTCATTACAGTTTATGAGGAAGACGCGTGATTGGTTAAGCACGAACGATGAAATCACAAACTAATTAGGATTGTTAAGTGGCTAATCCTTCTGCCAAAACCACTTACTGGAGAGTCAGTCGTACCTCCTGCAGTAAATGCTGTACATTTCTTTACAGATTTTATACATTGCAATTAGTCATGACACCCATGCCAATTTCATTCAAAACTTTTCAACAGCAAGGTATCGGCCATTTTTGCAAAAATAAAGAAGAAGAAGCTATAATCTTACTTTACTTTCCCTAAAATTAAGAATTACATACATCCAGAGACCGCCTGTACCATTATCCTTCAATGTAGCCGGAAAAAATAAAATAAAATTCTATACTTTTTGCCTAAATAATTGTTTCTCCCCAAATACATAATCCCAAAGAAAAGAAAAGGGTAAAAAGGGCAATACTGACAGCCACAAGTGACCACACAGCTGAAATACAATCCTATGCATTCTATGTTTTCTCTGGCTAACGGAAACTCCATACAATTATTTCCATCTCTTCAAAACCTGGGTCAAGAAAAAAAAATTATAGGAGAATGAATTAATGAGATTGAAATATGGCAATCACTATGTATCTACGTTTAGAATTTTTCACGCATCGTCTTCTTTCTGGCCAGGAGTTCCAGCAAGCCAACCCCACACACCACCAGAACCCTGCTTCTGTTTTGCACTTAAGGCAGCTTCTTCGGAAGCAGCCTTTTGTCGTTGGAGAATTTCAAGCTCTTTTTGCAATGTTTCCATGGTTTGTAGTTTCTGTCGTAGCTCTGCAACGTCAACCTGTAGATTCCAACAGTAATCAGCAGACTAGTTTGCTATTTCGTTCATGAGAAATAAGATTTAGGGCCCTCTTTTTCTTGGACACACGGAATAAGCTCACAGAGGCTAAAACTACTACTCCCTTCGTTCTTGAAAAAGAGTCACTATTTTTCTGGATGTTCCCAAAAAAATATTAAAAATATTAAAAAGTAACATGCACATATCACATCGACTTTAAGGGTTAATTTGGAATGCAAAATATATATGTATATAACTATATTGTAGTAAATTGACTCTCCTTAATCTTACTTTGTGTGCCTGGTCAGAAGGGACTCGTTTTGGGGAATGGAGGGAGTCGTTTTGGGGAATGGAGGGAGTAAATATATACTTGGCAAATCTGAGAAGACATAGCTAGAGGTTTAGCATCTTGCCTTTCTTTTAGTTTTTCTTTTTCTCTAATCTATTTATATACAAATCTAAAATAAAGCTTGGAATCTGCAAATTTATTTACATTGTGAAGTGGGATAATTTGACTGGTAAAGGTAATGGGCCTTAACAGTCAGTGAGTTACTTACCTTGACCAATCAAATCCATCACCTAAGGGTGTATTCAAAATATGGAACCATAATGGAGTATCCATAGCATTTCTGCAATAACGAACCAGAGGGATCGAGGGAGTGCTGGAGCCATTGGCTATCTACTCAAATTGAAATCTAATTCCAGAGGCACTTGAGACCATATTTTTGTTTGGACAAAAATAGGAACAAGGTGATAAGATGCTGGAGATTAGCACTTTGCGACTTGCAAAATGACTAAAAATAAAATACTAACTATAGCAGTATGAACCTTAATACACTTCTGGTGATGACGATGACGGAAAAGCACTGGAAACACTCTTTTCTGAGACAAGAAACCAACATCTCGTGACAGAGAATCAACAAGATGAGCACAATGTAAAAGTAGCTACCTCTAGTTTAAAACATCTAGACTGTTCAGTTGCAAGTTGACCACGTACAGATTGAAGCTCCTGCAACGCAAATAAAGAGAAAAAAATACATTCATTTTTGAGCGAAAATAGAAATTTAACTCAGTCCGCACCTCCAGTATATAAGAAGTCAAACAAAACAAAATAGATGTCAACTGAGTGTAGTGCTCCCATGCTAGATATTGATTGTTTGGGCTCCAAAACTTTTTTTTTTTTTGTTTTTGGCCAACTCTAGAGGCACATGCAACCTTCACTAGCATGTTGACAGTCATATAACCTAATTTACAACTTGCGCATGATTCAAACAGAACAGCATGCAAATCATATTAGCTCACTGTGGGGAACAAATGCCAGCAGGTAGACATGATTTGAAGATGTAGCAAGACCATAGCTTTGAAGATTACACTTGACAAAGTTATCAGAAATACATCTATCAGAATGTAAGAAAGGTTACCTTGTACAAATCTGTGTTCCTAGATTCTGCTTCTATTAACTCTTGCTTTAGCTGGAGAGACTGCAACTTCTCCTTGCTGAGTGATGATTCTAATTCTTCCTTTTCTGTCTTGAGTGTTAGAATCAAACGTTCATTAATTTCTTCAACCTTGTTCACCTGCATAATATTTTAGTATATAAGTTCGTAAGAGGTCAAACAGCCAATCTTAACAATAATTTTCAGGAAAGAATTGTTCATACCTAAAAGTGAAGGGGGTTATGCCAAACCAAATTTTCCATACACAAAAAAATCAATTTATATCCGGAAATGTAGAATAATTCTAGAAGCATAAAGTTATCCACTGGATCCATCATTATTAATACAAAACTAAGAAAGAGCACTTCAAGGTTGTTTCTGTTCTTCTTTCTTTGTTTTCCTTTTGTTTATAATAATTTAAGAATGTACATTAATCAAGAGAAAAGAAAGACTACACAAAAGAAAAAGTTTATTACACAAAAGAAAAAGTTTACTCTCTGGTGAACATGCAATAGGGAAAAGCCACAACATCTTTGTAAAAAAATAAAGGGACTAGTAAAAGGCATGTAATTTCTAATTTTGACATCCCACTTATTCTGGTTAACCCTAAGTTTGCTCCTAATCATCTGGTGCTAAAGAAGGTAAGATTTTTGAAGGAAACCTGACTAGCACCTAATGAAAGAGGTGTCCCTGAAAACAAAATTTCCAATGGCAACCCCATTCCTTCTTAGTTAAATCAGAATCTAGAAATAGCAAATGTTCATAATTTTGTCAAGTAAAAATGTATGAAGACACATAAGGCGCCAAGGAGACACAACCCATGTACACCAGAAGTATACCAAACAAGAACCTAGAAAGAAAAGAACCCCCAAACTACACCTCTTAAACCAAAAGAGTTCCAAGAAGATACATACAATTGTGCACCCAATAAAAGCTATGTGAGACTGCACAAAAGTATAAGTTCGGTTGGGACAAGACTTATTGAGACAAAAGAAATGAGTGTTGAGCATTATAGCTCTCAGTTTCCCACCCTTCAAAATTCCTCCTATATCTCCCCCTTTAAAGACAATACAACATACAAACTGGGAAGTGAACCATCCTGTCCTCTTAGATTTTCTTAGACAAACTCCTAACTAAGCATAAAAGAATGCTTCAACAGTCTTCAGCAAAAATCCATTTATACCAATCAGTACAAAAAGGCTTTCTGATATACCAATTGCCACTTCGCAGTGCATAGCAAAAGGTTCATCATTCAATGCAGTGATGAATTCATATGATTTTTTTACAACTCTGAACATCATGCGCAAACCTCAAGAAGTGTTAACCTGAGAGCTTGACTGAACCGACCAATCTAACATAAACAATTCAAGTAAACTCAAAATAAGTTTCTGCAATGAAGAATGTATATCTAATTGGAATGAACTAATGTAGCAGCCATATATATAATATTCTTCCTCCACTAGGCCATAACAGTAAACTCATCACAGCAGATCCCAGTAAATAATTTTGCATATTCAATTACCATCGGTTCCGAGTCATTACTGTCCACTACGATTTCCCTTATTTTTCCTTCTTGGCCAGCTTCGAACTCTGACTCTACATCTCTGGTGGCATTCGTAGCATTTTGCACACCTGAAACACTATCCACTGGAGTTGCCAAAATTTTTGGTTGCAAGGTTGATTTGTGGCTTGGTTTAAGTAAGTTGACCTAAAACAGTGAGCATAGCTATATAAGTAAAGTAGGATAACCCTTGTCAAAAAGATTTAAAATAGAGGAGAGAGAGAGGTTTCAACCTCATTGCTGTACCGCCCATTGTATCCTCCAAAGGATACCAGAATATCTTCACCATTGTAGGAGCTCAGAACCACACTCAAACCCTGTAATAATAAAAAAGAAAACCAATAAGATTAAGATTTAGTTGATATTTAATCCGTGACAACTGAAGGCATCTCTAGTAGTTATTAGAGATGACGTAATCAAGTATTCATAGCACCGGACATGTGAGTGTCCACCAGTACTGTTCTAATGTAACAAAATGGTCTCATCTAATGTTCTTCCAGAAAACCGAAACTCAAAATCAAATCCATAACATTAAAATAGCCAATGATAACATCCTGTAATGCAATTACCTCACTGGCAAGAGGAACCCGTCCTTGAACAGTTGTCACCACTGACCAGGCTAGAGTAGACATGTTGAGGACAACAGTTTCCGAGACCCCTGCACAAAACGTTGAGAGAAGTAATAAATACCAAAAACAGGTAGAAGGCATCACATTTTTAAAATGTGCCTGCTAAAATAGTTTGTGTACTCTCTTTGTGATGGAGATTGGAGATGATATCCATTCGAGCCTTCCACCACTTTTTTCTTTCTCATGGTTTACTTTGTGGAAGTGGAGGGGCGAGGGCTAGCTCTCAGCCTCTCATAATGTCACCACTTTCTATTGGACAAATGTAGATCTATAAGACTATACCTCCACCTCTAATACCGACACTGCCTTTCTCTTTTGGATGCTCCATAAGAGAGTAATGCTGGTGATAGCCCATTTGATACTTTTTCTTTAGTGCACCATGAGGTTTGTGGATGTGAAATGCCAAGTCATTGATTTCTAGGAAGTATTATGGATCTTCTCAATACGTAGATGGCATCCATAGATGACCTACTATGCATAAAACCAAATTGATTTTCAGATATCGCTATTTTACATCTAAGGCACCATTAGAGTTTAAAAATATTACTTGGGGAAAACCTCGCATTTCCAAGTCTTTCAGCATTTAGAAAAACTAATTGATGGAAACGATTAGGCAGGTCAACTGAAAATAACCGCCTCTCAACTGAAAAACTACTTATGGACAAGACATCCATAAGTCATTTTCCTAAAGCCACGCGACGCTTGAAACTCAAAGACCAACAATACTTATGGCCTTCAACTTCATACCCCTCTTAATCTTATGTTATCTCTTCCTCTTTATTTCAAATCTCATAGTAGGAATAAGCGTTTTTCAAGTAAATTTGTAGTGTATCAAGTAAACAGCAGAAATCATTTCCAAGGTATGTTAACCAAGCAATTGAAAGAGAAGGTTTTCATGTCCCATGTATGATTCAGTAAAATCAGTTTCCGAAAGTCATTCTCCTTTAAAGAAATGTAGTCACATCAACTCTCCCTCCCATAGTTTCATTGTATAACTCATTTTTGGATATGTTCTTTGTTAATTGGCACTAAATGCTCTTTCTGCCCTCCTTTTTTTTCTGCCCTCCTTAGACATTATAATCATATTCAACAGTTTCGCTAGCCAAAACAATCTCACATCTCCAAAGCACTTCCATACATCAATAGGAATTATGTGGTCCTTAAGCCTTCCCCTTTCCATCTTCTTCAGTGAAAATTTTAGCTCACACTCACTAACACATCTCTAGTTCCATAATGTTCCTCTAAAGCTACGTTTCATCAACGTTCTTCATTTTAACAACTTCTCAAGAGATATTTCCACTGCCCCAGTGGTTTAAATAGGTGGAGTGGAGTGAATAACAATAAGGACATTCATTTTAAAGTAAATATAGACCTTTGAGAAATTGAAGACACTATTGAAGCCTTAACTCCATTTACATACAAATTGAAATCCTGAAAGTCATTGTTCAAATCTGCATTACTGCCAAGCTGTTAGATAGAAACCCGAAACCGCAAAAATAAGGATATGAACTATGACCCATTGAGAGTTCTTACGGAGTAGCTTTTAGCAATTGCAATACCAAGCAAATCGGATACAGTACTTTTCCCACTCATGTCAACGCTCACTCTGACGGCAAAATTTAAAAGTCAAGACCTCGAATACATACCACTCTTATTATCACCACCACCAACAATGAACCAATTCTCCCCAATTGTCACACCAGCATGGCCAGCACGTGGACTCGGTATCTCTCCCTGTTGGGTAGGTCTTGACCATTCCATCTACAAAATGTTGATATCAATGTTAACAAAATCAAAGTTAGAGAAAAGATACTAAAACTAGGGAGGAATATGGTTATCTTACTGTTTGCAAATCAAGGACATGCAGATCGTTGAAGCAAGTTGCATGTGAACCCCCGCCAAAGATAAGTAGGTAACGATCAGCATGCACTGCCGCTGCATGATCAGACCTTGGAGAAGGTGGTGCCCCCCTAAAGAAACCAACAAGCACACATCAAAGACAAGTAGAATTGTAGGTTTGGTGATAATTCTGATAAAATGATTCCCCATATAGCATGAATTCAAAACGACTCAATTGCAAGTAAGGACAGATGATGAACTGAGCTTTTTTCTTCAACCAAATGGCTATTATGGTGAAAAGATGCTTGTGATTGAGACTGTAGCACACTTTCAGCACATTGAGTATGTATTGGAATCGTCAGGATCACCACCACAATTATGTAGCAACAGGGATATCAGTGATACTACAAAGATATAAATATCCGCACATATTCTAGCATCACATACCGACTGATCTATTTGAAACAGAATAGAAAATCCTTCGAGAATACAATCCACGTGCAACTAAGGTGACATAAATTCAGGTAACTTGCTTCACTAAATCCTACAAACATGTTAAATGAGCATGAAAATTTTCTGAATTTTTTGTAAACAGCATTAACCTCGAGTAGTTGGGTTGGAGTATACTTCTAGTGTACAAAGGATGTGTCACCTGTTTTGACGCTACATTTTTATATATCTTTACTTATCAAAAAAAAAAAATCTATTGAACATCTTACAGTGCGTCTATTTCATCCCAGGTCATAGTTTCCAAGTCCAAAATGTGCAGATCATTCAACAGAGATCGATTTGCATCTTGTCCACCAAATATGATTAAGCTTGTCCCAACAAGTGTCACTGATTGACCTCCACGTGAGACCTGCAATAGCATTGCATAATCAATAGACAAGCAGGAAAGGGGAATTAATTCAAAATAGATTATAAAATGAACTTGAGCAGTATCAAAGTTTGAGTTCAATAATATTTCATAACCCACAGCTTCAGCACATGAAACTTAGCTCCAGTTACTATTACTTTATGGTAAAGGGATGCTACCCAAAATAGTAACAAATAGTGCACCCCTACTTGTTGATAGGCAAAGAAGGAATGTACAACAAAAATGATGAGATCCTTCTGAGAGATAAGGAGTAACAAACAATACCAACCAAAATCTATTAGATATAATGTCTTAATCCTTCTGTCCTGAAAAGAGTTTCAGTTTGAAAGTCAAACATTTTAAAAAAACTTTTGCAGGGTCATATTTAACCCCATTGATGACTTTCTATGCTTGTTACTCGTGCAATTAGTAAGGTAAAGTCTGGACAGTAATTGCATAGTGGTTTCTAACTTAATGGACTCTTTTCTTGGGAAGAGCAGCTTCCTTCCTAGTGAATAACTATCTTAGGTAGTTGCAGTTCCTTGTGAAAGAAAGCCAAGTAGTGCCACAAGGTAAGAGAATATCTACCGGAGGCTTTCCATAAGTCTTCATTGTTGACCACGTACTAGTTTGCAGATCAAATGCCTTCACTGTCACAAGAAAAACATATAAAAATAGAATACTGTAGCGAGCTAAGGATAAAAGACATAACTAAGATTTCTTATTTCATACACATACAAGTATCCAAGAAACTCCCTGATTTACATTGGAAGAAAACTTAGAAAGTTCATACATGCTGTTTAATCAGCAGTATGAATCTCATTAATGAATTCCAAAGTTTTTGAAAGTAACAGTTATTAACCAGCAAAGGGATTTTGGCCACCCACTTTCAAGTGATAAGAAGCCTAAGTGGCTGGAAGAAATAAGGAATGGAACAAGGCATTTTTCCCTAGCCAACACCAATAGTTCTGGGAATATGGTTCTCCAGGAGGCTTACCATATGCAAGCAGATCTTTAAAGACTTTCAGTAAGTAAAATATCACCTAATTTAGTTTGAGGTCGAAAAAGCATAGACATTAAAACTTTTAGAACAGCTGAAGACCAACATTTTTGGGACAAACATAATAAGGCATATTATCTAACTCAAGTGGTAGCCCTACAAACATATGCTCCTAGACTTGCAATGACACCAACATTTAGGAGGAAGAGAAAAATAAGAGAACTGGTCAAACACTTTGGCCCCAAACACAAAGTGTTAAATATGTTTATGTTGCCAATTGTTATAACCAAAAATTAATGCATAAGAGGAAAGGAAATGTGTAACAACAATAGATTAATGCGGTCTTGATCGGTAATCAGTAAGAGAGCTCATACATAGAGGAGGAGAATTTTGAAGCCTCATCGAGGAATTTACAATATATATATATATATATATATATATATATATATATATATGTAATCCGGAAAATGATATTACACACTTATTAGACTAAGGCTACTACAATTTTTATTCTATTTACTTGCAGTTTCCAATATTCTAAAACAGATACGATAACATTTTCTGCAATAATTCTTAACTATGATGCTTCAACAAAATCAGTGTCAAGTAAAATGAAGGAATGTTAAACTCAAATGACACAAACCTTGGATGGTTTCAGAAGGGTCCTTTGTATGTCCAGCAATTGAAATAAGCTTATTTCCTTCCCATGGAATCTACAAACCAACAATGATACAACCATATGATATCACGAAAGAAAGTAGTCGAATCTCCCATGTGACATTTGATACAATGGATATTGTCCACAAGCGTATACAGTCAATTGAAAGACTTCTCATCCATCAACTTTAAAGTAAATAAGAGCACATCTCCATACTGACCAAGGAATGCCCTGCACAAGGAGCTGCTGTCACTGGAGATGGTGACTCAGTCTCCGTACTGGGCTTAACTTCAACCTTGGACCATGTCCAACTTCTTAAATCAAGAGCCTGCATTAATCCTTGTCAGAATTGAAAGTTCAAATGGAAAATTCATGATCTTCCTTCACAATCTAGACTGGCAGGAAAAGACAATAAGACGCTGGGGTAAGCATTTAAGGAAGTGCAAAAGAGAACGAAATACAATATTCAGATCCTCCGCGAGAGGTTGAATACAAGATCTGCTGATCGCTATAAATTAGATGGAAATTCTGTAGGCATTTACACATATAGAAACACCGACTTAAAGCTAAAAGTCTTACATTTCCCATGATAATGTAAACTGAGCATCTGTATATATATATGTAAAAAGTTCTTCTACCTGAAGATCATTTAGGTAACGTCCATTGTGGTTTCCACCAAATATATACATCTTATCATCAATAACTGCTGCTCCATGCTGCACATTTGAGAAATATGCTCAAAGAAGGAGACGAAAAGAACCACTTAAATTCTGCAAAAATGGAAAAAGCGATACCTCATATCGGGCTTTTGGACGTGGACCAGATACTGGAGGTGCAACCCATTGGTCATAGATACCAACTGAATCACGGCCTTCCAGTACAACATCTTTATCCTCAGTTTCCACAGAATTCCCATTCTCGGTGGGAATAGTTTTTGTCTCAGGAGAAGTGTTTCCATTCTCAGTGACAGTCACTAACTCTTCTTTTGGAGTATGCTACAATAGAAATAGAAAAGGAAAAAAAAAACTGAACTAGTTAGTAAAAAGCAGACTGTGCTAATCAAAAAGAAGACAAAACCACCATGTGTGATCATATAAAGTTCAAGTTTTGCATAAGTGAGTTTCGCTTTTCTCCCATTAAAATTGTAGTCTTTGATGATGATGGTCACTGAATAAAATCAAGGATGGTGCGGTGATTAAACGAGTTTTAGGTAGTGAAAGATGGGGAGATGGAGATTTGATAGCTTGAGTCGGTACTTGGTATTGACCATGTCCAAAAGGGGTAGAAATAGTGGGGATTTTGTTGTCGAGGATGGAAAGGCGGTGATGATATTTAAGGTGAGTCGCAGGTAATGGCCTAGCTCTTGGCGGCAATGGAGAAAGCAAGTGGCTAGCCTAAGAAAGAAAACAAGTGGGTGGTAAAGTTTAACTCACGAGGTTTTAAATTAATTTACAATATTTAATGAGAAATATTATGGATTTTTGTGCGCCCTCGAGCATAGTAGTTTTTTCCTCAAGTCAAAGCAGTCAAATGAGATGAATTCCTAACCTAACCTAAGTGTAGACAACAAGACAGGGAAAAACGTAAGGGATAAGTGCTGAGGCTTGGCCAAACATGATGGATGGCATCAGAATTACCCATTTGTGTAGGCAATAGGCATGCAGACTTGAGGTGTCAAGTTTCAGGTATCCCTAGATCACACGTAAGGTTTTACCTCAACTAAACATTGCCTAGAGCCAACTACACATGAAAGTTTCTAATCAATGCTTTGGACTTACAAATAATAATAATCATAATAAATTAAAAATTATTAAATAGAGAGAGAAAGAAAAAAGTACAAGTAACAAGACTCCAGCCATTGTGGAAATTAGAAAAAGTGGATTATGCTCAGCTTATAATGTGGCTGTTCCGACATTGATGTAAAAAATTATTTCATTAATCAAAAATTATCACAGACATGAGCCCTTACATGTGTATTACAATGTAAAATCATATGGTCCACCTGCTAGGTCACATCCAGTCTTCAAATGCGAAAAGGGATATTTTAAGCCAATTCAGCCTTGAACATCCAAAGTCACCATCATGTAATATTATTAATTAAAAAGGGGGCATTCCAACATTCAACTTTGGGATGTCGAATGAGTATAGTGATATCTTCAGCTGAACTGGAGGCATTCACCAATCCAGAAAATTCAGCCAACTTTAATTTAAGACTTGGGAGAATTCAGGCCAGTTAATATACCTTTTGAATAGCATGTTAACAGTGAAGGAGTCGCCATTCTAAAAATAAAAGGTGAGTGTTGTTTTACTGGTGAGTTATCCTTGTTCACAATATAGAAACTATTACAAAATCAATCAATAAAAAGTTTTGATATAACATTCATAGTCAATTGGTTTTTTATTTTTATGTTTTTGATAAGTACAGAAAATACATAACAAATATAAAACTTTCAGCAGACTCACATTCATTTCCACATCTACAACAGGCTCTGCAATAAAGTTGGATGCTCTTGAATACCATCCTGGATCTTCTTCCTACCCAAGAAAAATGTAAGACACATTTACTAAAGGTTCAACATATACTATATAGCATTTAACTTACACATATACGGTATACCGCACATACCTCCAATATTTTTACAAATAGACGCATTGCTTCAGTGGAAGCCATGTTACCAAGTCCATTCCAGCTGCAAAAAATATGTTTTGTATGAGTTTGTAATCTAACAACTACTTGACTAGATTATATAAGAGGATGCTGTATCATCCTCACTAGAAATGACTTAAATGACTTCATATCGTAGGCTAATTATTTGTGCATAGGTTTAACTTCACCTGTGTCTTGCCCCGCCTCAAGTATGCGGATTCAGCCACTGATGCAGCTGGCAAACTTTTGGCATGACATCAGAATTAGACTTGATTTGGGGAATAAGAAAATAAAAAGGATGTGTCTACGTCTAGCGAGCCAGCTATGGAAAGAGTCAACAATAAGGATCACAAACTGTAGAGCCTTCTCATGTGCATCCACTGACCTCAAATGTACCAGAAGAGGTTTGAAAAAGGAAATGAGTTCATTTCATCTCTGATTTGGTTGCTTCCGCCGAGTTGACTTCAAAATATTTGAGTAATCACAACTCAATTTCTGGTCACTTCGTGACAACTCCCAACTGACTCACTGAGCGTTAGGCCAAACCGATCAATGTATTAGAACTAAGTTTGTGCCTACAGTCACATGCCTTTATAGATGAATCATAAGCCCGGTTAAACAACAAAGACTGATTTGGTTGATGTATTGTAAAATTTCTTGGACCTCTAACGAACATAAATCCTGAGAATAAAAGGATTCATGGAGCAACTAACTTAGAGATAGCTTAGTGAGTTGAAAACTAGTAATACAACTAAAAAGGCTCAAAAAGATTTCACTCGGGGGAGGAATTCTAGAAAATGGCAATGCCTTGTCAAAGGAAATCATGGAGTCCATTCTAGGATAAGGAACTAGCGAACATGATCTATGAGTTATTTATAATTTTATACTTTCATCTCAATTCACGTTCTTCAGGCATCCAAGATTAGATCAGATCAGTAACATGTTGAATCATAGAAATTTAAATATTATACTTGTCTATGAAGACCCAAGAAAGCTGAGAGAGAATGTGCATGTACAAGCCTGCAAGACCTGACAAGAAGGGGATGTTGACTTATGAACAAGAGCTTTTGTAGCCATTGAAGTTACCAGTAACTAATTTTATTTCAATGTGAAATCAAAGACAAAATAATAGGAGGAATAACATGTTGAGCCTGTGTAGACTTTGGACAAAATAGATCCTAATCCATGTATGTGACACCCAAACTTCGGTTAAGGGGGTAATCAAAGCACCATTAAGGAACTCTACCAAGAAAACCTCCAATATAAAAAGAGTATGAATTTTCTTTAGTACTGGGTATGCTGGGACAATCGAGACTTAGGACACACTGAGGATGCAATGCAGACATATTCATGACCTGGGATATCCACGATAAACATAATCGAAAACAATGACACATTGCGGTAGTGTCAAAGGTAATAACTCTTTTCTTATCAACTCAACTCAACTCTTCTCTTATCATTGATACTCCCTCCGTTTCAAAATAAGTGTCGTTTTAGTTAAAAAAAAAAAAAAAAATTGTTTCAAAATAAGTGTCATTTTAGGTTTGTAATGCATATTTTGCCTAATTTACCCTTCTCTACTCCCAAGTCCCAATAATTAATCATGTCTTCATTAAATATTTTATCTTCACCCAATAGTTATCTCTTCTTAATTTATCTTTCTAACTACTCATAACACAAAAATTAAGGATATTTAATAAGGGTATATTTGTCAACCTACAAAATTTCTTAATATGTGTGCACAACTCTAAAACGACACTTATTTTGAAACAGAGGGAGTAGATAAATTCCTCTCCTAACATCATATGTTTTGTTGGTTCTTTCAACTCTTTGCTTATAGAGGAACGGTATAGAATAGTATTCTATGCGTTAATCATAAAACTAGCCCAATCTTTCCATAAGAACCCAGAATGCCACCGACCAATTGCCACTGTGTAAGGGGCTTGCTTTAGTCCATACAATAAAATACAAATTGAAAACCCATTCACTAAACCAATAGAAACCAAGTCATAGGGACCAAAGACACTGTGTAAGGAGTAATTTCTTGGAATCTCACTTTTCGTAGAAACTTGCAAGACTGGGAGATGGACTCCTACCTTTTGCTCTCGGAGAAGATCCAATCTTTGCCTATTCCTAGAAAGGGTGCAAGACAAAGTCTTGTGGACTGGGTTGACTAACAAGAAATTTTCAGTCAAATCGTTCTTCAACATTTTGTCGGGCAACATTAGGGCTGAATTTCCTTGGCAGACTGTTTGGAAAACAAAGGCCCCTCTGCGAGTTGCTTTTTTGGCTTGGGAGGCAGTTTATGGTGCAATTCTAACCGAGGATAATCTCTACATTCACAAGAGGATATATGTGAATTGGTGCTTCATGTGTAAAAGGGATGAAGAAATGTAAATCATTTGCTGCTCCATTGCCCTATTGTGAGTGAGTTATGGTGCTTCATGTTCAACCTGTTCAAGGTTTCTTGGGTCATGCCTAGGTCTGTTAAGGATTTATTCCTTAGTTGGTCTTTGTATAGACGTAGAAGGAAGAGCTGGGTTTGGGATGTAATCCCGTTGGGTATTTTCTGGACTATTTGGAGTGAAAGAAATAAGAGAGTTTTTGAGAATGTTGAATCTCATATTCCTGCTCTGAAAATTTTGCTGCTGCATTTGTTGTTTTTTTTGGTGCTCGGAGTCGATGCCTTCCTCGGACCATTCTTTTGTTAATTTTGTGGATAATCTGAGGATAGTGTAGGGTTGACTATTTGTATACTCCCTGTGTACAGAGGATGCGTCGCCTGTTTTGACGCCTTTTTATATATCTATTACTTATTAAAAATAAAAAAGACACCAACCTTGTCCATTTGCTTTGCTCCACCGGACTCCATCCTTTGGGTTTCGGAATTTTACAAGGTCCAACAGTTGCCTGCATTCAATAAAACCCAGAACATAAATAGCCATCATTCTGTAAACAAAATAAACAAAGGCAGACAACTTGTCATTACTCAGACTTCAAATCTTCTATCTCACCCCCTGTCATACTCTCTGTTCCTACAGTGGGCTTTAAATCTTAGCCCTACAGTGGGCTTTAAATCTTAGTCCTACAGTGAGCTTTAAATTTTCTATCCCACCCCCTGTCACATTTCCTGTCCCAATGAATCTTATCCTTACAAATGTCCTTTTTATTTTTACTCGCCTTCTTTTTACAAGGACGAACAAGGACACGTGTAGGGCTAAGATTTAATAGGACAGAGAGTGTGACACGGACTGGGATAGAAGATTTGAATCCCTAGACGTGTCCTTGTTTGTCCTTGTAAAAAGAAGGTAGGGTAAAATAATGACACGAGTGGTGCTAAACTTCAATGGGACAGGAAGTGTGACACGGTGACACGTGGTGGGATAAAAGATTTGAATCCCATTACTCATTACCAGCATATCTCAAAATTGAAAACTGCTACGGATTCCAAAATAAAATTTCAACTTATAATCCCAACTAATGTGTCAACCATACGATTGGTTTGTCTCTGGCCCCCACAGGAAAGAGGTTAGGTCTCTAGGCAATCACATGTTGATACGTTAGTCATCGGTGGACAACTCAAAATTGAGACATTTATTGAAGATCCCTAGCATTGCTCCCCTCAAACATACCTTTAAACTTAAAAGAGAAGAGTTCACATCACTGGCGGATCCAAGTGTACCAGTGTGGGGTCACGTGACCCCACTTAATTATAATATACTATGTATTTTTTTCTGAATAAGTGTAAATAATGTAAATAATTTAGTTGGACTAAGGTGGGTATTCATATCCAAAAGGGTGTGAGTTCAAATCCCACTAGCAATACCATTCAATTTTTTCGATTGTTTGGTAGTTGAAATATATTTTTGTGTTCTTTGTTGACCTTTTTTTTACCTAAACAACGTCATTTTAACGAATAAAAAAAATTAAAACCATGAGAAAAACAAGGTAGTCATCCAACTCTCAGTCTCTCTCTGAATCCATTGTGCCCCCACTAAAAAATCGTCCTAGATCCGCCACTGGTTCACATCCTATACTCTTTTGACTAGCCTAAAAAATGAATGCAATTGAATTCAATTCACTACCACCATGAATTTCAATCTCAACTCTGACTCTTCATCAATTCAGTCACGGATTCTCTCTATGGTGCCCATGTAGCAGGAAACCAATGGATTATACCGACTTTTAGATGTTCAATACAACTGTACAACGATAATCGAGCATTTTTTCAACTCTCAGTTCGTTCCCTACATTAAGCTATATTCCATATTGCGCACACCAATCCCATTTCAACTCAGATCTAATGAGATTCAAATCAAACTACAGAACATAAAACACAGCACCAACTAACAATTAACACCAATTCCACATTGGATCAAGTCAAGTAATACTGGCATGGCATGATTTGATCATTAGCATAAATGGTGGGGAAAAGTAAGAAATGGGGACCTGCTGGTAGAGGGCGTAGAGCAATAGAGCGACGTCGTTTGCGAATTTAGAGCTGACACCTTTGGCGGAAGAGTTTGGAGATCCACCAAAGCCTGCGTATGAGGCTGCCGCGTAAAATCTATCGGGGTATGCGAGGCCAGAGCTTGCCCTCGCCATTGCCATTCTTCTGTCTGTGTGTGTGTTTCGTAGATCAGATCGGTGTGAATTTTGGAGAGAGAAGTGCTTACCAAATTGGAGATTTGAATTGAATTTGGGGCGAAGATGGTCTTTCCCAATTTATGTGTTGCCTAATACTCTATTCAACAGGTGTTGTGCTGCTACATTCTTTACACAATGGTGACGCCTGATTAGGGGTGAGTAGAATTTTCCAAAAATCGAACCAAAAAAAGTAGATCAAACCAATATTTTTGGTTTAGTTCTGGTTCTGATTTTTAGTAGAATCGTTTATTTGGTTCGATCCCGGTTTTAAAAAATTTAGATTGGTTCTGAACCGAATCGGACCAATGTATATTACAATATATATATATATATAAATTAATGTTTAAAAAATTTTAATTTCTATTTCTAGTTTTGTGTAAAATTTCTTATTGAGTATAGAAATTTAATGGACAATGGAAGTATGACAATATGATTGAGAAGCACTTAGCATTATTGTGTGTGTGTATTATGCATTTACAAACATTTTTCTTCCCCTATTCTCTATTAGCAAAGTTGGTAATTTGTTCATTGCAATATCATAATATTTTTAATTGTTGAATGGTCGATGTACTATCATTCTTTTTTCTTTTGTGAGCTTGTTTATATTTTTAATATTTTATTATTATGATATACTTTTTAATTGTTGTATGAAATATTAAATTTTATTATTTATTTGTCACCTGAAAAAATTAAAAGAGTTTATTCCATTAGAATCGTAAAATGTGCAGAACCGAACCAATTAGAACCAGACCGAAGTATTGGTTCTCATAAATCTTGGTTTGGTTATGGTTCTAAATTTTTTAAGAACCGGAGTATTGGTTCGATTCCAATTCTCTATTTTTTTTACGAAAAATGGACCAAACTAAACCGTGATCACCCCTGCGCCTGATCACAAATACGTTTGTTCCCTTTTGGTGCTTCCACCTTTTTTTTTTTAAAGCTAAATATTGTCTCTTTCAAATAAAAATCGCCTCTTTTTAAGGATTTTTTTTTTATAGGTGCTAAATTCGTCTCCTTTAACTAAATATAGCCTCTTTTATGCCAAAGATCACCCCTTTTTACTGTCCATTATTCTATTTTTTTTCGAATATTTCACGTAAAGATTTTATTTTAAAAATTTATGTTTATAATCTCCATAAATTTTTTAATTTTATTTTCTACATATGGTATAAATATTTTGACTATTTTAAAATATTTTTGTAATTATTACTAACTTTAATGATACTTATATATCTCTTAATTATTGTAATTATGACTAACTCTAATGCTACTTATATACTGTATCTTTTAATTATTAGACTTTTCAAATATAGACTCTTTGAACAAAACGAAACGAGTTTCTTTTTTTTAAAGAAATTACCTACACTACCCTTCATTCAATTTAAACAAATAAACCTTATCCTCTCCTCTCTTTTATGCTCACCCCCAACGACGTAAAATCTCACTCTACTGTTTCCCTCTGCTCTCAGACATGTTCCCTCTTTCTTTCCTTATAATTTTAGAGTGTTGTTATTGTCAACCCCAAATCTATAAGTACATTATCTACATATATTATAAAAATGTCATTATAAATTTTGACATAAATTCTCTTATGTATTATTTAATTTCTAGGTTTTAAAAGGAAGAAAAATATTTTGGATTGTTCGAAAACCCCCTACCGAACACAGTTAAAATTGTTTGGTAAGGAGCTACCGAACACCACAATGGGTATTCGATTAGTGGGTGCCGAACATCACTAGGGTGTTCAGTCACACATCTATTTCATCTCCAACGAAGCTCTCAGCGGTCGATGATTGCAGCAGTGACAGAGGACAGAGAGGGGAAGAAAGAAAATCAAAAGGGAAAGATGGAAGGATGACACAAGGAGGGAAGGACGAGAAAGAAAAAAAAAGAAGGAAAGGAAGATTGCAGCAGTGACGAAGGAGGGAGATGGGAAGAAAGAATGGAGGCAGGGAGAGAGGGAAGGAGGGGAAAGAAAAAAAAAGGGGGAAGATTGCAGAGTGACGAAGGAGGGAGGGTTGACGCAGGGAAAGAGGAAGAAAGAAGGGGGGGGGCGTTTCGAAGTAAGTAGGATATTAAGTATACTTAGAAGTGTTTGGTTAATTTTGGGAAAAATATAAGGAGTGACAAAATAAATAAAAAATATGTGTAGGTGTAGTTAATTTTTTGGGAGGTTGAAATTTTAGGGGAGGGGGCACGCTTAGAAGAGAGGTGTACTTATAGATTTTGAGGAGGGTGGTGGGGGGTGGCAGTAGCAATGCTAATAATTTTATTTTCTTTACATATATACCTAGATCTCTTGTTTTGTATGAGTTTGTAATCTAATAATCAACAAGCCAAACGATAAATAATTTT
Organism: Platycodon grandiflorus; assembly: GCA_016624345.1. Taxonomy (NCBI): domain Eukaryota; kingdom Viridiplantae; phylum Streptophyta; class Magnoliopsida; order Asterales; family Campanulaceae; genus Platycodon; species Platycodon grandiflorus. The sequence goes on along the minus strand of CM028365.1, from coordinate 15,328,391 downwards.
TTATGTTTAAAAATAAAATAACGAAAAATTGTGGGTCGGTATATTTTGGAAAATTTTTAACCACTTTAGTCCTCTTTTTTTTTTTCAGTCAAAAAAAGATATTTTTGTAGTATCGTTCCTGAAATCCCCCCCCCCCAGCAAATTTTGTGAATCGTAATTGTTAGATTTACAGGGGTCGATATTCAAAGTATTTTCGCACAAAGTAAATGCAGCCTAAGATATGATTTAAAATGTGATTACAACTGTGAATCACATCCCAGACAACACTTCGCAGCGGAATAGTAAAATACACACACACACACAAGATGTAAATATTTATCTACAAGTAAAACACTTGTAGATATGCCAATATGGCGAAATTTTCACTAGAAAAATCTTTGTTGATCAATACAAACTCTTTGACTCAAATACTAGTGAAAATCAAATGAAAAAACTCTCTATGAAGTAGATCGGTCTTATATAACTCAACTCACCCAATAATAGAAGTATATGACTCGATTTGTATTACAAAAAAACACAAATGGGTGAACAGAAATTCTCCAAGCAAAGTAGTAGGAAGATGTGATTCAAAATACAGACGGCATTCTGGATCACATAACACGAACTGAGTGTTTAATCTTTACTGAATTTCTCTCTTCAATCTCTTTTGTGATTTTCTGTAATTCTTGGCGTGAGAAATGAAAAGGTTGGCATCCCTTTATATATACACTTCTCCCGACCTACTTAAACAAGGAAACAAGATATATACAAAAATACAACAAGAGAGTCACTAGGATTAGGAAACTAATTATACCAAAAATATGTATCAATTAATCCCTATAATTTAGCAATTAGTCAATCTCATCTATGATAAATCAGATTTTCGTAATTTCCTTGAAGAACACGTTCTCAATCAATCAAGAAATTCTTGCCAAAACAAACTCTCTTTTTCTTTCTCTTCAAGAATACAATAATTAGTTAATAAATAAAATAAAATAAAAGATTTACTGGATCATACGATCCAACAATCTCTCCTTTTTTGTCTTTTTGGTCAAAACACCAAAAAAAAAAAAAAGGAATATATACCAACCAAAAATACTCCCCCTTGAATAGATGTGGATCGTGCTTGAACTCCCCTTAATTAGTAGTACCATAAAAAATTATTCCCCTTTGATTGGACATTCCCCTTTGATTAGTAGTATCATCTCCCCCTTTTTGATCAAAAATCTTAAGAAGATGTCAGAAGAGTGAACCACATCCAGGTGAACCATATTCTGGACTGCATCCGGCATTGCATCTGCAACTGAAGGCTTAGAAACCAAAGAAGAATGAGCAACATTCACTGGATGATTGCGAGGAGGATTTAGAGGTACTAACAAAGAACTTCTTGAATCCAGAAGCAAGCTTGTCCATGGAGGGCTAATGCAATTTGAAGATCAAACTACAAAAAGCGTTAGATAAGAGCAAGAAAGAGAAGCCAATTGATCGTATACACAATTAAGGGCACAAACTGAGCATAAATATCTCACCTACTATTATTGAGACTCGTGATGAAACCTGATTAAACAAGGAGAGACATCTATTGACATAAGGAGGGTACATCTATTGACATAAGGAGACCCTTTTTTTAAAAAATGCAACCAACACTAGGTAGAATTCTTAAGATTTAAGGAAGTATAGTTCAACAAGGAGACTACAAAGACGAAAAATATTGATAACTCAAGGCAAGATTTGCACCATATTCAATTTCTCTACTATTTGCACAATATCCTTTAAAATAAACTTAATCCAAGAAAGGTCAAGATTTACATAATTCTATTGAAAATCAAAGGGTTAAACAGATTTACCAATATATGCATGCCCTATGATTTATGCCTGAAATTATGAGACAGAAAAAATTCACACAATGCAAAATATGGACTGGTCAAGAGATGAGGGCTCAGATATTATCACATTTGGACTTACATTGATTCACAAATGTAACAAGTCACAACTTTGACTCCTAGTTTTTTTTTTTTTTTTTTTAACGAGAAGGATTTAGCCAGTTGGTAGCTTTCACTCTAGCCCAAGGATAGCCCTCTTTCACACGATCACATCAAAGACTCACAAGGTATTCTTATGTGAAATTTGATCACAAGTGATTAGCTTCATACACATGGGTAGGTAGTTATTTTCCTCAAAGGTCTCCTTTCAAGTTTTGTTTTTTTTTTATTTATTTCTTTTTCTTTTTTTATTTATTAGGAGCTTCAAGAATTTCTATAGCAACTCATACCTGCTAACAAAAGCCATGATAACACCAAAACATCATCAATCAAAACCAAACATGCTATAATATGCTCCTATGATGCAAGGATGAATAGAATAAATAGTAAAAGAACAAAAAGAAAATATGCACATTTTTTACAACAGATGTGATCGCAAATGCAATCACATTTTGTACTACAACTATATGACACTCAAAACAAGAAATTTTTTTAAGATTGAAAACCTCTCAAAATCTGATGTGTTGGTGAATATGTCAGCCAACTGATCCTTAGTCCCAATATACGTTATGCGAATTACATTTTGCTCAACCAAGTCTCGAAAAAAGTGATATCTAAAGTCTATGTGTTTACTTCGAGAGTATTGAACTGGATTATCTATCGCACTAGAGTTATCAAAGTATGTGGTCAGTGTGTCACTATGCAACCTATAATCCTCAATCATTTTTAGACCACACAAATTTCCAAACCTTTTGTACAACAATTTAAGGATTTCAAAAATTTCAGATTTTTCTCGTAAAAAATTGACCCATAAATACCAAGAAAACTCATTTACACCAATATATGAACATTTCTTCCCACCTAAACTTTCTACTTCAATAGGACCCAAAGGATCCATATTAACTAGTTCAAGACATCAAGAAGAAAAAAGTTGTTGAACCTTTTAGTGCGAAACCTTGGTACGTTTACCCTTTTGACAAGAACCACACACATTTGAATTTTTTGTGTTTAAATTGGGTAAACCACGAACATCATCAAACTTAACAAATTCATGAAGTTTTTTAAAACTTGCATGACCTAGTTTTTTGTGCCAAAGATTTGTTTCATCAACACTTGTACTATTGCAGGTTTGATTATTACCGACTAGGTAACAATTATCTGAAGTTCTTATCTCTGCAAGGATACAAGTGTTAGTTTTATTAAATATTTCACATGAATTCTTTTTAAACTTAACAAAAAGATCATCATCACACAATTGACTTATGCTAATGAAATTAGCGGAAGCCCTTCTACATGAAACACATTTTGAAGTTTTGGAAGACCTTTGACATTCAAGGTTCCTTCACCAACAATCTTACCTTGAGCTCTACCTCCATAAGTTACCTTACCTTCATCAAAACTCGAGTAATCAGTTAGATATTCAAAGGTACATGTCATATGTCGAGAGCAACCACTATCAAAGTACCAAGAACCTGCAACATTAGTTCTCGAAGAGGTATGGATAACATGACATTTAATTTTAGATTTTTGAACCCAAACAGATCTGATGTGGTTCGAACTGTGATGGTGTGGATGTGATGACATTTCGGACTGCATTTGGGAAGGCATTTTAGTTAGCATCTATTTTTGAGAGGTATTTTTCAATAGATCTGCCTTTTTAAATGGCCTGGCATAGAACAATAGTGACATATATAATGTCACTTTCTAGGTCTTGTCTTTTATGAATTAGTCATTTTGTTGTTTTAGGAAGTTGAAACTATCTCTCCCTCTTTGACAAAAATAAGAGTTTTATATCCTAGACCTGCTGCATTTTCTTGACCTAGAACCAAAATCTCATCAAGTTTAGCCTTAATTACCTTTGTTCAACCTGTTCAAAGTCTCAACTGATTATTCAATGCAATTTTAACACGTCTCGTTTGGTTAAAAGAGCCTCCAAACGAGCAATGACACCTTTTTTTTATCATCATTCTCATTTGTGAGACGATTCTTTTCTTTTACAAGAACTTTGATCATCTCGCAACGTTTTGACCCAATCATGATACATGTGATGCCCCGACCCTGATTCCAATACGAAATCACAAGGTTGGCACGCCAAACGAACAAACAAATAGACGAGAATAAAAATAAGTCATCGGCTACACTATTGCCGGAACCCAACTAACACAACCACGAGTCTAAAACTCGGGAGATATAAGCAACAACAACCTCAACAGGCACAACATGCCGGAAAACAAATATAAACCACGAGCTAAAACATATTCGAGAAAGAAACTAAATTACTACTAAAACTATATACACGAGCACGATATACACATGTCGGCTTCTAAAAGAATAATCAATTTACATAACTTCACATAACCATTCGTCATTGCTAAAAAAAAAACCAACTACAACTATAGACAAACTCCACGAGCTACTAAACCAAAAAGACCACCTACGAACTAGTCGTGATCTTACCGGCCTCACCGCGAACTGCTTGGCTGGCTCAGATCTAAGAAAAACAAATAAACAACAAATGGGGTGAGTCAAAACTCAATAAGTTACTAAATGCAACTACATGGCATGACACAATGCTCAGGCGATAAAAATAACATAGTATAACATTGATATACCAAACTGAATATGTATAATCATCACAAGTATACAAGTCACATAAGCCACGTAGCACAGTGATGTTCACATAGGTGCAACGTAAATAAACCACATAAGAAAGGATATCATTTCCATTTCACCATCTCTGCATTGCTCCTGCAATACATGAGAAACAAATGTGCCTCGATACTCGTGCGTGATGTATCGACGTCCCCGATCCCATCGGGTTCCACTAGAAAACCAAAGTCAAGCGTATTGCTACAACAGTGAGGCTACATCTCAACTGTGGTCAACATAGGAAGGGGGTGTGTGAACTCCGGTACAGCGATCCATAGTGATCACAAACATTGATTTGTAAAGATTATGCGTCGTCCTACCTTGACTCAACCAACGACACCAACTCAATGTAACGCACAAGTAGATATTTACTCGTCTTATACAAATCAACACTGAGTTCAAAAGTAGTGAACCCAATCAATGTCAAGTAGATTATATAATTCTACCAAAGATTATCATCAATCATATATTTGCTAGAACTTAAACAACTACATTAGAGCTACATTACAAGTCTTTAATTCACAAGTGCTAATTCATACACTTAACCAATTGTTCGAAGGTTAGGAATCCTAATCAAACGAACTATAATTCTTGTAGGGATTTAACATGTTATTCGGTGTATTTAATTCTTCCCTAAAATCAACTCCGTCGAGTCATTACTACAATTCAGAAAATTTGGGTATAATTGCTACATGCAAAATTACCCCAATTAAAGTCTCAAATTATCTCTTTAATTCAATTCTAAGGTTGACCTTGAAATAATATTACAAACAACCCATTTCATACCAAGAAAATATCACAAGTCTGGCTTCCACATATCATCATAGTAGTTAGACATGAAAATACCATTTCTAACAAATCTAGCATGTATATTTATAACTTGCATGCAACAAAGTCTAAAGCATACAAATGGGGTTTAGTAACTTACCTAAAACCAAAAATCAAGTCACCAAAAACACAATCAAAGCCTCCCAAGTTGTTCTCCTACTCAATCTTAACACAATGGTGGTCTCAGATCAAGAATCGGTTGATTGGGTCTTAGAGAGATGAAGAACGCACACTAAACTCATTATATCTCTACACATATACACTCTCAAGCTTTCATGGAGTAAGGAGATGAAAAATGGAGAGTGTTAGGGTCTCTCTTGGGGTCTAATGTGAAGGAAATATTTGGTCTTTATGTCCTAGGACGTGGCTCAAGGAGGGCTAAGAAAATGGGTCAAAAAGTCAACAAATAAGAAAATCACGTAATGCTGGTACAGGAGGTGCGCTAGGGTGCGGCCTCTGCACGCTAAGGTGCACAGGGCGCCAGGGCAAGCCATATGTGCGCTAAGGCACGTGCCGGGCTGAATCTCCATGTCTAATTTATGAAAACTTCAGCCAAATGCTCGCTAGCTAGGGCAGCCTAAGCTCACTAGGGCGCGACCTTGACTCCTCCAAAAGTGTCTAAAAATATTTCCAAAGTGATTCTAAGTGACCTTAAGATGATCCCAACCCCAAACCAAGTTCAAAACACATTTGAAACTCAATTAAAACCACATGTAACAAGGTTAAGAATGCAACACATTACAAGTACGAATGATTACAAGAATTAAATCACAAACCAAAGCATACTAAACACATGAAATCAAAGTATAAATCAATCAACATGCTATTCAAATAAACCTAACAATTATGTCTAACATGGTACAACACATTAAGATAAACATATCAAACATAGAATGATCCAAGGTATTACAATACAACTCATCATATATTTCTTGTAAATCTTGTTCCTCATATTCTGATTCAACATCATCTTGTTTATCATTGTTAGTAATAGAGGAAGAGTTGAAACACACAAATTCAAAAAAACCATAAGACTCCCTTTTGACAGATGTAGCTGAAGGTGTGACCACATCTCGGGCCTTACCTCGAGTTGCACCTAAAGGGTTGATTTGAAGAGATTTATTTTCTTTGATTAATGAAGAGAAATTAATCAAATATTCCTATTTATCAGTCTCTTCATCCTCACTGTCGCTCAAGGTCGCAACCAAATTCATACCTTTCTTGAGTAAGGTATTTGCACATTGTGCAGCATAATGACCATATCCGGTGCATGCTCTACACCGAATGGGACCCGCAACTTAGGATCCGTTTAAGATTGCTTCTGATATTGCAAAATCTAACGAAAGTGATTTTTCGGACAATTAGTTTCTCGTTTAGGAACTAGACTTCAAAAATGCATTCTTGTCAAAAGGTGATTTTAAATCTGTTTGGCTCACACTCTTTGGCAAAAGAGTGTGCTAGTTGCTTTCGTCTAAAAGAGCAGTGTCCAGTGTTTTGAGAGCTACATGCAAAATCAGTTTTTGTAACAATACCCTTAGCTACTGTATTTTTACTCCAAAAGTGATTCCAAGCCTCTAAAACGCACAACTAAACTACTGCTTAGTAATGAGACCCATAGGAAACCCAACCAATCACTTGATTTAGCAAACTTTGGTTAACCAGAGCAGTGTTCTAATGATGTATTCTCTTCATTACACTTAAATAATTGATTTTCCTTGCCAGAATGTTCCGCATAAATTATCTTTAACTAGAAAATTATTTTAGAATTTTCATGTTCTAACTTCAATCATCATATATTTGAATAAACAAGTTAGATACCAAAAAGGATTTTGTTATGATGGTCAATCTCAATGGCACTAATGTGCTACCTTCGTTCATGAAATGAGTCTCACTTTTGCTCTTGTACAAATTTAAGAAAGTCTCTATTTACAGAATTTAAGAAAGTCAAAAATTAATTTTTTGTCTCAAAAATCGAGTTGCATCAATTTAGTATAAAAAGTGTAACTCATTTAGGAACCAAATAGAAACTACAAGTGAGGCTTGGGTGGGGTTAGTATCTGCTAAGATGCTCTTTTCAAACGTGGGCTAGCTCGACAAGTGGAACAGCGGGAGTATTTTAGACTAGCATGGAGTAGGAGCAAGATTTCATAATTGCATCAATTACTAGCTTAAAGACACGCATTGCGAAATGGTAATGTTGCTCCACTGCAACTTAGAGCGTTGCTGGTTACATGGAAACAACCTCCCTGCTTATCCTGCTAGACTCCTACTTCTCAGAAGGTACTTATCTAATACTTCATCCGTTCCACCCAAAGAGTTCACGTTTAAAAAAATTTAATAATTAAGGGATATATAAGTATCATTAGAATTGGTCATATTATAAAAATGCTTGAGCATAGTTAATATATTTATATCACATGTGGAGGGTAAAGTTATAAAATTATGAAGATTATAGGCATAAGTTTTTTAAAGTGGATTTTTTATGTGAAACATCCCAAAATTGAATAGTTGACTCTTTGCCTGAAACAAGGGGAATAGTATTGATGTGGGGCTCCCTTTCATTTTGGAAAGTTGCATTGTATTCGTGATCATGCATTTTTGAAAAAAATAGGGTCATAGTAGATATATACATAATATTTTCCGCTTCACCGCTGGACAGGAATTAAGGATGATTTATTTAAAGTTCATTCAGCCAATGTGAAGTATACATACTTGTTTTTGATAAGTAATAATGATGGTATAAAAATAAATCGTCAAAACAAGGACGCGTCTTTTGTACATAGGAAGTATATTAGACAAAATAATTATTAATTTATTTTTTCCATTATCTCTACAAAAGAATCCCCTAAACTCGAATCTCCCAACTTGCACCAAAAGCAAAGAGCCCACAAAACATTCTCCTTGATGCGAGCGATATCGGACTCAATGTTGTCGAAAACCCTGCTATTTCTTTCCTTCCAAACCTGCCAGCAAACTGCCAACAGAGCAGCATCCCAGAAACTATTCTTTCTTCTTTGCTTATACAGAGATCACCCTCTAAACACCTCAGAAACTGTCATAGGCATCACCCACACGATACACCCACTATGAGAAACAGATGATTCCAAACCTCCCTGGCCATGGGGCAGTGCAAAAGAAGATGATTCACAGTCAACTCCTCGTTTTTACACATATAACACCAGTTTACGTGAATTCTCTTTCGAGCTCTCAAATTGTCACTAGTTAAATTAGCTTCCCTCGTAGCCTCCCAAGCGAAGAAAGCAACCCTAAAGGGGCCTTCGATTTCCAAATTTCCTTCCAAGGAAAGGAGTTTACTGCAGATCCTTCTATCTCCAAATAAAGGGATTTCACCGGAGATTTCCTACGATTTGTCCCTCCCCAAACCACTTTATCTTCTCCCATACCACTACCCTTGAAGGCATATAACAGGTCAAAAAAATGAGTAATCTCCTAACTCCCAATCTTGTAAGCCTCTATGGAAAATAGGATTCCAACTGATGTTGCCATCTTTAATTTCGAGGACTGAACTCACCAAAGCATCCTGATTTACTGCAATATCGAATAACCTTGGGAACAATCTTTGAAGCTCAAAGTCTCTACACCACTTATCCTTTTAGAAACTCACATGACGACCATTGCCTATCTCGAAAGAAATAAATCTTTTGAGATGGACCCGCACTCCCCTAATGTTCTTCCACACACTCGACCCATGAGATATAGAAATATCTTTGGGGTACCAATGATGACTCCCCTCTCCGTATTGCCAACCACTATTGACCTCCACAAAGACTTTCTTTCATTGAGAAACCTCCACAACCATTTGCCCAACAATGCACAATTGAAGGTTTTATTTTTTTTTAATTCCAAGGCCTTCTTCTCGTATGCTAGAGCAATTCGTGTTCTACTTTACTAAGTGGTATTTCCTCTCTTCCCCATGGCTTTCCCATAAGAAATCTTTCTCTAATTTCTCAATTCGCTTCGCCACGGAAGCTGGGATAAAAAAATAAGGACAAATAGTAAGTGGGGAGGTTGCTCAAGACACTTTTAATCAAAGTCAGCCTCCCACCTTTAGACAAAAATTACCTCTTCCACCCCGCTAATCTTCTCTCAACCCTTTCAATAACCGGATTCCACATAGCGACATTCTTGAAAGGCAACCTCAGTGAAAGACCCAAATAAGACGAAGGAAGGATATCTACCTTGCACCCAAAAAATGAAGTTAGATTCTCCAAGTTATCCACCAGACCCACCGAAATAATCTCACATTTAGATATATTAATTTTTAATCCAGAAGCTCTTGGAAAAAAAGCAGGACCAAATGCAAGTACCTCAATTGAGCCCTCTTGACCTCGCAAAAAACCAAGGTGTCATCCGCGAAGAGAAGGTGTGATCATTGGCCCGGATGGCGCCATACTATCGAATTTGAACCCCTCTATGAAACTAGAATCTAGCTTAGAGCTTCCATTACTACAATGAAGAGGAAGGGAGAGGGAAGATCACCTTGTTGAAGCCCTCTCAAACTTGGAAAAAATCTCGCTGGTTCACCATTAATCAACACGAAGAACCTCATTCAAGAAATACAAAAACTGATCCAGTTCTTCCATTTTTCCCTAAAGCCCATTCTACTCAAAAGATAATGTAGGAAGTCCTACCTCATATGGTCATAGGCCTTTTCAATGTCTAGCTCACACAGTATCCCTTGAGCTCCGCTACGATAAGACCTTAGCAATTAATTTATACATGCCCCCAATCAAACTAATAGGTCTGTAGTCCTTCAACTCCTCGGCTCCCCTCTTTTTTGGGATGAGAGCTAGAAAAGTAACATTTAGGCACTTCTCGAAACCTTCAGTCTCGAAGAAGGACTGAAAAAGCTCCATTATATCCATCTTAACAACCTCCCATCAATGTTGGAAAAAGGCTAAGGCAAATCCATCAGGGCCCGGGGCTTTATTGCCCTTTAAACTCTGTAAGGCATTTTATTATTTCCTCTTCAGAAAAAGGTATCTCTAAGGACTCTCTGCCATCTTGCGATAATGTGTTGAAGAAAATCCTTCTACCTCAAACTTGTCGTCCCCTCCATCTGTATACAACTTTTGATAAAAATCAACAATTCCTTTCTTGATCTCCTCATTGTCTTCAGTCAGGTTGCCATCTATCTTAAGCCTCCGAACTTGATTGTCGCTCTTGTGAACACTAGCCACCCGTTGGAAGAACCTAGTATTCTTATCTCCTTCCCGAAGCCATAATGCACGTGATTTTTTGTCTTCAGCAAATTTCCTCAATAATTAGAAGTATGTTGATCTCCGTCCTCAACTTTTCTTGATGAGAAGTTGCATCATTAATTACTCAAACCACCCACACTATCCAAATCATCCAATTATTTTAACTCTTCCATAGCTATCTTCAATCTTGTCTTAATTCTTCCAAACGTCCCCCTGTTCCACACTTTGAGGTCATCTTTAAGCATTTTTTATTTTCTTGCTAACTTGAAACACGGCTTCCTATCAATCTCATAAGAGCAACTCCAACAATGGGTCATGGCTCATAGGTATCAAAACTAAATTTTGATACCTATTGATACTATTACAAGGTATCAAATTATCATCTCCAACAATAGGTATCATATTCATGGTATTAAATTCATTTTTAATTTTTTATTAACTTTATTGATACTTTATACATTAATTTTTTTTAAATATAAATTTTGGAAAAATTATAGTCGTCCTATGTCCTAATAGAAAAACCAAAATAAATTATGAATTAATGATAATTCACATGTGTTAATAATAATTCACCCGTGCGCGTATTGCTCAACGTAAAGTCCTAAGAGAAGTAGCAAATTCTATTTGGACTAAGGTAATTTGATACCCTCTATTTTAACCATCGAAGATGCTAGCAACTTCAACTAGGTATCAAAATCCATTGTTGGACTTTGCCCTAAGATTTCCATTTCATCATAACCCATTCCATAAGAGCGACCACAGTGGTCTTCTTTAACCAACACTCTAAAACTTAGTTTAGAGAATTTTAGAGACCCGGAGCTCACAGTGGCCTCCCAAGATAGCTCTCTATCCCCAAAAGTAGGTAAATCACTCTCTACCGATAGAGAGTAATTTAGAAGGAATAGTAAATTTATAGCGCGGGAAGTTCTCTACCGTTCTCTCATTGTACCAGTCTTCTTCCCCTTCTCCTCCATTTCATCGACGCAACAGGCACTGTGGAGAAGAGATTTTCTAGTATCTACACCAGATTCCGGTGGATTGCTCATCATTCTACATATTTTAGGTAATTTCAAATCTCAATTTCTACACTTTCTAGGGTTTATGGAACAACTTTATGAAAATATTATCTTAAAGAATAACACTTGCATGAGTGCTCTTGCATGATTTAGGGACATTGCATAAGCTTAAGGAATTTCTTCATTTCATCATCTTTCTTTTTTAGGGTTTTGACCTATTTTCTCTATCTCCCTTCTTAATTCCTTTCTCTCACTAATTATTTTGAGATTTTTGAAGATTAAGCATGTTTTAAGTTTTGGGGTGGAGCTTGTTTTTAGTTTTGGTTAAATTGTAGTTTTTGCATTTTTCTAATGATTTTGTGTATCTAGTGTTTTTTTTTTTTGTTGAAATAACAGATCTAAGTGTAAAGCATGAAATTTTTGGATCAAAATACTGGGGATAGCACGCCTTAGCGTGAAATTTTGCTCCCAATTTTGAGAGTCTAAAAGTTTGAAAACTTCAGAGATATATCGCGCCTTAGCGAGGCTTCCGGTGTGCGCCTTAGCGCAGAGGGGTGCAAATTGAAAATAACTGAGGCTGCCGGTGAGCGCCTTAGCGAGCAGGAGAATCGCGCCCTAGTGCAAGGTGAAAAAAAAAAAAAGAGAAAAAGGAAAGAAAAAAAAATCAATTAGCCCACGCTCTCTTCCAAGCTGGTTTCTTTTCCAAGCTGCTGCTGCTGCTATCTCTCTCTCGATTATCCCAAATCTCACCACTCTAATCTTTCCCCAAATACAATACCTTACGTAACCACCCACCTCTATTACCTCCATTATCTCTTCCATACTCCCTCTTATTCCATTTCACTAACTCAACCAAGCAAAGAAAAGGGGGAATTTCGCCATTGCGCAAATGGAATCAATTTTGGGATTTCCAAATTCAGGCTGTTATCTCAAAAGAACTCCGGTGAGTCCTCCATTAAAGTACAAGCAGCCGACTAAACTCCTCAGGTTGGGTGAATTTGAGCTTCAGCAGTACAACTCCCTATAAGATTTTTTCACTCTGAATTTTTCTGCAAATTATAAATTGTGAAGTCTGTGTTTGAATTGGTTTGTGCCAAGTATTTGGCTTGTGTTTTGTGCCAAGTATTTGGCTTGTGTTAAGTGTTGTGGGTGTGAAATTGAGCAATTTTGAGAAGTTGGGTGATTTTGGTTGGTGATTTTTGGCTGAGTGCAAAAACATACTTGGGCGTGAAATTGAATTCTGCGGTTTCTTTCTCTTGTGTAAAATTTTTACCTTCTCTTTGTAGCTAAAAATTGGAATCAAGAATGGAAAGCTAAGAAATTTTCCTTGTGCTAAAGCATTTGCGAGGGGTGTAAAATAGTTGTATGACAAGGAAAGTTTGGGCTTTTCATTGATTTATGTTAGATTAATCTTAAGACTAATATTGAACCTAGGTTTTTGAACTTTACTGCATAATGTAGATTAATCTCAAATCTAGTCTTTTTTGGTGTTTTGGATTGTTAGTTCATACCCATTATACTTAATTTGCTTTAACTTTTGAGAAAATTAATCATCAATTCGTTGTTAGATAAATTTTGAACCTAGTTTATATTGTTTACGTGTTCCTCGAACTTTTGTACTTGTGTTCTTTATATTGAGATATTCTCTTGAAACACTTGAAATTCAATCTTGGTGTTCTCTTGCGAGGTTGCAAGCTATAAGTTATGATGTGCACAATCACAATTATTTAAAATATCTCTTAGTCCCCAGTTTGGTACAACCAGAGCAAACTCCCTTAATTTGGTAAGAAGTTTCAGAGGCAGTGCAATTCACTGAACCTACCATGGCCATCAAATCAGACAGAAATTAGATCTGTTCTCATGCAAGAGCCCAACAAAGTAAAACAATTTCAAGTGAGATTAATGGAAATTGTCCTTAGCTCTAAAATATAAGGATTATACGAAGCTGATCAATAGCACCCTAATTCCTAAGTCCTAACCAATTTTGATGCATAGACTTAAACTTTATTGATACTGAAACTCAACTATATAAGATCTCAATTAGATCTTGCAAGGACTCAAACAATCTACCATTGAATATGACACTTATGTTTTAGTAAATACAGTCGTAAATATATACCCATACTCCTTGTTTGGACGTATAATTCCCTACTCAATGCGTTTACAAGTGATAAATGGTTTGATATATAAAGCAAGAATAAGAAGCATATCAGAAATTAACAACATAATTTTACAGAAATATGAGAGAAGTAGGGAGAGGCGGAGCCCATACTTGCTTATTTCTAGAAAAACTTGAGCTAGCAATTGGTAGTGGTAGGGAGGGGGTGAGGGACTTTTGTTTTGCTTCCTATGACTTTTTGGTCTGGCTTTAGCTCATAATTCGTGAACCCTTTTCGACCGGTAGCTTTATTTATTTATTTCTTATGACTACCTAGTACAGAGGGTCATACTTGTTTATTCTTAGAAGAGGTTGAGTTATCAATTGGTTGTTACCAGTTAGGTACTTGAATATGAAAAGTTTGACACTTATCATGGATGTCCTAGGGGGTTGTCAACAGAGGGGGTGTAACAACAATTAATCTTGCTGTCTATTATTTTCAGGTGCTTTTGTGTATTGAGGGAGTAAGTTGAAATCAAGAAATATTGAAGAGTTTGAATCACTTTTTGATTTGAATGTTAGAGATAAGTCATTTTCTCTGTTTTGTAAGGCATTTGAAATCTAGTGGACGAATCTGCTAAAAGAAAGGTAACGACAACAATAGACTATTGCTCTCTCTCTCTCTCTCTCTCTCTCTCGTGTACAATTTTGTATTGTTATGCACTGGAGGAAAATGTGAAAGATTCCTAAAAATATGTACAACCAATGCATATGACGATAAATAGCAAGGTATGTGATCTTTGTCTGCCTATTATCTTGCAAGTGATTTTCATTAGGTCGTTTATTTATTTATTAAATGATTTAAGTGTGTATTATTTTGCTTTAACTGAGTTTGTTTGATGTTATGTCAAATACAAATGTATTATTCTACTTTAACTAAGTTTGTTTGATGAGTTGAAGGTATACCAACCATACTTTTTTTTTTTTTCTTTCAGATGAAAATGCATTTCTCAGTTGTGGAGGCAATGCCCACTTTCATTTTCCTCAAGGAGGGGAGTATAGTGGAAAGGGTTGTGGGTGCTAGGAAAGAAGAATTCCAAATGGCTATAGCGAAGCATGCTCCCGCACCTTCTATTGCTACTACATCAACTTAATGGGAAAGATTATTGATGCCAACAATTTCTTTCTTTTACGTTTGTTTATGATCATGTAGTTATAATAAACACGGATATGTAAGCTATTTGATGTTTACCTTATGGTTTCAATTGTTGACTTTGTGGGAATCCTTTGGGATAATATATAAGTTGAAGAAGTTGTACATTTAAGTTTTGTTTTTGTGCTTGCCCAGTGTCCTTTTATTGCCAATCATCAAGGTTTTATTCTTGTGTTACTGACTTGGCTGCCCTATATGGCTTGGATAGGAGCAGTCGAGAACGCCATAACATACGTAGTGGAAAATTAGGATCATCGGCAAAATAATTTTTGACAAGGTTGTTGTGTGCTTTCGCGCGATCTCAGTTTATGAATATACCCCAGTATAACTAAGGTTGCTCAGGCTCGAGTTCTTCAATCAATTAAACATAAATTGTCTTTTAGATTGACATATATTTTTAAATAAAAGTAATTGAAATTATTAAATACTACAACATATTTTTTCATAGAATGTAAATTTAAGATATAAAATATTTCATTCTGATTGTGGTGGAAAAATATAAATCAAAAAAAGGGAAAATAGAATGATAGTTAGGTTTGTTAGTTGAGATGAAAGAAATTTAATTTTTAGAGGGTTATATAAAGAGTTATTGTTGGAGTGAATTTATTTTTAAAGTGTTTGAAAAAGTAAAATTTAAACGAAAAACGAGGTGTTTAGAGTGTGGTATAGGGAATTATTGTTGTGGTTACCCTTAAAATTACCTCTCAACAAGCCCCCGCACTCAAGAACAGGGGGACATGGTCCGAGGTTAGAGCGTCCACAGTGGTGCTCTGAGGAGAACTCCCTAAAATCACTTTTAGAGATTTTTACCCTCCCTTGATCCTACAGTGGTTCCTCTAGTTCACCCTCTATCTCTAAAATCAACTAAATCACCCTCTAAATATAGGGGGAGTTTTAACATGAATAGTGACTCAAATCCTCTACATTTTTCTCACTTTATTTGAGCACAATATACTTTTGTTTAATATTTTGGAATGGAAATTATTAACATATACTCTGTCTGTCATTAAATTATTGTCTTATTTTTTTTATCCGTTCTAAAATAATTGTCTTATTTTTTTTATCCGTCTTTAAATAATTGTCTTGTTTGAAATTTTTATAATTTAGGAGGTCATTTTTACCATTTTACCCTTACTTTTCTCTCAACTTTAATTATGCACCACAAACACATGGATATTAAAAGAAACTACATATTATACCAATATTAATAATTAAGTCAGTTATTTTTTGTTAATTCGTGTGCTGAGTCAAATGAGATAATAATTTAGGGACGGAGAGAGTACAATATATTTTTTATAGTATATAAAATTTAAAATTTAAAATATTTTATTTTAATTGTGGTAGAAAAATATAAATAAAAGAGAAAAAATATAATGGTTTGTTAGTTGAGATGAGAGATATTTAATTTTTAGAGGGTTGTATAGAAAGTGCTTGTTGGAGTGGATTTATTTTTAGAGTGTTAAAAAAGTAAAACTTGAACGAAAAATAAGGTGTTTAGAGTGTGATAGAGAGATATATTGAGGTTATTATTGTGGATGCTCTTACCCTCGGAGGCAACTCTGAGTGGCTATGAAAATACTCTTCTCAATCTGATGAAAGTGGAAAGCCTTCAATGCGAGTGTTTTTTTAGCAAACCCTTGTTATTGCAAAGCTTATATAAAGCCCTCATAATGCCAAAAATGTTCCCCTCAAGTGTAGAAGGCATGGCCTGTGATTGGTGGACTTGTCAGTTCTCGAAAGGACATATCCTGATGCTCAGATATGAGTACCCAAAGCTCAGGAGTGTGTCCATTCTGAATATGTTGAGCAAGAATATAACATTCTTTATCGGTCTGGAGGTGTTAGCACATTTCTTCATGGCTTCAGAATCCGATCTCAGGCAAAGAGGTTTACCACTTCAGTGTGCTGATCTTTGGTCCAGATGGAGCCTTTGATGTTGATTATTCAGTGAGGCAGGAGCAGTGCATGTTTCTCAACGAGTCCTTGAGAGTGAATAAGTTGTGGAGATGCATGGATCAGATGGTTACTAAGCCGGGGTATGGGTTCCGGTGCGGTGGATGCAACCGGTATATATGGTTTGTCCTAGGCAGGGCTTCTTGTGTGGTTGATTTGAATTTCCAAATTGCTTGTTTTGTGTCGGGGTATGGCTTATATTATTATTGTGTCGAGCTACATAGAAATGCTTTGACCAGAACATTTGACTCTTTACACCAAACTCAAAAGTATTTAAGCCATAACTTGATGTTAGCAGAGAGATGTCTAATATTCATTATTGTTGGGATTTTGCTGTGAACGTCGTGTGTACTAATAAGAAGAAATTTTCAATGTCTTTCTTAGTAGTTAGTGCTCAATCCATTCCACTCAAGGGTCCAGTTTCCACATATGAAAATTGTCAAATTTCTTTCTGTATAGTACTTAAAAAAAAGGAAAAAGAAAAAGAAAAGTTTTTGGTCTATCCAACTTGTTTATTTCATATATGAGGGCTAAAGTTTGAACTTTATGGGGACTGCAACTTTAGTTCTCAAAATGAGACACTGGATAACTGCCTTGTTCAGTAATACTTATATGAGGTACCTATTATGATTCCTGAATTATCGGAGCGGGGATAGTATCTGATGTTACACAAGCTTCGTTAAACTTTAACATTCATAAACTATTTGTATAATGGGAGCTGCATAGTTACTTTATGTGCAGCAATATTTCTCATAGGCGGAAGAGAGTGGGAAGGTGTGTCTAAAGAATGAACTGGAGCATCTTGACAGCCAGTAGGTGTCTATTGGGAGAAGAGACCCCAAGTAAGCTCTTTGATGATGCTTCTGCTCTTCTTTACAACCTTGAAAAAGTATGCTCCCATCTTTCAATACCTACCTATCCCAGGTTCTCGTCCCATTGGTGCCACCAGGCTCAAAAGAAGCATTTACTCATTTTTGCACACATCGTATCTTCTAACTGGCAAGTCTGAGAATGGCATGTTATTGTCCTCTATGAATTCCATGTACAAAAGTGATTGACAAACAACTGAGTCCAAGGCCACAGCCTCCTTATTGCTTCTTCTTTTGCAGGGGAACAGTTCCCAACCCTTCTTGGCATGTAGCATATCCCCTGCAGTATTAGGGGTACCTTTCAGCTGTGTCAGATGAGCAAAAGAACTTGATGAAAACCACCAAAAGAAGGTTAATCATGATCTTGTCTGAGATGGAAGTCTGGTATCTATGACTAAAGGAAGCCTTGAGACTCCATCCTCCTCTGATAATGTTTTTTGGCAGCTCATAGAAGTGATTTCATTGTGAAAATCAGGGAGGGTAAAGAGTAAGACATTTGGAAGAGGCATATGGTTCCACATCACCTGTTTTACTCACGGGCTTTGCACATATCTAAAAGGATGCAGACACATATGACCCTGAAAAATTTGTAGCTGAAGAGGTGAAGACAAGGTTGCAGATGCATTTTCATACATATGGTGGTGGGCCGTGGCAGGCATGGTGGTCTTGCGGAACCATTTGTATATCTGCATCTCAATATGGAGCCATCTGCTGAGAAATTTGAGTTGGAAGAGGAAAGTTGTGGTGAGGTACAATTTAAATAGAGCTCAGTAAGTGACCTATTATTTGGTCTCAGGAAGCTCGTGAATTGTTGGCAGGTTTGAGCTTTGCACTTTGTATTTACCCATTAAAATATGTTGCATCTGTCTTCTACTTGCATTTGTATTTATATTCCAGTAAAATTTTGATGAACTAGTTTCATTGCATTTGATGAATTCAGCTTGTCATAAATTTAGGAATATGTGTCTTTTCGATATTTCACGACGTCTATGAGTAGTAGTCTAGTAGAACATTTATTTTATGCAGTTGTATTGCTCAAATCTGTACTTGGGGCTTGCGGTTTATTGGGATTCATATCTGATATTAGGACAACAATTCTGTTTCATTTTAGCTGCTCATCATCTTGGACCAGCAGTAGGCATTTTACTCCAAGTGCTGCGCTCAGGAGTAAACAGAAATTGAGACACTCATGTTACCGTTTATTAGGATTTCTATATTGATCACATACAATTGAACTATAGGTCTAACCTTTTACGAGGATGATGGCATTAGGTGATGTCCAAGGCACAGCTATGGTCATAGTCATATAAAGTCTCAGCTTCAATGGATGCACAATGGCATGCTGATAAAACCCATTTGAGAGGGAGGGGGACCCTCTGATTTGGCAAATCTAGTTGCTTGTAATTTGGAAAAATCACAACCTTCCCCCTCTTTGTAGCGTTGGTTCCCCACGCCACATCCTCAACTGTTTGCATCCAATTTGCAACTCCAAAAGAATGTGGTTTGTTCTGAGAGGAAGAAATGGTTAATTAATATATCTAAGCTAGTCAAATAATAGGTTTCGGTCCCTTTTCCTTGTTGCTCTGCCTAACAAAAGTTCTATAGTCTACCTATTCTTGGATACACTTCAATCTGTTTATGCCCAGAATCTTTTGTTAATGAATCTCTTTCTAATGCTCCTGGGACAACTAGGCAGTTGTCTAGAAGAAATGCAAGACTCTTTTTTACCATCGAGTTCACTAAAACCCTTATCCTTTGGTTAAATCCTTTTCCTTATAATTTTTTCCTCCCTTGTTCCAGATGATGGATAGGAAGCCTCTGCACTGTCTTTGGTGGTTGGCATAAGCCATCCTTAGATCCAGCAAGGACATACCACATAATTTTCTTCCGCTATGGAAGAAAGAGACATTGCACCAATGGTTTTATCTCCATGGTTGATGACAATGAGGCCATTCAATTAGCCTTTATCTTAAGCATACATATAACCTTATTTTTTGACATATTTTCAGATTGTAAGTGTTTGGTATTTAGTGATGAAGAAAATACAGAGAGCCTTTACCGTCCTTGAATATTTATTATATATATATATATATATATATATATATATATATATATATAGATAATCACTAGCTTGATGAGAAGAGCAACGAAGACATTGCATTATCAATTTGTGCTAGGGGTTTGTTTCATTGTTTTCAATATCCAGTACGAGTACCATTCGCACAAAGATGCATTCATACATCAATACTAACTTGTATATGTATATATTTATGTATGCTCAAACTCACACAGATTGATAGGCTCAATACAAAGACCCACAAGCCATGAAAAAGGTTGAGCTTGTTTTTATACCTTCACCAGGTATTGGTCACCTTGTATCGACATTAGAGTTGGCAAAGCGCTTGCTTGATAGAGATGAATGGCTGTCTGTTACGGTTCTTGTTATCCTTCCACCCTTCGCTCCTGCAAAAGATACACATGGACAAGCATTTGCTGTCTCAGATGTCCGAATCAGATGTATTAATGTTCCTCCTGTTGAGCCACCTTCTTTAGTTACGTCCCCAGAGAATTTCTTTTCTGTCTTCATTGAGAACCATAAACCACATGTTGAGCACGCAATAGTGACCAAGTTACTGGCAGATGATTCAATAGAACTCACAGGGCTAGTTGTTGATCTATTCTGCACTTCAATGATTGATATAGCCCAGAAAATTGGGGTCCCTTGACCCTTCATACCTCTTCTTCACCTCAGGTGCAGCTTTTCTAGGTCTCATGCTGTACCTACCAGCTCATCATAACCAAGTTGGATCTGAATTTTCCCCATCAGATCCCCAACCAGTCATACCAACTTATGTGAATCCAGTTCCGACAAATCTCTTGCCATCGTTTGTATTCGACAAGGATGGTTATACATCCTTTCTTAGTCACAGCAGGAGGTTTAATGAAACCAAGGGAATTATCATAAATTCATTTACGGAGTTTGAAGTTCATGCCATTAAATCCATAAAGCACAGCCACCTGTTTACACAGTTGGACCACTGATTGACCTCAAGGGTGAAAAACATTCATCTGGGTCTGGGCCTATGTCAGATGAGATCATGACAAGGCTTGCAGATCAGCCTCCAGCATCAGTAGTTTTCGTCTGTTTCGGGAGTGTAGGCAGTTTTGATGCACCACAGATTGAGCAGATGGCCACGGCACTCGAGGTCTGCGGGCAACGGTTCCTTTGGTCCATACGCCGGCCCCAACCGAAGGATAAGTTTGAGTTTCCAAGTGAGTACCGAAATATCCAAGAGGCACTGCCAGACGGGTTCTTAGAACGGACAAAGAAGAGGGGAATGGTGTGTGGGTGGCCTCCACAAGTTGAAGTTCTTGACCACCCAGCAATCAGAGGGTTTGTATCTCACTGTGGGTGGAACTCCATCTTGAGAGCCTGTGGTATGGCATTCCCATTGCCACATGGCCCTTGTATGCAGAGCAGCAGATTAATGCTTTTGAGCTTGTTTGGGAGTTGGGATTGGCAGTTGAGTTGAAACTGGATTCCAGCCTCTATGGTGGCGAGTTGGTGATGGCAGATGAGATAGAGAGAGCCATAAAGTGCTTGATGGACGATGAAAACCCGGTGAGGAAGAGGGTGAAGGAGGTGCGTGAAAAGGGCAGAAAGGCTGTGAATTGTGATGCATGGTGGATCTTCCTATGTTTCCTTGGGACGATTAGTTGAAGATATGCTAGGAAACAGAGCAGTTGGTAGTCGAAGAGTTTGAATAGTAATTAGTGAGATCATTTTAAGATAATATTTGCTAAATTTGGAAGTAAGTAATGAAACTGCCATTTTTATAGTTGTAAGCTGTAGATAATGTGCTATTACCATAGATATATACCAGAGTCTAGTGCAATTCAGGTTTTAGTTAAAAGAATGTATCAATCGATAGGTTCCTTCAGGTTTTAGCTAAAAGAATGCTAGAAGTGATCGGATAGAAACTTCCAGGAGTTCTGATCTTCGTGGGGTTGGTGAAATTTAAAGCCATGAGTATCACTATGGCCATAATTCATGAAGAATGTAATACTATTTTCACGAAACATAGTAACAGCACTGTAGACAATATGTAAATGGAGTTTATGTAAACACAACTCTCTCTCTCTCCCCCTCTCTTTTCCTTTTACAACTCTTTCAGGCTTGCCTGTCCGCTACACAAGCATGCACAGAGAGAGAGAGAGAGAGAGAGAGAGAGAGAGAGAGAGAGAGAGAGAGAGAGAGAGAGAGAGAGAGAGAGAGAGAGAGAGAGAGAGAGAGAGAGAGAGAGATGGATAAAAGGGTACAATCTATCCTATGTAGATAGGCGGCGGACATCAAGGTGTTCAATTGTAGTTCTTGGAATTACGCAGAACTGGTGCGGTCCTTGTCTTTGTTTTTATGCTTATATAAAGATTTGATTGCAAACAGCTGAAGCATAGGTCTGAGTTTCAATGAAATTGGTTATATTGGATGATGCCAAGGTTCCATAGTACAGACTCACAGGTCTAATCATGCCCATACGGAAAAAGTCACATCCTAGTGGATGCACAGTGACTTCTGTAGATGACTGATGAAGTTGCATAGAGGGAGGAGGACAGGTTGCTCGCGAAGCTCACACGAGAGATTTCATGTTCCTTCATTGGGATTGGTACCCCCAAATTAGGAAACTTCCATCGTTGTTTGAAAGAAGACAATAATTTAAAAACGGAGGGAGTAATAAACAATTTCAAGGTTGCCTGCAAAAACGATTGTGGAAGACAATTTCATGTAAAAATACAATAGAGAGATTATTTTCTGCAACATGACTTACTGGGCTTAAAATTTAAATCCGTAAGTCATTTTCTCAAGGAAAACAGGTGATTTTCTGTTAAGTTGTAAATATTCTAGAGTGGACTCATTTTCATGAAACCGCCAAAAAAAAAAAAAAGAAAAAGAAGGAAAATTCAGAAAAAAAAAAAACCTGAGGTATTGTGGTTTCCTTTCTTTTGTAATCAGTTTTCTCCTAGCACCGGCCTCGAGTCGACACCCTTCCTTTAATTTTTTGTCCTCACTGCAGCAGCGCTTGTTACCCTTATCTTTAGGTCTTTGGTTTTCAGCATATACATCATTCTTAGATCCAGCTAGGATAGGAGCTGGAATACCTACATGGTCGATGAAAGCGAGAAGCCGTCCAATTCAGGCCTTCAAATGCCTAAGGACAACATCATTATGATTATTATTTTTAATTGTCATTGTTATTATCTATTTATTAGTTTTTTATAATTGTTGGTTTTTCTCTTTAAGATCGTAATAGCTGAGATCTAGTAATGAAGAAAATGCTGCAGACAGCCATTATTTGCTGTCCTTGTTGATTTCCTTGTGTATATGGACATTAATATATATCGTTGACAATAACTGGATTTATAAAAAGAGCACAAATGGCACGACTTTGCCACATTATTTAAGCGGTTTCTTTTGTTGCTTATAGGTATTTGGTACCACCTATATACTTAATTACATGCATGGATATGTGCGTCTTTTGTTGCTAATAGCTGTCGAGTAGTGTTTACAATACATACATATATGCATGTACATATTTGTTTCTAATAATTTTCTTGTATTATGTGCATACTTAGTCACATAGATGCATCCATACATTCACATCTGTGTATAAAATTACACCTACATACGTACACATATTGAAGAGAAGTTCTCAAGAAAGACCCAGTAGCCATGAGAAAGTCAGAGCTGGTGTTTGTACCTACACCAGCTATTGGTCATATTGTATCAATGATGGAGTTAGCTAAGCGATTGCTTGATAGAGATGAACGGTTGTCAGCTACAGTCCTAGTTATCCCTTTTCCCCTTGCTCCTGCAATAGAAACATATACACAAGCAGTAGCAGTCTCGGATCCCCGAATCAGATTCATCAACATTCCGCCTGCTGAGATTACTTCTTCATCTAAGTCCCCAGAAAAGTCCTTTTGTCTCTTCCTTGAGTCTCATAAACCCAACATCGAACACACTATCACGACCAGCTTAATGTTAGACGATTCGGTGCAACTCACTGGGTTTGTTTTTGATCTATTATGCACATTTATGATTGACATAGCCAACCAACTTGGGATTCCTTCATACGTCTTTTGCCCCTCAGGTGCAGCCTTTCTTGGATTCCTGCTGCACCTCCCAATCCGCCACAACCAAGTTGGTGCCGAGTTTGACCCTTTAGATCCTGAGTCAATCATACAGAGTTATGTGAACCCAGTTCCGACAAATGTTTTGCCATCGTTCGTATTTTGCAAAGAAGGCGGGTATACAACCTTTCTTGATCAGGCTACAAGGTTTATGGAAACCAAGGGAATTATCATAAATACATTTACCGAGCTCCAACCCCATGCGGTTAGCTCCATAATAACACCACCACTTTACCCTGTTGGTCCGCTTCTTGATGTAGAGGGTAAAAAACATTCAACCGGTTTGGGGCCAAAGTTGGATGAGATCATAATGTGGCTGTCAGATCAGCCACCATCATCTGTGGTTTTCCTCTGCTTCGGGAGTGTATTTACTTTTGATGCTCCACAACTTGAGCAGATAGCCATGGCGCTTGAGGCCAGTGGGCAACGGTTCCTGTGGTCCATACGCTGGCCACCACCAAAGTACACTTTGGAAGCAAACGAGTACCCGACCATCGAAGAGGTACTGCCAGAGGGGTTCTTGGGACGGACAGAGAAGAAGGGAATGGTGTGCGGGTGGGCTCCACAAGTGGAAGTTCTGGCACACCCAGCAATAGGAGGGTTTGTATCTCATTGCGGGTGGAACTCCACCTTGGAGAGCCTCTGGAACGGCGTTCCGATGGCAACCTGGCCCTTGTACTTCGAGCAGAAGATAAACGCTTTTGAGCTTTTGCGGGAGTTGGGATTAGCAGTTGAATTTAAACTGGATTCCAGCATCTTTGGGGGCAAGGTTGTGATGGCAGATGAGATAGAGAGAGCCATAAAAGCTTTGATGGACTCTGAAAATCCGGTGAGGAAGAAGGTGAAGGAGATGAGCAAGAAGAGCAGGAATGCAGTGATGGATGGTGGATCTTCGTATGCTTCATTAGGGAGATTAATTGAAGATATCTTAGGAAACACAAAACTCAATGAATAGGCAATTGAACATCAATGCAATTTTCAATAAAGCGTATTACTTGATGATGTACCAGATTGCAGTTTTACATTAACATAACATACTGCTTGTTATCACTATTTACTGTTGCAGTTTTTCAAGATCTTGTTGATGTGATTGAAGTTATAGGAGGTGTGATCTTTGGTGCGGTTGATGTTAATCCAAACCAATGCTTTGAAAACAGAGAAACCAAGCATTCTTACTTCCGGTTTCCCCTCACTTGGTTTAACTTACGTTGTGTGGAATTCTGAGATTATTTTGGTTTGCAGAAAATGCGTGGTACGTTGTGCAGCCACACACGTTGGAAAAAAAGTTAGGAAAAGGAAAATGACAGAATGCATCTACAAATTTGGTTTACAGCAAGCATTGAAGTGTTGTACATCACAACTACCGACGCAATGATAAGTTTGTACCGTACAACTCAGTGAAACTTGTTGTACATCAATTCTATTAATGAATTCCATGTAAATCTCAATTATGTCGATGAATTCTATTGCTCTAGCATTAGTCGAAGGAAAAATGCATTGCGCGAGAACAATTTGCTATGTTAGGATGTGTGTTCTTGTTTAAAATAGTACTCCTTCCGTTCTGGATAAATGTTCCTAGTGAATAAAATACAGGAATTAAGAAACATGAATAATGATGTGTTGTAAAATGTGTTCTGACCATAATACTCATGAACATTAATTAAGTTCAACTATTTTAAATAATTCAGTTTCTTTGGGATGTGTTATATTAAATGCTCAACTATTTTAAATACTCCCTCCGTCCCAGATAAATGTTCATAGTAGATAAAACACAGGAATTAAGAAATATAATTAATGATGTACTGTAAAATGTGTTCTGACCATAATACCCATGAACATTAATTGAGTTCAACTATTTTAAATAATTGAGTTTCTTTGGGATGTATTATATTAAATGAAGCTTTAATGGTATATTAGGAAGAATGGTAGAGAATAGGTAAATCAAAAGTCTTTAGGAACATTAGTTGGGACATCCCAAAATAGAAAGTAGGAACATTTATCCGGGACGGAAGGAGTAATTGAGTTTCTTTAGGATGCGTTTTATTAAATGAAGCTTTAAGGGTGTATTAGGAAGAATGATAGAGAATAGGTAGATCAAAAGTCTTTAGGAACATTAGTTGAGACATCTCAAAATAGAAAGTAGGAACATTTATCCGGGACAGAAGGAGTAAACAGGAAAAGTAGTCTTCCTAAAAAAGGAATATTTTACTGATTGTGAAAGTTTTGAGCATCCTGTATCGATTTTTGTCTATTGATTATAGATAATGTGCCACCTTTGTTACAACTGCATCTGTGATGAATTATACTTGTTCATTGTCAATATAAAAGTTAAGAAAATAATACCGATGGAATAACATAATAAATTCGATAATAGATCTTGGATGTATTAAATCAAGAAATTATTAACTCAACATTGGTCGAATAAAAAACTTTAATGACTCGTAAATTGTTATTATATATATATATATATATATATATGTGTGTGTGTGTGTGTAGTATTTAATGGTTACTTTTTTATTTAACCATCAATGATTACTCTCATTATCAACCATTGGATCAAAAATTAAAGGTTGAGATTTAATAATTAGTTGCAAAATACAATTAATGCAAGTAGGTGAGTCATTTAATGCATTAAATCTCAACCTTTAATTTTTGATCCAATGGTTGATAATAAGAATAACCATTGATGGTTAAATAAAAAAGTAACCATTAAATACTCCCCATATATATATATATATATAGATTGTCAATGGTGCTCGATACCTTTCTCCTTGGACTGGGCAACAATTTGACCTTCACTCACTCCAAAGAAAGAGTCGGTGCATCTTATCTACTCGGGCCTTTAACTCAAAGCGTGAAGAAAACATATTACTTAACATTACCAACTTCATCTCTTGCTTGTTCCTTTCCTTGGCAGTATCAGAGTTATCTAGTAGCTACCTAGCTATGAAGAAGGTAGAGCTGGTTTTTATACCTGCACCAGGTATTAGTCACTTTGTATCAGCGGCAGAGTTTGCCAAGTGCTTGCTTGATAGAGATGATCGTTTGTTGATTACAATCCTAGTTATCTTTGCGCCTGACATACAGTCACTTGCTGCCTTGGATACCCGAATCAGATGCATCAACATCCCTCCCGCCGAGCAGCTTGGTCCACCCTCTTCATCAAAGTCCATAGAGAAGTTGGCGTCTGACTATATTGCGAGCAACAAGCCTCTCGTTGAACAAGCGATCATGACTGAGATACTGTCAGATGATTCTGTGCAACTTTCTGGGATTGTTATTGATTTATTTTGCACTTCCATGATTGATGTAGCTCACAAATTTAAGGTCCCTTCCTACCTTTTCTTCACATCTAGTGCAGCTTTTCTTGGTTTCATGTTGTACCTCCCAGTTCACCAGAACAAAGTTGGATCTGAGTTTGACCCCTCAGATGTCGAGTTAATAATACCGAGTTACGCGAACCCTGTTCCTACGAATGTCGTGCCTACTTTTGCATTTGACAAGGATGGGTATGCGGCCTTCCTTTATCATAGTACAAGGTTCCAAGAAACCAAGGGATTTATCATAAATTCGTTTGCCGAGCTCGAGCCCCATGCCATTTACTCTATGATGATGACACCCACACCTATTTATCCTGTTGGACCAGTACTTGATCTTAGCGTTATAGACAAGTCAACAGGGTCGGAGTCAAAGTGGAATGACATCATGACTTGGCTTGATGATCAGCCTCTGTCATCGGTGGTTTTCTTGTGCTTTGGGAGTAGAGGATGTTTTGATGCTCCGCAGCTCGAGCAGGTGGCTATGGCCCTTGAGGGCAGTGGGCAGCGATAAGATACATTGGAAAAGTCAGGAAAAAAAAAAAACTTTGTCCAGAAATCATTTTGTAACAAAAGGATAAGATACATTGGGATCCAAATGATAAGGTTCCTTCCAGTCCCTTTTTCTTGTAGCTGCAATATAAAAAATGTGGGCAGTAGTCTTTCTGCTGTTGTTCTGGTGCGGTTTCAATCCTTATCTGGACTTACTCATTCACACTAAGAATAATCCCTTATTAGTTGCTTTTCCACAATAGGGATATCTTCTACAGGGATTGATTACTTTCTTTTGTAATCAGTTTTGTCCTAGCATCGACCTCGAGTCCGACACCCTTCCTTTAATTTTTTGTCCTCACTGCAGCAGCACATGTTACCCTTATCTTTATTTCTTTAGTACTCAGCATACATCATTCTTAGACCCAGCTAGGATCTGGCCACAAAATTAGCTGCAGTCAGTCCGAAACAAGTGACACTGCACCCAAATAGTATACCTACATGGTCGATGAAAAGCGAGAAGCCATCCAATTCAGACCTTCAAAACTTATGCCTAAGGACAATATCATTATCATTATTATTTTTAATTGTCATTGTTATTGTTATTATCTATTTATTAGTTTATTATAATTGTTTGTTTTTCTCTTTAAGATCGTAATAGCTGGGATCTAGTAATGAAGAAAATGCAGACAGCCATTACTTGCCGTCCTTGTTGATTACTTGTGTATACGGACATTAATATCTCGATAATCACTGGATTTATTGTGTGCGTCTTTTGTTCCTAATAGTTGTCGAGTAGTGTTTACATAGTTTACAATGCATACATATATATGCATGCACATATTTGTTTCTAATAATTTTCTTGTGTTATGTGCATACTTGGTCACATAGATGCAGGCATACATTCACGTCTGTGTATAAAATCACACCTACATACACATATTGAAGAGGAGTTCTCAAGAAAGACCCAGTAGCCATGAGAAAGTCAGAGCTGGTGTTTGTACCTACACCAGCTATTGGTCATATTGTATCAATGATGGAGTTAGCTAAGCGATTGCTTGATAGAGATGAACGGTTGTCAGCTACAGTCCTAGTTATCCCTTGTCCCCTTGCTCCTGCAATAGAAACATATATACAAGCAGTAGCAGTCTCGGATCCCCGAATCAGATTCATCAACATTCCACCTGCTGAGATTACTTCTTCATCTAAGTCCCCAGAAAAGTCCTTTTCTCTCTTTCTTGAGACTCATAAACCCAACATCGAACACACTATCACGACCAGCCTAATGTCAGACGATTCGGTACAACTCACTGGGTTTGTTTTTGATCATTTTTGCACATTTATGATTGACATAGCCAACCAACTTGGGATTCCTTCATACGTCTTTTGCCCCTCAGGTGCAGCCTTTCTTGGATTCCTGCTGCACCTCCCAATCCGCCACAACCAAGTTGGTGTGGAGTTTGACCCTTTAGATCCCGAGTCAATCATACAGAGTTATGCGAACCCAGTTCCCACAAATGTTTTGCCATCGTTCGCATTTTGCAAAGAAGGCGGGTATACAACCTTGCTTCATCAGGCTACAAGGTTTATGGAAACCAAGGGAGTCATCATAAATACATTTACTGAGCTCCAACCCCATGCGGTTAGCTCCATAATAACTCCACCACTTTACCCTGTTGGTCCGCTTCTTGACGTAGAGGGTAAAAAACATTCAACCGGTTCGGGGCCAAAGTTGGATGAAATCATGCTGTGGTTGTCAGATCAGCCACCATCATCTGTGGTTTTCCTCTGCTTCGGGAGTGTATTTACTTTTGATGCTCCACAACTTGAGCAGATAGCCATGGCGCTTGAGGCCAGTGGGCAACGGTTCCTGTGGTCCATACGCTGGCCACCACCAAAGTACACTTTGGAAGCAAGCGAGTACCCAACCATCGAAGAGGTACTGCCAGAGGGGTTCTTGGGACGGACAGAGAAGAAGGGAATGGTGTGCGGGTGGGCTCCACAAGTGGAAGTTCTGGCACACCCAGCAATAGGAGGGTTTGTATCTCATTGCGGGTGGAACTCCACCTTGGAGAGCCTCTGGAACGGCGTTCCGATGGCAACCTGGCCCTTGTACGCCGAGCAGCAGATAAACGCTTTTGAGCTTTTGCGGGAGTTGGGATTAGCAGTTGAATTTAAACTGGATTCCAGCATCTTTGGGGGCAAGGTTGTGATGGCAGATGAGATAGAGAGAGCCATAAAAGCTTTGATGGACTCTGAAAATCCGGTGAGGAAGAAGGTGAAGGAGATGAGCAAGAAGAGCAGGAATGCAGTGATGGATGGTGGATCTTCGTATGCTTCATTAGGGAGATTAATTGAAGATATCTTAGGAAACACAAAACTCAATGAATAGGCAATTGAACATCAATGCAATTTTCAATAAAGCGTATTACTTGATGATGTACCAGATTGCAGTTTTACATTAACATAACATAAGAGCATCTCCAATGTAGAGAATTAGTTCTTAGTTTTTAGGTGGGCTCCACCTTGTCACATAAGATTTTCACTCACTATCACATTTAAGAACTAACTTCCCCAATATTTGGTTCTTCAACTTGGTTCTTAGGTAGGCTCCACAATACCACCTAGAATTTTCACTCACTACCTCATTTATTTTATACTTTTCATACAAATTAATTTCTTTATAGTTTTAATTAATATATTTTGCATATTTTAAATTAATATTTTTTATTGTCTTGATTAATATTTTATATATTAAATTTCTTGATTTTTTAATAAATTAATTCATTTTTGAGAAAGTGGCGTCTTAAAGGGTGGGGGGGGCGCATAGCAGGCAAGGTGGAGACATCTCACACAAATTTTGTTTTGCATGGGCTAAGAATTAGTTCTTAAATAAGAACTGGGAAGAACTCAAATTTTTTAGAACCAAAATAAGAACTCTCCCAATGTATTAAGAACCTGCCATTGAGTTCTTATGGGCTAAGAACTCCACATTGTGGATGCCCTAATGCGTGTTATCACTATTTACTATTGCAGTTTATCAAGATCTTGTTAATGTGATTGAAGTTATAGGAGGTGTGATCTTTGGTGCGGTTGATGTCATTCCAAACCAATGCTTTGAAAACAGAGAAACCAAGCATTCTTATATCCCGCTTGGTCGTGTGTTTTGTCCAAAATGCAACTTATTTGCAAAAATTGTGTTTCAATGCTGCGACAGAAAAATCAGCGTTTTAAAATGCTGGAATTCTCAGCTTTTTTCCAAAACACAGGTTTTAAAACGATGCTAACAAAAAAAAGCTGTGTATTGAAGTGATATTTCAAACAAAACTACAGATTTGGTTTACAACAAGCACTGGAGTGTTGTACAGCACAACTACCGATGCAATGATAAGTTTGTACTGTACAACTGAGTGAAACTTGTTGTACATCAATTCTGTTAATGAATTCGTTGTAAATCTCAATTATGTTGATGAATTTTATTGCTGTAGCATTACTCGAAAGAAAAATGTATTGCGCGAGAATAGTTTGCTATGTTAGGATGTGTGTTCTTGTTTAAGATAGTAAACAGGAAAAGTAGTCTTCCTAAAAAAGGAATATTTTACTTTTGCAAATTTGTTATCTTTAGGACAATCATGTAGAAGATTGTGAAAGTGTTGAACATCCTGTATCTATTTTTGTCTATTGATTATAGATAATGTGCCACCTTTGTTACAACTGCATCTGTGATGAATTATACTTGTTCATTGTCAATATAGAAGTTAAGAAAAGAAAAACATAAGAAATTCGATTAATAGATCTTGGATGTATTAAATCAAGAAATTATAACCTCAACATTGGTCCAATAAAAAACTTTGATGACTCGTAAATTGTTATTAGATTTCAATATATATATATATATATATATATATATTAATATATATTGTCAATGGTGCTCGATAACTTCTCCTTGGACTGGGCAACAATTTGACCTTCACTCACTCCAAAGAAAGAGTCGGTGCATCTTATCTACTCGGGCCTTTAACTCAAAGCATGAAGAAAACATATTACTTAACATTACCAACTTCATCTCTTGCTTGTTCCTTTCCTTGGCAGTATCAGAGTTATCTAGTAGCTACCTAGCTATGAAGAAGGTAGAGCTGGTTTTTATACCTGCACCAGGTATTAGTCACTTTGTATCAGCGGCTGAGTTTGCCAAGTGCTTGCTTGATAGAGATGATCGTTTGTCGATTACAATCCTAGTTATCTTTGCGCCTGACAATCAGTCACTTGCTGCCTTGGATACCCGAATCAGATGCATCAACATCCCTCCCGCCGAGCAGCTTGGTCCACCCTCTTCATCAAAGTCCATAGAGAAGTTGGCGTCTGACTATATTGCGAGCAACAAGCCTCTCGTTGAACAAGCGATCATGACTGAGATACTGTCAGATGATTCTGTGCAACTTTCTGGGATTGTTATTGATTTATTTTGCACTTCCATGATTGATGTAGCTCACAAATTTAAGGTCCCTTCCTACCTTTTCTTCACATCTAGTGCAGCTTTTCTTGGTTTCATGTTGTACCTCCCAGTTCACCAGAACAAAGTTGGATCTGAGTTTGACCCCTCAGATGTCGAGTTAATAATACCGAGTTACGCGAACCCTGTTCCTACGAATGTCGTGCCGACTTTTGCATTTGACAAGGATGGGTATGCGGCCTTCCTTTATCATAGTACAAGGTTCCAAGAAACCAAGGGATTTATCATAAATTCATTTGCCGAGCTCGAGCTCCATGCCATTAACTCCATAATGATGACACCCACACCTATTTATCCTGTTGGACCAGTACTTGATCTCAGCGTTATAGACAAGTCAACAGGGTCGGAGTCAAAGTGGAATGACATCATGACTTGGCTTGATGATCAGCCTCTGTCATCGGTGGTTTTCTTGTGCTTTGGGAGTAGAGGATGTTTTGACGCTCCGCAGCTCGAGCAGGTGGCTATGGCCCTTGAGGGCAGTGGGCAGCGATTCCTTTGGTCCATCCGCCGGCCCCCACCAAAGGGAACGTTTGGGTTGCCAACCGAGTATCAGAATGCCCAGGAGGTACTTCCAGTGGGGTTCTTGGAACGGACAGAGAAGAGAGGGATGGTGTGCGGGTGGACACCACAAGTGGAAGTTCTTGCCCACCCTGCGATTGGAGGTTTTGTATCTCATTGCGGGTGGAACTCTATCTTGGAGAGCCTATGGTATGGTGTTCCTATTGTGACTTGGCCTTTGTTTGCGGAGCAACAGATAAACGCTTTTCAGCTAGTGCGGGAGTTGGGATTGGGTGTTGAGTTGAAATTGGATTACCGCCTCGGTGGTGGTTATGGCAGATGTTATAGAAAGAGCAATAAATTCCCTGATGGACGATGGCAACGAAGTGAGGATCAGGGTTAAGGAGATGAGTGAGAAGAGCAGGAAGGCAGTGGCAGATGGTGGATCTTCCTATGCTTGTATCGGACAATTAATTGAAGATTTGCTGAAAAACATAGAAGTAATAGATAAGTTGAACTTTTGGAGTGTTGTTTGGAAAGTAGTAGTAATAAATTTCATGGTCAAGTGCCTAGCTACAATGTCAAATGTCTTCTTACGTACCATCTACGTGTAAACAATGCAGTTGGTACCCTTTGTTTTGGACATAAATATTTACTTGCATTCGATGATATGAACTTCTCTCTAGTTCTTCGATTGTGATGGCAGATGTGATTGAGAAAGCAAAGCAATAAAGTGCCAGATGGGCTATAACAACACAACCCGGTGAGGGACGGTGGATCTTCCTATGCTTTTGTAGGACGATTGATTGATTGATTGAAAAACATAGCAGCCATAGATGATTGAACTTGAAATGTTTTCGGAAAATAATAGAAATTATTTGGATATGCGTCCGTTTGTGAAGACGTCGTTGATGTGAAATAAAATAACCCAACCTGCTTGATACGAACACTAATTAACAAAAATTTACTGATATTTGGCCCTCCAAAAGAAGGAACAACTAAAAATGATATTGTTCACTGAAGTTGGCGTTCAACAGAAAAACAAACCTCATCATGTTTTTGTAATAACGCATTAGCGTTTTCTAATAATTAATTAGTTCTTGAAAGAGAAGCCAACTTCGTTTAGGATACATATATATAATAAGAGCAGTGCTATTCCCACCCCCAATATTGCTGAGTATATCCCTTCACCATTATTACAAAATTGCCATAATTTTAAAAGACTATATTATCCTTAAAATTTTTGAGAACCATAAGATATGTGCGGCACCCCTTACCGCACGCTTAATGGTATGTGCGGCACCCCCAGTCGCACGCCCTAAGGTATGTGCGGCGGACCAGTGCCGCACATTTCTTAGGGCGTGCGGCGGGCGCACACCGTCAGATTCCTCAAAAAATTCAAAAATCATTAAAAAATTTAACCAAAATGCGTGTTTCAAGCCTAAGTAGTGGCTTGACTTTGTGCAATTTTTAGGAAGCTAAATCGAAGTGGATGAAGCTTCAAAACAAATGGAGAGGATAGAGATTAGATGATAGAGAGAGAATTGGGGATCCCCTAATTTTTTCCAGCTTCTAATTCGGCCGTCGATTTACAGGTCTGATTAACATGTTCATTGTTCGCAATCTTTATCCATTTATAATTCTCGCAAGTTATAATTTTCTTCTTCCTTAATCTTGTTGTAGTTGATCGATTAGAAAAGATGGAAGACCTGCAGCCTTCGACTCCTTCCCCTAATTCTTGTCCCGATAATGGCTCCACCGTTCAATCTCGATTCAAAGACTTTTGCAAGGTTTTTAATTAATTAATTTGGGTGGGTGAGAATTGGGGGTTTATTGTTAAAGGGTAAAATAGAAAAAAAGTTGGGGTATACTTAGTAATATAGGTGGTATAATATTTGAAGGGAGGGTGAACTAAGTAAATGGGTATACTTAGCAATTTTGGGGGTTGGAATAGCAAATCCCATATAATAAGCTGCACTCTTTCTTGTGAGTGGTGCTTAGTTGACTATGCAAGATCGATGATGACGAAAAGGAAACCTCATGGATGATGAAAGTGATATGGCATCTTATTCAGTTGAGGCCTTAACACATATAGAAATCATATATTTTTAGATTGTGATATGCAGATATAGCACTGCAAGTGTTAGTCCTTCATCGTATATATATACTACACACGTACAATCCATTTCAAGAAAATCATTCTCTCTTTAAGAAGAAAACGGATTACATACATACAAACACACAAATTAGGAAGAGTGTAGTAGCTAGCATAGCCATGAAGAAGGCAGAGTTAGTGTTTATACCTGCACCAGGGATTGGTCACTTTGTAGCGACGACGAGTTTGCAAAGAGCTTGCTTGATAGAGATGATCGTTTGTCGTTACAATCCTAGTTATCCGTCCACCAGGTGCTCTGAAGTACAGTCACCTGCTGCCTCGGATACCCAAATCGATGCATCAACATCCCTCCTGTTGAGCCACCCTCTTCCTCAAAGTATGAGAAGTTCATTTCCGATTACATTGAGAGCCATCGGGCCCATGTCAAACACGCCATCATGACGAGATACTGTCGATGATTCGGTCCAACTTTCGGGATAGTGGTTGATTTTTTCGCTCTTCCATGATAGACGTCGCTCACCAATTCAAGGTCCCTTCGTACCTCTTCTTCACATCTGGTGCTGCTTTTCTAGGTTTCATGCTGCACCTCCCAGTCCGCCACAACCAAGTTGGAGCTGAGTTTGACCCATCAGATGTCGACTCAAACATATCTAGTTACGTGAACCCAGTTCCTACAAATGTCTTGCCATCTTTTTCATTCGACAAGGATGGCTACACGGCCTTCCTTTATCACGGTACAAGGTTCAAAGAAACCAAGGGATTTATCATCAACACATTTTCCGAGCTCGAGCCCCATGCCATTAGCTCCCTGATGACAGCACCACCGCCAGTTTATGCTGTTGGACCGCTGCTTGACCTCAAGGTAAATGTTGTGGTTTTAAACCACCAATATTACAGGAACAGGTGCTCCAAATAAATACAGTAGATTAATAATAGAGAGCCTAATACAGTGAAATCTAAATAGATCCTCACCAAGACGCTCAATAAATACAATAAAAGGGGGTAGGGGACCTAATACAACCAGATCTACAAATTAACAAATAACGGTGAGTGTAGATCACCGAGTCCTTCGTTGATCTGTAAGACAGTGATTAGAACCAAGCAAAACAGAGATATACGTTAGGACAAAGTAAATGGAAAGATCAGAACAAGCAGAGACACAAGGGGCTTTGATACGCGGCGAATGTCGCCACCGACTCGTAACTGGTGCAAGCACCTCGGCTGTAAAGCAACACCTTAGGCTCAGTAACCCTTCTCCATTCTAGTCCACCAAACGAATCCTTATGCTTCTAACCCCACACACTAGCTCCGGCAAAGAACCCCGACACCCCCAAACCCAGTTTCCGGTAGCCCTCAAACCAGAACACAACTCAACAGCTCCTACACAGGCTGACCTAAGTACCTCCCACCACCGTACCCGAGACCCACAAAGAAACGACGAAGGCCACAGACCCACCGGCGTACTCTCTCTCACTCACACTTGCTGTGACTCACCACTCGTAACACAAGGATAGAGAAGAGGAAGAGAGAGAGACAAACAGGGCTGAAAAAGCAGTCGTTTTTAGAGAGAGAGGGTTTTTGGTGAGGGAAGAACACCTAACACAATCTAGCCAAGATATGCCTTAGGTCACACACACGGCTCGAGGGGGCAGGCCAGCTTTAAATATGGCGGCTGGAGAGAAGATAAGAGGGCGAGAAGGAGCGTGTATGAGAAGTCTCCAGAAGGAGCCTTCCGTGTGTGCGCTGGTCGCTGGGCGGGCTTCCAGGAGATTGGGCTTGGGAATGGGCCATAAGACAAGGGCTGCCACATGAACATTGGGCCAGGCCAGGTAATATAACATTCTCCACCTTGGAGCAAGTGCAGGTAAAAGACATAGGGGACTCGTATGGACTTTTATAAAACAGGGTTCATCATTGCCTATCCTTCACTTGATCCAACACACAGCTGGACCAAGCAAAGGAGGAAACTGACTTGTATCAACACACAAAGCGAGAACAAGCCAGTCACCTTGGCAGCCACTAAGACAGCCAAGGATTTAAGAGGGGGTAACAAAACAGAACAAAAGTTCAATCACCAGTATCCAGTTTCAAAATTTTCAAACAAGACAGAAAGTTTTTCACAGGTAGGCACTTGGTGCCCATATCAGCAGGATTTAATTTGGTATCAACTTTCTCAAGGTAAACAATGCATTTGGCGACAACATCGCGGATAAAATGAAATCTAACGTCGATATGCTTTGTTCTATCGTGAAAAACAGGGTTTTTGCAAAGTTGAATACCGGATTGACTGTCAGAAAACACAATTACTTTTTCTTTCAGAAAGCCAATTTCAGAAATTAATCCTTTAAGCCATATGGCTTCCTTGATTGCTTCAGTTATGGCTACATACTCAGCCTCCGTTGTGGACAGGGCCACAATAGGCTGCAATTGTGATTTCCAGCTGATGCATGATCCACACAAAGTGAAGACATAGGAGGTTGTGGATTTCCTATGGTCTTTATCATTAGCGTAATTGGAGTCAACAAATCCTACAAGCCTAATTCCTTTTTCTGTTTTTGAAAATTTAATGCCATAATTCCTAGAGTGTATTAGGTACCTCAATAACCATTTCAAGGCTTGCCAATGGGGCAGGCCTGGGTTTGACATGTATCGGCTTAGGCAACTAAGGGCGTAAGCAATGTCGGGCCGGGTACTAACCATCAAATACATGACGGAACCTATGGCATTGGAATACGGGATTTTCTTCATTTGTTCAGTTTCAATTTCGTTCTTAGGGCATTGGTCTCTGCTAAGGACGAAATGGGCAGCAAGGGGAACATCCACAGATTTCGCATCTTTCATGGCAAATTTACTCAAAATTTTATCAACATATGAAATCTGATTAAGACAAACTACCGAAGACTTTCGGTCTCTAATTATGTTCATTCCCAGAATTTTATTAGCATCTCCTAAATATTTCATGTCAAATTTCGCACTTAAGCGGTTTTTAACAAATTCAATAGATTTAGAGCATGGGCTAATAAGCAGCATATCATCCACATATATGAGCAAGAAAACAGGCACATCTTTTTCATTCTTGAAATATAAGCAATGATCATAAGCACTTCTATTAAATTTCAGGTCAATCATGCATTGATCAAATTTGATATTCCACATGCGCGGTGACTGTTTTAGCCCATATAAAGATTTCTTAAGCAAGCAAACATAATCAGGAAACTGTTTGTCTATGTATCCCTCAGGCTGTGTCATAAAAATTTTTCATTTAATTCTCCATGTAAAAAGTTTTCACATCCATTTGCTTCAATTCCCAATCGAATTGAGCAACAAGGGCAAGCATAATCCTCACAAGTAGTAAACTTGACTACGGGAGAAGATTTCGTGTAGTCTATTCCCTCTTTTTGAGTAAATCCTTTAGCCACTAATCTTGCCTTAAATCTTATGTTAGAATTGGATTCAGATTTTATCTTGTAGAGCCATTTACACGCAACAACAGAACTGTTTTTGGGCCTAGGGACTAAGGTCCAGGTTTCATTCACATGCAACGAGTTCATTTCTTCATTCATGGCTACAATCCATTCATTACAGCTTGCAGATTTTAAGGCTTGATTATAAGTCTTGGGTTCACAGTTATCAATAGATTCAAAGACACTAAAGGCAAAGGATGTCATGTGAAAATCATCAAAACGAGAGGGAGGTCTAATAATGCGTCTAGACCTATCGCGACTCACCGATAGTCATTTAAATCAGAATTTTCATCTTCCAAGTTTTCTATGACATCTTCTTCAACAGAAGGATTTTCAGCATTGCCATTTTCAGGATTAACAGTTTCAGTTTCAGGGAGAGATTCAGTCTCAGTTTGATCAAGGGGGGCAGTAGGGTTTGGTGTGAAAGGGTGCTCCACCATAACAGGAGCATTGGGGGGAACAGGTTCATTTGGCACATTTAAACAGGGAAAGTCATTTTCGTTAAACACAACGTCTCTACTAACTATGACTTTGAAACCTGGTTCGTCTTTAAGCCACAACCTGTAGCCTTTCACCCCATCAGGGTACCCTAGGAACACACACCTAACCGCTCGAGGATCAAGTTTATCTTTCTTTTGGTGTGCATAGGCAGCACAACCAAAGACACGAAGGTTTGAAAAATCAATTTCTTTTTCGAGAAAAACAGATTCAGGACATCTACCGTTAAGGGGGACAGAAGGGGACCTATTTATGATGTAGGCAGCAGTCAACACTGCTTCTCCCCAAAACCGTTTGGAGAGACCCGAGGTTTCTAGCATTGCCCTAACACGGTCCAACAGGGTTCGATTCATGCGCTCAGCAACACCGTTTTGCTGTGGGTTGTACGGCACAGTTTTGTGCCTCCTAATACCGTTTTCAGCGCAGAATGTGTCGAATTCGTGATTGCAGAATTCGAGCCCGTTATCAGTCCTAAGAGTTTTAATCCTTTTTCCAGTTTGGTTTTCAATTAACATTTTCCAATTTTTGAACTTTTCAAACGCATCAGATTTGTTTTTCATCAGAAACACCCAGACTTTTCGAGAAAAGTCATCGATGATGGACAAGAAATAACGGTTACCACCTTGAGTGGGCACTCCGGAAGGCCCCCAAACATCCGCGTGGATGTATTCAAGGAATTTCTTGCTAGAGGTCTTGTTTAAGGAGGGGGTGGGAAGCCGACCCTATGGTGTTTACTTCTAACACACGTTTCACAAAGGGCACATCTGTAAATTTTTCTTTTCCAAAATTCCAGTTTGTGAAGCATTTCAAGGCCCTTGTTACTCATGTGTCCTAATCTTTTATGCCATAAAACCATTTTATCATCTTTCACAACATTTGCATAATTAAGAGACACAGAATAGCATTGCACACATAGAGGTTTCTACGTTTTTCGGCCTTAAAAATTACTAAGGATCCTTTGACAATTTTCATTACCCCTTTCCCCACCTACCTTCTAACCCATCATCTTCTAAGGCAAAGACATGAAATCAGATTGTTACACAATTCGGGGACATGGCGAGCATTTTTAAGAGTCACGAATTTCCAGATTCAAATTTTAAACACACTTCACCAATTCCAGAATATGACATTTCTTTTCGTTTGCTAACGAAACGAACCGATTTTACTTCATTATAAACGAAAACAGGCTTTTAATGGGAGTCATGTGAAATGTGCATGCTGAATCTATTAACCATTCAGTTTCACAAACAGAAGTGGAGTTCACAGAATTCACACAAGATTCATCAAATTCGGTAACCATAAACACATTTGCATCATCATCACTTCCAGCGCCATGTTACGGTCATTTTGCCCATTTTGTTTAAAATTCTTCTTTTAGGGTTTGTGCACTCTTTTCGAAATGTCCCGTTTCCCCAGTTGTAACATTTTCTTCCTCCTACCCTAGATTTCGACCTGCTTTTGCTTCTACCCTTCTTCTTTTCAGAAGTTTGGCCCTGATTTTCCTTTTGGTATTTTTGACCATTGTTTCTGTTTTGTGTTCTACCTCTAACCATATGAACTTCACTAGTCGATGATTTACCCTTTGTCTTTAATTCCAATTCCTTACTCTTTAAACCGTTTATTACTGTTTCTAGAGTCAAGGCATCCCTTCCATATTTGTTTGCGGCTTTTACATCCGCATATGACTCAGGGATAGCATTCAGAAGGACAATAGGGGTATATTCATCTATGTGTTTATCACCAGTCTGTTTGATATCTTGTACAAGCTTTGTAAAGACATCAATGTTGTCGTCCATGTCTTTGGTTAGGTCAAGTTGAAATCGGAAAAACTTTTCAAGAAGATAGAGTTTGTTTGGTAAAGACGTTTCAAAATACAGTTCTTCAAGTTTTTCCCACAAGGCTTTTGCAGTTTCAAGTTTTCCAACTTTTCGTAAAACAGAGTCTGAAAGTTTCAAAATGATGGATGAATAAGCACATTCATCCATATCAGCCCTGATTTCTTCAGAATCATTTTCAGAAAACTTTAATGTTATAGCTTTGAAAACCCTTTCTTTTATCAAAATACCTTTCATCTTTTGTTGCCAGATAGAAAAGTCGGTTTTCCCATTAAAGGGTTCTAAATCGTGTAATGAGTTTGAAGAACCAGCCATTTAAAAAACTTTTGCAGACCAAAGGTGATAAACAGAAAGTTCCCACAAATATACCAACCAATATCCAAAAAACAGGGGACTCAGAAGCAAATAAGCAGAACTAGGATAAGCAGAAATAACTACAGAACATGCAATACCCAGGCAACTACACAAAGGAGTTAACAACGCATGCAACACCAACCAGTAGTCACACACACAGAGTATAGCAACCACGCAGTTTAAAAAATAACGATGAAAAAACAAAATATTGCGAGAAGGGAAGACTAGCTCACCAAGAAACCCTAGACTAGGGTTTCTTTTTGGATTTGGATTGAAGGGAGCCCGTTGCTCACTATTGACCGCGTTGACCGTCGTTAACCGTCGTTGACCACCGTCTCCGTACACCCGAGCACCACGAACCTTGCTCTGATACCACTGTTGTGGTTTTAAACCACCAATATTACAGGAACAGGTGCTCCAAATAAATACAGTAGATTAATAATAGAGAGCCTAATACAGTGAAATCTAAATGGATCCTCACCAAGACGCTCAATAAATACAATAAAAGGGGGTAGGGGACCTAATACAACCAGATCTACAAATTAACAAATAACGGTGAGTGTAGATCACCGAGTCCTTCGTTGATCTGTAAGACAGTGATTAGAACCAAGCAAAACAGAGATATACGTTAGGACAAAGTAAATGGAAAGATCAGAACAAGCAGAGACACAAGGGGCTTTGATACGCCGGCGAATGTCGCCACCGACTCGCCGTAACTAGTGCAAGCACCTCGGCTGTAAAGCAACACCTTAGGCTCAGTAACCCTTCTCCATTCTAGTCCACCAAACGAATCCTTATGCTTCTAACCCCACACACTAGCTCCGGCAAAGAACCCCGACACCCCCAAACCCAGTTTCCGGTAGCCCTCAAACCAGAACACAACTCAACAGCTCCTACACAGGCTGACCTAAGTACCTCCCACCACCGTACCCGAGACCCACAAAGAAACGACGAAGGCCACAGACCCACCGGCGTACTCTCTCTCACTCACACTTGCTGTGACTCACCACTCGTAACACAAGGATAGAGAAGAGGAAGAGAGAGAGACAAACAGGGCTGAAAAAGCAGTCGTTTTTAGAGAGAGAGGGTTTTTGGTGAGGGAAGAACACCTAACACAATCTAGCCAAGATATGCCTTAGGTCACACACACGGCTCGAGGGGGCAGGCCAGCTTTAAATATGGCGGCTGGAGAGAAGATAAGAGGGCAGAGAAGGGAGCGTGTATGAGAAGTCTCCAGAAGGAGCCTTCCGTGTGTGCGCTGGTCGCTGGGCGGGCTTCCAGGAGATTGGGCTTGGGAATGGGCCATAAGACAAGGGCTGCCACATGAACATTGGGCCAGGCCAGGTAATATAACAGTAAAAGAGAAGTCAACATTGTCGGGGTCAAAGAGGGATGAGATCATGACTTGGCTAGAGGATCAGCCTCCATCATCGGTGGTTTTTCTATGCTTTGGGAGTGGAGGAAGTTTTGATGCTTTACAGATCGAGCAAATCGCTATGGCCCTTGAGGGCAGTGGGCACAGATTCCTTTGGTCCATCCGCCGCCCTCCACCCAAGGAGTCTTTGCAGATGCCAACCGAATACCAGAATATTCAAGAAGTACGCCGAAGGGTTCTTGGAGCGGACAGAGAAGAGGGAATGGTTTGCGGTTGGGCTCCACAAGTGGAAATTCTCGCCTACCCTGCAATTGGAGGGTTTGTATCTCATTGTGGATGGAACTCTACCTTGGAGAGCCGTGGTACGGTGTTCCTATTACAACTTGGCCTTTGTATGCTGAACAACAGATAAACTCTTTTGAGCTTGTTCGGGAGTTGGGATTGGCGTTGAATTGACATTGGATTACCGCCAGGTTAGTGGCGACGTGGTTATGGCAGATGTTATAGAGAGAGCCATAAATTGCCTGATGGATAATGACAA
Organism: Platycodon grandiflorus; assembly: GCA_016624345.1. NCBI lineage: Eukaryota > Viridiplantae > Streptophyta > Magnoliopsida > Asterales > Campanulaceae > Platycodon > Platycodon grandiflorus. The sequence continues at coordinate 15,285,390 of CM028365.1, read as the reverse complement.
CCCGGTGAGGAACAGGGTGAAGGAGGTGAGTGACAGGAGCAGGAAGGCAGTGGTGGATGGTGGATCTTCTTATGCTTCTTTAGGACGATTAATTGAAGATATGCTCGGAAACATTAAAGCAATGAATCCTTGAACTGGGCTTTGGAAATAATAAAGTTTGAAGTTATATTTAGTTTGAATAAAGTTTGAAGTGTATTCAATAATATCCTGTTACGAGCTATATGTGCTAGTAAAGTGTTTGATTAATCATTCTCGTGTATTAAGAAATCATCTATGTGAACTTACTTCTTTTCACCACCCATCAAGTTATAAAAAACTCATTTGTATATTTCTCCAAAACCTTAATATTCTAGCCTCACAAAGAGGGTTCATTCACAATCTAATGGAACAGATCATAGAAATATTGACGCCACAGTAAATATTTTTAGTAGACTAAACCTCCTTTATCATGTCTTCTAAGGGGGATCCTAACATGATATCACTTCAAGAAGAGAGATATAGTTAAGATTGAAACTGTAGAAATTAATATTATAGGAAACCACAATAGGAAGAACACAAAATCTTTAAAAGCCTTCCGTCAAACAAGGTTATGAGCCCGAGATTGGCTCTCTTCTTTTAGGCATTAAGTCACAAGATTCATGAGAACTGAGAGAAGCCAACCGACAAAACCAAATCGCAAGCATCGTAATTGGTGGAAATCACATTTGGAAGCATAAGAAAAATCATTAGTGAGGGAGGGTGGGTAAAAGATATATTGCAGTATGCAGATAGTTTGGAGGCATGCACAGTTATGTTCAGTTGGAATTAAGTGTATTCATTGTCCTATTACTATCTATGTGCGCTACTGCAGTTGGTACGGTTTGTTATTCAAATAAATTGTTTGGATTATGCCATAAGCCTATTTCTGGAATGACTTGTTTTGGCATTAACTAACTAGTCCCTAAGACTTTATGTAGAAGCCACTTCTATCACAAGATATTACGTAGAAGCCACTTCTATCACAAGATATTTCTGGAATGACTCGATCTAGTGCACTTGCTAGTATTCGATTTTGACCACATCAAATTTTTGGCGCCGTTGCCGGGGATTGGCAACAAATATCAAGTAATAAGTGTAAGTAAATTACGGATACTAGCAAGTGCACTAGATCAAGTAATAAGTGTAAGTAAATTACGGATTATCGAACCCAAGGGATTGGCAACAAATATCAAAATCAATTATTTTTCACTTTAATCTAGACGAACAATTATCTTGAGATGTGATTTAAAACTAAAGAAAGCAAGTAAAAGTAATCACAGAATTTAGAGATATCAATGAGAGAAAACGCTAGGTCTAGGTTCACCAATTCACTTCCAAGTAATAAATCAACGACTTCAGGTATCAACTGATTATTTATGTGCGACAACGGAATTTCCTAATCTAATCAATATTCTCTCTCGAGCAATATCAATTCTATTGTTAACTGACAACCTACGTATCTCTAGGTAGATTTAGAAAGAAAACAAAACATTAGGGTTTGTGAAATCCTCTTAGCTTTCGAGATGATCTATAGCTAATTGCGTGTATCAACCCATCTATCTCTAGCATGGATTTAGATCCACGGTGTAAATTCCCATGATCCATCACATGAAATCTCCTCTCGGTCTCATCCACATGATTTAAATCAATTAAAAGGTGGCCAATCTTTCAAAGCATTAAGAACAAGAAAATACACTCACACAATTATAATTCAAATTGTTACCCTAGTCGAATCAATATTAAATATTCATGAATTGGCTACCCTAAAACCTAGCTTTATGAATTTAGTTCATAATTAAATAAACAAAATCCATAGCATTCAAAAGATATATAAAATTAAGCATATGAGATAGAAGATTAAAATTGATAAAAGTAATGAATACAATACTTGAACCTTGGAAGAATTGTTACGATCTTCTTCTCTTTGTTTTTTTCAAAGACGACTCTAAAAACTGAATCCCTAAACCTAGCCTAAAAGGGATATATTTATACCTACCTAAAATACAATACTTTTGGGAAAAGGAATCCAATACAAAAAGGAAACCAAAAAGGATTGGAAAAGGGGAAACAAATCAACCAAGGCTGCCGTCTCATGAAGGGCAAATTTCCATCTTTTTCCTTCAGCTTTTAAGAATTTGCACAAAGACCCCCTGAACTTTTAAATAAGCTTCAAAGTCTTCCAAATTTGCATGATTGACCCCTTAAACCCTGGAACTATAAAATAACACTAAAACAAAACATTAGATTACAAAAACCTCGAAAATTAGTAAAATTTAAGCTCGAATAATACCCAATAAATGAGTAAAATACTCACTTATCAAATACCCCCAAACTTAGACTTTTGCTCGTCCTCGAGTAAAACAAGAAAACTAATAAATACAAAAATTGAAATATTTACAAGATATATATTTTTTTCTTTTCACAAGTCAAGGCGCGACATGGCACTACACAATGCCTCAGCGTAGAATTACAACAATTTGCAAATAACAACATATAGCAACAAGTTTAAACTTTCACTCAATAGTCATCAATCTCATTTTAAATCTCCGTGTGTGTGTGCAAACCATGTCTCAACACCTTCAAAACTTGAAATTCCTTATAAGGACAAGTACTCCATCCATTCCCCAAATGTCACATGAACAAACCTTCACGAATAATTTATATATCAAAGCTTTTCATGAAACGTAAAAACACGTAATTACTCCCATCCATTACTAAAGGGTAAAAGATATATTGCAGTATGCATATAGTTTGGAGGCATGCACAGTTATGTTCAGTTGGAATTAAGTGTATTCATTGTTCTATTACTATCTATGTGCGCTAGTGCAGTTGGTACGGTTTGTTATTCAAATAAATTGTTTGGATTATGCATTCGTCTACCAAGTAGACATTGACGTGAACTTCACAAGCTGTTTCTACCAATGCAGTTTTATGAGCCCAAGTTTGTAAGTCTGCTCGCAAGTTATCACGTCACACGTGATAGCCAAGTGAACATCGAGCTCAGGACGTTTAGCTCGGAGCCTGAGCATGAGCCTTGGCCAGGGTGCACGCATAAGCCTATTTCTGGAATGACTTGTCTTGGCATTAACTAACTAGTCCCTAAGACTTTACGTAGAAGCCACTTCTATCACAAGATATTGCTTTCTAAATTTGGATTGCTTAGACGAATAATTTTTCCTCAATAAGAGGGAATTCTAAACCAAGTAAATTACTCATTCGTAAATTGTTTGTAACCCCCCTTATTCATTTTGATCCACACTCAACTCGCTTTCACTAACCCATTGACGAAGAAGAGGAAGGAGATGAGCGGCATGAGGAGGAATACTGTGATTGATGGTGGTTCTTTGTTCCTTTTGCCCCAAATGATGATCCTCCTTTTCCATCAACCATGTTAGTCATTTTCAAACCTGTTCTTACTTTTTCAAAAAATTAGTCCCATCTTTTAATTTCCAAACTGTCCCAATCAGGCCTTTTCCAAGTTGAAGGAGATTGTTCAGATTCATTTCCAGTAGGTAGAGGCATGAGCATATATTATAGAAAGACAACTACAGATGCACATGCTGATATTTGAGTGTTTTACAGTTGAGTCATAATTGTTTCTCTTTCTCATTAATCAACTAGAGAAGCTGAAGAAGGAGATCTGCTCCACCATATGAGTTTTCCGATAATGGTAAGTAATGCGTTGCGGATAATTTGAGTAATGAACAGAATTGCCCTCTTCAACTGTGAAAAAGTAGGGTTATATTTATCTAAAAAAGAGTTGGGGGGGGGGTGGGTTGGTTGTCCTTCACTAATTGGTGAGGTCCGTGAGGATGTTAACTTTTCACTAATATGGTATAATATGAGTTTCTTTTTGTTATTGGTGCTCAGTTGCCTAAGAAGAACATGAGATCATGAACGATGGAGATGAACAAGCGTTTAACCCCCCCCTCGCCCTGCGAAATTACTAACGTGCCCTTTTCTTCAAAATTTTTTTAAAAACTAACCTAAAATTACAGTTGCCCCCTAGATTTTAAAGATTTACAGTAGCCCCCTTTACTTTTTAATAGTTATAGCCGCCCCCCTAGATTTAAATAAAAAATTTACAGCATTCCCCTTAATTTTTAATAATTACAGCTGCCCCCTAGGTTTACTTTTAGACCCCCTTATTTTTATAGTTTACAACCTCCTCCATATAAAATAAATTATTACAAATAGCTCCTTAATTTTTTAATATTTAAAACTACCCCTATAAAATTACACTTAGGTCCCTTAAAATTTATTACTAGGCCCTTAAAATGTTACAAATAGCCTCTTGACTTTTTAATATTTAAAACTGCACCCTATAAAATTACACTTAAATCCCCTAAAAATTTACTACTAAACTCTTAAAATGTTACAAATAACCCCCCTTTCCACCCCGACTACATTACTAAATTACTCCTAATTTTTAACATAAATTAGAATCTAACTTCAAAATTTCTCAAACTAAAACTCTCAACTCTCTCTAATACTCTCTCTCTCACACATTACTCTCATTACTCTCTGCATTAAAGGTATGTTTTTCATATACTTTGTATTAAATTAATTTTGTTACTTCCTCCGTCCCTAAATTATTATCTTCCTTTCCTTTTTTGTCCGTCCCAAAATAATTGTCTTGTTTGAAAACCTTCTTTTTTAGGACATCACTTTTACCATTTTATTCTTACTTTTTTTCCTACTCACATACACATTGGTATTAAAGAAAATTACAAATTATACCAATATTAATAATCAAATCAATTATTTTTTCTTAATTCGTGTGTCGGGTCAAACAAGACAATAATTAAGGGACAAAGGGAGTATTCAATTATTTGCTTTGAATATGTACTCTTTCATGAAAAGGAAATGGCATTTCATGCAGTCATGCTTGATGAAAAGGAAATGGAACCGATTCAGTGTAGGCCTTAATTAAACTTATCATAAGAACGTCAGAAATATATCTTTGTGTTGTAATATATATTTTGTGTATATCTTTTTGACCAGAAGCCAATTAAACAAAGTTTACGGAGATAATTTTAGAAATGCTTACTAAAGAAAATTTACGAAGGTTAATGAAGAAGTATCGCCCTACTATAAATAGCAAGAACATGTTTTAATTTTCACTTACTCCTGAATAGTTCCTTCTCCATTCCCTCGGCTTGTATTATACACTGCTCCCAAAAATAAAATTATCTATTTCATCTAAAGATAAATAGCAAGCTCATGTTTTCATTTTCACTTACTCCTGAATAGTTCCTTCTCCCTTCCTTCGACTTGTATTATACACTGCTCCCAAAAATAAAATTATCTATTTCATCTAAAACTTTACTTTACATTCTTATCTTTTATAATACTGTAGATTGTGACACGCAGATATATATGCATACATACACACGCACACAGTTCATATGAAGAAAATCAGTAGCTTTTTAAGAAGAAAACAGATTGTACATTCACAAACACAGCCAGGAAGAATTCAGTAGCTAGCCAAGCCATGAAGAAGGGAGAGCTAGTGTTTATACCCGTACCAGGGATTGGCCACATTGTATCGACGACTGAGTTTGCAAAGAGCTTGCTTGCTAGAGATGATCGTTTGTCAATTACCATCCTAGTTATCCGTCCACCCGCTACTCATGAAATATTGATGCCTGCTGTCTCTAATACCCGAATCAGGTGCATCAACATCCCTCCCGTCGATCTACCCTCTTCATCAAAGTCCTCTGAGAAATTCATTTCTGATTATATTGAAAGCCATAAGTCCCATGTAGAACATGCCATCATGACTGAGATCCTGTCGGACGATTCGGTCCAACTCGCTGGGATAGTTGTTGATTTATTCTGTTCTTCCATGATTGATGTAGCCCACCAGTTCAAGGTCCCTTCCTACCTCTTCTTCACATCTGGGGCTGCTTTTCTAGGTTTCATGCTGTACCTCCCGGTCCGACACAATCAAGTTGCAGCAGAGTTTGGCTCTTCAGACGCCGAGTCAATCGTGTCTACTTATGTGAATCCAGTCCCTTTAAATAACTTGCCATCTGTTGTATTTGACAAGGATGGGTACACGTCTTACCTTTACCATGGTACAAGGTTCAAAGAAACCAAGGGATTTATCATAAATACATTTGCTGAGCTTGAGCCCCATGCTATTAACTCCATGTTGATGACACCACCCCCTATTTATCCTGTTGGACCACTGCTCAATCTCAAAGTTAAGGAGAAGACAACAGGGTGGAGGTCAAAGTGGGATGAGATCATGGCTTGGCTTGATGATCAGCCTCCATCATCGGTGGTTTTTCTATGCTTTGGGAGTGAAGGAAGTTTTGATGCTCCACAGCTTGAGCAAATGGCTATAGCTCTCGAGAGCAGTGGGATACGATTCCTTTGGTCCATACGTCGGCCCCCACCAAAAGAATCATTTGAGATGCCCACCGAGTACCAGAACATCCAAGAGGCACTGCCAGAGGGGTTCTTGGAACGGATAGATAAGAGGGGAATGGTGTGTGGGTGGGCCTGGCAAGTGGAAGTTCTCGCCCACCCAGCGATCGGAGGATTTGTATCTCACTGTGGGTGGAACTCCATCTTGGAGAGCCTGTGGTACGGTGTTCCAATTGCGACTTGGCCCATGTATGCGGAACAACAGACAAACGCTTTTCAGCTGGTGCAGGAATTGGGATTGGCTGTTGAGTTGAAATTGGATTACCGTGTTGGTAGTGGGGAGGTGGTAATGGCAGATGTGATCAAAAGAACCATAAATTGCCTGATGGACAACGAAAATCCGGTGAGGAAGAGGGTAAAGGAGATGAGTGAGAAGAGCAGGAAGGCAGTGGTGGATGGAGGATCTTCCCATACTTCTTTAGGACGATTGATTGAAGATTTGCTGGGAAGCATAGAAGCAATAGAGACTTGAAGTGTATTTGGAAATAAAAAGAGTTTGCAGTTATGTTCAGTTTAAAGTAACTGTTTTCAATGTCAGATTACTATCTATATGTACTGGTGCAGCTGGTATGCATTGTTGCAGAAATAAATTGTTGGAATAGCATGTCTACCAAGCAGGATTCCATGTGAACTTGCTTCTCTGGCTGTTTGGTTTTAGCAATTCAATTAAAGACTTTCAGTGCGAGTAACTTGGTCTAATTATGTAACCTTCGTGTATAAACTATGGTACAGAATGATTATGGAATAGGAAAAACAAAGCTTCGAAGGTATTAGTGTATTACTGAACACTATGAAGGAATGATATATGCAGATTACAAGTGCTTTTAGCTGACAGCATTAGGTACTAAGGGGTCAGACTGAAAGAATCAGCGATTCTATAGAAGTCTAATTTTACCAATGACCATGCAGATTCTGGAGCCTGTGCAACAAGGGTGAATAACCGGCCACCACAAGCACAGCAGACCGCGACATTATGACGCTGAAATGAGGGGCTCTCGACTTTAAATTCTAGTTCATAGTAGTTGAAATTTTTTTGTGAATCCTCTCGCAATGTTGATTGTACCAACGTTCCTTTCACATCTGGGCGTCGACCTGACCCTGCAATTGTTTTAACCACAGCTTCCCCTATCTCCTTCGGTCCTCCAAATGCCTCAATTCTGGTAAGAAACCAATAGATTTAGCTCTAAGCCTATGAGTCAGATCAGTTTCTAAAAACAAAAAATTTATCATTTATATTTGGACTCAGATGTGTCTTTTTCTTTGATTCTACATCATTGCAAGCCCCTACTATTTTTCCTGATCCACAATCTTGCCGCTCTCTCAGACCCCAAAAAACATAAAAATAAATTGTCCTTGCACCTTTAGATATTAGTGTTAAACCATGACTTAAAATTAATTTCCGGTAGATTAACGCATGCAACCATGAGATTCTAATGGACCGTACTCTATTATTTCAGCAATTACATTTTTTTTCCATTCTATTCTGATTGGAATATTGTCATATACTTTACATGTACACTCTTTTTGTATAAAAATTCTTTTTTGTTAATTCTCTTATTTATTTATTTATTTTTTTTGATTTTCTACTAAACAATATTGTATCAATGTAACTCTCAAGAGTTGGTTTAGTGGCTTGATCATAACTGAGTTTCTGTGTAAAGCTATCCATTTAGCGGGATGTCCATCTTCGACTCTCACCATGTACAATTCCCTTGGGCCAGCGGCAGGCTCAGTACCACGAGCGGAGATTAGTTTCAGACCCAATGTGGTTTAAGGACACATCGTGGAAGACCAAAGAAAAAAAAATAGTGTATGAATGTTCCTTTCACTTCTGGGCGTGTGTGTCATATATTTCACAAGTTGTACTATTCTTTGGGAGCAGTCAAATTACTTTGGTAGGGTGACTGTGAGAACTGAGAACTCTCTCCGTGGCAATATATTTGCAGATCAAGTTCGAAAAGGCACAAAATTAAGAGCGTAACTCACGAGAAATCAACGGGAACAGGAGAGACAATGACACTGACGTTGAGCTCGCCGGTTGACCCCGGCGGACCAAATGCAACAACTGGCTCATTAACATTTCGTCTCCGGTTTATCGGAGGTGGATCAAGTGATCTTTCCTGTTCTGCCTTTCCAACTGCTCTATACAATAGTGTCTGATCTCCAACCCAGCTTGATGGGTATATGAATTCTGTGTTCACCCACAAATGAATCAAAACCAAGAAACATTACCCTCAATTTATGAAGTCCAACTGTACAATTTTGCAAAATAGACACTTTATATCTCTTTTTACTAGTCCTCATTTCACCCTTCAGAAGGATGTAATGCAGCTACTTTATGCTAAGAACATCAAAGAGACTATTTCCATTGTTTGAAAGTTTAGGCTCAAATGGATTAACTTTATCATTGCACTTCCGTAGATAGAAGAGATGGTTTCCAATGGTCGAATGTTGAAATTTTGGCTCGAATGAATTAACTTTATCATTTCACTTTCAAAGCTTCGATATTATAGATTTACCGATGCCAAAACTCTCGATACAACCAGTTGAGTTGGGCTCAAATCTCAAATGTATTTCACTTTTGTGCACAGCTGGCAGTGGAGTTCGAAGCCTATATATTGGGTGCATTAACAATTGTGAACAAACTATATGAAATAAATTGGAGAAAACAAATAAAAGTAATCAGAAGTCAGAACATTAATAAATTAGAGCAAGTAGAGGTTTTAAACTAACCAAATCCTTGTGTAGATTCAATGCACCTACTGTAACCTCCAATTGGGTAAAGCACATCCAACTTCAGATTCCGAGAATTCTCCGGCGAGAACCCAAGAAGAAAACTCGTGATTCCGGCGAAATTTGCACCCACGGCAACCAAAGAAGCTGATCCAATCCCAGTCAATAGCCGCCGTCCAAACACGGAGGCTAGCGGGGGGAATTGTTCGGCTGGAGACTGATTGGAAGGGATTGATATCTCCTGCAGGGTCTCTTTCCGGTTACCGGGTTGTTGCTGGGTCATAAAAATCCGGCGGTGGCGGAAGTTGCTAGTTTTAGGCGTGCAGAAGTAGTGTTGGATGGCCATTGTTTACTCTTGAGTTTTGTTTGAAGGGCTAAGGTTTTATCTTCACTTTTTGTTGGCTCGTTACTTTCTGCTTTCTATCTTCCGTAATTGCCAATTTCATGTCGCATGCCTTTAAATTTTACATGGGGAAGTTTAACTGGATAAATAAAAATAAAAATAAAAAAAAGGGAAAATTGATTAATAAATAATTCGATCCTGAACTTTGCTTTTTTATTTTTATTTTATAATAGTGCTACATCTTTGACTTATCATATTATGATCCTTAATCTCAACACATTTGGGGTACATTTAGTCCACAACTCGTAGACGTAACTTTCACCTCAAATTTTTAATTTAATAACAAACTGCTTTTAGTAGATGTTGATTGAGATTGCCAAATTACATAAAATGTTAAGATGAAAAAAAAGATATTAATTTTAATTTCTACTCCCTCCCTCCATCCAAACAAACAATAATGAACTCCTTAAAGTTAACTTAAGACTTTTTTTTAACGAAATTATGATGTGTATTTACTTTTTTTTTTCTTCCAAAAATTGCAAAAAGTACCTTCTATGTTTAAAGAACGAAGACAAGGATGACGCGACCTAGATGTCGATCTCACCAAACGACCTGAAAAAGAAGGTCGTCGGAGTTAGGCCCAGAAAAGGGACGGCCACCAGAAAACGTTAGGAGTCCTTAAGCAACTCAAAATATGAGCCCCAAATCGTGTAGAAACAATCGAAAAGTTAATTAATTAGGGAATGAAAAAAGGAAACTAACCTACGGACCAAAAACGCAAAAGGACAGAGAAAATAGCCGAAAAATAACGGTTTTGGTGACATGTAATTCGCTGGAATTTGCCTGGGTTGCCGAAGTTTCTGAAGGATTTAGATGAAAGTAAAAATAGATAGGGGTGAATCCCTTATATAGGCTCCAAAATCCCCGGTCGACTCGCGAGTAAAAACACGCAGATTCAGGCACGACGTCGTTTTATGCCTTCTTTAGCCGTCTAACCTAAGGTCTACCTGATTTTTGAATTGAGAGTCTTAATCCCAATTTAATTAAGTTTTTTTAAAGCCTATGTAAAGAGGTGAAGAGACTTCAATTATTGACAAGACCAAATTAAAGTGAGAGAGACAAAAATTAAGGAGAGACAGACGACAGACACAATTGGTGGTCGAGGGTCTCGAGGTCTTGGCGGTGTTAGACAAAATAGTGCGGGACTATTTTGGGCTGTGAGAGATGTGGTACTCTTTGGGATCGTGTCAATCCTTGTAACCCTTGTCCTAGGTAGGGTGAGTACATTGAAAACTCTCTATTATAATTTCTCGTTGTTTATAGTGAATTTGTTGCTTGCTTTGGAGTGGATTAAATTACGTCAATCCTCTGTTCCCTTTTGTTTGATTCTGTTATATTTTCTACTTTTTGCCATTATTTCTCCAAATACTTTATACTTTTATTTTCGACCGATTCGCTTCCACATTGAAGATATATATAAACTTGAAATTTTTAATCCAAGAATATCTTCGTTTTTATAATAATGACAAACCTGAACCTTCCAAGATCTTCGAGGACCAGGCATTCGACGACCTGGGACGAGGTTGGCTCTAGATCGACGACCTGACCAAGGTCGAGCTCTAAAGTCGAGTTTGCCCATGCACGCGACCACCAAGCGCGGTCCTCACCAGGTCACCACACTAACGAGCTCATGTTTAACTACCTCTCGTTCGTGGCTGTCCACCATTGGTTACCCAGAGATGCACACCTGACAAATCAGAACTTTGCACCACTCTCCCACTTACTGACTGAAAAGTACACAGGACCACCGTACGACCAGGTGACCACGATCTCATGCGCCTGCTACCGCCGCCTGACTATACAAGAGGACAAAATGGCTGTACTAGTTTGTCCCCCCTTTGTTCCCTCCATCTTGCTCTTCACTTCACATACCAGCCTATAAATACTGAGGTACCTCATTCACTCTTCTCTCTATTCAATCTCCACACTTCACACACACATTACTCTCTTCTCTGCTCACAGCTTTGAAAGAGATCGTTACAGCTTCATTCACAGACCAAGCTCTGTGAATCAAGCCTTCATAACAGACTACATACTCACTCTCACACCGGAGGGTTATATCCGGGACACTAGTTCCCGACTCCCCTAACATACGGTGTTTTACTATTGATCACAGGCCACAACTTCATCTCAGCTTAAGAACAGCTCCAGAACACTTCAAGAACTGTCCAGTAACATTCGACCGGCATCCTACTAGACTACACGTGGCATCGATCGATGTGGTCACTAACATCTTTTTGGGGTGATCAACAGCAATGGCATAATTTTGTGAAAAGGTTTAGATTAAAAAAAACAAAAAAACACATTTGCATTTATGAACGAGAAAAGAAAAACACGTTTTCATATGCCAACGAGCTTTGCTTCTTTGAATAAACCTCCTTTTTTGAGATTCATGCAAAATAGACAAACCATAATACAGTAACATCTTGAAAATTCATGTTCACATTCTTGAATCACATCCCTCAGTTAACAATTTGAACTGGCCTCACATCTCTCATTTTTGTGTGTATCGCTAATAGTATTTCAAATTTCCATTCCTTGGTGACTGAAATTCCTTGGTCTCATTCCTCCCACCCCCAAGAAATCTACAGTCATTGTATCATCACTATTCCCCTTCCCTGCAAACCTCATTAAAACTTTTGAATCTTCGTCCATTGTCTGCATTTCTAACCCTGCATTGGAATTATCATGACCACTGCTCTTCATGAATAACCCATTGTCACGACTCAAGAACCCTGCGTACATTTCCATATCATGATTGGCGTTATCCTCACTGCTACTACCCGTGTTAAAAAGTGCGAGATTGGATTTTCGTGATGAAGCCCATTTTGCATGAATTGGTTCGTGAATAGGGTTTCCATATGCTGCTGTTGCAAACTACTAAACGATGGTGGGGCCATGCTAGTAATAGAGTTTGAATTAGTCGCACAATTACTTGAAGTCGCGCCCAATTGCGCTGCTTTTTGTAACAAGGCGGTAGCAGAAGTAAGGGTGGAGCCACCAAGTTGATGGTTGCTTTGGTTGTTGTAACCATGAAAGCCGCCATTCGCTCCAAGTTGAAGACTAGAAGAAACGTTTCTCGGGCTACTAAAAAGGCTTCCACTTGCCAAATTCAAGGGTTTTAGTAAAGTCGATGGGCTTTTCGTGTCTTGGTGGCTAAAGTTTGGTGTTGAAATGGAGGTTGAGGGGTGGTTGTTTGGTGGTATCCCCGGCATGATGTCATCGGATCCATGGTCTTGTATGTTCTGGTTTGCTTTGTTGTTTTCTTCTGTTAGGGCATCGCAGAAGGCTCTGTGAGTGATGAAGCTATCTCTCCTGTACACAGTTAGAAAACAGTAAACCATTACTATTAGAGGAAAAAAACTACGAATTTAAACTCCAAAATTGCATGCAACTATGTCAAAGCTCGCTCGGTTGATAAACAATTATTACCAATTATGTATTTTATAATTATGAAAAAAATAAAAAATATACGTCAAATTTTTATTCAAAAAACAATCAATTTGACTCATAAAAATTAAATAAAACAATAATTTCAGAACACAGGGAGTATTATAATTTATACATGATAAAATTCTGTGAATTCCGACGCTAAAACTAATTATGAGTTATATTTTAGGTGCATCCGTGCATATATATATATATATATATACATATATATATATATATATACATATATATATATATATATATATATATGAATTAGACTGATAATATTGCGAAGAACCAAATGACTTTGCTGAACTCCTAGTCCATATCCATTGTTAATTATGAATTATTTATCAAACTACTAAATGAATTATGATCAAACTAGGAACATTGAATATTGGTTTTAGTTAGATCAAACAACTACGAGTATAATATCAAATATAATAAGGTTAACTTGTCAATAATTTAGGCCTTATTAGTTTATACTATAAGAAAGAAACAACAATTAATAATCCTGACGGTGCCTTAATAGTTTTTTTGCACAGAAATTAGTATTAAAAATGTATACAAATTAAAAACCAAACATTAAAAATTCTCCAAATTGTTGTAAAGATAGACATGTAAATATTATTGTATTCCTTACATCAACAACTAGTTTAAATTTATTCATATGCTTTCACAGGAGTTGAAAATCCGCGTCTCCTTAAAATAATCGGAAAGCGATCGATTTTCCATGTTTAATAAGTAAGAGAGATTCATGTATTTTTTTTTTTTTTGTCCAGTGGAAAATCGATTTTCCATGTTTAAATGGATGTGTAATAGGCATTCAAATTTACGTACCTGGAGAAGATGGTACCGCAATCACATTTATATTCCTTTGTGCCACAAGTTTTTGAGTGAGCTTTCCAGTCACACTGCACGGCATACTTTTTCGAGCACTTATCACATTTCCATTTCTTTTCTCCATGTTTTCTGCTAAAGTGTTTCTTGATTCCCGTAAGATCACCTAAAGCTCGAGCCGGGTTGTGGTGCACGCATGTCGGCTCAGGGCAAACGTAGACACGCTTCCTTACCTCAATGCTCGTTCTTTGCTTTAGTTTCCATGGTAGGTTATGGCCTCGTCGGTGTAGTTGAAGGTTTTGGTCCCTTTGAAAACCCTTGTTGCAAATTTCGCATACAAATCTGTTTTTCGCCATGAGGCTCTTTGGAGATAGAGAGATAACTTCTGCGGTTGGATCTGCATGTACATATTTGCATGTGATTATTAGTGAAATCTGTTGATAAAGCATTAATAAGAAAACCTGTTAAATATCAATTTTCTCAATATGTATATAGCATTTTTATCTTCTCTTGTTACTTAATTGTACACTATTTATGTTATTCTTACCCAAAAAATTAATTAAGGAATTACTAAATTTGGCCGTTTGAGTATGTTATCATTTTAATTAAGTGTAGCTGGATCCGTTCCCGAGGCTGTTCACCCGAGTCAGATCCCTATTGTCATCACGTGCAAGTAATTTCTATATATGTATAGTCTAATGTTACGGACGAGATTAAATTGAGGTGAATATATACAAGCTGACTCGAATGAACTATCTGATAATCGAAAAAAAAAAAAAAAAAAAAAGGTGATACAAAATATACTGTGCATGCATGGAATATAGGAATTATTTTTTACCATAAACAGATGAAAACAAAAGTTAAGAAAAAATTAAAGAAAAAGGATGAAACAATAGTAATAAGGGTGAAGGATGAGAACAATAGTAATAAGGGAGGCTACACAGTGTACTTCAATTATTGCAATGCCTGCAAACAATAATTGAGCCTTTTCGATGGGCTACCAGACCAATAATTCTCCATCTTTCACAAACCAATTTTTCGCTCAAAATAAAAAGTTTTAAAAAAGAACAAAGAATCTTGCATGGTCGTCCTGCAATTCAATTAGATATCCTTACTAATTCAAATCTTGACCATCTCTCTCTCTCTCTCTCTCTCTCTCTCTCTATATATATATATATATATATATATATATATATATACACATACATATATATAGAAATTACGTCATTATATATATCCAATAAAACATGTATATATGTATGTACGTCATTATATATATCCAATAAAACATGTATATATGTATGTGTATATATATATATATATATATAATCTCCTCTTTCCCTAATTACAATATTACTAAGAAATTACTTGATCACAAATGAACTAGAAAAATCATTCACCAATTGAATTGTGGCCAAGTGGTACTAGGTCGTCACTCAGAGCCTATACTAGTAAGGTAAAAGTTTGATCCCTGTGATCATCATTTGAACAAAAAGAAAAAAAAAAAAAAACTTGAAAAATCATTCAAGCTAGGATTAACCATGTACTCCTATTAAGGAAAAAAAAATAAAAAAAAAAAGAGAAGAAGAAAGGATCTTCTAAAGGTTATCCCTTAATAATTTTTACAAAACATTTACTAGAATCCTAAAGAATGAAAAATCAAACAAATCCCTGCGCGCCTGCATATAATTGAAACATGAAGAAAAGAAAATAATGACTATAAATGCTAAATTAATCAACATCGATCGGAATCTAAAGTAAAGTGAGTTAAGTAGTTAATTTGAGTAAAGTAACATGCCTGGAGTGCCTGGAAGAGATCTTTTCTTCTTAAGAGATGGAGTAATTGGCTGCAGTTGCTGAGAGGTAGATCCATCACTGGTAGTAGTACTGTAATAGTTGACTGCTAGTAGCTGTTCTTGATGATCATCATCTTGAATAATATCTAATTCCTCTAGCAGCCCACCATTATCATTGTTGCCAGTTGAGAAGCTCCCTCCATCACCACCTGAGATATTTGACATTGAAAGAGAGAGAGAGAGAGAGAGAGAGAGAGAGAGAATTTGAAAAAAAAGCTGGAGGCTGGGGGATTTGTATAAATTCCAAAAGATTTTTTCTTTTGTCCTTCTACTTTTCAAACCCTTTATTTGTTTTTTTCTTTCTCTTTTCCTTGTTGATTGGTTGGTGCTGTCAATGGGTGTGTGTTTTTGTTTTTCTTTGATTGATATATTGGAGAATTGAATGGACACAAAACTTGGGATTTGCTGTTTACTAGAGGATGACAAAAACCAGGCAAGTCTCCTTCTTTTCTGGCAAGAGAGAGAGAGAGAGAGAGAGAGAGAGAGAGAGAGGTTCTTGTTATTACAAGAAGCTAGAACATAAGAAATAGGTTCCTTTTTTTATTTTTTGGCCTTGTATTGTACTCAAAAGGTTCATTTTTTATTTATTTATTTAAGACTGTTGACTAGTTCTTTATATATATACATATATGAGAGTATTCAATAGTTATTTTATCATTCTAATCATCAATGGTTACTGTTATATCAACAATTGTATCAAAAATCAAAGGTTGAGATTAATTATATTAAACGGCTCTTCTACTTGAATTAATTACATTTTCTAACTAACCATTAAATCTTAATCTTAGATTTTTGATCTAATGAATAATAATAATAAGAACCATCAATGATTAATAAAATTGGCCATAATTTTGTTTTGGGTATATTTTGAAATTGGTCATTCTTTCTTCGATCCATTGATTGTAGATGACAACAAAGACTCAATTTACTATTCTAAACTGAGAAGTGATTGTGACTAATAACGACAGGGGACTGAAAATTGAATTTGTGTTCACATTTAACAGGAAAATATTGTGGATTTTATGTATGGTGGGGGAGAATAATTATAGTGGTCAATATTAGTTGCTTCAAGAAAGGGAAAAACTATTGATTGGTGCTAATTTAAATCCTTAATCTCCGGTTTGCTCAAGCTTTTAAGGTAGTTAATTGAATCTAATTTCTATTTTTGATGATTTCTTGTTGATGCATGAAGGAGTTTGAACCTTGGTTTTTCTAGAACCAATTAAGTAGCCTCCAAAGTTGAAATAGATGGTTAATTTTAGGGTGCTCATGAAAATTTGTGAAGGGATCGAACCTGAGACCACACTTTGTGAAGTCACAATTCTACCATTGGGTCACCCCTTAAGAACAATTGACTTGTTTTTTTGTTTCATATCTTTTTATTTATAATTTTCATTTTCTCCCTCATTTAATCCTACATTTTTTTTTTATACTTTGTGTTTCAATTGTTATCTCTTTATTTAGTTGAAGAAATACATGAAAATTCAACTACACTAGATAAATATCCTAGCTACTAATGTTTCCAAAAAACTTTCAATTTAATTAGTTGGTTTGGATGATCCAACTATCACCCAATGCAAACTAGATAAGTTTAAATATTCTTATTTATTAGTTTGAAAATTATAATTATATTCTAGATATTTAAGTTGTAAGAGATAAGAGTAGTATTACCATTAAAAGTTAGGGCTTCAAATCTCGTGTCCCCACTCTCCTGTAGCACTCCTTGTCTCAATGCTTTATACCTTCTATCACGTTGCTTACTTGCTCAAATTTATCACGACCGTTTATTAATAACTTTTTTTTTTTTAAAGGGTTAATGAAAAAACTAACCATCAAATTTTACTTAAAGAGCCCACTACAATATTCAACTCTCAGAATGAACAAAAAATAATCAAACTATTCAATGGGTGACAAAAAAAAAAAAAAAAACACTACCATCCATTCTCTGTTAAAAAATTAACGGAAGTGCTGACGTGGATGTACGCGTAGGCAAAAAACAGCGATAATATGATACTGAGTTTACTCAAAGGGTCCGTGTGTTTGATAAATGAGACGAATTGCTCAGCTATGTTGGCTAATTTTTGCCTATTTGTACATCTACATAGGCACTTCGTTAATTTTTTAACAAGAAACTGAAGAAAAAAAAAAAAAAGTTCTCAAAATACGTAAGTTTGCCCATGTTACTAGATCTGCGCAACAAACAATAGTTGGTTGAAATGTGTTACGTTTTGATTTGTCTTACTTTGTCTC
This sequence comes from Platycodon grandiflorus, assembly GCA_016624345.1. Lineage (NCBI taxonomy): Eukaryota > Viridiplantae > Streptophyta > Magnoliopsida > Asterales > Campanulaceae > Platycodon > Platycodon grandiflorus. The sequence goes on along the minus strand of CM028365.1, from coordinate 15,267,426 downwards.
ATCTCCATTGTTTTATTCCATTTTCTATGATTTAAATGTACCTGGGCTTTTGGATTCCTCTTCTTCCCCTAACATTATGAATGAAGTAAACACAAGTTTAGTGTTTTGTTTTGTTTTGTTTTCCAATAAAAAGGCTAAGTTGAATTGATTTAAGCGTATATTGTGCCCTTCATGAGAAAAGCTCCACATTCCCATTGTATAGTACATCAAACACAAACACATGCATTAAATATGGGGATCAAAAGATTTGAAGAACAAAGGGATCACGCCAACAAAAGGGAATCTTGTCGGAATTAATGCCATGCGTGTAAAGTGTATAGAGAGGTGGTGTTAGAAAACTTAATACCCAGCTGTGATACCTAACTCGAGAACACAAGAAAACACAGTGAGCTAGAGCGGAGGGGTTGTCCCGGCTCAAACACTCCGGTGTAATAGTAAGTTAATATCACCAACAAGTGCTCTCAAACGAATTAGCAATGGAGAGATTAACCTACTGTGCCTTGCTGGTGACTTAGCTCAATAAAAAGAGAAAAATGAGAGAGCAAAAAAACTTAGAGAGAAAGAAGGATGTTAAGGGGTAAAAGTGTACGTATCGAGAGAGAAATAGAGACTGACTTTATATAGCCAAGTGTAGAAATTCATAACACTGAAGAATTGAACCAAAGAGGAAAAGAAAGAATTTCTCATTGTTTATCATGTGGATCCTGTGAGTCTCTCTTACATTATAAAAAAAAGAACTCCAGTAAAGATATATAAAAGAGGCGTAATCCTTTTCAACTAATATAACTGCCTTTTTATACTAAGTATCTTAACACTTTTGACATATTACAACTAAACCCTTCAATGACAGCCGCAGCTTTGAGTCTTCAGCAACTTTAAGTAGTCTTCAGCAGCTTTGTCTTCAGAGCAGCTTTGTCTTCAATATCCCCCCGCAAGCTGTAAGTGGCAAACAAGTTTATAACTTGCAGCTTGGACAGTAAATACTTGGACTGAGCAGATGACAAGGCTTTAGTGAATAGATCTGCAGGTTGCTCCAAGGATGATATGAACATGGTTGAGACCAGACCTTGTTGAATCATTTGCCTCACCAAGTGACAGTCTATCTCAATGTGTTTTGTTCTTTCATGGAAAATAGGGTTTTGAGAAATATGAACTGCAGATTGATTGTCACAGTAGAGAGTGACTGGAAGAGGAGTGTTGATTTGGAAATCCTTCATGAGAGCGACTATCCATTTAATCTCACAGCAAGAGTTAGCCATGCTCCTATACTCTGCCTCAGCTGATGATCTGCTCACAGTTGCTTGTTTCTTGCATTTCCAAGAGATTAATGAATTTCCCAGAAGGACACAATAACCAGAAGTGGATTTCCTTGTAAGGGGGCAAGAGGCCCAGTCTGAATCACAGTAGGCCTTGAGAGACAAATCACCATGACTTGAAAATAATAAACCTTGACCAATAGAGCCTTTGAGATACTTTACTAGCCTCAGAGCAGCATGCCAATGATCTTCACAAGGCTTGGACATAAATTGACTTAACACATGGACACAATAAGAGATATCTGGTCTGGAGATTGTGAGATAGATAAGCCTCCCAACAAGCCTTCTGTAAGCTGCTGGATCTGTCATTGGCTTACTAATACTTTCACCAAGTTTGTGATTTTGAACAATAGGGGTAACAGCAGGCCTAGCATTAACCAAGCCTGTGTCAGTCACAATATCCATTGTGTATTTTCTTTGATGCAGACAAATACCATCAGTATTTCTGGCAACCTCCAATCCAAGAAAGTATTTTAAATTTCCAAGATCTTTAACAGGGAATTGAACTTGAAGGAATCCCTTGACTTCATCAATCAACTTATTGTTGGAACCAGTGATCAGCAAGTCATCAACATAAACCAAAATAGCTACAAAACCTTTATCATCTGTTAAGGTAAATAGAGTATGATCATTTTGGGATTGTGTAAAACCAAACTGTAAAAGAGTAGCAGAAAACTTTGCAAACCATTGCCTTGGGGCTTGTTTTAAACCATACAAAGATTTGAGAAGTTTACATACCACAGGAGTGTCAGATTTAGGCAGGTTATGAGAGTAGCCTTCAGGTAATTTCATGTAGACTTCTTCATCTAAATCTCCATGAAGAAAAGCATTAGAAACATCCATCTGAAACACAGGCCATTTCTTTATTGAGGCAATAGCAAGATATATTCTTACAGAGGTCATCTTGGCCACTGGAGCAAAGGTCTCAAAATAGTCATCTCCTTCAGTTTGTGTGAAACCTTTGGCCACCAATCTGGCTTTATATTTGTCAACAGATCCATCAGCCTTATGTTTTATCTTAAAAATCCATTTACAACCTACAGTATGTTTTCCTGTAGGCAAGTATTGTAAGGACCAGGTTTTATTATTCTCAAGGGCTTGAAGCTCACTTTCCATGGCTTGACACCAAAGTGGATCCTGAACAGCCTGATTATACGAGGTTGGCTCATAATGACAAGTAATATTACAAGAGAAGGATTTGTATGAAGGAGCAACATTTTTGTAAGTGAAATAGTTACTGAGAGGATATGGAGTAGGGTTGGTATATGATGTATTGGCTTGAAATGAAGGGGGGAGGTCAGTATAGTCTTTAAATTTAGTAGGAACCATTCTGGTTCTGGAAGGTCTGGTAATACCAGCTGGATCAATGGACACAGGAGGGACAAGATCAGGACTTTGATCAAGGTAGTTTTGTTCTGCAGCATTAGTATTATTAATATCACTGGTCTGAGTTTCATGGTTAAAGGCAAAATTCTCAACTAGTCCATCTACACACAACCTATCATTGTTAGGAAAAAGAGTGGTGCTAGAAGGGACAACAGTGTTGGAGTCATTATCTTTAAAGGGAAAAATAGTTTCACAAAACTCAACATCCCTACTGTGGAACATCTGGTGAGTATCCAAATTATACACCTTATAAGCCTTTTTATTAAAAGGATAACCAAGAAAAACACATCTTTGGGCCCTGGCTGAAAACTTATCCCTGTTATGGGAAAGAGTAGAGGCATAACACAGACAACCTAAAGTTCTGAGGTGTTTATATTGGGGCACAGTCCCATAAAGGACTTCAAAAGGAGACTTAAAGTTTAGAATTGAACTAGGAAGCCTATTGATGAGGTAGGTAGCAGTCAACAAGCACTCTCCCCAAAATTTTATAGGAAGGTTAGCTTGAAATCTCAGGGCCCTAGCTAACTCAAGCAAGTGTCTGTGCTTCCTTTCAGCTCTCCCATTTTGTTGGGGAGTTTCAACACATGTACTTTGGTGTATAATTCCTTGTGAAGTCAGAAGATTAGTCATAGCAGAATTGAAGAATTCTGTCCCATTATCACTCCTAATTTGTTTAACAGAGGTGTTGAATTGATTCTTGACCAAAGCCAGAAAATATTCAATCATTTTGAATACTTGAGATTTTGATTTTAATAAAAAGGTCCAAGTTACCCTAGAGAAATCATCAATCATAGTAAGAAAAGAGTTGCATCCATCATAGGTGCTGTGTCTATAAGGACCCCAGACATCACAGTGAACAAGGTCAAACATGGAAGTGCTATGAGATTCACTTGTAGGAAAAGATTTTCTGGTTTGTCTAGATAAATGGCATATATCACAATTCAGTTCATATTTGTTATCAAGATGAACATCAAGAGATTTTATTTGTTTCATTGATTGCAAAGGAGGATGCCCAAGTCTATTATGCCACAGGGCAATTTTCTTGCTGGATGGAACAAAAGGACAATTGCATTTGGTAGTTACATTGCACACAGAGTTCTTCAAACTATGTTTTTGGGGCAGAACAAGCTTATACAGTCCTCCAACAAGCTTACCAATCTCCTTGATTTTCTGCTGATTCTGGTCCTGTAGAAAGCAAGATTTTCCAGAAAAGTTCAAGGAGCAATTACTCTCAGCAGTAAATCTACTACCAGACATCAGATTAAATTCAAAATCAGGTACATAGTACACATTGTGCAGAACTATGTCTTTATTCAAAATGACAGTGCCTTTGTGAGTGATAATAGAGGACTTCCCATTAGGTAAATGTATAACAGATTGAACAGGCATGGGATTAATAAGCTGTTCAAAGCATACTGTTATATGATCACTAGCTCCAGTGTCTATTATCCAGTCCTTTAAAGCAGGTTTATGAGATAAAAGACATATAGGGGATACTATCTTACAGTTATTATTATTCATACCTGAGATGTGATCCTCAGGGCTATCACACACTATAGTAGAATTAACACTTTTGGCACTGTTGATCAAGGCCAAAAGTTGTTGGCATTGTTCTGGAGTAAAGGAGGAACTGCTGATCCCAGTATGTTCCTTTGTATTACTTTGGATGGAACCCTGATTTGTTGCAGCATTCACAGCAGCCATAATCTTTGTCTTTCCTTTATTCTTGGGCATTTTTGAAAGGTCAGGTTTGGTTCCATAGAGAGCATGCCAGTCTGGGTACCCAATGAGATAAAAACATTTTTCCTTTGTGTGAGAGTCTCCATGACAGAATTCACAATAAAATTTTCCTTTTGAGGATGAGAAGGAGTTTCCTCCAGCATTCTTATTTCTGCCAAATCTAGAGTTGCCATAATTTTCAGTGGATGAGGATCTGTTCACTTTACCAGTAGAAGTAATGGACAAATTGTCCATGTTTATTCCATTAATACACAGTCTTTGCCCTTCTTCTTGAACCAACATTGAAACAACCTTGGAGATAGAAGGAAGAGGGGACATTCTCAAGATTTGACCCCTAACATCAGTGTAACCTTCTGATAATCCCATTAAGAATTGAGTAATCTTGGATATATGTTCATAATCTTCCTGAAGTTTTACAGCTCCACAATGGCAATCACATACACACTTAGGTAATTGAAGAAGACTTGACAACTCATCCCATAGACCTCTAAATTTTGTGAAATAAGCACTGATGTTCAGATTTCCTTAAGTGCATAACATAATGGATTTTCTAACTTGGTAAATTTTTGGTGTGTCATTTTGAGTAAATCTTGATACAAGATCCTCCCATATTTCATGAGCAGTCGTGAAATATACTATGCTCTGTCTGATTTCAGAACTTACTGCATTAAGAAGCCAAGAAACCACCATACTGTTGCATCTCTCCCAGGCACTCACATACTTGGATTGAGGAGAGGGCCTGATGCTGGATCCTGTTATCATACCAATTTTGTTCTTGGCTGATAATGCAATATTGATTGAGATTTTCCATTGAGAGAAATTAATGTCGGTGAGGACTTCAGTAACAAGACTCATTCCTGGATGGTCATTAGGGTGAAGGTATAGGGGGTGTCCAGAATGCAGTTGAAGGGTGGACTCAGGCAGATCATAAAGATCAACAAGAGGATTATCAGTTTTTGTGTTATTGCCAGAGGATTCTGTGTTATCTTTTTCGGTGTTCGTCATGATGAGTAAAGAAAGAGGGAAGAAAGAACAATCAAGACGAACAGGGTATAAGGTTTAAGAAAAAAAAAAAAAAAAAGAGCAGAGAAATACCAAGAATGGTAAACCCTAATTGCAGCAGCGAAAATTGAGGACAAGAATCATAGGACCTAATGCTTTGATACCATGTAGAAATTCATAACACTGAAGAATTGAACCAAAGAGGAAAAGAAAGAATTTCTCATTGTTTATCATGTGGATCCTGCGAGTCTCTCTTACATTATAAAAAAAAGAACTCCAGTAAAGATATATAAAAGAGGCGTAATCCTTTTCAACTAATATAACTGCCTTTTTATACTAAGTATCTTAACACTTTTGACATATTACAACTAAACCCTTCAATGACAGCCGCAGCTTTGAGTCTTCAGCAGCTTTGTCTTCAGAGCAGCTTTGTCTTCAATACCAAGGCACGAGACAAGGCTGCAACTGGTCTGCTAGGTGGATCAAATATGAGCCTTGTCGTACGCACGATCGCTGCATATGCTAGAGAGTAGGCGATGCAGGTACACACAAGGTAACCGTTGATTGAGTACGTCGTATCTCGTGAGCCAATCATGAGAAGAAAGCACGTGCCCAGACAAAATTTTCCATTAGTACAACCCGTTCAAAAGAAAGATAGCTCGATAGTGAGGTAGCCCAGTTACGTCATAACCTCGGCCTAGGCGAGGTAGCCCAGGCCAGTTACCTAGCAATGCTCGACCTAGGCGAGGTAGCCACCTCTCCTCGTCGTGCCCAGGTAAGCCTTCCTGGGTACACTTGTCGACGAGTCTGAAGTTAGATCGTTGATGCCATGAATATAGATGGGCCCAAAAAATATTTCTTAAAATTTCGTAGGGTCTCATCATGTCTATGTATGTGACAGTTAACAAGTTAAAGGAATTAAATAGAAGTAGTTAGATATTACTTTTTGAGTCTTTATTTTCCACTTAATGTACATCATAATTAGCTAGATTGATTTAGTGATTTACTAGTTGCAATTTCTTTGGAGTGTTTTGGAGCTACAATAAGGAGATGGTAAAGTAAACTTTTTATGGTTTCGATTATTACTAGATCTGCGCAACAAACAATAGTTGGTTGAAATGTGCTAGGTTTTGATTTGTCTTACTTTGTCTCATCTCCATTGTTTTATTCCATTTTCTATGATTTAAATGTACATGGGCTTTTGGATTCCTCTTCTTCCCCTAACATTATGAATGAAGTAAACACAAGTTTAGTGTTTTGTTTTGTTTTGTTTTCCAATAAAAAGGCTAAGTTGGATTGATTTAAGTGTATATTGTGCCCTTTATGAGAATAGCTCCACATTCCCATTATATTGTATAGTACATCAAACACAAACACATGCATTAAATATGGGGATCAAAAGATTTGAAGAACAAAGGGATCACGCCAACAAAAGGGAATCTTTTCGGAATTAATGCCACGCAAGCTGTGAGTGAGAACACAAGAAAACACCGTGAGCTGGAGCGGAGGGGTTGTCCCGGCTCAAACACTCCGGTGTAAAAGTAAGTTAATATCACCAATAAGTGCTCTCAAACGAATTAGGAATAAAGAGATTAACCTACCGTGCCTTGCTGGTGACTTAGCTCAACAAAAAGAGAAAAATGAGAGAGCAGAAAAACTTAGAGAAAAAGAAAAGCATGTTGAGGTGTAAAAGTGTACGTCTAGAGAGAGAAATAGAGACTGACTTTATATAGCCAAGGCACGAGACAAGGATGCAACTGGTTTGCTAGGTGGATTAAATAAGAGCCTTATCGTACGCCACGATCGCTACGTACGCTAGAGAGTAGGTGATGCAGGTGCACACAAGGTGGCCGTTGATTGAGCATGTCGTATCTTGTGAGCCAATCATGAGAAGAAACCACGTGCCCAGACAAAACTTGCCATTAGTACGACCCGTTCAAAAGTAAGATAGCTCGATAGTGAGGTAGCCCAGTTACGTCATCACCTCGGCCTAGGCGAGGTAACCACCTCTCCTAGTCATGCCCAAGTAAGCCTTCCTGGGTACACTTGTCGACAAGTTTGAAGTTAGATTGTTGATGCCATGAATGTAGGTGGGCCCCAAAATTATTTCTTAAAATTCCGTAAGGTCTCATCATGTATATGTACGTAACAATCAACAAGTTAAAGGAATTAAAGAAAACTAGTTAGATATTATTTTTTGAGTCTTTATTTTCCACTTAATGTACATCATAATTAGCTAGATTGATTTGTTGATTTACTAGTTGCAATTTCTTTGGAGTGTTTTGGAGCTACGATAAGGAGATGGTAAAGTAAGCTTTTTATGGTTTCGATTATTGCCATTGGAGTTGGTTTCTTTAAGAGGTTTAATTGAAGGTTTTAGCTAGTGGGTATTGTGAATGCTTGCTTATGTTGTTCGACACGATATTTTGTATTGAGTTCTGAGTAATGCTATGAGTACTTAAAAAGTACCAAATTTTTTATATCAAATGATGTGTTAGCTGATGTGGCAGCTGATATGGTACAAAAAAATAAAATTAAAAATTATAATTAATGCATCACATCAGTTGCCGCATTAACTGACACATCATTTAGCACAAAAAATTTAATACCCTTTAGATACCCATAGCATTACTCGTGAGTTTTTTATTGGCTTTATGGTACAATATAGGAGTGCTTTTTATTGAGATTGTCTTGATTCCAGTTCGGCCTTATAATTTTTTTTTTAAGTTATTCATATCTAATAATTAAAATTGACTTTAATTTTACCCAAAAAGAAAATAAGGAATTGAAGTGCACCCAACTTCATATAAATAAACGATCTTTAAAGACTAATAGAGAATTAGCTTATGCTAGATTACTGAGCCAATTTGTAGGCATAGGCTATAGGACGTGGTAGTCATGAAATAAATTATTGGTTCAAAAAAACTTTTTTTAAGTTTCATCCTTTTAATAATTACTAGTACTATAAATTAGGCCAAAACTTGACCGACTTAAGATACATCTTCCGTCTTATTTAAAGAGTTTGCGCTTTTATTTTAAGGTGTTTTACTTAAAGAGTTAATTTTAAAAACTTGTGCATATAATTTCTATAAATCCTTCAACTTTAACCTTCATTTATACTATAAATATATTGACTATGCTCAAATATTTTTGTAATTATGACTAGTTTCAATACTACTTATATATCTCTTAATTATTAAACTTTAAAAATATGAACTCTTTGAGTAGAACGGAGGGAGAGAGTATCTACTTTTTGAATTTTATGCTCAATTTATTTAGAGACCAAATAGAAGCGGTTTGGAAGTTTAGGGGCAATAACGAAACTCTCCAATATCATGAGGCACCCAAATGCTAAAAGCAGATTCCTAAAGTTGGTGGTCGACGAGACTTCTAGTTTGGTAACTTGTCCTTATCTGCCCAAAAAAAGAAACTTTATTGCAAGATCGTCTCTTTCCAGCAAATCCAAAAGTACCGAAATGCCACCGTACGACAAGCCGCCGTGAAGTGGAAATTGACCAATACACCCTCTAAGTATTATGGGTGGGTGTTGTAACGAATCCTTCTGGAAAACGACCCGACATTGCTGCAAATATTCCACTGTTCATGTGCAGCATAAGGGAGCAGTTAACTATGTAATAAATGCCGATACTTTGTCCAAGGGGGATATCATCATTGATCTCTAAAAGTACATGGGCAATTATGTCATTTTAATAATTGATCTCCACCATTAATGCAAATTACAAAATGACTTTCCCCGTCTTTTTGGTTCTCTACTCTTTTTAGTTTTTTTCATGAAAGAAAATACGTATATTGAGAAAATAGTACTTCCTTCTATCCGAAAAGAGTATTTTATTTGATCGGACATATAAATTAAGAAAGATAACTGACTCTATTATAATTATTATGATGGTGTATGTTTTTTAATGATACCCATGTGAGAATCGGACCATCAACTAATTGTGATAATTCAGTTTAAAAGTAAAATGGTAAAAGTAACTTTCAAAAAATGAAAAATTAGAAAGTTACACTTCTTGTGGAACGGTCTAAAAAGGAAAGAACATTTTGTTTTTTTAGGAACAGAGGGAGTAGTCAATTAGAGCGAGATATATTTACAAAAAAATTTTGATTTTTTTTTATTAAACTACAATTTGAGTTAATTTCATTTCTCCCCCAAAGTTTGGCCTAACTAAAACACCAATTATGTCACATTAGAAGAGTTTTGAAAAATATAAAATAAAATTAAAAATCGCAATCACTTGTCATGGTCTCCCTTGAGTTTTCAGTGAGAGTACGCCTCCATAGGTAATTGACCAAGGGTTCTTAGTTTGAAATGGAAGAAAAATTAAATAAGCTATATTATTTCCGAACTTAGACAATGAGCTTTTATTCTTTCAATATAATATTTTTTTCCCTTAGAAAAAAAAAAGACAAATTGAGAAAATTTAATTGCGTGACAAAATTGCTCACGACTATGAACAAAAATATCAAAATTTAGAGATCAAGTGGTGGAATTGATAAATTCAAATAAGGTCAACTAAGAGTCCAATTGAAAATTAAGATTATAAAGTATTCTATATTAATCTTCTTAAGTTAATTAATAATAGTAGTTGAGCATGGTTGTATAAATTTAGAATAATTTAATACAACTAGCAGCTTAATTTAGTCTAAGAGTATATAGACGTAAAGAGCATATTCTATTAGTTCTTGTATAATGAATTCTCAATCTTATACTACAATGATTACTCTTTGCCCCATGCAAAAAGGTTTCTAACTTGAAGTCAATCATTGTAAATTTACATAATCACCCAATTATACCATTATTTATTCTGCACTAAATTAAAACCGAAAAATTATCAAAATGACCAACGTATTATCATTTAGTAATTGATTTTACCCCGTACTCTCAATATTCTAAAATTGATCAGTGTACTCACTAATTGAGTCCAACGTGGTCCCTCCCATTAACTTTCTATCCAATTTTCTAACGAAACTGCCAACGTGGTTAACGGAGCTAATTTATGAGGGGTATTTTTGTCTTTTCCCTCCAAATCCCACTACCCCACCCACACCCACATAACTGGGGTGGTGAGATTTGAAAGGAAATGACAAAAATATCCCTAATAAATTTGCTTCATTAACCACGTTAGCAACTCCCTCAGAAAATTGGATGGAAAGTTAACGGGACGGACCACATTAGACTCAATTAGTGAGTACATTGGTCAATTTTAGGATATTGGGAGTACGGGGTGAAATCAGTTACTAAATGATAGTACGTTGGTCATTTTGATAATTTTCCGAAATTAAAACCTTCTTTGTTCGTTTGCTTCTTAATAGTAGTCGTAGAAACTTCTCTCTCTCTCTCTCTCTCTCTCTCTCTCTATATATATATATATATATATATATATATATATATATTTTTTTTTTTTTTTTTGGTTTTCCAAAAGTGTTCTCAGACCTGAAAACTCAAGACTAATCCTCTGAGCCAAGTTGGATCACGAGTAACAGTAAAATCTCTCCCAATAAATTTTTAACATAGTTGCGTTCCCATACATTATAGGACTGATACAATATGCAAATTGCTAGCGACAACTACTACATACAACTAATGATCATCATAGTCGTCTATCGATCAATAGTGTTTTGATATCAATGTAACAGAGTTTGCAGATGAATTATGAGTTCGTAATCAGGTTGTATTTTGTTACACATTTTTCTTTTTTCGAATGACCAACAAATTAATTAGATCAATTAATTGATAAAGAAAATATACAATAACCCAAACCCAAAGTAATGTTGCCATGAAATATTGTTAATTGAGTAGGTGATAGTTGGATGTAAAGCTTAATACTAGTTTGTAAAGGTAATCTATATATAATAGTATATATATATATATAGTGTTCATCAAAATATAAAAGGCTTAATTACCACTAGCTAGGCATCCACCATATATTGTTAATCTATTCATCATCAGCTGGTTTAATTTTCAGGTAATAAATAAGTGGACTTCAATTTCAAATTGAGAACCATTTCTTAACATGAGTCCAACTTAACAATCAATGTATTTTCACCCTACATAATTAAACATAATCAGCTTTTGGCTGTAGCTGTCTTTGGGTCCCTAATATATATATTTGTCTCTCACACGATTATTTTCTAATATATATAGTCATGCTTCACTTAACAAATCAATCATTCTTTTTTCAACTTTTCTTTTATAAGCTTTTAAACCTTTTTTTTTTTTTCCTTTTGTTTGCCAGTGGATTGTTGATCCAGCTTGCATTTACTATAGCCAATATATATATATATATATATATATATATATATAATTAGTGCTTCATAAAATTGAAAACACATAATATAAAATTAATAGAAAAGGCCATGAAATTGAAAACCCGTGATATAAAAATAAAAGAAAAGGCCGGTTTCAAGTCGTTAACCCCCGGCCACGTGTTTGAGTTAAGGCTGAGTTGAGTTGAATTCTCGAATTTAAATAAACTCGTAGCTAATCTTAAAAACATTAATTAATAATTGCGGTAGTTAACACTAAAAAAAAGAATACTTAGATGAACAGCATAAAGAAAGATCTTTTGAGTACGTAGCTAGATCTCTGCACTTTCCCTTGACAGCTGAATGAGCTAGCTGCAGAATTGATCTGATTTTAAACATTACTTAACAAAAAAAAAAATAGTCACAGACTGTGTGGATCTAATTTAAAATGCATCCTCGACTCAGCTAATGCTACCTACTTACTATAAAATATATACGGATCAGGCGGCCATTTGAAATTCAATAGAGAACGAACATCAGCAAGTAATTCCATATTTCTGATCTAAGCAGTACTAAGTAGTACGTAAATTGTTAGCATGCATGCCCTCAACCGTATAAGTGAAATGTTATACTCCGTCCGCCAGAAGAAAAGTGACTATTGATCTCTCAGTGGGGTGGGGAAACATAGCTAGGAATTGTTAGTCGCGATCGAGTACAACATATATATATATATATATATATATATATATATATATATATAGTTAGCATATCAGTTAGTCAAAGATTTTTACTTGCCAACCTTGTGCATAAGCATGGCCTAGGGTGAAATTTGATCATTGGACAGTTTGAGTTAATTCTTGGTTACACACTGCCTTATCCCAGGCTCACTGAAATCCCAACCCCAGAGAGAATATATAGAGGATTGTGGTAGGCAACTGGCCGGGATTCCTCTGTTGCTGTGGATTTTCCCAGCCAGAGCAGTACTTCTGGCAGAGGAGAGGGAATATGTTACAAATTATACAAGTTTACAAACTCGATCAGTTTAATCATACTTATGACCATCCATTTTGTGACACTCGATCACTTTCTTTCTTCAACGTACGGCGTGTCAATATTCGAAGGTAGTATATATGTTTGAAAAACATTCAAAACACGAAAAGTGTTGGAGGCAAATAAATATGAACTCAAAGAAGCTTTAAACAAACTGATCATGTCTATGCCAACTGAAAGCAAGCCCAAGCCATTAAGGGCTCGAAAATCTTTCAAATCAATAACCTAAAGCTAGCGAATGACCACAAATTAAAAAGTCATTATCCGGGCATGCATTTGTTGCAATTCGTCACTTGGATCCGGGTCGTAACATTACCTATGTCAAAGTGGAGGCTGTTCGTAATTAGTCATCACCTTCGAAGACCTAGCTACAATCAAAAAGCTACAAAGCAGCTTGGAAAGTATAATCAATAAAGACACACAACATATTTCAGGCACATATTCTAAATGCTAATTAAAATGGGCAAAATTCATTTTATTCAAAGAAAGCAACCAAATAAAAACTATGACCAAATAAAGTGTGCAAGCAGCCTTTGTATATATAAATTAATTAGCTCCATCAATACTTAATTTGCAATCAAGCTCTATTAATATAACTACTCTCTTGACCCAAAAGGACTCAAGAAAGTGGGCGAAAAATATAAATTAAATGGGCCGACCCTAATAAGCTTTCTTGACTTCCATTTCAAGAAATTAATATTCCTAATCTAATTCAAATTCTAGAGATTGACTCCAAAAAGAGATCTAGAGAGAGAGGACTCTCCATACCAAATAATCCTTATTTATAAATAAAACCTTTTGATCAAGGTAAAGGGATCTCGACTTCCAATTTCTCTCAATTATGTTCTTCTTATGGGGACCTTTGCTAACGCCTGGGAGACATATATATTCATTGATATAAATAAAGTCTAGACTGATGATCGAAGGTCCTCAAATGACCCAGAACCATTGTTCCAGAATTTAATTCGGATATTTTGTACACCAATTTGCGTTTTGACTTCATCTGGAGTACTATTTCCAAGGCCCTTGGGCACTGTGGGCCTCATTCGAAAACACTAAGGGTTAATTTGGATCATGGGATTATCCCAAGCAAATCCCATATTTGGGCACCTGGCTGATCAATTATAGGGTCTTAGAGATAGGTTTTCGTTTTGTTAAACAACTTCAAATAAACAACATATGTGTTAAATGTCGTTCCCTTGCCGCGAAATATCTAAATTATCCTTTTATCAACGCCATCTAACTTTTTCATGATAACAGCCACCACCTTCATCAATTTGTCTTGATTATTAATTATTGCAAGTTCATGAAGGTTCTCGGATAAGGCACATTTATAGGAAAGCTAATCATATTACAGATCAACTTGCTCAAAAGGGCACAAAATGTCCTTCGAAATTTGTTTTGTTCCATCTTTTGATCCTCATAATGTATACAGAAAATACTATATCTACAAATTTTATCAATAAAATGTATTTACAATATATTTTAAAGTGTTGCATGTTGATTAGAATATACAATAGTTAAAATATGGTGTGATAAAAATCTGTTGATAAATCTTGTATGCGTAGCATTTCTCTATGTATAATATCTATTTATCGAGAGAACAAAGATTCAATATCCCAAGAATGACTGTGGTTTTGTATTTGGGCAAACTCCACAAATGGTCTCTGAACTTTTAGGGATTTTTGGGATTGGTCCCTGTACTAAAATTTGAAAAAATTAAATCCTTGTACTTTTTAATTTTTTCCAATAGGTCTTTCCGTCCTATTCCGTTAATTTTTTGCCGTTAAATGTTCACATGTGCCTCTCACGTGATTTTGCTCAAAGGTAAAAAATGGGCCAGCGGGGCAAGCTAACCCGCTAAATGAATGGGATGAAATATATCAACCCAACCCAAACCCACCTTGGGTTACGGGTTGGGGAGGGCCAACCCGCCAAAAAAATTTATTAAAAAACTCAATGTCTAACAAATTAAAGCAAAAAAAAACATATCACATCTATTTTTAATTTCTAATTAATGAAATAAAAAATTAAATAAAAGGCCAAGACAGAATCTAACAAATTAAAGCCAAAAAAATTAAGGAAATATAACTACACTTCTTAAAAATTAAAGAGTTAAACTAAATTTATATAGTCAAGCAATTTGTCGGGTTAATCCAACCCATCCCGCTTCACCCCTTTTGACCCGCCTCCTAGACGAGATCAAAATTTATCAACCCAACCCACCTTTTTTTAGGTGGTGGGACGGGCTGGCTCGACGGATTCAACCCGTTTTGACAGCTCTAGGTATAATAGTCATTTCCTTTTAAAGAGTACATGGACCATTTGTGCAATTTCCTGATAGAGATATAATTTTTTTTAGTAGATTTCTAATGATTATTCTTGATATATTTATTTATAAAATATTTATATTTTTTCTTAATTTTTTTTTAAAAGGCATTATTTTCTTTTTTTTTCCTTTTTTTTTTACAAATGGTCCCTGCCGTTTTTAAATAGAAATGACTATATTATCCTTGAAAAAATACACGTGCGAGACACATGTTCAAACTTAATGACAAAAAATGGATCTAGTCGGATGGAAGGACCAATCCCAAAAATGGGTTAGTACAGGGACCATTTAGTTCATGAAAGGACCAATCGCAAAAGGGGCTAAAAGTACAGGGACCAATTGTGAAGTTTGCCCTTTATATTTTACTTCCTCTGTCCCTAAATTATTGTCTTCCTTTCCTTTTTGTCTGTCCCTAAATAATTGTCTTGTTTGAAAATTTTCTTTTTAGGACATCATTTTTATCAATTTACCCTTACTTTTTCTCCCAACTTTAATTATGAGCCACATGCACATGGACATTAAAGAAAACCACACACTGTACCAATATTAATAATCAAGTCAATTATTTTTTCTTACCAAAAAAAAGAAAAAAAAGAAGGGTTAACCACATGCACATGGACATTTAATTCCTTTCTTACCAAAAAAAAGAAAAAAAAGAAGGGTTAATTACACCATTAGTTCATTGATTATCAACTTTTTCACGATTAGTCCCTTAAGAAATTTTTTTTTAAATTTCAGTTCCTAGAGTATCAAAAAGTCACGCGGCTAATCCTTTTGATGGATGCCGTTAAAAAAATTATGTTAACTCCTTCATGTGCAAGTCACATGACTTTTTCTTGGGCATTAATGGAAGTTCACCTACTTCTTCTTCTCCCCGCACCCCTCTCCCTCTCTCTTTCTCTCCAACCACTCAAGAACTAGGGAATTTCTAAACCAAATCCACTCTTACATCGATCCAAATAGTCGGACCTCGAATCCGCTAATCTCGCCGTCGATGATTTAACTCCGCCGCCCAAATCGGAATTAAAAGACCACGAATTGCGGCCATCAGAAGAGATTGTCGTTAAATTGGAAGATGAATTGGCGGAGGCGAATGTTCAAGACGAAGAGTCGAGACTGCCAGATACCTTTGTTCGGTTATTTAGCACGAACTTCACTGTTTCAAATAGGCTTTCTTTGAAGGCATAGGTGTCTATTTTGTAGGTGTCTTTTAAAGACCAAGAAAGATCCAAAAGGAATAGCAACTCTCTTCATCAAATTCTAAAAGAGGCTAACTATCGAATGAATCAGAAAGGGAGGAAAGATCCTTCGCAGCTAACTGAAATCGCTACTTGTGTGTACGTGATAGCTCAAAAGCTCACATTAGCATTGAATAAGAAGAAATAAAGATTCCATTTTCTACTCATCTACTACCTTTTAGCGATTTGAGTCGAGATCTTCAAATCTTCATCTTCGGGAGCAAACTCTCGATAGCTCTATTTTGATTCGACCACCCTTTGGGAGTGGGCTCCTTCCCCCTTCTTTCCCGAAACCTAAAACTTAATTTCTGCCCACACCCAATGATTGAAGCAATTAATAGCGATTCAATTGCAATTGATTGTTTTAATGGCGGCCTTGAAGGTGTGGCTAAAGATGTTGTTAAAGAGGAAATGGTTGTGGAGAAGGCGAGTGCTGATACTGTAATGGAGGATGGTGCGAATGCGGATACTGCAAAAATGGAAGGTATAGAGAATGAGAGTGTATATGAGAAGAACCATAACTCAAACCCAGAGGAAATAGTGCAAAATGATGAGAATGTAGATGAAGGGAACAAAGAAATTGGAGAGAGAATGGAACATAATTCGGGTGAAGCTGTTTCCAAAGCTGCTGTTCCTGGGGAACAATTCTTGGCTCTTCTAAATCCCTTGGTGTATTCAATTGAAGATTAGTGTTTGAAAAATTGAGAGAAAATTTGAGGATTAGGGTTTGAAGAATTGGTGAAGAAGATGATAGGGTTTGAAATATTAATTTTGCCCTTAATTAAAATGCACGTGGGAGGCACATGTGTGACTTAATGAAATTTTACTAAGATATCCATCAAAAGGACTAGCCGCGTAATTTTTTGGTACTTTAGGGACTAAAATTTGAAATTTTTTTTAAGGGACTAGTGGTGTAAAAATCTATAGTCGAGGGACTAATGGTGTAATTAACCCTAAAAAAAAGTAATGTTATGGGTACCTAAAGAGTACCAAATTTTTTGCACCAAATAAAGTGTCAGCTAATGTGATGCATTAATTATAATTTTTAATTTTATTTTTTATACCACATCAGCTGACACATTATTTAGTGTAAAAAATTTGATACTTTTGAGGTACCCATAGCATCACTCAAAAAGAAAACCCAAAGCTCTGCCAAACAAGCCATAGACTTTCAACTGTCAATATTGAATTAAAACAAGTGCAACTTTAACGGTCGAAGCCTTTCAAATCTCCGGCAATTCAGGCCGATCTGTACGTAGTCATCGTAAACCTAACCCACCACCCACACAGTCAACGCTTAATGTATACTAGAATTGTAGAAAAATACCGACCAAGTCCAAGTGTCCACGAATGTATATTAATTATTCATATTTAAAAATATTGAACTAAGCATTCCTTGCATGAATCATTACTACTGACTGTGGATGTCAAAATCCTTCACGAGATTGGCGCCTCACGGAAGCATTTTCAGTAAGTTAATTCAACTTGTGGGCTTGGAGATCTGTGTTAGTAAGAGCTTAGAGTTCACGATTTTCCAGCTCCCTAAAATCTCAACTAAGAGCAACTTTAGCAAGGATTTCGCTTAACTTGTAGTGCTTTATGCCCC
This sequence comes from Platycodon grandiflorus, assembly GCA_016624345.1. Lineage (NCBI taxonomy): Eukaryota > Viridiplantae > Streptophyta > Magnoliopsida > Asterales > Campanulaceae > Platycodon > Platycodon grandiflorus. The sequence continues at coordinate 15,249,492 of CM028365.1, read as the reverse complement.
TTTTCATGCTACTTCACATCACATTTGAGCTAAATCATACTGTACTTGATCTTTGAGATTTAGGGTTTCTCTTGGAATCAACCAATTCAACTTTCCTGAGGTTCTTGCCGGGTAAAAAGTCTATCTATCTTCTTGATTTTAGTAAATGCTTGAAATCCCCATTTGGGTATTTGTTAATTTCTAATTATGAATCATACCCACTTGTTACTTCTCTTTTTCCCAGTTAGACTCGATTTGGAAGTATGAATTCGATGTTATGTTTGCGAGATTTTACTTCTGATATCATAGTCTGCTTCCCAGAGTTGGTTAATTTTGGAAATTTTCTATATTGTTTATTCTGATTGAGTTGGTAAATTTTAGGATTGGGGGAAATTGTTGAGGATGAGGAGGTCATGTTTTCCAAAGTGTAGGTTAGGGAGGGTAATGGGTATCCTTCAGATTGTATTGGGAGGGCTTGTCATAATTGTTAGCCTGACTAGTTTATTTAGGTTTTATTCTGCTGGATTTTTCTCCAACAATGAAGAAATATGCCGCCAGTTTTATGGTGTTAATGATGATTACGAGGGTTTAGATATAAAAGCGCTTTCTGCTCGCATTGGGGAGGTGCTTAACAAGATGGAGAGCTTACAGGATAAGCTTGAGTCGGCTGTTCAACTATTGGAGAAGAACAAAAATTTGGATACAACAAACATTTCGAGGTTGGAGTACAAGAAATACCTGGAGGATGAGGTGATTCGGCCTCTGTATAGTGCTCATATTTCTCTTAGACAGATCCGACTGCCTAAGATAGAAGGAATTGGAAATGGAACGATTAAGGAGGAACCTTTGATCAACACGTTTGTGATTGAGGAGATCCGGAAGTACATAACCCCGAAAGAAAACAGGGTTGGCAAGGTTAATATATATGGAACAGAGAGGATTTACAACACAATAGGGCATGCGTGCGTGGTGATGAAGAAGGAATTGGAAGAGTACATGGATTACGACATTGGGTCTTATTGTAAAGATGATTGGAATCTTGCTCAGAAGCTTTTGATTAATGGGTGTGATCCTTTGCCTCGGAGGCGGTGCTTGACGAGGGCATCTAAGCTCTACCAAAAGCCTTTTCCCATCAATGAGTCTTTGTGGAGACTACCGGATGGTAGAAATGTGAGGTGGAGCAATTATCAGTGCAGAAATTTTGAGTGCTTAGCCAGCAAGAATCCTAAACGGGGTTATTCTAAATGCACGGGATGCTTTGAAATGGACAAGGAAAAGCTTAAATGGGTTAATAAGACCTCTCTTTTGGCAGATTTCTTGATCAAAGATGTTTTGGCAATTAAGCCAGGGGAGATCAGGATAGGATTGGACTTTGGGATTGGAACGGGGACATTTGCTGCACGGATGAAAGAACAAAACGTTACAATCGTCTCGACAGCTTTAAACCTCGGCGCTCCTTTCAATGAGATGATCGCACTTAGAGGGTTGATTCCTCTTTACTTGACGTTGAATCAACGGCTACCCTTCTTTGATAACACAATGGACTTGATTCATACGACCGGGTTCATGGATGGCTGGCTTGACCTCCAATTGATGGACTATATTCTGTTCGACTGGGACAGGATTTTAAGGCCTGGAGGATTGTTGTGGATTGATCGCTTCTTCTGTAACAGGAAGGATCTTGACGATTACATGTACATGTTTCTGCAATTCAGGTACAAGAAACACAAGTGGGTTGTTTCTCCGAAATCCAAAGACGAAGTTTTTCTTTCTGCATTGTTAGAGAAACCTCCTAGATCCTTATGATCAAACATTGCGCATTTATTTGTATGTTACATTGTTCTTTTACTAATACATTCGTTTGGAACTTGACAAACTTATTATACTTCAAATACTTGGTATAATTAGGCCATTTGCTTGTTTATTGTTTGTCCAAAGTTCCAAATTGTTCATCTAATAAGAGCTCCTGTTCTTTGTCTATTGCCTCTCTCTCTGGTATATAGAAATAAATTTCTTTTCTTCAATGCCAAACTCTGTTTTCTAAAGCTGACCTGAAAGTGTATGTTGTATGGTGCTTTCAAGTTTTTATATCGTACCAAAATAATGTCAATGTTCATTCAAATCGATCGATTAATACAAGTTTGACTGGGTGACAATTAGTCAGTTTCATTAATGTGTGATTTTGTCAGAAACTTGGGTTGGTACTAAATCATTTGCTTAAACTCTCTGGCATTGAGGTGTTCGAATTGGAAATTGCTGCAATGGTCTGGATTCTGAAAGAGACCACCTGGGCTACTTTCCTAAAACTTAACAGACTGGTATTATTCTACTTTCCTAAAACTTAACTGACTTGCAGTTTTAAAAATGCCTCCGCCTTACCCTGAATGGAAAGTAGTATTTTGTGATAGCTAGTTGCTACTACTAGTTTACACATATCTTGCAAAATCGCAACATTCTGTGTCTTTTGGACCGAAGGTTTCTTGTTCGTAATTAGTCTGTCTGTCTATCCACAGCCAATTTCTGGAGAGTCGAGACCATCAAAATGCGTAATCACATTCACTCACATTACGAAGGAAAGCAGAAATGGACATTCACGTTGGATTTCTCTTAACATATTACCAAGAATAATACTCGATCCTTAAACTAGTACTAGTAGATAAAATACCTAAGAGATAATCCTAGGGAAGTTCAATTTTCAATTATCGTAAACTTGCGTTTTCACACTCTATATATTTACTTACTCCATTATTATTATTATTATTGATGTGAGTTAGTTGTATATGTAAAATCTGAATTTATTTATGTACTCTCTCCGTCCTTAAGGTACACGGATTAAAAAAAAAAACAATTAACTTGATTATTAATATTGGTATAGTGTGTTGTTTTCTTTAATACCTAGTGCATATGACCCATAATTAAAGTAAAAAGAAAAAATAAGGATCAAATTGATGTCCTAAAAATGAAAGTACTTTCAAACTAGACAATTATTTAGGGAGGGGCATAAAAAGACAATAATTGAGAAACATATGGAGTATTTGCGTTGGTTGTTATGTTAGGGCATTCACAAGATCCAATGATTGCCAAGTTTCCTTTTTTTCTTTACTCAACCATGCTTTTGCAAAAGAGTAATGCCATGTGCACCAAAATTACACTTGATATTTTTGGTTGGTCAAAAACTTTTAAGTGGTAGGACCTATAAATCATTTAACCAATTAGAAGACGTCAAAGCGTAATTTTAATGCACATTTAGTGTGCATTTTATGTGCACATAGTACTGCTCTTTGCAAAGTGGGCCTGGCTTTCAATTAAATGGGTTGAACTAGCCGAGTAGATGGTACATAACATTCTTATGACAAAAGGTAATTATTATATTTATTAGTCGGAAAGCATTTAACAATACATCCGTTGTCGTCCAGCGGTTAGGATATCTAGCTTTCACCCAGGAGACCCGGGTTCGATTCCCGGCAATGGAATTTTTTTGCAATTTTGTTTTTTAACTCGTTCAGGTACTTTGACAAAGTGGGCCGGGCTTTCAATTGATTGGGTTGAATTTTTTTGCAATTCATCGGTTGTCGTCCAGTGGAACGGAGGGAGGGAGTATTTAATAAACAACAAATTCAACTCACAATCATAATAATCCTTAGCCCACGACTAACTCACAAAGCATGGCTAGTCGATACATGGCCGACACTCTTTCACAAATTCTATTCACTTCTCTCACTAATATTATAATCTACCTCACTCTATAAGACTCCTCAATCTATCTATTATAATACCCTTATTAAATTATAACCATGTTAGGAAAATCCTATTTGACTTTAACTTGTAAACCTTATTCTTAACTTAATTAGGAATTTCAATATTAATTGACCTCTAAATACTAAATAATAAAAACTCCTAAGAAAATAAATAATTCTAGTTGGATCGAGTTTGGTTTAATATCCAACATGCTGTGAAATGATTTAGACTTATTTGATTCTTATCTCGCAACAAAAAGAGTATTGTTAATATAGACTATTCCTTTGAAAAATATTTAAATTGAATAGGGAATCATAACATCCTAAAATAAAATATAAGATTCTTATTGGGATATAGGGGATAATTATCTATTGACTATTACTAAAATAAAATTTACTGTTACCACGTGGCGGCTTTATGTGTAGCAATTTTTTTCCTGTTTAAAAATAGGATAGTCTCCGAAATTAGAAATTTCCTGCCAAATGTTAAGTTGTACATCAAAACTAAAAGTTCATTTATTTTGATTTCAAAAGCCTTACCTCGAAAATACAAGTTTTCACTCATAAATTTTGAACAAATTTTAATAGAAGTGGAAACAACACATAATCTCTCAAAAAACCCTTCAATTCCCCCACCCACCCACCCACCCACCCACCCACTAACTCCTTACTCCTCCTACAACGGGATTTACCACTCTCTCTCTCTCTCTCTCTCAAAACATAATGTTTACATGTTTAATTTTGGGTTAATTACACCATTAGTTTCTTGATTATGGACTTTTTTACGATTAGTCCCTTAACAATTTTTTTTTTAAATTTTAGTCCCTTGAGTATGAAAATTAGACACAGCTAGTCCTTTTGATGGATGTCATTAGTAAAATCCCGTTAAGTCACCCATGTGCCTCCCACGTTCATTTGGTTGAGGGCTACAAAGGAATTTCACAACATGTTCTTCATAAACTTCTTCCCCCCCTCTCTCTCTCTCTTATTTCACAGTCCACCAAACCCCCGTCGTCCTCCTCCACCCCAACCTCCACCTCAAAAATTAATCCCCACCCTCCTCCTCTACCCAGCGTCCTAAACCCACCATCAAACTCCCCCACATTATCTCTGAATCATGCCAAGCTTCTACCCCCAAACCCAATTTCATCTTCTCTTCAATCAACCTCTCAAATATTTAAACTCAATTCCATTTTCTGTTAAATCAACCTCTAATTTGAGACTTTTGTAGAGATATTTTTCTGGGTTTTGCTAATTAAACCCCAAGATTAAAAATGGCCAAAAATTCATAAATGACAAACCTGGCCAACTGTAATCGACACTGGCGGCGATTGCTTGGCCATGAAATGTTACAGACACCAACAACGAATCATTGCCCTTCTCGTCACTCTTTCCCGCAAAATCAAACAAGTGTTGAACAAGCTTGCGCTGAATTGATGGTTGGGATAAGCGAAAAACAGATCTAGATCTGGAATTTCAAAAACCTAACGAATCATTGCCCTTCTCTTTCCAAGAAGATAAACGCAGTGTGCCCTAGCTTCGACTGTGAGGTCTGGGGTCAGCAAGCTTGCTGCAGATGGGTTAATCGGATCGAGGCGAACTGAACTAGGCGGGTTTGTGCTTGAGAACAGAAATGACGGCGGTGGTGGCACTATGCACACGAGTCAGAATTCTGGTGACGGGAAAGGAAGTACTGGAGTCGTCTGAGGCACGAATCACCCAAGGGACGTATGACTGGATCGGATGATAGGAAAATGGGGATCTGGAACTAGTCGCAACTGATCATAGTTTGTTCTGAGAGAAGAGAGAGAGAGAGAGAGAGAGAGAGAGAGATTGCACTAGATCTAGGGTTCTTTTGCAATGTATGTGTTTGAGAAACATTTCTTGGTTTGATCGAAGGCTTTAATGGAGTTTGAATTTTCTGGGTTTGAGAAACAAGAGGTTGAAGATGAGTTAATAAAGTGGTGCTTGTGAAATTACTTTTTAGCCCTCAACCAAATGCATGTGGGAGGCACATGGGTGACTTAATGAAATTTTACTAATCATGACATCCATCAAAAGGACTAGCCGTGTCTAATTTTCATACTCAATGGACTAAAATTAAAAAAATTTTGTTAAGGGACTAATCGTGGAATAGCCCATAGTCGAGGGCTAATGGTGTAATTAACCCTTTAATTTTTATACATTGGAGTCACTAAAAAATTAAATCTTTTTAATATACATTTCGTGCATCACACGGGTAGATTACTAATTTAGAATAAAATACTTCTCCTTCCCAGAAAATACTTTCATTTGACAAGTCAAACTTTTAAAAATTGTTGTTTTACTTGTTTGTACCTTAAATTATACAAAAATTAAAATTTTATTTTTGAAATTGAACTGTTTTATTGGAACAAATCAAAAAGAGAAGTAAAATAACTTTTTTTTTTTTTGAGACGGGGAATATATATTTACCACTTGTTGGCTTTAATGTCATCATATCTTGGACTTCAAGCGAACCAATCAGGCCAAACACAAACACAAACAGACCATCATTTATTAAACAAGCTGATGTGCAAATAAATGCAACAAGGGCAAGAGTACCCTGTCGTATCAAGTAATAAAGTGTATGTAAGTACGAGTTATCGATCTCACAGGGAATGTAAGTAATTTTTACTTCAACTAAGTGCCGAAATTGAGCTAGCTAATTATATTTGAGCAAAAATAAATTGAAAAAGCAATTAATATTCACATGGACGCAAAATGTTTTGGCAACAACAAATCAAGATTTAAAAGATAAGATTATATGAATGCAATATTTCTAGTCTAGCTCATGATTAATTTAATCCTCTCTCTACTTTTTTTTAACTCAAGTCTTGGTAGTCGGTGCACGTTGATTATATTTACTACGGGCTCTCGCATCTTATAGCAAGGAAAGAATAGCCACATTATCGATCAAGCACCCCATGACTATCTAAGAACGCTCGTTACCTCTCGGGCTGGTGTCACAAAGACAATTATTGTGATTTTCAGAATTATAGGACGGGCTCTCGCATCTTACCCTATAATTCTAGTGATCATCTAATGGGTAGTCAACCCATCGGAAGCATTAAGAACACACAATAATAACCAAGATAATGGGTAATAATAGGTAGAGAAATAATCTCTATTTTTCTAGAAGTCATGCCGGTAACCGAGACATCGAAAGTGGGTAATTAAACCCGAATCTCCCCTACTTAACAATAGTTACAAGTGGTTCGAACCCGTGACAAATCAAGTACTCTCATGGCTGTCGGTGTGTGTCACAAAACACCAACTACTAATTTACTCGAACCGAAATGCAAGGTAGCTCTCGCGAATCCAAACATTTATCAAATCAATTAATTAAAAACATTAAGCACACAAATTAATAACATAACATGCTTGTATACTAAATAGAGTGAGAGAGATTAAATTAAATCACTACAACAACATAGAAAATAATTGCATTCCATAAATCAATTAAGCTCAAAACTAATTTTACAAATTACAAAATCATTCAACCCTAGAAATATAAAAAATATAGATTGGAAGAATTAAACCGACAAAGCCGCGAGTAATACCAAGATCCGGGGTTGAAATCACTTGTAATAGCTTCATTGACCCTTGATTTGAAGCTCCAAACCTTTAAGGGTGATCAATCTTTGGAGGAAGGAGAGAAAATGGGGAAGAGGAACTGCTGCCCTTAAGGGCTTTACAGCCCCTAAGGGACTTTATCATTTCAGATCTAGGGGAAGCTTGGAGATATAGGAAATTCTAAAGCGTATCAAGGAAGCCAATGGCGAATGGGGATAAAATAGAAGTTCAGGGGCTGGAATAGAGCAAGGAGAAGTTGTTGATCCGGATGGAAATTTAAAGGGCAACCCGGCTGGGAGTTCACGGGTCTGCTTGTGAGGGGAGCTGGGGCGAAGGATGGCTGAATGGAGCGGGCTGGAGTGAGATGGAGGATGGCTGATCCACAAAGAGGACCGCGGACTATCCAAGTGTCTGATGGGTCAGAATGAGAGAGGGAAACGAGTGAGAAAGGTAAAAATTGACTGGATCAGCAAGGTCCATAAACCAGGACGCGGGTCAGAAGGTGGGCTGGAAGGACGCGTGGCAGCTCGGTAAGGGTGACACCGCATTAATGAAAATATTCATTAATTGCTCCGGTGCCCCTTGTGTTATGTTTCTGTCTCCCAAAGTCCTTCCCCTCCCGGCTTCTCAGTTTAGTCCTCTGTTAGTCCATTTTGCCTTGGAATACTTGACGGACTTTGACGGAATAAATTGAAACTCAACTTTAAAGCTCGAAATTGCCTCGAACTTGTGCTAAACCCATGAATGCTTGTAAATACCTTGGAAACCTACAATGAAGCACAAATGCACAAATACACAAATAATAATATTTTCAAGCATATTTAACTCTAAAATAGCACAAAATAAAAGAAAATAAAGTAGAAAATTCGTGAAAATCTTGAGTTCATCACAAACCGAACACAAACAGATCAAAGCCCGATTTGGCTCAACTCGTTTGCAACCCTAACTATATATAGTAACTGTAATCGTATCAGTAATTGACAGTAAAATCATTTATTTGTCCGAGGGAAATTTACATTTTATTTTTAACTAAACGAATTAAAATAAAGAAAAAGTTTTTAAAGAAGCATGCATGAGAATGGGCGCTATAAGTCTCTGTCTATCTCTCCACCAATCAGAAAACAAACATGAAAGGAATCCTAGCAATGTGACAACATTATTTTTATTTAGAAAGGCCTAGAAACACTTTGAAACTTTTAGGGTTTTTCAAGGTAGTCTTTATAGGGTTTGCACCCATATCTCATTTGTTTAATGCCAAATTAGTGTTGGGAACACTAATAAAGTTGTGAGCCCTAGAGGTGTCGATTAGAGAAGCTTTCTCAGCCTTTCCTTTTCTAATACAATAATCATAATAATAAGCCTACTTTCTAAAATAAGCTACGCGCTTCAAGAGGCATTTTATAAATAGAAATTATAAGAATTAATGTTAACTAGTGAATGTTTTAATTTGGATTTGTTAACTTGTTAATTACCCAACAATCCTCAGAGATATTGTTCGTTGTCTATAGCTCCTAAGAGATTGACTTTTACTCAAGTTTTTTGGAATTTGATTCTTTGGCAGTAAAGTAAAGGTAAAGCTAATCAATGCTTAGCTGAATAATTTCAGTACTCGATCTCGATCAATCAAAATTGGCTTAGGGTAGACGGCTTAACAAGTAAAGATTTTCTCATCTCAATTTTAACGAGTTTGAGACAAAGTCTTCTGAATTCAACTCACTATTAACTCAAGTCGATGAAAAATACGTTTTCTTGCAGTGAATTCGAGTAACCGAGACTTTAACTAGTCCCACCCAACGACTCCCTCCCGAGTTGTTTAACCTAGCCTATTGGTTGGCATGCATGCATGCTCTAGCTACATGAGTAGAATTTGAGCATGATTTAAATCTCAAGCTTGATTGAAAGGAAAGATAAAAAGGATGAATTATGAGGCTATGTTTGACAACTCAATTTTATACCTTAAATTTGAAATTAGAGGAATATTTACATTTACATGCATTTATATATATAAGTATGTATACATACAAATATATAATTTTTTATTTTTATTTTATAACGGAGCTAGAGAATAGAAGACAAGTGCGTGGCGCTATTGGCTGCCTTGAAGGGAATTTTCTTCGTTCAAGAAAGTCGAAGTTCTCTTTGAAGGGCATTTATTCTTGTAGTACTGTGTCCAATTAAGAAAGTCCAAGTTGTTAGCAACAATTTAACTATGATCATATATGGTTTAATAATATTATCCTTTGGTCTAAATATTGTATTCATTTCAGCCTGATGTGGATGTACATACGATGAAACTCCTATGTTCATATATATTCCCTTTCCCTAAACTTGATCGGTCTTACACTTCATTGAGATATTTTTATTACAACAAGACGACGATCACAAGGACCATTTGAAGACGATTCAGAAGATGAAGGATGATGTAAAAATTATCAAACAAGCAAGCCTAGCACAAACTAGTATCTTAAAATATTTTTCAAAATCGTAAAGTATGTAAAAATATATGTATTTATTCAAAAATATCACTTTATGCTCAAGATGGGATCGAGATTTAGCACTAAGATTTTCTGAAAAAATATTAGTTATTACGCTAGAGGGGTTATTAAATTTTAACACTGGTCCTGACTTGGGACCGGAACTTTTTATCAATTTGGAGAGGTTATCTATTTAAACAGGATCACTTTAGAGGGGTTCTACTGTGTCCCCAAATAAGAGTCTCTTTGCAAGGTTTTTTTTTTTTTTTTTATTTAAGAAAATTAACTTTTAAACTATATATGAAAGGGTCCTCCATCCATGTCTCACTACCCCTCCAAACCTGATCTTCTCTTCCTTTCTTATTTCATCCATCGTCTCATCCATCTCCACCATATTTCAAACTCAATTAAGGAATACTGGCTATCATTTTCCTGGTTAATACAGAGTAAATATTTTTGGCTTTTCAATTAAAAAATAAGAATAAAAGTTTATAAATAGAATATTTTTTAAGCTATTTGATCAACCACCATGAGAACTTTAATGAAAATTTTACAAAAACTAGTTATAACTAATTGGAATCGATCTAATTAATTTTTTCCATGAAAATTTTCAATTGTTTAAACTTTTACTGAATAAAAGTTATTAAACCTTATTTACTAATTTAATACGTATAATATAAAAAAGTTAAATTAAATATTTCAAAGTAACCATGTTTTTTTTAAAGAGATCATTTTCAGAAATTATGTTATCGTCTCTATAATTTTTCAACTTTACTCTTCACATGTGATATTAACATTCTTGGGCATTCTCAAATCATTTTGTAATTATAATCGACTTCAAAAATACTCATATACTCCCTCCTTCCAAAAAAAAAAATAAAATACAGTAATAATAATAGTCACTCTTTCCTTTTGGGTTGTCCTAAAAAGTAGTAATGATTTTAGTACAATTTGAAAAAAGTACAAACACGGCTATACAATCACCAGAGTCTGACTTGTCAAATGAATTATTTATTTTTTTGGACTGAGGGAGTATTTCTTATAATCATTCAAATTTTCAAACGTGAATTATTTGAGGGAAACAGAGGAGAGAATATATTTTAATTACAACCCAAATCATGTGTAAGTGTGTGCCCTTGTAGAAAGTGGCTGGCAAATGACTTTAACACATTGTAGTTTTATTTATTTATTTGAAGGGCATATATAATTTAGGTGTTCATCTATAGCATCTAATGTAACAAACTAAAAATGTATATCTAAACAGGAATAAGGAATTATTTGCCGCCAAGTCCATTCATTTAAGCTAGTTTGTATACTTTCAATATCTTTATGTGCTCAATTCAAACATTTAAATTGACAACAAACAGTTTGAAGATTATGTCACTAACTAGATATGTGGGTGAGTGGGTTGGGTTGGGTTGGGTTGGGTGGCGTGTGGGGTGGGGTGGGGTGGGGGACCATGTACTTAGGCCATATAACTAATCTTATTTTATGATTTAGATTAACAAAAAGCTAGTACTTCTTTTACCAAAATTATAAACCCTAAATCTATCAGATTTCTTGAAAAACATAGAAATGGCTCAGGCCTACATTGATTTGATCTAATCTTTGCTAGCTCCTTTTCCCTTGTCTATGATATCTTTAAACATTCTTGTTCCATCTGTACTTTTTTCATTATTATTAAAAATTTCAATGGATTGGTTATATTTATTTTCATACTTGATTTATCAACCTTAACCTCTATATATCTACAATCGTACAAGAAATATGCATCTTCAAGGTGGAGGGTTGAAAAATTATTTTACAACAAAGGTGTAGTTGCGTTGAGTTGTATAAGATATGTTTGGCCAAAAAATTTGAGGCTACCTATGCATATTGGTTCCCCGACATGTCGCATCTGCATTGTCTAAAAACACATGTGCGTGCACAATAAGCATATACATATTTGTATACGTATATATACGTACGCACGTCTATATAGGCATGAAACGTGTCCAAGTTTTAGCAAATGAGTTAGATCTGATTCAGAAATGGTTGATGAGCATGATAAATTGCTGCCCATTGCTAATGTAGGTAGGTTAATGAAGCAGATCCTGCCACCAAGTGCCAAGATCTCCAAAGAAGCCAAGGAGACAATACAAGAGTGTGCATCAGAGTTCATAAGTTTTGTAACTGGTGAGGCATCTGACAAGTGTCACAAGGAGAACCGCAAGACCGTGAATGGAGACGACATCTGTTGGGCTCTCAGCTCACTAGGGTTTGATGAGTATTCTGAGGCCATACTGAGGTACTTGCATAAATATAGGGAGTTCGAAAGGGAGAGAGCTAACTTAAACAAAGGGAATGGATACAATACTGAAGACAAAGATGAAGGTTCTGATGACAGAGGTCGGCTGCAGCCTGATTTTCCGGCTTCATTTGAGTTTAGGCTTATGGAGAAGGGGAAAACCTCTCTCGCGAAGCCGTCTTAAAGAGATTAATTTACTCTTTAGGCACTAGGAGCTTAGTTTTAGTTAATTTGTAGTGAAGTTTAAGTCTAAGTTGAAGATGAAGATCTAAGGTACTTAATTTCTTCCATATCTGAAGTTCAAATGTAAAACTAAAAGCTTCTTTCTGTGTAGGATTGATTTTATGAACAAATCAATGACAAGTACTTTTAAGGTAAGTTTTGTTCCAACTTCTTCCATATCTTAAGAAGCTTCATTATCTCTAAGATTGATTTTCTGAACAGATCAATGACAAGTTTAAAGTGACTTTTGTTCAATCTTCTGAACCTTCTCTCTCTCTCTCTCTCTCTCTCTCTCTCTCTCTCTCTCTCTCTCTCTCTCACACACACACACACACACACACACACTGCAGTTCAGAGTGTAAAAACTTCATTCTCTCTATGATTGATTACATGAACAGATCAAGGACAAGAAATTTAAGGCAACTTTTATTAATTCTATCTTCTGGGTGTACTGTCTCTAGATCTACCTCTCTCTAATTCCACCGATCTCTCCCCTGACCTGTAAGGGGGAACTTATTTTTCCTTGACTGGGAATTACTAGGATATGTTATTTGGTACTAAGGTTCAAGGTAAAATCAAGTGCACATTTTCAGGTTCGCTTTTTGATTTGCTGGCAGTTTTGTTGTTCGACTTGAATGCTTCTTTAATTTTTCATTTCATCTGGAGATGTTTCGAATAGTAATCCGAAGCAAGGGCTTGGATTCACAACAATTCAACAAAGGTTTAAGGTCATATTAAGTGTTGATTGTTTTGGAATGCCCTTTACAACCTCTAGCTAGTTTTACAAGCTGAATCTCATAGCTCTTACGAGTTAACTTCTTCGCATGTGCACCTGTTAATCCCTAAATTTGAGTCTGAATCTCAATATATATTTCATGCTTGGAGATTTCATCACTCCCATATGTATACATGTCGATAAACATAGTTTTAGCCTTCTGCTCATGAATCATCCATCTCTCATCCCCCCTCCCCTTACGCTGTAAACATATTTGTTTTCCAAGAAGATTTTCAGTCTTCAGTTTATGTATTGGTCATCTCTCTCTCTCTCTCTCTCTCTCTCTCTCTCTCTCTCTCTCTCTCTCTCTTTGCAGTCAAATCTACTTGCAGATTTATACAGATTGGCCAATCTAATCTAATTAACTACCTATGTGACTAAATTGGATTATAGTAATATATAATTTACTCAGTAGAATCAGTTATAAGCTTAAGGACTTGATCAATCACCCTCTAAGAAATTTTTTTAGCTTGATAATTGAACCATACCTACCATTTGTGTACAGAAGTCAGAATATATATACCAATGAATCTGTAGCCTTCAACTGAATAAAAATACACACACACATATATAAACAAACAACCACTCTTCAGTCTATGATTGAATAAGTAAGCAATGCTAGCTCATGTGTGGCCCATATAACAGTCAAAGTAGATCCTAAAGTTTTTGCAAGAACTAGGGTTAGGGGTTTTTTTTTTTTTTGCTCATGGCCCAAGATCCTGCCTGCGGGGACCATTGACACGGCTTTCCATAACATAATTTGCCTTGAATTATATCTATGTAATGTTCAGCTGTAAGAACAAGTAGTATATTAGAGAATTACCAAATCGCATTACAAAATATCTAGCTGAAATTCTGAGCTTACAAGTACTGCTGTCAGAGTTAGGGCTTAAGCATGCAACCTAGGGTTTGTAAGAGGAAGAAGAAAAGAACATTGCCCAAGATGATTTTATTATTGACAATGCATAGATATATATAGACAAGATACATGGAGTTCAGTCTAGTGCATGAGAATACATAGAGTCTAAGCCTAACAATTGTGGGATATATACAAAGAATATAGTTATGGTAATGTAGACTGTTGGGAATCCTTGTTTGTGCTAGGGAGAGATTCATGCTGAGATTCATGGTTTCGGCTTTCACCCCCCTTCAAGCGAGACGGAAGAGATCGTAGACGCATCTTGGAACATAGAAGGTCAAACCAAGGCCTTTAGTGAACAGGTTATCAAGTTGATCGGTGGTGGAAACATATGCAAACTGAAGAGACTTCTGTTGAACCAGCTCGTGAACAAAATGATAGTCAATTTCAATGTGGCGAATGCGAGCATGAAAAATGGGATTAAGAGCCATCTGCAACGCAGAGATATTATCACAAAAAATTGATGGAGGACGAGAAAGTGGAATGTCCAGCTCACAAAACAGAAAAGAAAACCAACGGACTTCAGCTGCAGTGGTGGTGAGAACATGATATTCGGCCTCGCTGTTGGAACGTGAGACAGTAGCTTGTTTCTTTGCGGACCAAGACACTAGATTAGGGCCAATGAAGACGCAAGACCCAGTTGTTGAACGACGGTCATCGAGATCCCCCCCCCCCAATCAGCATCAGAGTAAAACCAAACATCAAAGTGTGAGGTTTTATGAAACAGTAGACCTTTGTCCAGTGAGCCTTTGACGTATCGAAGAATGTGTTTAGCAGCCTGGAGATGAGTAGTCCGAGGCTTGTGCATGAAGTGGCACATTTGGTTAACGGCAAAGGCAATGTCCGAACGTGTAAGAATTAAATATTGCAAACCACCGACCATACTTCGGTAAGTTGTAGGATCGGGAAGAGGATCGCCAGAATGTAGAGAGAGACGAGTTTGAGGTGCTACTGCTTTAGTATAAGGCTTACAAGTTTCCATCTTTAAACGAGTAAGTAAGTCAAGGGCATATCGTGTTTGGTTGAAATGAAGATGGGATTTGGTCCGGGTGGTTTCAATGCCTAGAAAGTATCCCAAATCGCCGAGTTGACGATTATCAAATGTGGAGCATAGGCGATCAATAAAATTAGAGATATCAGATGATGATGAACCAGTGATAATCAAGTCATCCACATAGATGAGGATAAATATGGTGGATGAGCTATCGTGACAAATGAACAGAAAACTGTCAGAGCAACTATTAAAGAAGTCATGCATGTTGGAGGAGAAACTCGGAGAGGCGATCGAACCACGCACGTGGGGTCTGTTTAAGCCATAAAAAGCATGGTAAAGATGTCACACATGATTGGGATGAGACAGATCGACGAATCTGAGAGCTTGTTTCATATATACTTCTTCTAACAGAATCCCATTTAAGAATGCATTATGAACATCAAGTTGCTTGATAGGCCAAGCACGGGATTGAGCAATAGACAGGACAGTTCGAATGGTGGTGGGATAGGGCTAAAGGTCTCATCGTAATCTTACCCCTCTTGTTGATGAAACCTTTGGCAATGAGTCATGTTTTGTACTGCTCAATCTGACCATTAGTTTTTCTCTTGATGCGGTATACCCAGCGAAAACCAACAATATTCATGGACGGAGATGGAGGAACAAGTGTCTAAGTATTGTTTTTTAGTAAAGCCGAATACTCTTCTTGTTTTGCAGATTGCCAGTGAGCAGACTTGGATGCCTATTTGTAGGTTGATGGCTCATAGTGTGTATAGAGTCCATGGATACATCAGAGTAGCTAGGCATGTGGGAGTGGGTGACAAGAAGACCCAAAAGTTATTTGATTAATACTTCTAGAGCGAGGAGGTGGGGAGGACTCAGGTGAGATCGCTGGCGAATGGGAAAAAATGTTGGGCTGGCATCGAGAGAGCTGGATACGAGTTGGGTAGAGGAGTCGGGACTAATGTGGAGTGGTTTGGGAGTAGGAGGAGGCCTGATTGGTTTGGGCCATATGGGTGCGGGTAGGTGCTTGTGGAGTAAATTGCTGGACTGGGTAAGCTGGTAAGAGAGTTTGTGGTTTATAGTTGGAGGTGGGTTTGAGGTGTGGTAGGCTGCTGCTGTATAGGCTGCTAATGGTGTATAGGAGAGGAAATAGGCCGCTGATGGTGTATGGGCTGATCCAAAGTGACTGTTGATGGAGCCATGGGGCCAGACTGAGCATTTGTGAAGCGAGCAATAGTCCTGTCAATAGCAAAGAGGAAAAAAAGTTTCATCAAATAGCACACATCTTGTAACATAAACTTTACTGGAGATTTTATCATAACAACGATAGCCCTTTCGATTTCTATCATAGCCAAGAAATACATAATGTAGGGATTTGGGTTGTAACTTGTGTTTGTTGTAGGGAACGATGTATGGAAAGCAATAGCAACCAAATGTTTTAAGAAATCGATAATCCAGAGTTTGGTAAAAAAAATTTGGTACAGAGAGATATGGTCAAGTTGCCTCATAGGTAACCGATTGATGAGAAAGACTGATGTGGTAAAGGATTCAAGCCAAAAGGACATGAGTAAATTGGCTTGAGCAAGGAGACAGAGGCCCATTTCCTCTATATGCCTATGTTTCCATTCAACAACACCATTTTGTTACGGTGTGTAAGGACAATTGAGTTGATGTTTAATGCCATGTTGAGCTAGAAAGGAACAAAAAAGTTTACTCATGAATTCGCCACCACCATCTGTTTGCACAGTTTTGATGGTGTGGATGGCCTTAATACGACGCGAGAGTTGATTCTCAATTTCAAGTTTAAATTTGGCAAAAACAGTGACGAGATCTGATTTGTTGACAAGAGGAAATAGCCAAGTGAAGCGGAAAAAATCATCGACAATAAAGAGATAATATCAAAAATGATTTATTGAAGCGATGGGAGATGGTCCCCAACTATCCAAATGTAACAAAGCAGGAGGCTGTGTTGATTTAAAAGAATGCATGCAATACAAAACGTAATTTGTGTGCTTTCCCTAACGGACATGTTGAACAAAATTTATTTGGACTAATGCCACCATGCACAGAAATATTGAACTTGAGAATCTGTAAAATCTGAGAAGAAGGATGCCATAATCATGAATGTCAGACATCTTGGTTTGTCCATTCGCCGACTAGAGTAAGAGGACTATTTTGGCTTGAATGATCAAAGGCAAGGTAATAGAGGTTGCCGGAACTACGCCCAGAGGTCTTCTTGGTGCGGAGGTCCTTCACACGAAAACCAAATGCATCAAGTTCAAATTAGCAATGATTATCATATGAGAAGCGGCGAATAGAGTGAAGGGATTTATGAGCATTAGGAACACAAAGAATATTATTTAAGAGAAATTATTTGTTACCGGAGGAGAATGAAGATGAACCAACGTGAGAGGTAGGCATTAGATTACCATTACCCATAGTTATCGAGTCATGGCCGTTGTAAGGAGTAGTGTGTTGGAAAAAGTTTGGCTGGGATATGATATAATGAGTGGCTCTGGAATCAAGACACCAATTTGGTGGAGGATAGGGAGCGTAGCACTACTAGAAACTGGGTAGTCACTAATGGAGGAATCATCGACAGAATGTTTCGTAGGTAGTCATTGATAGAGTTTGGTGATTACCGATGGATTTCTGTTGGTAAATTGGTGAACTTTCAATTCATCGACAGACCAAAATTCGTCATTGATTTCTGTCAATAAATTTGGAATAATCCAAAAATATTTTAAAACTCCGTCGAAAATTAGTGTATTTCTGATAGTGTAGGTAGCTGTGTAAGCGGTATTATGACGATTATAGCAGACATCAGTAGTGTGGCCATGACGATGACATATTTGGTATGGTTTGGAGGAATCGTTGTAAGAGGGGAAGAAAAGAGGTTGGTATGGCGGAGTTGGTAGGATACCTCAGCCCCCATTTGAGCGACCTTACCCACGTCTCCTGTCATGCCCACGTGAATTTCCCCGACCTCTGGAGTTGTGCCCTTGGTAGTCATAATTATGATTGAAAATGGGCTGTTAGCGTTGGGTGATCGGTGAGGATTGTGGCTGGTTTTGTTGTTGGTTGGGTGTGGTGGTGGTTTTGGTTTTGTTGGCCACGAGGGTTATACCAAGACTGAGGTTGAAGGAGAAAACCTACTTTAGAGGGTTTCTTCATATAGGATATGATCTGAGAAGTCATCAAAATTGGTTGCTGGGTTTTGATTATAAGAGGTCAGAAATTCTTTCTAGTCGTGTCCCAAACCATGAAGAACACGTTCAATGAGGTCTTCATCAGGGATAACAATTCCAGCGGTGGCTAAAGAGTTTGAGACAGTTATAGCTCGAAGAAGATAGTCTGTAATGTTGGTTTCGTCACGTTTGAGGTCATGAAGTTTTTGGCAAAGGTTACGAACATGGGCAGCAAAGGTGGCACCAAATTTCTTTGAAATAAGCTCCCAGGCAACTAGAGCGATTTTGATCGATGCAAGGTGAGATTGGATGGGCACTGTAACGAAGGCGCGCATCCAAGCAACAACTAGACTTATAGCTTCAATTCATTTCTGGTATGCTAGATTTGTGGTCACTTTATCGGATAATTTTTCTTCTGGTGGTGAGTTGTCGGTTAGAACATGTTCGAGCTATAGAAGGTACGAAGAACAGCTGGAAATTGGGCTGACCAATTGAGATAATTTTCTTGTGTTAAGAGGCAGTTGGCCATTAGCAACTATGGGTTAAAGAATACAGGAAGAGAGTGGCCATTTACGTAGGGGTTGGATTGAGAGGAGCTTGCTTGAGTAGAGTCAGAGGTTGCTCTTGTTTCTACCATATGGCGTGAGCCTTAATTTGGGTCTGATACCATGTACGTAAGAGGAAGAAGAAAAGAACATTGCCCAAGATAATTTTATTATTGACAATACATAGATATTTATAGACAAGATACATGGAGTTCAGTCCAGTGTATGAGAATACATAGGGGTCGTTTGGTAGTCAGGATTAAGGCCGGATAGGATTAATAAGCCGAATAGTCAGATGTTTACGCAATAGGCGGTTGGGACTAATAGCACGAACTATCCGGATAAAGTCCTTATCCCCTCGCTAATAATACCAAGGTTGAGGGTGGTATTATTAGCGCCCTCACTAAAAAAAAACATGTGACTAATATTTTTAAAACTAAAATTACCCCTAATTTATAAGTGAGGATTAATAGTGAGGCCGCTAATAGCACCGGGATTAATAATAGGTGAAATTGCTGGCCGGTCCACTTTTTCAAACTTTTTTCTCTCAAGTACACCCCCTTTTTTTTTTTAACCGCTAAAAGGCATTTTAAAAATTTTCTTCCTAAAATACCATCAACAACATCGTTGCTTCAGATTTGAGATTCAAATTGATGTATAAATGATTTCATGTTGTTAATATAGTCTTTCCTCATGTTTGGGTATCAATTTTCATGCATAAAACACGAATTTGATCAAATTCAAATTTTTTTAGTTCATCCCGTTTTTCTTTGTTCTTGAGCTGTTTTGGCCACTTAAATCTCTGTTTTAAGCTTCGAATTTGTTTAAAATCAATCTCATATTATTATCCTAACTTAGTACTATATTTGTGCACAATTTTTCTACCAAAAAACACTATTTTTGAGCTTCAAATCAAGCTTGACAGTGTGCTGTCCGAAAATCAAGTTCCCTAAAGCGCGCTGCGATGATCGCGATGCACCAATTGTTACATCGCAATTCCCCAATTTGCAAAAGTGGTGCATCGCGATGCAAAAGTGGTGCATCGCGATGCCTTGGTTGCTCATCACGATGCTTTGGTTCCCTAAAGCGCGCTGCGATGATCTCGATGCACCAATTGTTGCATCGCGATGCCTCAATTTGGTGCATCGCGATGCCTCAATTTGGTGCATCGCGATGCCTTGGTTGCTCATCACGATGCTTTGGTTCCTTAAAGCGCGCTGCGATGATCGCGATGCCCCAATTTGGTGCATCGAGATGCAAAAGTGGTGCATCGCGATGCCAAAGTAGTGCATCGCGATGCCTTGGGTTATTGAAGCGCGCGTGTTTTTCTTTCATTAATGGCATAATCGCCCTTTCGCCCCAAAAATGCCTTTTTCGGTTTTTAAAAAAGATGAGTGGACTGAAGCGATTACAAATGTTTAAAAAGGGACCGGCCTGTAATTCACCCTTAATAATACTCTTTATCCTTGTCCGACTACCAAACAAGCCCATAGAGTCTAATTAAGCCTAAGAATTATGAGATATATACAAAGAATATAATTATGGTAATGTAGACTATCGGGAATCCTTGTTTGTGCTGGGGAGAGATTCATGCTAGATTCATGGTTTCAGCATTCAGGGTTTCATCAAGCTTTTTTAGGGACCACTTCTCCAATATCTTCCAGAAACAGAGTTTCTAATGGGAACAATATCAAAAACCTAAAATTTCATTCATTCATTCATTCTCTCTCTCTCTCTCTCTCTCTCTCTCTCTCTCTCTCTCCCCAAAGGACATATAATTAAATGCTCTTTGCTCTTAATCAAGAGAAATAGACCCTGAAGAATATTAAACAAGAAAAAGATCGACAAGGTGAAAGTGCATAAATTAGGACAACCATTATTCAGTCATATGTAATCCATCAAGTGATTGGCATGAGGATAGAAGGACTTAAGAATTAATTATCGTACTGTAATTCAAATAAATTAAGACACCCAAATGACGCCATGGATGACGCAAAATGAACATTGAATAATTCATGTTACGAGCACATGAGGTCAGTGATAAAGACAAATTAAAGCTTATCACATCTCAATGCTTTAAAGCATTCTACATTGCAATATACCCATTGGTTGCCTTGAAAAGTGTCTGCTTATATAGGTACCCTTAAAGGGTTTAGACCAGAAATTAAGGTATCGATCCTCATACCTTCTTCTCCCCGGCCTGAAAGAAAGGAGAACAGCGCCTTGGTGACTTAAAACGCTTTGCGCGCAGAATGGGGCTGCCCGGCATTTGGTGCACCCATATTCCGTGACAAGGCTCATGAGTTCCCAGGCCAAGTGAGCTGTAATATAAGCTTCATCACAAAGGATATTTACAGTCTGTCGCACTCCGTGTATATATATATATAGTCCTCTCATAAGCTAAACATATATAGCAATTGGTTTATGACTCTTATCAGAAATTTCAACGCATACACATTTGAATGTAGTCCTGAGAATGTACATGTTATGCATGTTAAAACATAAAACATGATATACATTCTCTCTTTATTTGCTGAGGGTTCAAATCATTCCGATAAAGTGCATCTCTCCACGTAGCATGATATACATTGATGTGTCTCTCTCTAACAACTTAAGCTTTTAGATGAGTTGGTTATTATCATCACATACACATAACAGACTTTCCAAAACATTTAGTAATTATGTAAAAGAAGAAGAAAAGGCAACCTTGTAATTTGCGACTTATATTTTTTAAGCTTTCCTGAACTTAATTTTTTCAGCAACTTTTTTGTCTAGCAAAGAAATCGACAAGCTATTTCAGTGTGAATCAATTAATGGCTCCCATTCTGTTATGTTTGTCACCAACCACAAAAACTGATGATTTCGGGCCCTCTTGTTCTTTCCACAATGCTTTGTTTGGCAATCAAGAAATAAGACACATGGAAAAATCCAATAATTGATTTCCTTTTCTTCTTGGCATGCAGCCAATATATTAGATGGGGTGATAAGCTTATGCACTAGTACTAGTGATATATTAATATGTCAACCAGAATCTGCATATATATATATATATATATATATATATATATAAAGCTACTGTCATATTACGTACGTTTACCACTAAATTAAAGTACTAACATATATGGATTATTTCCCAATCAAATATAATGCTGCACTACACATCATGCATAGAGATCGAAACCACACTTTGTTGATAAGTGATATTGTTGTCTATTAATTACTAAATTCTACTTCCAGAACTTACGATTCGTTGACCTTATGTTTGATCAATTGAATACTATATATGGTGGGTACAAGTATATATATATCAAGTCACGAGAATCTCTATCAATCACCTTCAACGGTAGTAAAATTTCGTCAAGTATATGATATTGGTCGAGAGAATAACTGAAGGGGATGAGGAACATGCGTGGGGATATTTGAGTTCGATCATTAATGTCCATTAGTACAAACTGGCCTTATTGACACTTGTGGCCGGCCGGGAAGACTTAATTGTGTCTTGGCTAAAAGAGCCTGTTTAATTAGTTATAAGTGGAAGAGAAACGGGACATGTGGTCAGAGATTTCTAAAACAACGACATATATATATATCTCCTATACTATAAAAGTGTGAGATGTTTCTTACAAATTAATAGATGGACAAAATTAGCCTTATACCTAATAAACCACCCACCATTTAATTAAGGACAAAACAAGTAAATTTATCATGATAAAAAATAATGTTTGGACAAAAATAGCCCTAAATTTAATAAATCACTCACTATTAATTAAGGTCGAACACGTAAATTTATAATGTGCTAATCAATATCATGAAGAGTTAAATAATAATTTGGTCCCTCCACTTATACCTAACTTTAAGTTAGGTCCTACATTTTGAATTTTATTCATTTTGTCTCATATGTCAATTTTTTTTGTGAAATTCTCCCCTTAGAAGTATTTGAAAATAAGTATAATAATAGATTTATTGATGAGTGCCGAGATATTTATCAAATCGGCAGCATATTTTGTAATTACCAATGAACAAGCTAAGAGAAATGTGTTATGAAGAAAAATGGAGAATTCAGTTGATGAATTTGTACGTTTTATTAGAGAAGAAAGCCAAAATATTCAGTATGTCAATTGAAAACAAGCATTCAAAAATCTCTCAATCAAACCATTATTTTCACTTCCTAACACTGAGTCACAAATTCTAAAAACGACATGAGCAAAGTCTCCAACAACAATGAGAGTACACATTTTTCACTGCAAGTTAGTTTATCGAGTTTTAGACACCATACAAGTTAACTCAAAATCTTTTAATGCACGAGAACTGTCTTAAGCAATCATATAAAACTGGCATTTGAGAAGAACATGTCAACGACTTTCTTCCCAATCTTCCTTGAAAAATGAAATAACTCCATAGTTCTCCCTCCATCCCTAAATTATTGTCTTGTTTGACATGGCACATGGATTAAGAAAAAATAATTGACTTGATTATTAATATTGGTATAGTATGTAGTTTCCTTTAATACACATATGCATGTGGCCCATAGTTAAAAAGTAGGAAAAAAAAGTAAGGGTAAAGTATTAAAAGTATTGTCCTAAAAAGAAAACTTTCAAACAAGACAATTATTTGGGGACGGACAAAAAAGGAAAGCACAAAAATTATGTAGGGACGGAGGGAGTATTAATTATTTGCCAAGTTAGAAGAAATCGTTCAACTATAAAAATGTCAAAAAATGATTTTCACCCTAATGTATCCACCAAATCCCACTATGCACCCCAACCTACGAAATGTCCAACTTTAATACACGTTGTTGCCATCTGTCCCAATTAGCCCCCTTGACCTTATGGGCGTTAGAAAAGGTAACGTGTGCATGTCGCATGAGGGCTATGTTAGTCATTTGGATTGGGGTGCAAAGTGAAATCTGAGGCTAATTCACTTTGACTTGTTTTAATATTTATATTATTATAAAACTATATTTTTATTTTTATTTCATTACAAAAATTCTTCTTCTCTCTTCATTTCTAGCTAAGTCATATTCTACCACCACTATCAAAATCACCACCACCAACCACAAATAACTGGGCGCCACACCCTAAATCCATCTGAATATTTTACTCATTTCTATAATAGAGTTCCAAACCCCTAGCCTCTTTTAGTCTTCACTTGCTTACACCTTTCCATAGGACCCGATTTTATTAGATGAGAGAATCATTTTATTCCCCTCCCATAGCTATCAACTTTATTTTCTTCTACCGCAACTCTCCTTTGATTGAAAGAGATTGTCACCTACTGAAATCCTTTCAAGTAGTCTCATCCCAAAATTAAATTATCTCATTGCTTAGCGATCTGACACTGAAGGAGGAAAGCGACTAAGAAGAGAGAGACGTTCGAAGAAAGAAGTGTGACCAAACAAAAGCTAAAGAGATTATATTTCTCCATTTGAGCAAGGCAAGGTAAGCATATTTCTTGGTGGTGGTGATGGCTGTGGCGGCGATGGCTGGGATGGTGGTGGTGGTTAGGGGTGGTGGTCGTGGCGATTTTAGGGATGACATTGGTGGTTTAGGTAAAATACGATATTGTTAGATCTCCAAATTTTTAAATCTTCATATAGGTTTCGGTTTAAACCTTCAAATTTTAAGATTCAAATAATTGAATTTGGCTTTGTAATAATGAAATTTAAGGTTGTGGTGGTGGTGTGTCTATAAATGATGGATTTTTTGTATGGGTTAATTTGAAGGAAGGAGTAAGGAATATGAAAAAAATTAATAAAATAAAATCAAAAATTAAAATTTTTTTTAATGTTGAAATTTGAGGTGGTAGAGGTGGTGATGCTGGTGGTAGTGGTGGTAATGATGGTGGGTCTATGAATGATGCGGTTAATGAAAGAAAGTGAGGGATACGAAAAGAAATTAAATAACATGTATATCTTATTTTTGGGAGTATTGCATTCTTTTAACTTTAAAAATAAAAATGAGACCGATTTTAATTATTTTTAGATTACTGAAACAGTTATTTATTATTTTTAATTAAAAACTTATCTTAAATATCAAATCGTTAACTAAATGATAAAATTATAACCAAATCCCACTTTACACCTCAAACAAAATGAACAAACTAATCCTCATGTGACATTCACATGTCATTTTCTCCTACTATTTTTAGCACACATGGACGGGAGGGGGCAAAATGAGAATCAAAATTGGGTGTAAAATTGAAACACTTTGTAGGTTGGGATGCAAGGTGAGATTTAGTGGATATTTTCGAGAGCTAATCGTATTTTGACCCCATAAAAATTAAGTCATTATACAAATTTTCTCCCAAATTATTCACCAAATCTCACCTTAGTTTCTTATAATTAAAACTAAGTCAAACGAAAATTAGCGCCACCCCCCCAATGTAACCACCAAATCCCATTTTCCACCCTAGATTAAAAAATGTGTCAAAGTCATACATCATGTTACATTTTGTCCCATTCTGCCCCCGGTGCAACAGATGTTACACATTTGACGTTAAGTTGATATGTGAGGACCATTTTGGTCATTTTTATAGCCAATCTTACTGTACACCAGCGGGGTCAGTCTGCTCCGGCGATGATAGTGTTTCTCCTCTCGGCTATCCTCGAACTCGGAAACAATCGGTGAGTTTTTCCCAATGTCAACCCAACCAGTTAAAATCATTAGATTCATTACCATCTCTCCAGCAAGATTGATTAGATATGGCGAGAAGACTCCAAGAAAGATTTAAGAAAAAATTGCCAATGGTCTCAAGTGCTTCGTCGACCATTTTAGACTCCGACATTAAGACTTGTATAATTTTCTTCACTTTCAATTTGATTTCGTTCGAAACCCATCAAGATCTAATATCCATTTCAAAGCAAGAACTTACTGCTTTGAATTCAAGGTTTTCCAAGAGGTTTGGTGTTTGGATTGGGTTCCAAAAACTTTATTAGAATCTTTTTTTTTTTTTTATCTCTAAAGCACTTTATTAGATGAGGCAACAACGGTAGTGGTGGTGACGTTGGTGGTGAGATCAAGGTATACTTGGGGGTTCCTCGTCCAACTTAGATTTACATTACTGGTTGAAAGGAAGATAGACGATTTCAAAGATGGCGTCAAGATGTGTGTGTGTGTGTGTGAGAGAGAGAGAGAGAGAGAGAGAGAGAGAGAGAGAGAGAGAGAGACGATTTCAAAGATGGCGTCAAGATGTGTGTGTGTGTGTGTGTGTGTGTGAGAGAGAGAGAGAGAGAGAGAGAGAGAGAGAGAGAGAGAGTAAGTACGATTTCGTTGATCTTGACGCCGACGTTGAGTTTCTAGGTGACTTTGTTTTGGTGCACCCAGGTGACTTTGTTTAGGTGCCCAAGAAGAAGAAGACAATTAAAAAAAAGACATGAGGAATGATTAAAAAGAAAAAAATAGGCCAAAATACGAAAAACCCCGCAAAGTATACACCCAATCCCAAAGTCTCCCCAACCTAAGTTTTTCTCCATAACCACATATGATGTTGCCAATTTTCCCAGTTAACCCCTTGGTCGTCCACAGCATTAGAAAATTAACGTTTTTGCATCACGTTCCTTGCACGAAGGGGGCGATTGGGTCTTTTACCATATATGTAAAACAAACATTAAATAAAAGGGTGCAAAGTGTCAAAGTACCAAATATATAAATGATTAAAGCTTTCATCGTTTGTAAATTAGGGTTTTCTTTCTTCCTCAATTAGGGTTTTCTTTCTTCCTTATCTGTAAATTAGGGTTTCGTTATCAAAAATTCCCAAATTCTCAAAGCTTTCACCGTTTTTCTGCCCTAAATCGTAATCCTAATGGGAAGACACTACCACCACCGTGACAACATTGGACAACAGCGGTAGCACTAGTTTTGATCATAAAATGACAATTCAGAGCTAGACCAATGACACTGTTGTTTTCTTTCCAATCCATAATTTTATCTCTCTAGCCGACCCATTACCCGAATTTGGATTCTTGAAACCCGACGAATAGATCGGAGGAGAGAGAGAAAGGCCACGGGAGTGAAGAGAGAGAAAATCGGACAATTTGGGGATAAGAGTAGAGAGAGGTAGACTTTGGTGGCGAGAAGAGATATATGGGTAGGACTGGAGTCCATTGTGGCGGCAATCAGAGAAACGAGAAAGGATATAGAAAGATTCTTTGCCGATAACTCATCGGAGAGGTTTTCGATTTCGATTGGATCGTTCTTGTTGAGAGTGTAGTCAAAGAGGGATTGGAGGGCTAATAGAGATTGTTTTAAAATGGGGGATTGAGATTAGTCGTTGAGAAGGGTTTGGTTGGTTTCGAGCTCGGAGACTATTTGGTTTATGGCTTCCTCCAACGCCATTGATGGAGCTTGGAGGCAACTGTGCAAACCGGGTAGAAGAGAGAGAAAAGTAGGGGATGGAAATGAGAAAATAAGTATTTTAATTTTTTTAAAATTACACTTTGACCCCGTTTATTTAGTGTTGTTATGTTTATTAAGTGGAAATGACCTAATTGCCCCCGCACATGCAAGACACATGATGAAAAACATTAACTTTCTAACGGTCATCACGGCCAGGGGGACTAATTGGGAAAATTGGCAACATCAGATGGGGTTAAGGAGCAAACCTTAGGTTGGGGGGAATTTTGGGATTTGGTGTATACTTTGTGGGGTTTTCGTATTTTTGCCAAAAAAATATGACATAACTTCGATTAAAGGAGAAAGAAGGGAAAAAAAAATTAAAAAGCGAAATAGAAAATTATAGGCACAAATTCTAATTTATTTTTTCATTATTTAAAACTTATTTTTTTTTCATTTGAAATGAAAGAAAGAGAGTTTTATTTAAAAAATAATGCACCAAATCTCACTTTGCACCCTGATCCAAATGATCAAAATGCCCCTCACGTGATTCTCAGGTGTCAACTTAACGTTAAATTTGTAACATCCGTCACACATAAGGGCAAAGTTGGGCAAAGTATGACAAAATGTTAAATGGTATATGACTTTGACATAAGTTTCGATATGGGGTGCAAATTGAAATTTGGTGGTTACATTAGGGGTTAATTTTCATTTGGCCTTAAAACTAAAAGAAGCCACAAATTAAAGTTTGTAATGCGGTACAAATTAAAAAGTATCCAAGTGGGAAAAGAAAGGCACTTGGTGCAAATGAAATTTTATTAATTTAATACCAGTGGAAATTTAAACACACACACACACACACACACACATATATATATATATATATATATATAATTTCATTATTTCTCGTGTGTTATATGCTTTAAAGTCTCGTAAAAGACAATTTTTAGAAATATATATAGTTTTTTTTTCATATATAAGAACTTTATTATATTGATTTTTCATTTTTTTTAGGATGGTTATTAACTAATTTTGATTACATAAAAATAAGTATTATAGTTTTAATAAAAATAAATTAAATATTCATATGATACAAATATTTTTTGGGAAACAAAAATAAGCGAGCCAACATATGTTTTCTTAAAAAAACTAATTAAAAAAAGAGATAAAAAATAATCAACGAAAAGACAAAGGTGTAGGATAAGTTGTTATACAATGAAAAAACATATATTTAAAATGAAAGAAAAACAAAGTATTAAAAAATAGCTAAACACACAACAACACCGTTTAGGCCAAAATACGAAACCCCCCAAAGTATACACCAAACCCCAAAGTCCCCCCACCCTACGATTTGCCCCATAGTCGTACTTGACGTTGCCATTTTCTCGGTTGCCCCATGGCCGTGACGGGCGTTAGAAAAGTAACGGGAATCAATCACGTGCCTTGCACGAGGGAGGGCAGTTAGATCTTTTCGTCATATATACAGAACACTAACTAAAAGGGGTCAAAGTGTCGAAAGAATTACTTATTTGCTTAAATTAAACCCTAATTTCCCTTCTCCCATCTACACTCGACAATCATGGCTTCTCAATCATCCTCTTCACAAACACTCTATCTTCTCCACCCAATGTTGTTCAAAATGAAACGATATTCGGCCGATCCACCTAGCCAAGTGACTCATGTTCTAATGTTCAAAATGAAACGTCATCAATGCGGTAGTCCCAATCAATGAAGCCCCTGTTCCAATGTCTCAAATCTTTCCAGGAGAAGCGGGCAATGCAATCGATGTTGAAGAAGGCCCCAGTGTGAAAGAGATTGGCAAAAAAAATTCGGCCAATCGGAGACCCCCTTGCAAAACGTTCCAAACAACTTCGAGGGTTTTACCCTGTACAAAAGGGTTTGTTCCAGATTTAATAATCTTACTGGTTGTTTGACTAGATTTCTTGGTTTGATTTCATGAATTAGAATTACATTTGTTTTCTAAATTATTGATTACTTGGTCTATGGGTGATATATTTCGAATTGTCTTATGTCTTGTAGATTGCATATCTATAAATGGGTGTAGACATGGAGTGGAATTTGATAAGTATTGTGTAGTCGATAGAAGTCCTAAAACCATTCTTCCATCTCCTTAACATTTAAAAGCAGAAAAAGGAAATGTGAAAGGGAAATCTAGATGTGAAAATGAGAAATTGAGTGTCAACAAGGATTTCACTGAGTTTAGTTTTCATCGGTATCGTAGTGCTTCTTGTGGAGCTGTTCCATCAAGGTTGGAAAGTAATGAAGTGCAAAGGAGGGGTTCAATATACCAGAGCTCGAATGAAATAAGGAAGTCGACAAAGAAGATTGAAGTTACTAAAGGGAGGAAAAAAATTGAACACCTGCGAAGTAGTGCTGCTGCTTTTTTGTTTGAAATTATCGATTCATTGTGCAGTTTAGATGAGGATAGCTTATAATCGAGTTCATCTGTTAGCAAGCCACCCTGACAAGATTTATTAGATCTCTCCTTCAGTCCTCTTAAAGAAAGATGTGACACTTTAAGTCTTTGACCCCCTTTATTTAGTATTTGTTCTGTATATATGAGGAAATGACCTAATTTTTCCTGCCACGTGCAAGACACATGATGAAAAACGTTAACTTTCTAATGGTCATCGTGACCAGGGGCTAACTAGGAAAATTGACAATATCAGATTGGGTTATGGGCCAAATCATAGGCCCCAGACTTTGGGATTTGGTATATACTTTGGGGGTTTTCGTATTTTGGCCCAGCATTTATAAGCCTAATAACGCTGTAAAAGATGAAAACACAAAAAAAATTCAATAATTAAAAGTAAACAAAAATATGAAGCAACTAACAAAACACTTTAAGAAAATTATTAACACAAAATTATTAACACGTGCAACGCACGTGCACTTAACTAGTAGATGAAAAAGTCTTTATTAGAAGTCGTCGATCTTCCTTGTCAAGATAGATAGAAGGTAATCAAGAAGAAAATCCAACGATCGAGATATTTCCGGGCCGGGGGGGTGCCAAGGTGTTATCTCCGGGATCGATCGGTAGTTGTTCTTCCATTACCCTAGCCGTTGGGGACACAGAGAAGAACGACTAGATCGAGAGACAACTATTGCTTTTCGAACCACCTAGCTAGTAATGGAGATAGATAGATAGATAATCCACACTGATTGTCGGAGCTCTATTGTATTCAAACAAACTTGTAAATGTTTGTTTCATTTATTAATTTAAACTGAATAACTTGTATTTCTATTATTTTTTATTATTAATTTGTATTTTTATTTATTTAAATCGAATGAATTGATGTTCTCTATTGTCTTTCCTAATTTTTATCATGTTATTTTTATAATTAATAATAAATTACAGTATCAAGTGTTTTATTAAAAAAACCTAAAACTAATATATTTATTACTGATGGGCAACATCCGGTCGAATAGTGGTCAACATTTGACCGACGCGGTACACCGACGGTTTTACTATAGTTTATTACCGATGGGCAACATTCCGTCAAATGGTACATTAATGTCCAGTGTAAACTTACAATACTATAGTGTGGACATATGTATATATTACTCCATCCGTCTCTTAATTATTGTCATGTTTAACTTGGTACACGGATTAAAAAAATAATTAATTTAATTATTAATATTAGTATAATGTGTAATATTTTTTAATGTTCCTCTATATGTGGCCCATAATTAAAGTAGAGGAAAAAGTAAAGGTAAAAATAATATCCTAAAAAGAAAAGTTTTCAAATAAGACAATTATTTTAGAACGGACAAAAAAAAAAGGAAGAAAATAATTTAGGAACAGAGGGAGTATTAAATAACATAAAAGTCAACTTTAATTAATATTTCTAAAAAAAAATAAACGCTCAATAATGGATGAAGAGAATAGATGAAACTTGGCCTTGACTCTTGACTAAGGTTGTTAGGTCAAAAGTTAGGGTTGTAAGTGCAACACTCCATATATACCAAGGCATTATAATTGCAAATCATCTAATATTGGTTTTCCTTTTCCCTTTGCTTTTAAAAATATTATTGCTTCAACATTTAAATTATATTTGACTACCCAATGTTAAGTTTTAAAATTAGAATTAGATGAATAATTTGAGCTTCTTGAAATTTAAATTGTTATTCCAATTTCAATTCCAAGTTTTGAAATTAAGCATCCAAACATAGCAATATATTTATTTGGTGTTTGGATTGTTGAATTGTGATATATTGTCGCTAGAGTCGCAGTACAAGTTACATGATCTAGCAGCATTGTTCCACAACTCTGCCCCTAATCAATTAGATCACTCAAAATACTCCTTCTATTTTATGTAAAAAGTTTATTATTCTATTTTGGAATATTTCACATAAAAAGTCTACTTTATTAACTATGCCTACAATTTCTATAACTTTTTAACTTTACCCTCCACATACGATATAAACGTCTTGACCATGAAGTATTATTGTAATTATGATCAACTCTAATGATATTTATATATTCCTTAATTATTACTCCCTCCGTTTTAGTAAAGAGTTCACTATTCTATTTTGGGATGTTTTACTTAAAAAGTTTACTTTTAAAAAATTATGTCTATAATATCCATGAACTTTTCAACTTTACCCTCTACAAATGTTATATACATCTTAACCATGCTCAAACATTTTTATAATTATGACCAACTTTAATACTATTTATATATTCCTTAATTATTAAAATTTTTAGAAGAAATTGCTGGCCGGTCCACTTTCCCAAATTTTTTTTCTCTCCAGTACACCCTTTTTTTTTTTAACCGCTAAAAGGCATTTTGAAAATTTTCTTCCTAAAATACCCTCAACAACATCGTTGCTTCAGATTTGAGATTCAAATTGATGTATAAATGATTTCATGTTGTTAATATAGTTTTTCCTCATGTTTGGGTATCAATTTTCATGCATAAAACACGAATTTGATCAAATTCAAATTTTTTGAGTTCATCCCGTTTTTCTTTGTTCTTGAGCTGTTTTGGCCACTTAAATCTCTGTTTTAAGCTTCGAAATTGTTTAAAATCAATCTCATATTATTATCCTAACTTAGTACTATATTTGTGCATAATTTTTCTACCAAAAAACATTATTTTTGAGCTTCAAATCAAGCTTGACAGTGTTCTGTCCGAAAACATAGGAAGATGTTCTTGGACTAATTTAATTCGCCAATCGCAATATGCTGGGCAACGCAACGGGGTTCAACCTGCCCGGTCAAGTCGCTGGGGTCGAGGGGACAGCGTCCCTCGTGGGGGTTCGGGGGCGTTGCCCCCGAAAGGTAAACGAAAATCAAGTTTCCTAAAGTGCGCTGCGATGATCGCGATGCACCAATTGTTGCATCGCGATGAATTTTGTAAAGAATCGCGATGCATGATTTCTGAATCGCGATGCATGATGTCTGCATCGCGATGAATGATGATGATGGACATGTAATTTAGTAAAGAATCGCGATGCATGATTTCTGAATCGCGATGCATGGTTTCTGAATCGCGATGCATGATGTCTGCATCGCGATGAATGATGTCTGTATCGCGATGAATGATGTTTGCATCGCGATGATCGATGATGATGGACATCGCGATGATCTTTTTGGGACATCACGATGCAAAGAGTTACTGATTTGCGCGTGTTTTTGTTTCATTAATGGTATAATCGTCTTTTCGTCCTAAAAATGCATTTTTCCGATTTTAAAAAAAGATGACCGGACTGGAGCGATTACAAACTTTTAAAAAGGGACCGGCCCGTAATTCACCCAAATTTTTAATCATGAAGCCCATCTTATTAGCTTGAATGTTTACAAAAACATGGATCGTTAGCTAGTCCATCAACAGTAAACTCAGTAGATATCAAAAGCCTGCAATATTTTATGGGCTTAAAAAATTGACGATAATTGGACAATTGATTTGGACCAAGCCCATGTCATAAAGACATGAGATATTTTTAAAGGGAAAAAAAGTTCTTGTATACAATTGGATTCTTTTTTAGAACTTTTATTTTTTATTTTTTATGCATTGGGAATGGAATAGACGATAAAGAAAAGAGTAATGCTATGAGTATCTAAAGAGTATCAATTTTTTTGTATCAAATGATGTGTCAGCTGATGTGGCAACTGATGTGATGCATTAATTATGAGTTTTAATTTATTTTTTGTACCACATCAGCTGACACATCATTTAGTGCAAAAAATTTGGTACTCTTTAGATACACATAACATTACTCTGAAGAAAAAAAGAAAACCAACCACAAGTGCAAGTTTTGATCTGCTCTCATGTTTGCTGAGAAGTCCGCACAAACGTTTCCTACCCTTAGCGCGTGGCATAAGATGCAGCCATAGGCGTCGAGGAGAGACTTGATATCTTCCAACAAAACCATAAGCGGGTGATTTCCATCTCTTGGACAAGCTAGAGAGATCTTTGGCAGCTCGAGAGTCTGTTTCCATAATCACATCTCCCCATCCATTCTAAACTCCTCACTTGATTCTTTTATAGAACTACAATTACGTGTACTATGATTTTGAAATAAAAAAAATATACGTCAATTTTTCATTTGAAAACAATCGGTCGGACTCAGAAAAAGTCAAAACGGAACAATAATTTAATAACGGAAAGAGTACCTGCATAAAATTGGATTCGTTGTAACTTTTCTTCCTTAGTACTTGATTATGTTAAAACAATCAAATGTGGTTGCCGATGATTCACTCTTGGACTCACCAGTGCCGGAATTTGTATAATCAACGGCAAAACTGGAATTGTATATGAACATTAATTCTTCCGGTCTGACCTCTTACCGGCCGGAATATAGTCCGGTTGTTCAAACAACTTGTTATCTGCAATTGCTTTAATAGGATTCAGTAATACCTTAGTTTACAATTCCTATTTGAAAATACCTCTGTTTCATAGTTTATGAAAGAAGGTTACATAATTACACAAGTTAAGGCTGAACATCTTTGATCGAATAGGTGAAATCAAACTGCAGGAGAAGTAAAACTCACGCTAACGAATATGTTCCAACAATATGGTCCTCAGCGAATGGTACAAAACTGCAGCAGTCTACACATTGATAGTAATAGGAGATTCATTGTAAACACTTCACTATGAAAATAATTGCAGTTTTTATTATTTTCCAAGAACACAAGAAGTTCAACTATCTATTGCTTTTATATTTCCCAGTAAATCTTCAATTATTTGTCCTAACGAGACATAAGAAGATCCGCCATCCACCACTGCCTTCCTGCTCTTCTCGCTCATCTCCTTCACCCTGTTCCTTACCGGGTTGTCGCTGTCCATCAGGGAATTTATGGCTCTTTCTATCACATCTGCCATCACCACCTCGCCACTATTGAGGCGGTAATCCAATTTCAACTCAACAGCCAATTGCAACTCCCGAACGAGCTCAAAGGCATTTATCTGTTGTTCTGCATACAAAGGCCAAGTTGCAATAGGAACACTATACCATATGCTCTCCAAGATGGAGTTCCATCCACAGTGAGATACAAAACCTCCAATCGCAGGGTGGGCAAGAACTTCCACTTGTGGTGCCCAGCCGCATACCATTCCCCTCTTCTCTGTCCGTTCCAAGAACCCATGTGGCAGTACTTCTTGAATATTCTGGTACTCAGATGGCAACTCAAATGACCCCTTGGGTGGAGGGTGGCGTATGGACCAAAGGAATTGTTTCCTGCTACCTTCAAGAGCAATAGCCATCTGCTCGAGCTGTGAAGCATCAAAACTTCCTCTACTCCCAAAGCAAAGAAAAACAACTGATGACAGAGGCTGATCATCAAGCCAAGTCATGATCTCATCCCAGTTTGACCCCGACCCTGTTGACTGCTCTTTGGCACTGAGGTCAAGCAGTGGTCCAACGGGATAAATAGGTGGTGGTGTCGTCATCATGGAGTTAATGGCATAGGGTTCGAGATCGGCAAAAGTATTAATGATGAATCCCTTAGTTTCTCTGAACCTCGTACCATGATAAAGGAAGGCCGCATACCCATCCTTGTCAAATGCAAAAGACGGCAAGACATTTGTAGAAACTCGGTTTGCATAAGACGGTATTATTGTCTCAACATCTGATGGATCAAACTGGTTAGCTCCAACTTGGAAGTGGTGGACTGGGAGGTACAGCATGAAGCCTAGAAAAGCTGCACCAGATGTGAAGAAGAGGTAAGAAGGGATCTTGAGTTGGTGGGCAACATCAATCATGGAAGTGCAGAATAAATCAACCACTATCCCAGCAAGTTGCACGGAATCGTCTGAAAGTAACTCGGTCCTGATCGCGTGTTCAACGTGGGGCTTATGGCTCTCAATGAAGTCCGAGACAAACTTCTCTGGGCAATTGAAAGAAGAGGGTGGCTCAACGGGAGGGATGTTGATGCATCTGATTTGAGTATCCGAGGCAGTAAGTGACTGTATCTTTGCTTCTAATGCAGGAACAGTACCACTGGGTGGATGGATAACTAGGATTGTAACCGACAAACGATCATCTCTGTCAAGCAAGCACTTGGCAAACTCTGCAGTTGATAAAAAGTGACCAACTCCCGGAGCTGGTATAAACACTAGGTCTGCCTTCTTCATGGCTACACAAACGAGTGTGTGTGTGTGTGTGTGTGAGCATGAGTGTGTGAGGTTATAGAAAGGAACTGTAGAGAAAAAAGCAATAACAGGAAGTGGTGAAGCCGTGTAATATTGTTCTTCTTAGAAAGCTACAGCTTATCCAACTGGCCAGGAAAGAAACAAGCAATATGATGGAAGTGATGATGCCGTGTAAGCTTTGTTAGTTTTTAGTATATACTGCTTATATCTATAAATGAAATGTATGCATGTGATGAAGGATTAACTAAGGAAGACAGGTTTTGTCATTTCTCTTAATCTCTAACCAGCTACAAATTAAGTTGAAAGGAATATGTTGTCCTGTCGATAAACCATTAGGGTGCAACATCTCTATCCTTGAACTGCGTGTGAGGTAAATTAGTGGACAGTTCCTTACTGAGTCTAGGGATAAGGAACATACTCCTTCCACCACCTCCTTTTTGCTAAAAAAAAAAAAATTTACATTTGAAAGTCACAAACATTCAAGGATTATCCTTAAAACTAATTTTGCTAATTTTAACTTAATGTAATAAGGATAATCTTGGAGACTCGTGAAGTTTATAAGGTAAGTTTTTGGAGAAAGATTCTTCAAATGCGACATCTCAACAATAAGATTTTTTGAGCGAAGCAGACCAGAATTACAACCAATAAGTCTACTTTCCACACCCCCTGGTCCCCCCACCCACTCCTTTTGGGTGTGTTGGTATGTCCGCCGCCTTCAAAAAGTCTTGTTTTCTACTCCCTTCATCCCAATCCCAATATATATATATATATATATATATATATATATATATATAGATAGATAAATTTTTTATTTTTTTTTGAAAAGTCAAACTTTTTAAAAATATACTTCAACTTTTGTATATTTTATCAATTTGCACAAAAAGAAAAGAGAAGAAATTTATGGCACATTAGAGCAATATTATGTAATCAAAAAGAAAAAAAGAAACTGAAAAAATAATAAAAATAAAAATATCTAGCTTAATTTTACAAATTGCAATATTTTTTGAAATTAACTAATTAAGTTTTATCTTTTCCATGTGCAAGTACAAACAAAAGTATGACTTTATTTTTTTGGAATGTTCCATATAACTAGAAAAATTGAGTGAACATATTTTATATCCCTAATATATTAGACTTAAAAGTAAGAGAATCACATTTGTTCATACAATTAAGGGTATGGAGACCTATTTTAGTCCTTAAAATAAATTTGACTTCAACTTGTTTGAAAAATTGAGTGAACATAATTCATATCCTAAATATATTAGAAATAAAAGTAAGAAAATTACTCTAGTTCTTACAATTAAGGGTATGAAGACCTATTTAAATCCTTCAAATTAGCCTTTCAAATATGTTCTATGTGATAGGAATGGGAGGATCGAGTATCTACAAATGCTTCAACAGAACTATAACGAAAGTCCCTATTTGTTCCTTCAAAATGAAAAATAAGAAAGGCTCCCCCCACCCCCCAAATGGGGCATTTTTCATTAGAACTATTATAGCTCCAAACGCTGATCGAGCTCGAGCCGAGCCTCTTAGGCCTTGTGCAATCGTGAGCTATTCACCAACGACGGTTCAATTAAAGCTCTAAATCTATTGGATTTGTTCAAACTCTGAGTTTTACCCATTACAGAGGTACAATATTTTAATGCATATACTATGAAACCATAACAAAGATACATTATTTTAATGCATGTACAATGAAACCATTACAAAGGTACAATAATTTGATGCATATACTCCTCTATATTGACGATGTATAAAAAAAATATTAAGATAGTCAAAACATATTATATTTAGTCAAATTGTTCACGAACAGACGAGCCAGACATCGATCGAGCCCTTCGTGAACAAAACTCATTGAACAAACAAGCCGAGCCTTGGCCGACTCGATTCAAATTTGGGCTCAACTCGATTAGCAACTCGAACATGCTCAAACTCGAGCCAAACGTCAAGCTATTCGGTCCATATAACAGCCCTAAACTTTAGTAATGAGTAACGACTGAAAGCTTGTATATTGCCAGTAAAATAAGTGGCGCACTTTTAGGGGCATCCCAAATGCACCCTCAGTATGCTTAAAGTCATACCTTATAGGCTTATACACTGTGTTAGAAGGGAACGCAACGTAAGACCCAGCCAGAACCGCTGACGGCTAACTTTACCAAAATGTTCAGAAAAAGGAGTTGATGTATGGAAAAAATTGAAGAACAGAAAAGAAAATTAAAGATAAAATAAATAAATAAATAAACACTTCACTGATGAAGATCCTCCACCAATCCTAATCTGTGGGTGGAGGGTTGGCAGACAGGAAGGCGCAAGTCCAGTGCCTAGAAGTCCGGCTAATTGCTTTCAAGATCCTTAAAATGTTGTAAATGTTTATAAAAAGCTACCCTCAACCAGAATGGAAGTCAAGAAATCTGCATAATTTCTAATCATGGCATGCTTAAATATTAAATCAGCAAGATGCGAAGCAAAACAAATATTAAGAATAATGAAGCATCAAAACATCTAGTTTACAACAGCCTCTACAAAACCCCAGCCATCTTCAATATCTGGACCCACCCAGAAACCCGATATTACCATCGGATTAGGAGCACAACTTACATTATAATGACAAGATACAAGTTCACAGTAGCTTCTGGACTGTATCACAACATGGTGACGACAACTCCATAGAGCAAATATTCCTCTGTCCCAGCATTTTGGAGCAACTACTTTGACCACTGCAAATACAATTTAAAACATCAGCTACCGAAAAAAGCAGTAGATTAAGACTCTTTCCAAGTCCAATATCTAGTTATGGATTTACATTGACATGGAATTTTGAAGACCCACTCAGCTGTACTACGGGATTCCAACGAAATTTAGTTCATAATGGAGCAAGGGCTTTTGACAAATTATTATCAATTTCTTTCGTGAGGACAAGTATTTGATTGAATGACGGCAGCAACCGTTCATAACATGACCACTCACTCTATTGGAAAATTGTGCCACCACAAACATAGAAAAATGATCAGATTGCATCTGAAGCTGAAATGCAATATAGATACTTCAAATCAATAAGGACTCTGTAGTTTTTTACCTTAGCAAGTTTGTTCCTTTTCTTGGGAAGTGATTTTTGCTACTTCTGTTTTTAACATAACTGGAAAGTGTACATTGTTCTCATTAAATAATCTCTGAGCATAATTTTGATCATAGTTAACGTAAATTCAGGACTTCGGCAACCTTTTAACCAGAATAGAGGAGTAAGATTGCAGCTAAGAGATCAGGATTCACCCAGTCTGTATTTGGTGACATGGATGAATCAAATTGTGCATTCAACCACATTAGCTTGTAGGAACCATAAACCTGACCAATCAAATTGATCTACAAGGGTGAAGGGAGATCCAAATGGATGATTAAAAATAAAGAATATCTATCATATTTTGAAATGAACATACCAGTGTTTTGCTGGTTGAGGAGTATATACATGTTTTTCTAGGAAGAATAAATTGAATTCAGTTTTTCTAGGAGATCCAAATGGATGATTAAAAACACATCCACCCCCCAAGTAAAACCCTCTCACAACTAATGACATAAATTGAATTCAGTTTTCCACTTATAAATATCACTGAAATTCAAGGTTTGGAATTGTACTTAAACACAAACAGTTTTTAGTCTTAAATAAGTTCAGGTTCCATTTGCAATGAAAGTGAACTATGCCTGCCGTCAAATCTGTAAAATGTTCACTTTTCCACACCTTCCCACTTCCCAGATGACTACCTACTTGGGACCCTAAGAGAATACAAGAAAAGTGATGGAGCAAACCTGTTCTACTGGTGACTGGACTTCGAAGCTTTCTATTGTCCACCTTCTTTGTTGGTATTTCCTGCCAGAAAGCCCATAAAACATTAAGGATATAAGATCAACCATCCGATTCCAGCCACATGTAATAGCACCAGTAAGCTGTTATGAGGATTATTTTCATCACAAAAGAGAAGTTGTTTAAGTTACCCATCCAATATATGGCCTCTCCTCCTAATATCTCACCCAATGTCAGTAAGAAAATTTGCAGGCTGACATAATACAAGCAAGCTCGGTTAGCCATTGGCCAAGATTACAGATTCATGTATGATGATGTATGATATATCATATCTAATTAGCTGATTTGATATTCAGTTGAGAGTGGTCAACCACAAATGCATCCATGTCAGTTGTGATTTTCACAAATAAAGACATTTACCAAGAAATAGAGAAAATACATCTATTATCAATAACAGATGTACGAGCCGCAAAATAATCTATTTAGATTCAATCATTTGGCCAAAGGTAGCTGAAATATCAATAAAGTAAGAACTATGGCACATCTTCATATTTGTCTTTTTCAGCCAAACTGGAAGCCTATATCTTAGCCCTATACCCACCACAACCATAATTACCCTAAAGGTCAACAGAAGTCTAATTTCAAGTTAGTCTTAGTGTCGAGTGAACACATTAAAGAAAGTAATGAAGTTAAGTCATGCCCTAGAACTGCTTCTCAAAACAGCAATAAATCCCTATGAAGTTCAGTTTAGAACTAATAATGATTAACGAATCAATGGGAAAGATAGTAGATGCTTATAATGTTCACAGCAGAATGCACTGTGTATACAAAAAACACTAGGACAGGCCATGTATGAGGCTCCCAACATGGGGGGCAGGGTCTAGGAAGGGTGTAAAGTAGGCAGCCTTACCTCTACTCATAGAAAGTCCTGCTTCTGTTTTCCAGCCCCATATGACCAAATCACTGGAATTTATCCTTACCCACTGCATGAAGGCTGCTGACATAACTAATTCTTGAATAACAATATTAATCTAGATTTATCTTTCTAATATAGTTGCATCTATCATTGCAGCATGGCAAAATAACTAGCTAGGAGAGCAATGAGAAGGATATATGAAGAGACAAGTAGTGTAGGCATCCAGATATGTGAACAAAAGACGAAGCATAATTATGAAAATGACATACTGTATGTTCAAAGCATGCAAATCAACAATTTGGAGTCAGCAAAAAGTTTGCCAATGAGTATATGAGTACATATCTACAGGAAAAACACATCCAACTCTTGACAAGTATATGCTAGTAAAGAATTATCTTATGGTTTTATCTCATCGAAGGTTCAACGGTCAGTCATAATTATTCACATGCTGCTGATTCTGGAATCATAAATTTAAACGTTACACAAGAATAAGAAGTTTTTACATCAAGCTGAATATGAAATTTAACAAAGCATGACCAGGCTACTGAAGCTTGTGATATGCAAATCCAGCTTGAACCAGATTTAGACCTTATCACTAACCAACCAACCATAGATTATCTGTATGCGTCACTGACATTTTAATGCGCTAATATTCCAATTGGAATTACTGGTTATTTCTAGAAATTAACTGGATATCAAGGTACATTACACCGAAAGTAAACCGTAAAGAAGTCAAATTACCACCATTTATAATATCGTTGTTGGAACACACTCTTGTAATACTAGTAAGTGAATTAAAAAGGTGCACTCATCACAGCTTACCAAAGGAAAATTCAGTTTGAAGTAAAAAGCTAATATTATCATTTTGCACCTGTTCGTTCGTTATTCACTATGGCAAGGTTTCGCTCAGACTGGTTTGAGTCCTGGGAGCCACCTCTCTGTATAAGGAGTGAAGTTTAGGTACTATCTTGCCTCTCATGTAAAACCCCTAATGCACTATCTACAACCCTTCTTGTTATCTACTTAATACCCAACTAGAAACAGTTAAAAAGGACAAAAACTTTAATTATTAACATTTCGTTAGCAGAGGACAACTAAAAAAGTTTAAAACTAGTGTTTAACTCAACCCCTATATCACAAGGATTAGACTAGACCCACGCCTTCTATGCCACTATGCCAGTAAAAAAGGTTCTAATTACCAGACTTGGGATTATTTACGTCAACACATCCACTCAAATCTCAATGCGGTTATGGTTGGAGTGATAAAGACACCTGAACGTGCTACATTAAGTGAAGAGAAACAAACTTCGGCAGACGCAAAATATGTGAAGTTGCTACTTTAAGTAGGGTAATCAAACTCAAACCTAGTTGGCAACCAGTTGAGCAGCCAAAGACGTTAAAACTCGAAAGCGCCAAACCCAAGGCTTAAAATTACCTAAAAAAGATATTTACATTTTAGCACTTCCACATCAACAGGGCCGGCCTTGATGGTAGTCTAGGAGGGCAATGGCCTAGGGCCCAAAATTTTGGGGAGCCCAAATTTAATTATACATATCTATACATCTATATATATATATATATATATATATATATTATACAACAGTAATTTTATTAAAAAAAATAAAAATTTACTCCTACCAAGTATTGGAAACACCGAGACACCAAGACATCAGACAAGACGTGCGGAGGGCGGAGGGCCGCAGACATTCAGCCGACTTTGTCTCTTTAGATTCCTTGAAGATTTTGATTGGTTTAATGGCTTCGATTTCGGGCGAATTCGAAGTTTACCGTTCACATCATCACAACTCGCAAACTCTCTCTCTCTTTCTCCGTCAACAAACACTCCAATCTCTTTCTCTCTCAACAGAACAGCAGTGGCTCACTCTCTCTTCCTTCGATTTCTTCGATTCCTTTGTTCGATTAAGGTAATACATATATCTTTACTCTTTAATTTCCAATTTCCAGTCCCAATCTCTAGTTTTAATTTCTTTGACGATTCAATTTGAGGAATTTTGATGAATATTATTTGATTGGATTTGTTGTTGTAATTTTAATTTTGGGAGTTAGGGGATTTTCTGGTTCGATTTGTCTTGTCAACTGTCAAGAATCAAGATCAGCCCTTTCGCAAGCGCTGCTTCCCAGACTCCCAGTTCCCACATCGGATATTAAGGTACATTTTGAAATTTTATGACATTTTGAAATTTTCTCTCTTCATAAACAAAAATAAATAAATAAAGTGATGCAGAGAAATTAGCATGAGAACAAGAATGACATGCACATATGTTGATCGCTGATATGCACAAAAGGGGAAGAAACAAAAAATATACTATTATAATAAATATTTCTGAGTTGGAGAAAAATGGCACTCATTATGGCATTATAATTAAGTTATAAAAAGTTTATCTTAAGCTACATTTTTTTTTTGTATCTACTGGAATTAGATGGTGTTTAAACTTTAAAGTAGTCCTTTTATTCATGACAGTACAAGAAAATAATTGTCTACTTGTAATAATTATTCTATTTTTTTGTTAACCTCTTTCAGTTGATGTGGTATTTTAGAATTGGAATTCAAAAACTTGCAGCACGATAGGGTGAAAAGAATTACAACTCCTTTTCCCATATTCCAGGTGCTATCTAAAACTCTTCTTTTAATATGTTTCCTTAAAAACATCTTTCTGGAAGTGAAAAAAGAAAAAAGAGAAAACGGGTAGAACAATTTGTAAAATCACAAAGAGGAGCTATTGATAAATTTGTTTTAAATAGAGTTAGCTCTTCTGTTAACGAATTGAATGGTGATGATGTTGAACCGTCTATTGAGAATTTAAATGATGAAAATCATATTAATGAGGATAATGCTAATTTGATAGAGCCTAATGATGTACCAA
Organism: Platycodon grandiflorus; assembly: GCA_016624345.1. Taxonomy (NCBI): domain Eukaryota; kingdom Viridiplantae; phylum Streptophyta; class Magnoliopsida; order Asterales; family Campanulaceae; genus Platycodon; species Platycodon grandiflorus. The sequence goes on along the minus strand of CM028365.1, from coordinate 15,206,230 downwards.
ATGTCCCCAATAATGAGAATTTAGGCGTTGATGATCCATCAGTTCCCTCTTTCGATATTTATGATCCTAGAAATTGGGATAATCTTGACAATAAAACAAGGGATATTTTGGTTGAAAAAGAGCCTATAAGAGAATTGAATCTTGTGTTTCCTCTAGATAGTACTTCTAGGCATTTTTCATATGAGTATTATTCTAGAAAGTTGAGTAATGGGGAGATTAGCGATAGAAAATGGTTGGTTTACTCTAAACATGTTGACAAAGTGTATTGTTTTTGTTGTAAGCTATTCAAATCGGATGGTAACAAATGTTTGTTAGCTAATGATGGAATGAGGGATTGGAAGCATCTTAGTGAGAGGCTTAGACAACACGAGAATAGTGCTGAGCATATGACCAACATGAACACTTGGTTTGAACTAAAAGTAAGATTAAAGAAGAATCAAACAATTGACCAAGATTTGCAACAAGAAATTGCAAAGGAAAAAGAGCATTGGAAGCAAGTTTTAATAAGAATAGTTTCTATCGTTAAATGTCTTGCAAAACACAACTTAGCTATTCGAGGATCGAATGAGAAACTTTAACAAGACAACAATGGTAATTTTTTAGGACTAATTGAGATGATTGCAGAATTTGATGTGACAATGCAAGATCATGTTAGACGCATTCAAAATCATGAAACTCATTATCATTATCTTGGTCACAAAATTCAAAATGAGTTGATTTCTCTTTTGTCCAATAGTGTTAGAAGTTCAATCATTAGGATGATTAAAGAGGCAAAATATTTTTCTATATTTCTTGATTGTACCCCTGATGTGAGCCATCAAGAACAAATGGCTTTAATAGTACAATGTGTAAATATGTCGGGTAACAAAATAAAAATAGAAGAGTACTTTTTAGAGTTTTTGAAGGTGGATGATACATCTGGATTGGGACTTTTTAATGAATTATTAGATGCATTTAAATCTCTTGATCTTAGTGTTGATGAAGTGAGGAGTCAAGGTTATGACAATGGTTCTAATATGAAAGGAAAACACCAAGGAGTTCAAAAACGATTACTAGAAAATAGAAATAAATCCAAGAGCTTTATATATGTCATGTGCTTGCGATAGTCTTAATCTTACTCTTAGTGATGGCACATTCTTGTGTTAAAGCTGTTTCATTTTTTGGAATTGTGCAACGTATATATTCATTATTTTCTAGTTCACCTAAAAGATGGAAAGTTTTACTTGATAATGTTTCAAACTTAACTGTTAAATCTTTATGTAATACTCGTTGGGAGAGTCGAATCAAAAATGTTAAAGCCATTAGATTTCAAGCTCCTCAAATAAGGGCGACTTTTTTAGAATTGAATAAATCTTGTAATGATGCAAAGTCAAAGAGTGAAGCAGAAAGTTTTGGCAAATGCAGTTGAAAGTTTTGAGTTTTTACTTGGTATGGTTAAGTTTGGCAAGTGCAGTTGAAAGTTTTGAGTTTTTACTTGGTATGGTTATCTAGTACGATATTTTATTTGCTATTAACATGGTGAGTAAGAAGTTGCAATCTAAATCTATGTGCATCGATGCTACCTTGAAGCAATTGGAAAGTGTAATGTCTTTTTTTGAAAAGTTTAGAAATTAAGGGTTTTACTCAAGTATGAATACTGCTAAAAATCTTGCATCAGATAGAACCTACATTCCCAACTAGACGTCGTATTTTAAGGAGAAAACAATTTGATGAAAATGATCGAGATGAAGAAATACAATCTCCCGAGGAGTCATTTAGAGTTAACTACTTTTTAGTTCTTGTGGATATGGCAACTTCTTCTTTGCAGAATAGATTTGAGCAGTTAAAGACATTTGAAAGTATCTTTGGGTTCTTATTTGATTCAAATCAATTGAAATCATTGGATGACAATGAATTAAGGGAATGTTGCACTAATTTTCATACCACTTTTTCTCATGATAGTCCGTCCAACGTTGATTTAGATTTTTTTTTTTCTGAATTGAGATTATTGCAAATGACTTTGCCAAATGTGTCAATGTCAGCACTTGAAATTCTTGAGTTTGTTAAGGCTGCAGATTGTTATCCAAATGTTTCAATTGCTTATCGAATCATGTTAAGTGTGCCTGTGACCGTAGCATCAGCTGAAAGAAGTTTTTCAAAATTGAAGTTATTGAAAACCTACTTGAGATCATCAATGTCACAAGAAAGGTTAAACGGTTTGACAATTTTATGTATTGAGAAGGATATGCTTGAAAGTGTTGATGTCAATACTATTATTACTGATTTTGCATCTAGAAATGCTCGAAGAAGTTGTTTTCTATGATTATTTTTGTGCTTCTTTGTTTTGTAGGTGATATATGATATGTGATGACTTTGCGGCAGACAAGATATTTTCAAGGTGATGGATCATGGATGGCTTTGCGCTTGACAAGATATTTTCAAGTGGACGAAATTTTTGAGCTGAAATTTGATGTATTTATTGAGATTTGTAAAAAAAAAAACATAGTATTTTTCGTTAAATGCAATAAGAAGTATATTTTGAAGTATAAAGTTTGTATTATAGGCATTCACATTTGCGGATTATCAATTTATTAGGGCCCTTATTTGTTCCTTTACCCCGGGCCTATAAATTGTTTGGAACGACCCTGCACATCAATTCAGCTTTACCAAAATCGAGCTCAAGTATATATTGACTATTATCATAGCAGAATCAAGTGTACTTTAAAGGTGCTCAAGAACCATCCAAACTAATGTTAAGGAAGCTAAATCAGTTCAAATGATTATAGAGAGGCACATTACACAACATGAACGGAATTCCAAATTATTATACACTCAGTTTAGATGTGGCTTTCTTTTAATCAATTATAGCATCAATGAAATGTAGCCCTTAGGGATTTGAAATAAACAAGTAATTTAGGACATTAGGGCATTGAGATTGAGAGTACAAGTTTGTTACCTTTGCTAGGGTTTTCGGCGAATAGAGAGAGGTCGAGAAGCCCCATGGCAGGGAGAGTAAGAACTCCATTGATGTAAAGTTAATGTAACTGGTAAGTGGTTTTCTGTCTCTCTCACCGCGACACCACCGCGCCGCTTAGGACGGGTAAAGAACTATGTTTTGAAAGCTATGTAGAAAGGCCGGCAAAAGAATTTTGAAACAAACAATAAGAGAAGGAGAATGTTAAACAATGCACCCAAAAGTGGTAAGCAATGCACCCATAATTATGCAATTACTATATTACCCTTAAACTAAAAAAAATTTAAAAAACATCCGGCTCTCTCTTTTCACTTTCTCTCATTCTCTCCACATTTCTTACATATCTTTCACATTTCTCCACCATTTTACTCAAAGAAAAAAGGTATGTTTCTTTATAATTTTTGTAATCTTCTATTAATTGTTAATTGTTTTAACTAATTAAACTGAAAAAAAAATTGAATTTCGGAGAGGGCCGGACCGGCTATATCCAAAAGAGACCGGGCCGGCTATATTTAAGTATAACCGGGCCGGCTATATTTGAATATAACCGGGCCGGCTTCCTTTGGTCCACTTTATATAATATAATACATTATTGATTATTAACTTTTTAAATTGCTATATTTTTGTTAGATTAAACTTTATAAAACATAAATAAAAACATAAATTTAAACATAAATAAAAACATAAATTGCTATATTACATTATTGATTATTTAAACATAAATAAAAACATAAATTTAAACTTTTAAATTGTTATATTTTTGTTAGATTATTAACTTTTTTTTTGTTAGATTAAACTTTATAAAACATAAATTGCTATATTTTTGTTAGATTAACCCAAAACTCTAAACTAACCCAAACTCTAACCTAACCAAAACTCTATTAAAATTTAAACTTTTTAAATTTTATGTTCTTGTTAGATTAAATTTTTGTTTTACGTAAATTTTATAATTCTGCTAATTGTTATTGTCATTTATTTATTTATATTAATTGTAAACTTGTTATTGTTAATTTTAGATGTCAGGAGTTGGTGTCAGTGGAGGTGGTGACCAATCAGGGCAGAAAGCTTATAGCGGGAGGCTGAAGGATCGAATAGTAGTTGCATCCGCCCGAGCAAAAGCAAGTAAGAAGCAGAGGCAGGATAGTCAGCAGCCTTTTCTCAGCAGTACTCATCAGCAGACTCCACCGATAGTTCATCATCCAGCTAGTATTACTCGTGAGCGGACTCCACCAGCTTTTTCGACTAGTCAGGGATCTTTTCATATAGGTGGTCCTTCGCCAATGGCTGAGAGTGATTTGGCGGCAGAACGGGAATTAGAGGAAATTGGAGGACATATGTTTCAGTCGGGTCCTTCTGCTAGTAGTCAAATGACAGGTTCGACCATGAGGTCTGGAAGGGGAAAAGGTGCGATGAGTGATGTGCATTTTCAGCAGTTATATCGCAACTATCAGATCCAGATCGGTAGGAGTGACGATGACGATGATGTTGATGTTGATGATGATGATAACGACGCTGACGACGACAACGTCGACGACGAGGATGTTGCTATTGGTCGAGGAGGTCGAGGTCGTGGGCGTGGTCGTGGACGGGGACGAGGAGTTGATACCGATGATGATGAGTGGATGTTATTGGATGCACATCCAGGGGGGCCCGCCACGCCGACTGTGCTTACTGGTTTTCTTGGCCATATTGCGCATGCAATATGGAATGGCGCACTACAACAAAAAGGACTTTTAACAACGTTTTTTGCACAACGTTTTTTGCAAAACGTTGTTAAAAATTAGTTATAGACAACGTTTTTATTTAAAACGTTGTGGTTTACACTTAAGACAACGTTTTCAGAATAAATGTTGTTAAAAATCATACATTAGACAACGTTTTAAAAATAAATGTTGTTAAAATTATACATTAGACAACGTTTTTATAATAAACGTTGTTAAAAATCATAAATTTCACAACGTTTTAACAAAAAACGTTGTCTTAAAATATATTTTAACAACGTTTTTTTATAAACGTTGTGTTAGCCTTTAAATCTGAAATGTTTTCCACTCCCGCCGAAAGCCATTTTCGCGCTTTAGTTAAAATCCCCCTCAGTGAAAATCCCCAAATGTGTTTCCCTCGTTCTCATCGCTGCTCTTTCTCCCTCTAAACGCAAAATTCCCTTCATCGATCACAGCCTATCGCCGGGATTGCCAAGTCTCCTTGTGTGGCTGAGTGTGTCGTTCTACTCCTCGTGCGTCGCGATCTCCTCGTGCGCCGCTACTCCTCGTGCGTCGCTACTACGGTGTCGAAATCATCGATAAGTGCCTATCTCATTCTCTTTCGATCTTCCTCTCTCTTTCTCTCGTTCTCTCACTTTCTATCTCTCTATCATTCCCTAATTTGTGCCCTAACATTGCTTGCACAATAGTATTTTTGGTCTGTATGTTTTTAATGGAGTCGGCTCCTGTTTACCATTGCTAGGTCAATTTCGCGATTCATAATTGAATTCGTTAATAAATGGAGCCATCGATTGATGATTTTTTTAGTGATGACCACCTACTAATCAAAAGCTAGAGTGAAACCAAATTTGGAACTCTTATTGTGTTTGGTACGAGTAAGTAATCGAAAATGGATATGGAGGTTTCTAAACTAGATTATTTAGCATGATTTTGGTTTCAAATTTGGAACATACTAGTATACTACTAAATATGTAAGCATTAACTGAATCCTTACCTTTTTCTTTTTTGAAATTATGAAGGGTGTTCACACATTACTGGACATGAATATGTTCAATCCACTTGGCATTTATGATGATTTTACAACTACCTGTACAATTGTAAGCCGAGATGGCAAAGTTTATGGTGGAAGAGTATCAGGCTCATTGATTGCAGCTTCTCAAATCACTGTAAGTCTTGCGGCTTTTCTTAATCTCAATGTGCACACCTAAACTACGGCGGCTGTCTATTCTTACATCACCTAAACCGGAGACATACATTCTATGCACGAATCCGGACTTAAAATGGACTTGTTGCTTGTGTCGAATGATGCTTAATTGATTGTTGTTTGCAGGTGAGCCTTGCATGGCTTGATTATCATTTGATTGTTTGTCATTTGATTGATTATCATTTATTGAAGTACTATCCATCGAATTACATCCCTACACCGAAAGCTCTTTTATGCTAAAATTTTGAATCGTTGTTAACTTTCTTATTTCAATGTATTTACTTTGGCATCCCCAAAACAATGGTCCTTCAACCCTTACTCTTGTTTAAAATTTCTTGTCTACTCGTTCAATACCCTCGTACTTAAGAGCCGGAAGTCCTGTACTTAAATTCCACTTCGTACATTCTTGATCTTGGGCATTCATTTAGCACTCGGCCTTTCGATGATACAAGGATAACCTGTGGGAGTTTCTAAAATTCTTTAATGACGCCCTTTAACAACTTAAGTATGTTCTAGAAGTTGGACTTTAAGTTGGTTAGTAGTTACTGTTTGATGGCATTCTAGCATTTGCCTCCACAAGCCTCTGTCTGTGATAGATTAGCTTGGTCATGGACCAAAACAACTCTGTGCTCGATTAAGGCACTTTGCAATATAAGGAATGCCGTTTTCACATCCATTTGATATAGCTCTAGGTCAAAATGAGCTACCAATGCCATAATTATTCGAAAGGAATCTTTCGTGGATACAGGAGAAAATGTTTCTGTGTAGTCGATTCCTTCCCTTTGAGTGAACCCTTTGGGTGAACCCTTTGGCAACAAGTCTAGCTTTGTATCTCTCGATGTTACCTTTCGAGTCCTTCTTTGTTTTAAAGACCCACTTACAACCAACGGATTTTACACCATTAGGTAACTCGACGAGATCCCAAACTTTGTTAGATGCCATAGAGTCCATTTCTTCTTTCATGGCAATGTACTATAAGTCTGATTTCGCAGAACTCATAGCTTGTGAAAATGTTTCAGGATCATTTTCGGCTCTATTATTATAGTCATACTCTTGTAGATATACAACATAGTCACTAGGAATTGCTAGCCTTCTTACTCTAATAGATCTTCTTAATGCTATATCATTACTCTCTTGAGGAATTTATTGTTCAATTGGTTGTTCAACCGATCGTACAACATTTTCTTGTTGTTCCTCATTTACAGCTTGATCTACGTGATCTAAATCGGCAGCTTATGGAATTACGATAGTTGGTTGTCTAGAACCCATTTGAACTTGAGGGGTATGGATGACAAACAATCTATTACTTGAACCAGAGGGTTGAGGGTCATGATGATCTCTTTCAGAGATAATGCCCTGAAAATGATCTCTCTCTCACTAATTAAGTCATTCTCAAGAAATTTTGCATTTCTTGATTCCACAATCCTAGTCGTGTGAGATGGATAGTAAAATCTATGCCCTTTAGACCTTTCAGCATATCCAATAAAATACCCACTAATGGTCCTTGGGTCTAGCTTCTTTTCTTGTGGGTTGTAAACTCTTACTTCAAACAGACAACCCCAAATGCGTATATGCCTCAAACTCGGTTTCCAACCTTTGAATAACTCAAAAGGTGTCTTTGGGACAGCCTTGGTTGGAACTCGGTTTAATATATACGTAGCCGTTTTTAGAGCTTCAGTCCACAAGAATTGAGGGAGTTTCACCTTACTCCAAATGCTTCTTACCATGTCCATCAAAGTTCGGTTTCTTCTTTCTGCCACACCATTTTGGTCGGCAGCACCAGGCATTGTGTGCTGAGCAACAATCCCATGTTCTTGAAGAAACTTTGCAAATGGACCTGGTGCTTCTCCATTCTCTGTATATCTACCATAATACTCTCCACCTCTATCAGATCTCACGATCTTAATTTGTGTTCCACATTGATTTTCTACTTCAGCCTTAAAAACTTTAAAGGCATCCAAGGCTTCATCTTTGGAACGAAGTAAGTAGAGATACATATATCGTGAAAAATCGTCAATAAAGGTGATAAAGTATTTTGGACTATTTGCGTCCATGTCTGGACAACAAATATCTGTATGTATTATTTCCAATAGGTCCGTACTCCTCTTTGCACCCTTTTTGGACTTGTTAGTTTGCTTACCTTTAATGCAATCTATACAAGTCTCAATATCAGTAAAATCTAAAGTACTAAGTACTTCATCATTTACTAATCTTTTGATTCTCTGAATGGAGATATGTCTCAATCTCCGGTGCCACAACATAGAGGATTCTTCATTTACAACACAACTTTTAATACCAACAGTATTTTGAACGTGCAAAGTCGTATATTTAAAATCATTTTGCAAATTAAGATGGAAAAGACCATCAGATAAAATACCACATCCAACTACATTTGATTTAAAAGATAAATTAAAAATATAGTTTGAAAAATTAAAGCAATAACCAACTGATACAAGTCTAGAAACAGAAATCAAATTCCTAGCAAAACTAGGAATATAAAATGTCTTTTCCAAATGCAAAATAAAACCACTACTTAAAACAAGTTTGCACGTTCCAATTGCTTCCACATGTGACGGCATCTTATTTCCAGAGAAGATGCTTTGCTCACTTCCCACTGGTTTTCGCAGGTTTTGCAATCCCTGCAAGGAATTGGTAACATGGATTGTAGAACCAGAATCAATCCACCACGTGTTATGATTAACATCAACCATATTGGATTCATAACAAACAAATTAAAATTAAGTACCTTTCTTTTCAAGCCACTTTATGTACTCAGGACAATTCTTCTTCATGTGCCCTTTCTTCTTGCAAAAATAGCACTTGTTTTCTTTTTTGATGTCCTTTTGTGCAGGAATTTTGCCCTTTCCTTTATCTTTGGCTTGATTCTGCCACTTCTTTCCTGATGTTATAGCCATATTCACTTTCTCACCCTCTTCCATAGCCAATCGTCATTCCTCTTGAATACACATGGTCATCAATTCATTTATTGACCATTTGTCCTTATGTGTATTGTAAGTGATTTTGAAAGGACCATATTGTGGAGGAAGAGTACATAGAATGAAGTGAACCAGGAAAGAATCTAACATCTCAACTTCCAGTGCTTTTAGTTGAGCCGCAATATCCCTCATGCGCATGATATGCTCACGCACACCTCTTATTCCAGTATGCTTTAAGGATGAGAATTGCATTATTAGGGTGCTAGCCAATGCCTTGTCGGAGGACACAAACTGATCATCAATTGCCTTCAATAAGGCACGAACATTGTTATATTGGTCGATCTCTTACTCCCTTGGTCTCTTTGAGCCTTGTACAATGATTAAAGATGGAAGCTTGCCCATCCTCATCAAATGCAAAATCTGGGAAAACATTTATAGGAACTGGGTGCTCATAACTTGGTATTATGAACTTTGAGTGAAACTGCAGATCAACTCCAACTTGAAAATTATGGTGTACTGCAGGGAAGTACAGCGTGAAACCTAGAAAAGCTGCCCCAGATGTGTAGAAGAAGTAGGAAGGGATGTTGAATTTGTGGGCTACATCAATCATGCAAGTGCAATATAAATCAACAACTACCGCAGCAATAAGTTGCAGTGAATCATCTGACAGTAAAGTCGAGATGGCGTGCTCGACATAGGACGTATGGGCCTCGATGTAGGTAGACACCAACTTTTCAGGAGAGTTGGATGAAGAGCGTACCACAACAGGAAGGATGTTGATGTATCTCATTCGAGGATAGGAGGCAGCAATTTACTGTATATATGCTTCAATATCAAGAGCAGCGGTTAGACACATAATTAGGATTGTAATTGACAAACAATCATCCCTATCAATCAAGCACTTTGTAAACTCTGTGATTGATACGAAGTGACCAATCCCTGGTGACGGTATAAACTGTAAACGATGCACATATTTCCTAATTTTTGTATTATTTGTATTTCCTTTTTGTACAGAATAGTTCCCATAATTCACTGATCTTTAACTTGGTAGGCGATTGTAATAGGTTAGGACTTTTATTCTCTTTCCTTTTGTACAAATCTTGGGCTCTATGTCTCAAGACGATTATATAATTTGAAATACAGAACAACCCTGCTACACGGGTTTTCTCCCTTCTTTCTCTTCCAGTGTCGAGTTCTTTCATGGTATCAGAACAATAACTAAACCATAGTAGCCGACTCTGTAAACTCCAGCAACACCACTGGTGCGTCCAGTTTTGGATCGGACTCCGGACTCCTTTCACATGATCGCCATCCTCTTCCTCTCTTCTTGAATATCCAGTCTTATATGAGTAATTGTCATCTTACGAAAGACAATTATCAGAATTGGAGTTCTCTTTTCCTCTCTGTCTTGCAAACCCACAAAATAACCAACACAATTTCTTAAACTAAACCTCCGCCCACTCTTCTTGAAGCAATGTGACCCCAAATCCCGCACACAGTTTGTTTCTTCAAGCCTCTGGGCTGGTTTTAGGATGGATTAAAGCTACTATTACGCCCAATATTCAGTCCCGTGTGAACTCTTGCAAAACAGCCACTGATGCTTGGAACCTTCTTGCAAAACGCTATGGAGTTTCGACTCGAGCTCACATAAACAAATTGCTGGATGATCTTCATGGACTGAAGTGTACTTCAAACATTTCCATGGATGATTACTTGCTTCGCGTGACAACTATTGCTGACTCCCTTGCTTTGGTAGGTGAGATTGTATCAGATGAAGAGCTACAACGTCACATACTAAGTGGGTTGGGTCCTTCGTACAAGGAATTCATCACGGTTCAAAATGCTAAAGATAACATGCCAATGGATACCTTTCAAAATTTGTTGTTACAAGAAGAAGCTTTGCAAGAAAAATTCTCCTCACTGTCTATGAATCCCACTACTGCCCTTGTTGCTCAAGCCTCGTCCGTAAGCAATGTCATTCATCCAGTACAATTTGTTGATCAAAATAATAATGCTGGAAATTATGGGTCACAAACCAATGGTCGTGGTACTGGATCGAACAGGGGCAGAGGGCGTCGTTTTTGGCGCAACAATGGGAATCGAGGACGAGGATCGGGTTGTGGCCTGCTGCCTACCCCTCCATCTACACAACCCCAGCCTACAACAAACTTGCAAACAGCAACAATAGGCCCAGGACAGCATGTTGCACAACCATCTTCTGGGTATGTTCCTTTTAATCCGTTCCAGTATGTTGATCCGAATACAACTTGCCAACTTTGTCATCGATCAGGACACCTTGCTCCAACTTGCTCCCAGCGAAGTAACATGGCCTACACTGTGCAATATAATTCGATACCTCAGCAATACTTTCCCTCGCATCCTGGACAGCACCCACCTATATAATATTCAGCTCCTATGCAATATTCGGCTCCCATAGCACCTCCTTCATTTATCCTGGACTCCGGCGCTACAAACCACATGACTCCTTCATCTGAGGTTCTCTCTCAATACTCGTCATATCAAGGTACTGACAATGTTACAATTGCGAATGAATTTACTTTGCCTATTACTCATATTGGTCAATTTCAATTTTGTCATGATAATCGTACTTTTCACTTGCGAAACATTTTATGTGTTCCTTCAATGCATAAATCTCTTCTTTCTATTCACAAATTTTATCTAGATAACAATTGCTTTTTTTAACTTGATGGTTTTGGTTTTTGTGTGAAGGACAACCAAACGAAGCGAATTGTACTTTCTGGCAATAGCTCGGGCGGTCTTTATCATCTATCCTTCACTCCTTCACCAAAGTTTAACCCATTGGCTCTCATTGGAGAACGTGTCACTTCTTCGATATGGCATGCTCGGCTTGGTCATCCGTCATCTCCAGTTATTTAGGTTTTAGTTCATGAGTCTAGAATTCCAGTTAGCGGTTCTACTATTAATAATGGTTTATGTCATGTTTGTCCTATGGGCAAATCATGTAAACTTCCTTTCTCTACGAGATTTTTTAATTATGTTCAACCTTTGGATTTATTGCATCTTGATGTTTTGGGTCCTTCCCCCGTTACCTCACATTCTGACTTTCGTTTTTACTTTTCTATAGTAGATGATTTCTTGAGATATGCATGGTTGTTTCCTTTGGTACATAAATCTGATGTTTTCTCTGTCTTTACAAACTTCAAAACTCGAATTAAAAATCAATTATCTCGTAAGATATCTGCTATACACACCGTTAAAGCTATAAAAATCGATGGGGGAGGTGAATTCAATAACAGGAAATTTGCTATTTATCTAACTCATCATGGTATTTGCCATCAACTCACATGCCCACACACACCCCAACAAAACGGTATGGTAGAACGTAAACATCGACACATCGTTGAGATGGGTTTATGTTTACTTGCCCAATCAAAAGTGCCCGAAAAATACTGGTTAAAAGCTTTCTCTACTGCCGTGTTTCTCATTAATCGTTTGCCCATGCGTCGATTAAAATTCAAATCACCATATCAACTCTTGCTCAAACGTATTCCTGATTAACGTCTTCTCAAAACTTTCGGTTGCCTTTGCTTTCCACATCTAGTTCCCTACAACAAACATAAATTATTGCCAAAATCTATTCCATGTGTGTTTTTAGGCTATGATCAACTTCGCAAAGGTTATCGTTGTTTGGACCAAGTTACTGGCCGAGTTTATATTTCGCGTCATGTGTTATTTGATGAGAATTTTTTTCCCTTTGCCTAAACTATGAGTTCAACAGGTGATAATCTTCTTGGTGCGAACCAGCACAATTGCACCAGCTCATGTACGGGTCAAGTTTCTCAGCCATCAACTTCACTTGTGCCCTCTGCGAGCTCCCAGCCTATGGTCTCTCCGCTTGGGCCTGTGTGTACTACTCCTTCCAACACACCTGATGGCTTCCCCACCTCGCAGTCCCCACGGACTCCTACTTCAAACAGGGACAGTTTCTCTCCTGCTTCACAAGCACCGCAAAATGGTGCCCAAGCTCCAGCCCAGTCTCGGCCACAGTTTCACAACAGCCCTATTCCATGTGACTTGAACACTGATCAGTCTTGTTCCAGCTCTTCCTCTCCTTATTTGCGTTATCGTAGCATCAATGAGATCATGAATTGGCATCCTCTACACGAAGCCCTATCAGCTCATAAAGAGTCATCTCCTGACTTTGAGCCCTGTACTCTTCGTCAGGCCACTCCACATGTCTATTGGCAGCAAGCAATGTTTGAAGAGCTGTCCGCTCTGCATAAAAATGGCACTTGGACTCTAGTTTCTCGTACTCCGGGCATGAACATAGTCAGTAGTCGTTGGGTGTATAAAGTGAAACGCATGACAGATGGTTCTATTGAGCGCTACAAAGCTAGGCTCGTGGCGCAAGGATTCATCCAACAAGAAAGGGTTGATTACGATGAGACCTTCAGTCCAATCGTCAAACCACCCACTATCCGGTCTATTCTTGTGTTTGCCCATTCGCACGCTTGGCCGATTGAGCAACTTGATGTTCGCAATGCTTTTCTAAACGGTTATCTTCGCGAAGAGGTCTTTATGGAACAACCACCTGGCTACAGTGATCCTGCTCTTCCCTCTCATGTCTGCAAATTAAATCGTGCGATTTATGGCTTAAAGCAGTCTCCACATGCGTGGTTTCAACATTTGCATGATTTTCTACTATCTTTGGGCTTCTTTAATAGTAAGTCTGAAAGCTCGTTGTTTCTTCGTCACTCTCTCGGGGTTACAGTTGTTATACTTGTCTATGTGAATGACATTATTATTATTGGTTCCTCTAAACCAGTTGTAGACAATGTTATTGATTCTATTTGCTCGACGTTCTGAGTCGTAGATTGGGCCCGTTGGGTTACTTTCTCGGCCTAGAGGCCACACGTGACTCCAGCATTCTCACACACTCCCAATCTCAGTATGCCTCCGATCTTCTTTATAAGTTTCACATGAATGGTAGTAAACCCGCACGCACTCCTCTCATTCCGGGTACTCATTTATCTACAGCAACTGGTGATCCTATTGAAAATGTAACCGAGTATCGTAGCATGGTGGGCGGTTTACAATACTTGATGCTCAATCGTCCGGATCTATCCTTTGCAGTGAACCAAGTGTGTTAGTACATCCTTTGTCCTCTTACTTACAGGCAGTCAAACGGATCCTTCGGTATGTCAAAGGTACCATTTCTCTCGGCCTCACATTTCATGCGTCCCTCGACACCACCTTATGTGTTTATTCTGATACCGATTGGGCCGGTGATCCCTCCGATCGTCGCTCTGCTACCGGTGCTTGTATATTCATTGGGCCAAATTTAGTTGCTTGGACAGCCAAGAAACAACCCACAGTTGCTCGCTCTAGCAGCGAGGCTGAATACCGTGCCTTTGCAACAACTACGGCCGAACTCAAGTGGTTTTCCTTCCTATATCGTGAGCTCGGCCTCAATTTACAGGCTCTCTTAATTACTCTTATGTGATAACATTTCTGCTATACACATGTCCCGCAATCCTGTTTTTCATGCTCGAACTAGACATATAGAGATTGACTATCATTTTATTCGAGAATTACAACACCGCGGTTTCTTACGCTTGGCTTATGTTTCTACTTGGGACCAGCTCGTAAACATGTTTACTAAGAGTTTAGCTTCCCCACGCCTTGCTCTTCTTTCAACCAAGCTGCAGCTCTGCTCCATTTCGCTTAGCTTGAGGGGGGGGGTGTAAACGATGCACATATTTCCTGATTTTTATATTATTTGTATTTCCTTTTTGTACAGAATAGTTTCCATAATCCACTGATCTTTAACTTGGTAGGCGATTGTAATAGGTTAGGACTTTTATTCTCTTTCCTTTTTGTACAAATCTTGGGCTCTACGTCTCAAGACGATTATATAATTTGAAATACAGAACAACCCTGCTACACGGGTTTTCTCCCTTCTTTCTCTTCCTGTGTCGAGTTCTTTCATAAACACTAGCTCTACCTTCTTCATGGATATATATGGTTAGTTACTAAATTTTTTTTTAAGAAACGAGTGTGTGTGTGTGTGTATGTCTCTCCAGATCTTGAGAGATTGCTAGATTTATAATTCGAATGAATGAACGAATGAGGAGCCTTAAATAGAATTTGATTTTCTAGAAAACTGTAAAAAAGTTATACTCAATAGCTAAAATTTTTTTAAAAAAAGTTAGGCTTAATTCTCAATATAGTCACCCTACTATTTCAAAAGGTTTGATAAGCTCAGCCTACCAATATTTTTCAGACTTTAATAATTCTAGTTGGACGAAAATCTTTGAAAAGACTAAAATGTCCCTTATCTTTGAAAGATAAATAAGAAATGTCACTTAAACAAACCAAATTACTTCAAACTTCTACTAGGCATAAATCTAATAAAAAAAAATGAAAAATCATCTTAATCAATATCATCATTTAATTTTCTCTCTCCCAAAATCTTTCATCTTCATCCCTTTCCCAATTTTTCTCAACCAAAGAGTGACCACAGGCCCTAGCTCCTCCTTCGTATACGACTCTTTGCTTTCCGTCCCCTCACTTAACTCTTGCTTGTTGAACTTCATCGGGAGAATTAGGAACTTCCCAAACACAGGATCATCAAATGACCCATTTTCCCTCTCATCTTCAACTCCATCCGCACACTCCCAATCAAACTCGTTGTTGCAATTAATACACGTACACGGAGCCCAATACGGCGCAGTCGCAGCAACACAGGCCGAAATATTCAATAAAAAAAACGAGGACGATTAGGTAGAGGAGAAGGAGAGAGAAAGTGGGTTGTTGGATTGTTGTTATTGGGTTTAGTTGTAGTTGTTGAACGGTTGTTAGTAGCGGCATTACTGCCTAGATTAGAAAAATAGCAATAGTAAATTAGATTAGGCAATTAAAAAGTACAAAGCTTAACGGACTTTTTTGCAATTGTAGATTGATTAAATGGAAAATTAAGTCCAAAAGTTAAGGGGTTTCATCGTTAAGTTTCAAGTTTTAAAGATTTTACAAAAAAAAAAAAAAACCCTTACAAGTTGTTGAATATTTTTCATACGGGTTCCGAAATATATGCAAAATTAATCTTGATTGAAAGAGAATTTCTTTCCAAACAAGAATATTTCATCAGAATTTATTTCATGATGATTAGAACTTTTTATTATAAAGAATTGAAGTATTTTTAAGCACGTCAAATAACCCAAGTGCAAAGGTTGAAAGTGAAAAATATTACTCCCTCCATCCCTAAATTATTTTCTTTTATTTTTTGTCCGTTTCAAAATAACGGTCTTGTTTGAAAACTTTTCTTTTTAGGACATCACTTTTATCATTTTACTCTTACTTTTTTCCTTACTTTAATTATGGATTACATACACATGAGTATTAAAATAAATTACACATTATATTAATATTAATAATTAAGTTAATTATTTTTTTTAATTTGTGTACCGAATCAAACAAGATAATAATTAAGAGACGGAGGGAGGGAGTATAATATATACCACCTTTGGAGTGTTGTAAACTTACCAGAGACATGTGCACATGCATCCTCATATTTAACGTTGGAGCGCTTAAAACTAAGAAGAGAAGTGCCCAACCACATTTCTAAATGAAAAATATTAGTACTCCAACGTAGTCAACATTACCGCGATGGAGTGTTGGAAACTTAAAAGAGACATGTGCACATGCATGCAAAAAAATAAAAATTCAATGCAATGGTTGTGTATACTTCAACTAAATTGCTTCACCTCTTGAATTTTTTACATTTAATGAAATTGTGGTGGAGATTTGCCTTATAAAGCCAGCCAGGGGGCGGATGTAGGATAAGAGTTCTGAATCACATAAAAATATACGTGTTAATTTCTCTATCCCTTGACTTGTTTCTATTTTTGCTTTACATTTCTTAACTTGTTTTAGAACATTTTTACATTAGTAATTATTGTAGAAAGAGACTCACAAATTAGTAAAAGATGTGAACTACTTCTTACACAATTTAAAAAATCTGGATAATCGGTTTGTATATATATAGATCTGGAAAACTATCTTCAAACAAAAGGAAAATAAGATTTGTTTAATTTCTAATATGGCGTGCTAAGTTGATGGTGATGTGCCCGGTCACGGGATTGTGTACAGTAGTCCTGATGACGGAGATTGAGCATGTTAAGTGTAGTACACCTGATCGATCGAGCTTGTTGGGTCCGACATTTTCATTTATTTTTATTTTGCATTTTTTAGTCATTTATTTAGTATTTTTAGTATTTTATTTTATTCGATTTTTGAATTTCTTGGAGAAAAGTAAAAAAAGTGTTTTATGATAGTAAAAATCTTCATCTCTGTAAACCGTGTTCTCAAGATATTCGGGAGATTTGATCTCCTAAATTTAGGATTTACTAATTACTAAATTTTAGGGATTGACTAGATATTTTTGGTATAATTAGTTTCCTAATCCTAGTGACTCTCTTGTTGTATTTTTGTATATATCTTGTTTCGTTGTTTAAGTAGGTCTCTTGGGGAAGTCTATATAAAGGGATGACCAACCTCTTCATTTTATACGCCAAGAATTGCAGAATATCACAAAAGAGATTGCAGAGAGAATTTCAACAAAGATTAAACACTCAGCTCGTGCTGTGTGATCCAGAATGTCGTCGACATTCTGACTCACATCTATCTACGATCCTTTGCTTGGAGAATTTCTGTTCACCCATCTATTTTCTTTTGTTATACAAATCGAGTCATATACTTCTGTTGTTGGGTGAGTTCAGTTATATTAGATAGATCCACTTCATAAAGAGTTTTTTATTTGATTTTCACTAGTATTTGAGTCAAATAGTTTGTATTGATCAACAAAGATTTTTCTAGTGAAACTTTCACCATATTGGCACATCTACAAGTATATTACTTATAGAAAAAAGTTTACATCTTGTGTTCTTTTTCTGTTTTATTATTCTGCTGCGAAATGTTATCTGAAATGTGATTCACATATGTAATCACATCTTAGACGACATTTATTTTCTACAAAAACACTTTGAATATCGACCCTTGTAAATCTTTCAATTGGTATCAGAGCCATCACTTGACGACACTAAGTGTTGATTCTGTGTGATTGCATTTACCATGGATGTTCAAAGTGTTACAACTTATCGACCTCCCACTCTCGATGGGTCAAACTATTCGATATAGAAGGTCAAAACGTGTGCCTACATCAAATCAATTGATGAAAGGGCTTGGCGTGCTATTTTCACTAGGTGGACTTCACCTAGGATGATTGATGTTGATGGTGACTACATTGTCAAAGATGAAATTAGTTGGACTATTGATAAACTAACTCTAGCAAATCTTAATTCTAAAACATTAAATGCTATTTTTGGAGCAGTAGATTTGAATATGTTTAAAGTTATTTCATCCTACACTGCTACCAAAGATGCATGAGAGGCTCTTCAAAGACATTATGAAGGGTCCGATAGTGTGCGACAGACTAGGTTAAGACTTTTAACAACAAAATTTGAAAACCTAAGGATGAAAGAAGATGAGGACATTATGTCCTATAATGGGAAATTGTGTGAAATTGCAAATGAAGCTCTAGCTTAAATGTACTAGTTAAATGTACATTATTTTTGACTAAAAGTTAAACCAATAAGAAACATGTATTAAGCCGCTCTTTGAATAGTAAACTACACATTTTCTCAATTATTAAAAATTACTTTAGCCTTTCTAATAATACCACGTACTCATAGGTCGTAATAGGACATCTCATACGTTTCAAAATAGAAATTTTGCAAGTTTTATTACTATTTTCCATAAAGCGTTAAAAAGTTCAGTTAAATTATTGCTGCTTCCATGTTTTTGATCTGCAAATCTTCAATAAATTGTCCTATTGAATCATAAGATGATCCACCCTCCACCACCGACTTCCTGCTCTTCTCACTCATCTCCTTTACCCTCTTCCTCACCGGGTTGTCATCGTCCATGAGGCGAGTAATGGCTCGTTCTATCACATCTGCCATCACAATCACGCCACTTCTAGTTCTGGGGCGGTAATCCAATTTCAACTCAACAGCCAATCCCAACTCATGCACAAGCTGAAAAGCGTTGGTCTGTTGCTCTGCATACAAGGGCCAAGCGGCGATTGGAACACCATACCACAGGCTCTCCAAACAAGAGTTCCACCCACAGTGAGATACAAAGCCTCCTATGGCAGAGTGGGCAAGAACTTTCACTTGTGGAGCCCACCCGCATACTTTTCCTCGCTTATCTGTCTGTTCTAAGAACCCGTCTGGCAGTGCCTCTTGGATATTCTGGTGATCGTTAGGAAGCTCGAGTGACCCCTTTGGAGGAGGGCGGCGTATGCACCAAAGGAATCTTTGCCCACTCCGCTCAAGAGCTATAGCTATCTGCTTAAGCTGTGGATCATCAAAGCATCCTTGACTCCCAAAGCACAAGAAAACCACCGATGAAGGAGGCTGATCATTGAGCCAAGTCATGATTTCGTACCATTTTGAACCCGACCTTGTTGAGTGCTGTTGTTCAACTCTGAGGTCAAGCAGCGGTCCAACAGGATAAATAGACGGTGGTGACATTGTTACGAGGAGTTAATGGCATGGGGCTCGAGCTCTGCAAATGTATTTACGATAACTCCCTTGGTCTCTTTGAGCCTTGTACAATGATTAAAGATGGAAGCTTGCCCATCCTCATCAAATGCAAAATCTGGGAAAACATTTATAGGAACTGGGTGCTCATAACTTGGTATTATGAACTTGGAGTGAAACTGAAGAGCAGCTCCAACTTGAAAATTGTGGTGTACTGCAGGGAAGTACCGCGTGAAGCCTAAAAAAGCTGCCCCAGATGTGTAGAAGAGGTAGGAAGGGATGTTGAATTTGTGGGCTACATCAATCATGCAAGTGCAATATAAATCGACAACTACCGCAGCAATAAGTTGCAGTGAATCATCTGACAGTAAAGTCGAGATGGCGTGCTCGACATGGGACGTATGGGCCTCGATGTAGGTAGACAACAACTTTTCAGGGGAGTTGGATGAAGAGCGTACCTCAGCAGGAGGGATGTTGATGTATCTCATTCGAGGATAGGAGGCAGCAATTGACTGTATATGTGCTTCAATATCAGGAGCAGCGGTTGGACACATAATTAGGATTGTAATTGACAAACGATCATCCCTATCAAGCAAGCACTTTGCAAACTCTGTGATTGATACAAAGTGACCAATCCCAGGTGACGGTATAAACACTAGCTCTACCTTCTTCATGGATGTAAATGGTTAGTTGCTAATTTTTATTTTAAGAAACGAGTGTGTGTGTGTGTGTGTCTCCAGATCTAGAGAGATTGCTAGATATATAGTTCGAATGAATGAATGAATGAGGAGCCTCAAATAGGAGTGTAATGCTATGGATACTAAAGAGTACCAAATTTTTTGTATCAAAATAATGTATAGTTAATGTAAGAGCTGATGTGGTATAAAAAAATAAAATTAAAAATTATAATTAATGCATCAGCTGATACATTATTTAATACAAAAAATTTAATACTTTTTAAATATTCATAATATTACTCCGAATAGAATTCAATATGTGTGTGTTAATTTTCATGATGAACAAATGGATTTTTTATTTACATGCCTTGTGGTGTGGGAGGTAACGATGAGCAGCAAAGGCAAAAGTTACGTATACAGTATACTAGTACCTTCATCTATGGAGACACGCATAAATCTACTTTTTGGAGTTTGTCAAGAAAAAGGTTCTCCATCCAATGTTTAATTATTATTTTGTTTGATTCAGCACGTGAATTAAAAAAAAATAATTTGATTTGATTATTAATATTAGTATAATGTGTAATTTTTTTTAATACTCATATGTATGTGATCCATAATTAAAGTATGGAAAAAAATAAGGGTAAAATGGTAAAAGTGATATTTTAAAAAAAAAAGTTTTCAAATAAAACAATTATTCTGGGACGGACAAAAAAGGAAAATAAGATAATAATTTAAGAACGGAGGAAGTATTTATTTTTAAAATATTTAAGTTTTAGATATTAATTATTTTTCAATTTGTTTATTATAATTTTATCTTGCTTTGCATGACACATGGATACAAAATTTTTTTTTTCAAAAAAATAAGGGTTAATTATACCATTAGTCCCTCCACTATGGGTTATTCCACCAGTAGTTCCTTAACAAAATTTTTTCAAATTTTAGTCCCAAGAGTATCTAAATTAAAGTCACGCAGCTAGTCCTTTTGATGGATGTCGTTAATAAAATTTCGTTAAGTCAATCATGTGTGATGTACATGCCATTTTTCAAGGGTATTATGGAAAATTCCTTTTTCTATATATAAAAAATAATAATAATACAAAAGCCCTAATTTCTCTTTCAATGCAGCAGTAGCAAAGTAGCGAAGCCCTATCATCTCCGGCAAACCCCCTCCCTCTGTCAAGGCCCAAACCCAGCAAACCCCCTCCCCATATCATCTCCGGCAAATCGCAGCAGCAGTAGGTCCTCTTCGCCGTCTTCCATCGCTCATAATCTCCGTCATCCATTACTGCCGTCTCTCTTCCAATTCCCCTTCATCCATTACTATCGTCTGTCGTCTCTCCCCCCTCTATCTCCCTCTCTCTCACACTTACACTTACACATACACACATCATCTCCGGCGAACCCCCTCCCCTATCAAGGCCTAAACTCGACAAATGTGCAGATCTGAGAGAAGAGAAGAGAGAGATTTAGCCTTTAGAGAAGACAGAGAGATTGCACCAGATCTAGGGTTCTTCTTGTACTCTGTGCCTACCTTATCGTTTTATCTGCTTTGAAGGACTTTAGCCTTTAGCGACTTTCGGGTCAGACAGATAGACTAATCCTCAACTTGCAGCTGGCTACACCCACGACAAAAAAGGGGTAATCGCCTCGAAGCCCCGGAATGAATAAATTAGCCTCTACGCCACGACTAACTCCTTTCGAAGCATTCATGAGGAGAATCTTTAAAGAAAGGTGATTCTCTCTTTTTCAATCCACTGACAATCAAGGATTCTTTTTTTGTGCTTTTTCCAGAGAGACTTTTCGGTGAGTCTCCTGAAATAATCTACTGAGAAGATCTTCCAAAGGGGTCGTCATCAGCCGAGGTACCCTTTTTTCTGGATCTACTCGAGCCAGTGCTTCAATTGGGTTCAATGGAGTTTGAATCATCTGGGTTTGAGAAACAAGAAGTTGAAGATGAGTTAGTAAAGTAGGGCTTGTGAAATTCTAATTTTGCCCTTACTTCAATGCACATGGGAGGCACATAGGTCACCTATCGGAATTTTTCTAACGGCATCCATCAAAAAGACTAGCCGCGTAACTTTTTGATACTCAAGGGACTTAAATTTTTAAAAAAAAATTGTTAAGGGACTATTAATGAAAAAGTCAATAGTCAAGGGACTAATGGTATAATTAACCCAAAAAATAATGTGAATATTTACTGACAATCATTTTGATAGTTAAGGAAGGGTTATACAAAAGAATCTTTCGAGAATATTTTAAAGGTCCACACTCGCAAACGTGGCATCAAAAATCAAGAAGACGACAAAATCAAGAAAGCGACGAGGGATGCTAGTAAAGCCGACCTAGCCACAACGATGAGGAAAGAAGTTACCTTGTTGCCCGTCAACCCCGACGAAGTGGCCAAGACACCTCGTCACTTGCTACCCTTTCCCACGTCCGCATTTAATGGCACTGACGTGTCATGAGCAACTGATCCAGGAAAAGTGGTCTCACCTCATTGGTTCGTTAGGTACGACAACCATGTACACAGCTACCATACTCATGCTCGCCAACTTTTTGGTTAGTCGAGCTTGTTTGATGTTTCGTCCACTCTCAGTGGTATTAATATCCCGGGGATAAGACGCAAGATTGCTCTCTACACGCTCATCTCTCTTATTGGTTTACTTGCTCTAAAAGTTAATCAATTCATTCTCTCTGTGATTTCATAACTCAAGAGCGACGCCCCTTGGGTTTATATATCTCTTAGGCTCTATTCCAATTAAGAGCACATGTGGTTGACATTCTCACTCTCACACCGGAGTGTTTGTGTCGAGACAATTTCTAACTTCATTCACGGTATTTTCTTTCTTTAATTATCCCCAGGTTAGGTTCAAAAGCAATATATCCAGCTCACCATCATCACCCTTCTCCACGTATTAGTATATTACATGTGGAACTCTAGATCATCATTTTTGGTGTGATCAAATAGTATTATTCCTAAATTAAATTTGTTTAACAAGATAGTATATAAACGCATTTAACTCAATTAGAAAGTACTTATCGTTCTAAAAAAAATAGTTTCTTTAATTAATAGATGGTGCGAACTCTTTACACAATTAAAAAATAATCGGAAGAAGTAAGATAATGTGTTTGTTTATGAAGATCTATGTATTTTCTGAGCTGCATGCTAAAAGTTTATCTAATGCAATCATCTATCTAATAAAAAATTCTAGACACTTAGGAAAGATAGATTATCTCAAAAAAATCTTTTCCAATACAAATTAACCTTTTATGCTGAGGTGGAGATGATGTGACATTTAATTGGGAAACCATCATCTACGTGATCCTCTACTTCGAGGATGTCTTTCATTCATGTCATTTATCGTCAGTTTTTATTTTTATTTTTTATCTTCAATCAGTTACAGTAGGAGTAATTTTTAATTTTTATAATTAATTATAAAATAATGTCACATGTGAAAGAATGTTCTAACAGAAGTATAGAAAGAAGGCTCTCTATCTTTTAATTTTTTGCCACATATGAAAGAGATCTTTTTGTTTAAGTATATTACATAAGAAAAACTAAACGATAGCATTTGAGATGCTCTAAGGGCTTGTTTGATAACCCAATTATGACCTTAATTAGGAAAATTTTAAGTAATATTAAAAATAAGATTGTTTGATAATGTAATAAATTAAGTATCTCTTAAAAATAGCTAAAATTTTAAGTCAAAAGATAATGTCTTAGAGTCCGTTTGGTCAAGCGTTTACAAAACGCAGTGTTTTAAAAACGGAGTGTTTTAAAAAAACGCAGGTCTTTCCTTTTAAATATGTTTTGGATATCACTTCAATATACTGCTCTCTTTTTTTCTAGCAGCGTTTTAAAATCTGCGTTTTGGGAAAAAGCTGGGAATTCTAGCGTTTTAAAACGCAGATGTGTTTTGAAAACGCTGCTTTTTCTGCCGCTGTATTGAAACACAATTTTTGTAAATAAGCTGTGTTTTATCCCTGCGTTTTGACCAAAACGTTCGACTAAACGGGCTCTTAATGTTTTAAGCTCTACTTTTTCAGATATTAATTTTCAGAACTTAATTTTCAATTTTAACAAAGAAGCCTAAATTGATCTACTTTAATCATGCAACCAAAAAGATTCAAGAATATCAAGCATCAATATATCTGGATGCACATGACAAGGTGGACTTGATTTCTGCATTAACTCTCCTCAACCCTCACTAAACCATTAGATTATACTCTATATATTCCTAAATTATCGTCATGTTTAATTTTTTTTTATCAAATATAATATTTTTAAATATAAATTTGACATTTTTTAATATTTGCAAAATCACAAAATACTTAATTTTGTGGTATTTTAGAAGTATAACGAATCACGAATTCTATGATTTAAAAAAAATAAAAAAATATATGTTATTGTATTTAAAAAATATTTTATTCGATGAGAAAAAAAAATCAAATAGGACTTAATTTAAGAGCAAATGGAGAATCACTTCTACTTTATTTATTCCATTTTCGTGTTACACTGTTACTCATGTGTAATAATGACTTTTTACTTTGCAAATTCACAAGTCATAAGTATATGCTGCAAATCTTGTACTTTTGGGTTTTCTTTTCCCTTTACTCTTTTATCATGACTTGAAGAAAACCGTACTTGAAGAAACTAGCTGGTAGGTATTATTATGATTTAAAAGTTTAAATGTTAAAATGATCATTAAAATATTAGTAAAATTTAATAAAATAAATTAAAGTATTTCATTTAAAATGTACTCTTATATAAAAATCTACAATTTTCATGATTCTTTGTGGTATTTAATTAGCTCAATGATGCTACACAGAAAATCGTGCGTTGCACCGGAATCGGATTTGGATATCTGGGCTTCTCTGTAACTTGTCAAGATAAGGAAAAATACTAGGTGAATGCAGGGACTAACCCCGCAAAAGCACTCCGGTGCAAGAGTAAGTATTTAGTTCGAATCTCAAATTGGCAGGGTATATTTGCTTGTATAAGTGTGCGTATCTTGGCTTGGATTTTGTCCCAAGCTTTTATAAGGTCAGCATTAGATGCTCATTATTCTGGGGATTGTAACAGTCATAACTGCCAAGTAATGGCCATGAATGCCAGCGTTGTGGGCGTAAATGCTGGTGTAGTGGGCGTAATCGTCGGTATTCCGCCATGTGGCCACTTTCCCATGTTACTCAAGGGGAGGACGAGGAGGCTTATCCTGCTCGTATGTCTCCTGGGCGGCTGTCAAGGCTGCTCATCAATGTACATCTGCTCGCACTGTGATGGGCCTCGGCCTATATTGGAACTTGGGCCTGGATCTAGGGCCAATTCTCTGGGCCTGACTCTTCAGTGGCCCCCTGCTTTCTACTCGTGGAGTATTCATGCCCGCAGCAGAAAGCATTGCCCAAGGTTCTGTTTGTCATACTGTGCCTCGTCGACCACTTAGCTTGTGTCCATGGTCTTGTATTACTTCCCTAGGAGGTGCTGGGGAGGAAAGTGTATGGGTCAGGAAAGGACAAGTGTCTACGTTGCCTGGTCGGGTGTCGTGTCAGTCAGAGCGAGTCGCGCCTTTTCGAGGCGTGATGATGGCTTAGGGGGGTAGGCGCGTGGCCTAGGGAGTAGGACTGCAGCTGTCAGTGGCTCACGTAAGTAACCTCTGGAGCTTTCCCCCTGGCCTATAAATACTTTGCTCCTTCCCCCCGTTTCCTCTTTACGAATTTTCAAACCTCCCAAATACTTCTTGTGCCAGAAAGAAAATCGTTGTAACTCGCTCGTTGATTCCAACGCCGCCTTCGCTGCCGCGTAGTGACCCAAGACCGTTCGCCTGAACCCGCATTTAGCAATCAAATTCCTCCTTTTGCACACAAACATGTCTCGCAGTAAGTTTCCCTTTGCCCATTTTTAATTCTGTCGTGTGTCTTTTGATTTCCTTTTGTGTGCAAACCATAGATAGAACCCCTCGCATTAGTCCGAGTCGAGGAATCTGAAAATCTCCCTGCTCGGTTGATTTCCTTCATTTTATGAATGTCGTCCTAGGGTTTCTGTCTGGTATGTCCCGCGTAGTGACCTTTGTATCTTCCCGATCCTTGTAGGTTCAGACTCACCCCTTAGGCTGTATGATGAAGCTACCGACTCTGAGCTCCATTGAGGTTTACGAGTACGACCGCGGCCATGCGGCCAGGCAGCCAGTAGTGGCTCCAGTCCATTGGCCTCTTCTTTATTCGACGTGGGCTCCTCGGATGACGAGCTTATCATCACTAAAGTCATCCCCCCTACTCGAGCCTTGGCCCCCGAGGAAGATGCCAGTACCAGTTCGCCTATTCCTGCCCGCCGGAGATCGAATGTCCGCGCAACCCGCACCATTCGTCAGGCTCTTCACTGCGACACCTCTCCTGATTACTAGAGAACCTTTGACTCTCCGCAGAAAGCCCAAAACTGGTTCACGACCTTGGGTATTAGTTTCGAGAACTACCGTGTATCCGTGATGGGCCCCGAGGTGGACTTTATAGAATATCAGAATCTGGGGGAAAAAGTAGTTTTCTTCTACGACTTCTTTAAGGTCGGCCTACACCTCCCTCTAGATCCATTCATTGTGAAATTCTTGACCTTGGCCCTAGGCCGTGCCCTGGGATTCGATACTTAACACGGTCAGGATCTTGGTGGCGTTTACTGCCGCCTGTCGCCTGCTAGGTCATGAGCCCTACCTGTTGCTACTAAGGAAACTCTTCCAGTTTTCTACTGATAAGAATTCGGGGAGGATCAGTGGTCGCAGCAAACTAGGTGCTCTAAAGCTGTTCAGCCCGTTTCAGAACAAGACTGACAAGTGGGACAGTAAGCCTCTACTTGTTGAGTCTAGGTTAGGCTGGTCATTCCCTCCTCCCACTGACAAGGTCAAAGTGCCGAAGATATGGCTTTACTTCTGGTGAGGGCCGCCTAATGAACGCTTTGAATGAGACTCTAGGTGCTGGTGATCGCGAGCAAGAGTTTTTCCTTGACTGGAAACCCCTAATTAGCTCAGACGAGCTCCTGAGGCTGGTCGGGGTTTTGCAATCAGAAGTTGAGGGAGTTATCCCTAGGATCGTGATGACTGAGGAGCATGCCCATCCTGCCTGGGGCCACCACCGGGATGCCGGCTTCCCTAGTGATTGCTTAGCATGCAAGGAACTGGGCTCAAGCTGCATTGTCCCTTATGATGGTTTCAACCTCCTTCCAACTTCTTTTGTCAACTTCCTGTACTACTGTTTCTAACTGCTCCTCCTTTTTGCAGGGTTGATAAACATTGATGCCGCTGAGACCCATTGAAACCTTCGAAAGGTTGACACGTCTGCTCGTCAGCGTGATCTCAGCAAGCTTGCACCAGCCGCGCTGCCCAAGGTTGCCACTTCCGAGCAATGAGGGAGGGGCTCCTCCTCGGCCCAAGACAAGGGAAAACAGGCCGCCCAGCCTAAGGGTCCTGTTGCGCAGACGGAGAGGGGCTCCCGGACTGAAAGGGCTGCTCGTGCCAACAAGGCTCTATTTCCTGACCTGACGGTGACCCCAAGCCGAAAGAGGGTCCCAGTCGAGGAGACTTCTTCCAGCCGCTCGGTGCGCCCTCGTGGAGGCGAAGCGGGGGGAAGCCAAGCCCGTCCTTGTTCGGCTCCTACTCCCCACTTTCCCTCCTGGAGGCAGGAAGGGTTTTCCATGCCCAACGACCGCAAGAGCTGTGAAGCCCTGATGAACGAGCTGGCCAACGTGCCCCGAATTACCGGCATCGATGTTCGAGCAAGGGGACACCCTTCGGCCATGGTGGGCCAAGGCATTTTGAAGATGATCCTGCACTCCGATTTGTATAGGGATTACGGTGACTCGACCAGCGTCTTGCTCGGGGATGGAGGCATGGCCTTCTGCGAGTTACGTGTACTCTCCTCTTCCCTTCAGAGACATTCTTTTTTCCTTCCAATCATATCTTCCTTTCTGTGTAGCTTGCCTCCAAGTTCTTCACCATGGCCAACTGGGCTAGTGATGGGGCCAAGACCGCTGCCAGCCTCAGCGATGATCTCAAGACTGCCAATGAGATCATCGAGGAGAAGAATGCGGAGCTCTTGGACAAAGACAAAGAGGTGCTCGACAAAACCAGCGACCTGTCCAAGCTGGAATGCGAGAAGAAGATTCTTGTGAGCCAACTTGAGAACGTGAAGGTTAACGAGCAATCCCTCCACTCCCGAGTTGCCCAACTGGAGAAACAATTAGCGGAGGTGGAGAAGGAGAAATCTGGGCTAGTAGAGGAGAATAAACAGCTGAAATCCCAGAGTGCCTAAGCTAGCGAGCTGGAAAGAGAAGAGATTATACAAAACTACTTGGCCTCTGAGGATTACGCGCCCGAGCTGGGCCAGGAGATGCGCCCGTATTACGTGCAGGGGCTGGAGCACACGCTTTGTATCGCTGCGGGAAGTGGCCATCCTGGCCTGACTATCGAACTGCTAGCCGAGTGGGGAGCGGCCAAGCATTACGGTCTGGAAGCTCGTCGTGGCCACTCCTGGGTGCCTTATACTGCCGACGAGCTTGAACTGATCAAGGAGGGCGACCAAGAGAAAGGTCGGGAAGAATGGCTACCCCCTACTGTGCTGGAGGTAAACGTAAAGACTGCTCTTGCGGCCATCAAGGAGCGACAGCTAGCTGAGGCCATCATAGGCCTGGAGGAGGAGACCGTTGAGGCCGGCTCTGACAAGGCCCCCCATGTCTAGAGATTTTTATCTTAGCTCGCTGCGTCGAGCAGTTTCCTTTTGGCTTGCGCGCCCCCATTCTGTTTATCTTTGTACTTGTCTGGTTAATGTACAGGGTAGGTTTTCCATGATGCATGCCTTCCTTAACCCCATAGATCATAAATGTTGAATCACTGAAATTATCTAAGTCAAAAGCTCGACTTGCAAGTAGTAAGCTGCCCTCTAATCGTTTAGCATATTTGTTTGACCTAGGACCAACTTCCTCAAACCTCGAAATTAACTGAGTTGCAAGCTCAGTTTTCAAGCAGTCAAACGACCTCAAACATTAATCAAAGGATCCACTCGACCTGGGAGCATAATGTCAAAACCTTGAAATTAACTAAGTCATAAGCTTATTCTGCGAGCTATCAATGACTTCAAACATTAATTAGAGGATTCGCTCAACCTGGGAGCATAGCTTTAGACCTTAAGATTAAACTAACTCATGAGCTCAACCTGCGAGCAATCAATGAATTATGCGTTCAACCAAGTTATCAGCCCATCAAGCGAACATTCAGACGATCAGAGATGTTAATCAGGAGTCAGCTTAGCTTGTGATTTGTTCATACACCTGAAGCTTGCACTATCAATATTGTCTTTCATTTTTATTAACTCCAAATCTACTTCTTTACATTCGAACAGAAGTCCTAACTACTAATGGTAATACTTTTTGAGGTGGTCTGCATGCCATGGATGCTTCAATGCAACACCGTCTCGTGCTCGCAGGCTGTAGATGGCCCCTCCCAATTTGGCGATGACTTTTCTTTGTCTGTCCGTTGGCCAGTTGCCTCAACCTTTCTTAGGACCCAATCACCGACCTGGAATGACCGCTTATGCACCTTCTTGTCATGATGGATTTTAGCCCGCTGTTTGTAATTTACCATCCTCATCCTTGCCTCAACTCGTTTCTCCTCGAGCAAGTCTAGATCACCCTGGCGAACTGAAGTGTTCGCCTGTTCGTCATAGTGTACGACCCGCAAACTAGGCAGAGCCATTTCTACCGGAGCCATAGCCTCCAACCCGTAGGTTATAGCAAACGAAGTCTCCCCAGTCGGCCCTCTAACTATCGTTCTGATCACCCACAATGCGGCCTGCAGCTTATCTAACCATCTTCCTGCTCATCCCTCTAGATTTCTTTTGAGAGCATGCAATACCCGTTTGTTCGCCGCTTCTGCCTGCCCGTTTCCCTGAGGGTACGCAGTTGAAGACTTCCAATGTTTAATGTGTAAATTCGAGCAGGCCTCCATAAATCGATCAGAAAATTAGGTACCATGATCCGAAACAATGGCCCGGGGGACTCCAAAACGACACCATATGTAGTCGTGAACAAAGTTAATGGCATTCACCTCAGTAATGTTTGCCAAAGGTTTCCACCTACTTGGTGAAGTAATCAATGGCCACAATTGCGTATTTGCAGTTTCCTCTTACTGTCGGGAATGCCCCAATCAAGTCTATTCCCCACATATCAAACGGCCAGGACGCTACCACCGGAGTCTGCTTGGTCGAGGGCAACCGTGAAATGTCTACAAACCGCTGACATTTATCACATTTCTTCACATAGGTGTCCGCATCCTTTCTTAATGTCATCCAATAATATCCCAAAGTCAGGACCTTGTCAGCCAGTGTCCTTGCTCCTGGGTGGCCACCACACACTACCTCGTGAACATCTGCCAGCAACCACTCTGTCATTTTCGGCCTTACACACCGCAACAGAGGCTTCGAGAAGGACCTCCGATATAAAACTCCACCAACTATTGTGTACCGAGCTGAGCCTTTCTAGATGATTCTAGCATTGTCCTTGTCCTCAGGCAACAGTCCCTGCTCGATGTATTCTTGAATCTCATCAATCCAACATCTTTCCATCATCTCGATATCCATGACATGCTCTCTTTCTATAGCCGGGCTTGGAATTCAATTACTATTGCCAGGCTCAACACCTGGATATCTTCCGTGACCATCTTGGACAAATAATCTGCCCGCATATTATTTGCTCAGTTTATCTAAACGAGCTCCCAAAATGAAAAACGGGTCAGCAATCCTTTAACCAGCTTGCAGTATCTGTTCAAAGTGGGGTTATTCACCCCATACTCCCCCCGAACCTGATCAACAACAAGTTGTGAATCACTGTGTACCCTCAGAGCTGAGACCCCAATTTCCAGTGCCAATTCTTACCCAGCGATCAGGGCTTCATATTCAGCCTGATTGTTGGAAGCTTGGAACTTAAATCGCAGGCCATCTCGAACTCCTCCTCAGTGAATGGTGAGACGACCAAGATCCCTGCGCCATTACACTCTTTACTTGCGGCACCATCAACAAACAACTACCAACAATCACCTGGACACTTGGTGGGAGTAGGAGCACTGGTGGTGGGTATATCATCAGTTGGTGCGTTATCTTGGCCAGTAAAACTCACCTCGACCAAGAAATCTGCTAAGGCCTGAGCCTTGATCGCCCGTCGCGGCTGATGGTCAATGTGAAACTCAGTTAACTCAATCGACCAAGCGAGGAGCCTGCCCGAGGAGTCCGGCTTGTGCAAAATCTTACGAAGAGGGTAATCAGAGTATACAATGATTTCATGAGCAGAAAAGTAAGCTCGTAATTTTTGAGCTGACACAACAAGCGAATAAGCTAACTTTTCTGCATTAAAATAACGTCCCTCAACCGGAGTTAAGGCCTTAGATACATAGTACACAGACTTTTGGCTACCAGCTTCCTCCCTAACAAGTACCGCGGCCACAGCCTGGTCGGTGGCCGCCGGATACACATACAAACTTTCTCCCATTACTAGACTGCTCAAGAGGGGAGGCTTTCCGAGATAATCCTTTAACTGGTTGAAGGCCTTCAAGCATTCTAACGTCCACTCGAAACCCTTATTTCCTCGCAGTACCTTGAAGAAAGGTAGGTATTTCTCGGCTGATCAGGAGATGAAGCGCCCAAGTGTTATAATTCTTCCATTTAATCGTTGTACCTCCTTGATACATATCGGCTCCTTCATCTCGAGCAGAGCCTTAATTTTCTCGGGGTTGGCTTCTATACCCCTTTCATTCACCATGAAGCCGAGGTACTTCCCAGCCTGTACTCCAAACACACACTTGCTGGGGTTTAGCTTCATATCATGCTTGCGGAGATTACCAAAAGTTTCTGCCAGGTCAGCTATATGATCGCGGCCCTTGGTCTTGACCACCATATCATCTACATAATCCTCCACGTTCCTGCCCAGCTGAGGTGCGAACACCTAGTTGACCATCCGTTAATAAGTGGCCCCCGCATTCTTTAGCCCGAAGGGCATCATCTTATAACAATATAACCCCCCAGCAGCTCGAAACGCGGTCCGCGGCTTATCTCTCTCATCCATTTTCACCTGGTGGTAGCCTGAATACGCATCCATAAAGCTCAACATTTCAAATCCAGCTATAGCGTCCACCAACCTGTCAATCCTGGGCAACGGATAGCAATCCTTCGGCCAGGCCTTGTTCAAGTCGGTAAAATCCACGCACATCCTCCATTTGCCGTTCGCTTTCTTGACCATGACTACATTGGCCAGCTAAGTTGGATAGTGGATTTCCTCAATTATGTCTGCTGCAAGCAACTTTCCTACCTCTGCCTTGATTGCCTGCTCTTTCTCCGGTGAAAACTGTCTTGGTCGCTGTTGTACCGGCCTGAACTCCTCGCTAACGTTCAACTTGTGCAGTGATATCCTTTCACTCACCCCGCGCATGTCCTTCACCGTCCATGCGAACACGTCCAGGCTCTGTCTGAGGTAGACAATCAGCTTTCCCTTTCCTCGGGAGTTGTGCCCCTGCCTACCTTAATTTTCTGCTCGAGATAGGCAGGGTTGATTACTACCTCCTCCAACTCGCCATGAGGCTGGATATCTGGCATCTCCCTGACTTGCAAGGTTTCAACCTTCACCAGTCCAGGCAGTGGGGGATCATGACTTTCCTGTGAATCTGCTGCTCCTCCAGATCTCCTTCGACCTCAAAGATCATATCCATGCTTATGGGGGTTGTGGTGGTAAATTTATCCCTTTCCTTCACGGTGATCTCACGGTCAGGGGTGCTGATCGTCAACTTGCCTGTCAACTTGTGAGTTTCTTCCAAAAACTTCAAGACATTCTGTGAGCGACTCCTCAACTCACCAACACCTCCAGCAGTCAGGAACTTCACACGCTGATGAGGAATTGAGGCCACCATCTGAAACTTTACCATGGCCGGTACCCCCAAGATAGCATTGAAGTGGGACTTCAAGTCGATTATAAGGAAAGTTACGATCTCCAGCCGCGATCTATCCCCTTCACCAAGTATTACTTTCAGCTCGATAGTTCCTTTGACTGCGATCTTATGGTTAGTGAACCTCTCGAGATGGCCCCGATATGGCTTCAAAACTGTATCATCATATCCCAACTTCTTAAGGCACTTGTAATACAACACATCCCGTGAGGCGCCAGTATCAACCAACACCCTGCCCACATCCAGTAATCAATGCAAGCCTTAACGACCAAAGACTGCTTGGCTGCCAACTTGGTTGTAGCCAGCTCGCTCTTGGTAAACTGAATTGTCTCCTCCTTGGCACCTATCAGCGTAGGTACTGTGGGCAGTTTGTTGAGCGTGTAGATTTGTGTCTTTAACTGGTCCAGGCTGGGCTCTTCCTCCAAAATCATATTTACTCAGCCTTTGCGGTCAGGATGACCTCTCTTAGGGGGCTCCTCTCTAGGCTCCCTATTCTCCTTGCAGTCCCTGTCATCCCCCCGCAAACGAAATCGATCAAGCTTTCCCAGGTTAAGCAGCCTTTAAATCTCTCTATTCAACTGTACACATTTCTCTGTGCCATGCCCCCGGTCATTATGGTACGCGCAGTGCTTACTCATATCCCTCAACTCTGCTCGAATCTCATTCATTATGGCCTCCCTAGTCATATTGAGAGGATCGAAATCAATACGATCGGTTGCTCGGGAGCGGATTCTTCTCTAAACCCTACTCAAGGACTGTCCAGCTTTGCTCGCTGAGTCATCCTTCTTCTCCTCTTTCGAGTCCTTCCTTTTGTCTGTCTTCTTGGACTCCTCGGCATCCTCTTCCCAGGTCACACTCCAGCTCAGGGCGCGAGGAAAAATTTCTACCCGATTCAAAGGTTCTCGTATGCCGAATTCAGCCTTCAGCCCGTTTTTGGTCATGCCACCCATGAAGCACATCGTAACCTCACGATCCGTCAGGTCATCTACCTTCTCAAGCATTTTTTGGAATCTATCCATGTACTTTCCCATTGTTTCACCATCTTTCTGCCTGATATTGCACAAGTCCATCCTAGCCTTGGGCGTCACCTCGGCCATGGCAAACTCCACCAGAAATTTACTTCGCAAGTCCGATCAGCCGGTAATCGATGCCCTAGGGAGCTTTCTGTACCAGGTCACTACCTTGCCTTGAAAGTACTTACGAAGGCCTTGCACTTGGCCGCAGGGTCCTTCGTCACCATATTGACTTGATTCTCGAAACCTTGCAAATGATCCCGAGCATTAGTCTTCCCCGAATACTTGTCAAACTGCAAGAGTGGCACGACAGGGTTGGTCGGGGAGGCCACAATCCATTCGGCTAACGGGTCCTTCTCCTCACCAGGCACCACATATCCTGGCCCTACCCGACCAGCCTCCAGAGCTTTCAGCCTCAACTGCATTTCCTTCATGGCCGCCTCCAGACCTGGTGGGGACTGTGCTGGTCGATAGCTAGGTGCCGGCATGACTGAATAATGCTCTGACCTTCGCACAGGCGACCTGCGCCTCGGGGACGGTGTGCGTCGGGCACGGTGTGACTTGTCTCGCGCCTCCCTACGGGCATGCCTGGGACTTGACTCTGCTTCTTCACTCCGGGCTCTGTCCCATGGCCACGAGCCCTCTGGACGCCCCCGTCCTTGTCCAGTGAAGAACACCAAACGGCTGTGAACGCTCCTCGCTCGTGACGGTTCTGGTCTTGCTAGCTAGGGGTGTGCACGGGCCCAAAGCCCGCGAGCTTTGGCAAAGCCCGGTATAAGCCCATTTAGTTGCGGGCTTCAATTTCAAAAGCCCAACATAGCGGGCTTTGTGCGGGCTTAAATCAACGGGTTTTTGCGGGCTTTAAATGGGCATTGGGCGGGCTCGAGCTTAGCGGGCTTACAAATTAAATGTTTTATTTTGAAAATTTTATACCTATTAAAGTTTGGGCTTTAAATTATTTTTAGCCCATCAATCCATCTCTGAAAAAAAAACAAAACAAAACAAAACACAAATAAATCATTTAAGACAAAAACAAAAAACAAGACTGTTTACTCAACAATTTATTACTCTCTTTTTCAACTCAAACATTTTATTATGTAATATGAACTATGAAGAACAAAAGAAAAATAAAATAACAGGTCAAATTTCAAGTGTTTCTTCATCCCAATCTAATTGATGGATACAAGTAAAGGTCAAACATACACAATTTATAAATATTTACTCCAAAAATCAAAATCAACTATTGCACCTAACTTATACTTTTTCAAAACTACGTCGATTTAACATTGAAGTGGATCAAAATAATTACAATAAATTAATAAACAGTACCAAAAAAATCCAACTATTGAAACTTTATTATTATAACAACCAAAAAGAATTACACTTTATATATACTTACTATAAAACGACGTAGTTTTAGTAAGAGATGGGTCGGGCTGGGCTTAATGGGCAGGAAGGATTGGAGAGCCCAGTCCATGCCCGAGACCGCGGGCTTTCACTTATCTAAGGCCCAGCACTATGTACTAGCCCACGGGCACGGGCTTTGCGGGCTGGGCATTGGCGGACTCTGCGGGCTTGACGGACCAATGGGCTGGTCTGCTCACCCCTATTGCTAGCTCCTTTCCCCAGGAATCTATCTCAACCTCCCTGCGGGCTCTCACAGTCCCTGTGCTGCCTAGGTTAATGACCTCTTCTGGCCTCATACCGCGATTACCCTGGGAACGCGCAGGCACCTCACCCTGAGCTCCAACCAATTGTACCCCGGGAATGAGCTGAGTCTCCACCAGTATTGGGGTATGCCCCAGAGCGAACAGCTGCTGATTAAGGGCATACATCTGATAAAGATATAGAGCCTGGTTAGCCAGAGCAGCTGAGCGGGCTGCTTCTGTGAGCTGAGTAACGTCCGGGGTGCTCGCCTGCGCCTTTTTGGCGTTGAGCTTGTCGCGAAGTTCCACCCGACGGCCAGCTTGATTATTGATATTGGGAGATCCATCCCCCTGCGCCGATGCCGAGGATGTTGCTCGTACCGACCTAGACTGTGTTACACGGACGTTGTTACCCGGAGTCAGAGGTGGCACAAATGAACCCCCGCAACGGGGCTCTCCGTCACTGTCTCATTTCCAGCTCCAACCATTAGGTCGACAAAGTGTGATACGGATCGAGAATGAAATAATACTTTTTGCTTCCCGACAACGGAACCAATCTGATGCTACACAGAAATTCATGGGTTGCACCGGGATCGGATTTGAATATCTGGTCTTCTCTGTAACCTGCCAAGATAAGGGAAAATACTAGGTGAATGCAGGGACTAGCCCTGCAAAAGCACTCTGGTGCGAGAGTAAGTATTTAGTTCGAATCTCAAATTGGCAGGGTATATTTGCTTGTATAAGTGTGCGTACCTTGGCTTGGATTTGGTCCCAAGCTTTTATAAGGTCAGCCTTAGATGCTCATTATTCCGGGGATTGTAACAGTCATAACTGCCAAGTTGTGGCCATGAATGCCAGCGTTGTGGGCGTAAATGCTGGTGTAGTGGGCATAACCGTCGGGCACGTCCAACCGTCGGTATTCTGCCATGTGGCCACTTTCCCATGTTACTCAAGGAGGCTTATCCTGCTTGTATGTCTCCTGGGCGGCTGTCAAGGCTGCTCGTCAATGTACATTTGCTCGCACTGTGATGGGCCTCAGCCTATATTGGAACTTGGGCTTGGATCTAGGGCCAATTCTCTAGGCCTGACTCTTCACTCAATATGCTTTTTAATTATATTGGTCAATTGTGGGGGTAGTATATACTCCCTCGATTCCACCGAAAGAGTCCACGTTTAAAAAATCTAATAATTAAAGAATATATAAGTAGCATTGGAGTTGGTCATAATTACAAAAATATTTTAGAATAGTTAATATATGTGTACGACATGTGGAGGGTAAAGTTGAAAGTTTTATGAAGATTGTGAACATGATTTTATAAAGTGGACTCATTGAGTGAAACATCCCAAAATAATATATTGGTCTCTTTGCCTTGAACGGAGGGAGTATTTTATAAGGAAAGAGAGTTGAGAATTTGGAATGCATAAAAGTGGGAGAATGGCTATATTGTTTAATACTCCCTCCGTTCCAACTAAAGAGACAGTTTTTGACTTTTGTACATCAGCTTAATTAGAGTTTGACCAATGATTTAAATAAATTTATGTATTTTCAAAAAGTCATAAAAGTTGAAATTCATAGTATTATTAATGTGGTTTTTAATGAATGTGATTTTATTTTTTGATCAAAGAGTCTACTTTTCATTTTTATAAATCAATATATGACTAAATTAAATCAAAATTTAACATATTTTAATTATATTTTCGAAAATAAAATCTCATTCACTAAAAAATACATTAAGAATAATATGGACTATAACTTTTATGACTTTATATAAGTAAATAAATTTATACAAATTGTAAATCAAGCTTTAATTAAATTGACCTAAAATAAATTAAAGGGTTAATGACACCACTAGTCTCTTGACTATTGAGCATTCCACGGTTAGTCCTTTAAGAAATTTTTTTCAAATTTTAGTCCCTAAAGTACCAAAATTAGACACGCATAGTCCTTTTGGTGGATGTCATTAGTATTTTTCCGTTAAGTCAGTCATGTGCCTCCCATGTCCATTTGAGTAAGGGCTAAAATGAAATTTCACAAAATACTTTAAACAATTTATTTTTTCTCCCCGCCACCACCCACTCACCCACCCACCCACATTTTCATCCCCTTCCTTATTAACCTCTTTCCCCCCCACATCACCACGACCTCCCCACCCCACATCACCACCACCACCACCACCACCACCACAATCTAAACTCTCTCTCTCTCTCTCTCTCTCTCTCTCTCTCTCTTTCCTCAGTTCAATTTTGACTAAGGATCATGACCAAAATTGATACCGTCGGTCATGTTTTCCTTCCTCCAGTTTCACCCAACCACCATCAAGGCACCAACCCCGTAATCGCCTCCGCCACCACACTAAGAAATGCCTGAAAACACCTCCAACAGCGATGATATCAACTAAACACCCAAGACCCACGAAAACCCATACACAGACTCACCAGGTGGTAAGCTACAACTAAAAAAATTATGAGATAAATCTAAAGCTTAGAGGCTTCTCAAACCTGACAATGCTAAAGGAATGCTTCCTTCAAGTTTGTTTTGCCAGGTAAAGAACACCGATAACTCTGTCAGCATCCCAAGTTCCGGTGGAATTGAGCCCGAAATCCCGTTGTTATCAACCTGCAGCTATATCAGCTGCTTACAGTTGGAAAGAACTCCTGGGATTGAGCCAGTGATATTGTTGTTACTAAGCATCAATTTTTCAAGGTTTGTGAGATTCCCAAATGACAAAGGTATGATCCCTGAGAAGAAATTCAAAGACAAATAAAAAATCTTCAAGCTTTTGCAGTTCCTAATTTCAAATGGAATGGGACCCATATAATTGTTTTGCCACAATAACATCTTCTCCAGCTTCTGAAGCTTCCCCAATTCTAATGGGATTGAACCCGAGAGATCATTCTCATACAGATACAAGTAGGCAAGCTTAGAACAGTTGCCTATTTCTGGTGGTATCTCTCCTGAAAGCAATGTTGTATAGACTGACAAAGTTTGAAGCTTGCTTAGTTGACCTAATGAAGCGGGGATTGACCCAGAAATTTTCATATCAGCAAGACCCAATACTTGTAAGTTCTTGCAGTTTACTATCTCATTTGGGATCTTCCCGGGATTGTTCCGGTGAGATTAGCTCCCGAAATGGTAAAATTTTCAAGAAAATAGAGAGAGGAGAGATTGGAAGGGAAAGTGGCAGTAAGTTGAATGGACTGAATATTGACTTGGGTGACAAAGTTTTGAGTTGAACAAGAAATGTAAGACCAATTACAAGGGTTTGGGTCTAATGGGTTTCAATTTGAGAAACCAGGGGGTGAGGGGTTGGGGAAAGAATGAAGCCATGAGTTCAAGACAAGAACTTCATTGATTGGGGAAGAATTAACAGTTCTGATCTTTGAGTGGGTGTAGGTGAGTAGTTATGAACCTTTGATAGACGAGATCTGGGAAAGAGAGAGAGAGTTTAGATTGAAGGTGGTGGTGGGTGGGGGAGGTCGGTGGTGGTGTGGGGGAGGGAGGTCGATAAGAAGGGGATGAAGATGTGGGTGGGTGGGTGGGTCTTGGGGAGAAAAAATTGTTTAAAGTATTTTGTAAATTTCTATTTTAGCCCTTACTCAAATGCACATGGGAGGCACATGACTGACTTAACGAAAAAATACTAACGGCATCCACCAAAAGGACTATGCGTGTCTAATTTTGGTACTTTAGAGACTAAAATTTGAAAAAAATTTCTTAAAGGACTAACTATGGAATGCTTAATAATCGAGGGACTAGTGGTGTCATTAACCCTAAATTAAAAGCTAACTCTTTGGTTAAATCGGAGGGAGTGTAATTAATGGAGTACAGCAAGGGGCACGTACACCCCTAATAGAAGCAATACTAGTCTCCTCTTTGCTAGATCACTTTGATAATGTTTACGCGAATGCGCTCGCTTCATAAATGATTGATTTATTAAAAGTTAGTTAGCCATTCAATAATTTTGATCTTAATTAAGAAAGAAAAAATCAACCATCACTGGCCAATCTTAGGATAAGGACCTACAGGGGCGGATGCTCCTTGAAGGGAGAGAGGGGAGGGCACGTGATCCCATTGAAATTTTTTTTGTTTATCTTGTAAAACGACGTTGTTTTACGTAGTGACCCTACTGAGATTTTGTTTCATCCTTTGGACACTGCACGGCTGGAAGTGGAAGCCTGGAAGCAACAAAAAAAAAAAAAAAAAGAACTTACGGGTTACGGCAGCACTCAGCACCAAACCAACAAGGAGAAAGAGCGAAGAAGGACTGGACCGGAGGAGACAACTCACTCTCAGTCTCTCAGAAGAGTATATATGATACGACAATGAGTCGACGACGAGTCAACAACGAAGGAGGAGACGAGAGTACGAGACGACGATGACGACGACGAGTCAACGACAAGGCTACCTTCTTCCTCCACTCAAAAATCTCCTAATTTTCGTAGATTCGGTAACAAACTCATCCTCTTCCCTCTTTATTCCGAAATTAGGGCTTTTTATTTGAGGTTAAAATTAGGACTTTTTATTTGGGGTTAAAATTAGAGCTTTTTATTTGGGGTTAAAATTATGGCTTTTTATTTGGTGCGGCATTTAGATGCATATTTGATCAGTTCGAGTTTGCTACTTTGCTGCTGATGTGTGTTTGTTTTTACTAATGATGTGGAGTTTAAATGTATTCTTGGTCACTTGGTTTATTTTGATTTGAGTATTGTCATCCAAAAAATTTGGACTCCACTGAAAAAATTTTCTAAATCTGCCACTGAGGACCTACACCGAAGGAATTTTGAAGCTAAATAATATAAAGGCTAATTATTTTAATGGTAAATTAATTAATGGTATATAATTGTCCCCTAAATTCCAGTGGTTGTGATTTTTTTTATTATAACAATAAAGACATATCATTAATATCAGAAAATTTACAAGACAACGTAATTTACCAATAAGCTAAGAGCTCGATCCAACATTTAGTCATCTAACACTAACTCATTCTAAGGTTTACCAACTACGATAAACTTATGACTAAAGTCAAATAACGAAAAAGCTGAGTCCCTAAGACATGATTAGCCGATAAAATTAAAATATCTAAAAATTGATCTAAAAACAGCCAAAATAAACAACAACCAAACCAACAAAACCTATAAACGAACATAAGGCCGAAAAGCAAACCTCAAAGAACAGCCCACAAAAAAGTCCAAAAGTCAACAAGGCCTACGTCAAACTAAACCAACCTAGACTGGCCCAAAACAGGACACGGCTTCTGGACTGCACAGCTATAGGTGACAACGTGGATATGAGCTATTATTGCTTGGGATAAACTCTACTACTACGATGAATAACATATTTGACTTGGGTTGGTTTGAGATGTGTTCTTCAGTTCTTATTGTTTTCTAATGGGCCGAGTCTGGTGGTGTTTCATAAACATGCTTTGATTTGGCCTAAAATTATTAGGAAATTGCTGGCAGGTCCACTTTCAAAACTTTTTAACCCCTAAAGTCTACCCTTATTTTTTGTAACCTAAAAAAGGCACTTTCATAAAATTGTTCCTAAAATACCCTCGTTTCTTCCGTAACTATTCTTCCATAACTTGATGTTTCCCAATACTCCAGTAGGTCTACTGTGAAAACCGGCCAGCAATTAACAAATTATGAGTTGAAACTTGAAACCCAACTCAATTCTGTAGCTCGTATTGCAGAATCAACGTTAGCACAAAATATTTTATTATAAACAATCTTTGCAAACATGTGAAAACTACCCTGGAGATCATAATTCATAATCGAATTCGAATTCCTACTACCCGGCTTAAAACTAGGTGAATAAAAACTCAGGGGACGAGCCGATTGCTTGAACTGTGTGAGTCAATAACATGTTTGTATACAAATTTTGTTATATAATTTCAAATTTATTTAAATTTAAATCTAATATATATATATATATATTTGTTATTGTGTTAAATCATAATTGTTCGCCAATCGCAGTATGCTGGGCAACACAATAAGGATCGATCGTGGGGGTTCGAGGGCAACGCCCCCGAAAGGTAAACGAAAATCAAGTCCCCTCCAACGGTTGAAATTCAAATGGAGCATCGCGATGCACAAAGTGGAGCATTGCTTTTTGTCCCCGCTACTCGCCTTAGCGATGCGGCAGCCTCAAATTTTTGTTTCGTCCCCTTGAAATTGGATTTGCGATGCAAAAAGCGGTGCATCGCGATGCCTTGGTTACTGATGCGCGCGTGTTTTTCTTTCATTAATGACATAATCGTCTTTTTAAACCAAAAATGTCTTTTTCTGGTTTAAAAAAAGATGAGTGGACTGGAGTGATTACAAATGTTGAAAAAGGAACCGGCCTGTAATTCACCCTAATTTTTTTTTAAAATGGACCGGCCAACAATTTTTTATTTTTTTATTTTAAAGAAAATTTGATTGTTTGATTGTTAATTGCTAGATTCCCATTAATTACAAACCCCTTGGCATCCCACTATGTGAAATGAGAATATTGTTCAAAACCACAAGGGCCATCGATTTGAGTATATAGAATCAACTTGGGCCTTAAAACGGACTCTCTAAAAAATATATATAATAATAGAAAATTATTGGCCGGTCCCCTTTTCAAAAAGTTTAACTCCCTAAAGTTTACCATTTTTTTCTTAACCAAAAAAGGCATTTTGATAATTTTCTTTCTAAAATGTCCCTATGCAACATGAACACTCTTTTATTTTAGAGATTCGTTAAAAAAAAAAAATTACACACACAAACATAAAAAATATTTAGTTACATCAAAGAAACTGAAAACTTGTAAACGATTTCATATTGTTAATATAGTCTTCCCTCATGTTTGGGGATCAATTTTCATGCCTAGAACACGAATTTGATCAAATTCAAATTTTCTGAGTCCATCCCGTTTTTCCTTGTTCTTGGGCTGTTTTGGTCACTTTAATCTATGTTTTAAGCTTCGAATTTGTTTAAAATCAATCACATATATATATTGTTATCCTAACTTAGTACTATATTTGTGCACAATTTTTTTACCAAAAAAAAAAATACTATTTTCGAGATCCAAATCGAGCTTGGCAGTGTGCTGTCCAAAAACAAAGTGAAAT
Source organism: Platycodon grandiflorus (assembly GCA_016624345.1). Classification (NCBI taxonomy): domain Eukaryota; kingdom Viridiplantae; phylum Streptophyta; class Magnoliopsida; order Asterales; family Campanulaceae; genus Platycodon; species Platycodon grandiflorus. The sequence continues at coordinate 15,163,435 of CM028365.1, read as the reverse complement.
GTTCTTTGACTAATTTTGGGACTTTAATCAATGATTTGAGTTTTAATTCACCAATTGCAGTATGCTGGGCAACACAACGGGGATCAACCTACTCGGTCAGGTCGCACGGGTCGAGGGGACAGCGTCCCTAGTGGGGGTTCGGGGGCAACGCCCCCGAAAGGTAAACGAAAATCAAGTCCCCTCCAGCAGTTGAAATTCAAACGGCGCCTTGATTGCTCATCGCAATGCCTTGGAAAATCAAGTCCCCTCTAGCAGTTGAAATTCAAACGGTGCTTTGGTTGCTCATCGCGATGCCTTGGTTACTCATCACGATGCCTATGTTGCTCATCGCGATACCTTGGTCGATGATGCCTTGGTTGCTCATTACGATGATTAACCCACGCGATGCCTTGGATTACTCATCGCGATGCCTTGGGTTACTGATGCGCGCGTGTTTTTCTTTCATTAATGGCATAATCGTCTTTTCGCCTAAAAAATACCTTTTTCCGGTTTTAAAAAAAGATGACTGGACTGAAGCGATTACAAATGTTTAAAAAGGGACCGGCCCGTAATTCACCCATATAATAAAGCAATAGTCACCGTCTCTGTTTGTTGAGATACAAAAGAAGAAACATGAGATCAATGGGTCGGTTACGAGTCAGAAGGAAGGTGTTACGCAATCAACTCGATGTTTTGGTCTCAACAAGGTTGCTAGCTAGCATGCTTGAGTTATCTTAAGGGTCATTCAATTGTGTTGGATTTAGATTCACAAAACACACGACTGGGTCACCCAACTTTTCAACAAGTTGCAATTCGATCACTGAAAGTTTAAAACTATTACTTGGGTCACTATACATCAGTTATGATACAACCGAGCCTATTTTTTGGACCGGTATTAGTTCAGCCGTTAAATTAATATAAAATACTAATTTTACCACTGTCTTCATCTTCTTCCTCTCTCCTCCTCCCTCTTAACAACTACTTCACGTTTCCAACACCGACACGCACATGAATGATGTTCGATCTCAAAACCCAAATTAGTTGGATAATACAGATGTAAGGCCTCAAATTAAATGGATTTTCAATATCAAAGTTGCAAATCAAATAGGTATTTAATTATCAATGAGCTCTAGCTCAACTAGTACCGCTCACTTCTCTTAACGGAGAGGTCGAGCGTTCAAGTCTTATTAGAGACACCCTGGTATGTAACTTCTCTCAACAGAAAGGTCGGGTGTTCAAGTCTCACTAGAGGCATCGTTGTTGTTCAAGCCAAACCAAATACACAATTTAGTACTGCTCACTTTACTTAACGGAAAGGTAGAGTGTTTAAGTGTCACTAGAGACACCCTGGTACTGAGATCGGGTGTTCAAAGTCTCACCATTTGTTCTAGCCACATCAAAAACACTATATAATCTTAATTGTAGCCTTTCAAGGCATTAAATAATAATAATAAGGGTTGAGATAAGGTTTATGTCCCCTCCAACCTTTAAAAAAAATTTATCAAGACATTAAATAACAATAATAAAGGTTGGGATAAGGTTTATGTCCCCTTCAACATTTAAAAAAAAAAAAAATTATACAACGACTAAAATACAACAAAAACTTTCCAAGTAATGCCTACACAAAGGAAAGTCTTTAGGAAAAAAAAAAGGGTATTTAATTCAAGGCTCCAAATCAATTGGGCATACTAATTTAAGATCCCAAATCAAAAGACAATAGATCAAACTAATTCTTTATAGTGAAATATAAAACTTTTTCAAGACGTACGCACGGAACATTTGAAAACATCAAAAACCAAGAAAAAATGGCATCTATCTAGACTGTAGCTAACACAAACATATAATCCCTATATATAATTAAATGAGAAAATTACACAAATGGTCCCTGTATTTTTTGAATTTTTTGAAATTGACCCCAATCCCACGCCAGCGGTCCCTGAACTCAATTTCTTGACGCAATTGGTCCTTCCGTCCATTGCCGTCAGTTTTTTTCCGTTAAGTGAAATCACGTGCATTTCACGTGATTTTTTTAGGGGTAAATTAGTCATTTACTTATAAATAGTACAGGGACTATTTGTATAATTTGCCCAATTAAAAATTAAAGGGCAAATTCATCTTCTTCCCAAATTCCTTCCTTAGCCATTTCCTCTGTCTTCTCTCTCTTTTCTCTCTTCTCTCTCTCTCTCTTATCTATTCTCTCTTCTCGTCTTTCTCTCCTTTGTCTCTATTCTCCCATTATTCACAATTGACTCTCTCTCCCACTATTCACAGTAAATCTCTTAACACAGACAGTATTTCTCTCTCCCCTATTTCAGTTTCTTTCCACACAACAAAACCATCATGAAACGATCTCTTAGCTTTCTCTTCATTTCTCCCTTCTTTCTTTCTCATCCATTTCAATACTATTTAAACAATTACTAATCTCTATCCAGACCCTTTATTGGGTACCCATCAGGTTTCAATTTTGCCATTAATTTGAGGCCCCAAAAGCTTTGAATTTCAAAGGGTTGTCAACAAATTTGGGAGATTTTTGTGTAATTTGCCCAAATAAAAATTAAAACCCAAATTCATCTTCTTCCCAAATTCCTTCCTTAGCCATTTCCTCTGTCTTCTCTCTCTCTCTCTCTATCTCTCACACACACACACACAATGTGAGCTCTTCATAAAGAAACCTCTCGTTGGCAACATAAACCACTCTCAATTTGCACTCTTCCATAATTTGGGTACTGCAAAATGATGTTAGGAAATAGTTGGGTGGTGGATTAATTGGAGGGGCTGGTTTTGGTGGGGGTGCTGGACTTGGAGGTTGTGGCGGAGGAGGGTTTAGCGGAGGTGGTGATGGGGGATTAGGTGTCGGGGTTGGCTTTGGAGGGGGAGTTGGCGGTGGGTTTGGTGGTGGTTCTGAAAATTGGTGGTGTGTAGGTGGAGGAGGTGGTGGCAGTGGACTTGTGTTCGCCGGCAACCCTGGTGGTGGTGGCGGCGGCCAAGGTGGAAACGGGTGGAAAGGAAGAAGAAAGGGATGTAAAATATATAATTTATCTAATTACAACAATGTCCTTGTATCAAGATTTAGCAAATAAAGATACAATGGGTATTTTTGTCTATTCAAAAGAAAAAAGCATGGACAATTATACCCCTGATCAAAAGCACGTTCAAGGCACATGATCGGACTTAACGGAAAAAAATTAACGGACTTGGACGGAAGGACTATTTGCGTTTTACTTGTTTAGTACAGGGACATAATTTTTACAAAAATTAGTTTAGGGACGAATCCCAAAAAAGTCGAGAAGTACAGGGACCATTTGTGTAATTTTCCCTAATTAAATTAATCAATCAACATAGAAAAATTAAAAGATACTCCCTCAGTTGCAGGTAAAAAGTCCACTTTTTATTTTTATTTTTAGAAGTCAACATGTGATTAAACCAAATTAAAATTTTACATACTTTACTTATATTTTAGGAAATAAAATTTCACTAATTAAAATATAAATTAGAAATACTATGGATTACAATTTTCATAAAATTTCACTAATTAAAATATAAATTAGAAATACTATGGATTACTATTGTTTGTGAATATCAATTTTAAAATTTTGAGAGTGAAGAATAAATAGAGTTATTAGTAAGATAATTTCAAAGATTTGAATTTCAAAAGATTTTGTTCAAGAATCGGATATGATAATGTTGTTTGTTTAAAATAGATGATGATGATTTTAAAGTTATCATTATCTAAACTATTTTAAAATAGGAAAAAATGTTTTTTTAATGAGTTGAGAAGCTGATAAACGAATGTGCAAAGATATTCGTAAGAATCCTATTTAAACTATATTATATCCTAAATATGTTTTATTTATCTGTAACTTTTTTATCCGTAAAACTCTATCAAAAATCTGTTTTCTAAGACCACAAAATCAGGTCCAGGCGGGCAAAGAGAGTGGTCACAATATCAGAGGAATCGGATCGAAGACCACGAAAGATATAGATGTTAAAATCGGCAGGATCAATTGGCCGACCCGTAGCGGAAAGCTCATTTGCAAAACCTTTAGCACGCTGGAGATAGGCTGTGACAGATTCATCTTTTTGAGCAAGGCTATGAAGATGATTATGAATAGCCATAATCTGGGTATTCGAGGGAGAGGAAAGGGCAGACTCTAAGGTTGACCAAACATCATGAAAGGTGTTTAGACCGACAACCAGAGGCAAAACCTCTTCAGTGAGGGAAGAGACTAACAAAGTAAGGATGGCCTGATCCTGGAGAGTCCAAAGTGCGAACTCGGGATTGGGTTGGTCCTCAGTCATGCCGGGAACGGACACTTTGGGTTGAGGTGGAGGGTTAGAGCCATCAATGAATCCAGTGAGACTTTGGCTCCGGAGAAGAGGAAGAATTTGAGTTTTCCAAAACAGAAAGTTAGTGGAAGTTAGCTTAAGGGAAAGATAGTGGTGAGAGTTGCTAAGTGTGATTGGTGAAAATTTTGGATTAGCAGCTGAGGAAGAGCCATTGGTAGAGGCGGTGTTGGGAGGGGCTTGGTTGGCCATGGGAATTCCGTTCAAGGCTCTGATACCAACTTGAGACACAATCTTTAGTTCCAATTACCTTTACTCCTTTCACACACATTCTGTGAGACTCCAATATACAATATATATATAATGGTTTACATGATAGGATAACAACTACAAAGATTACATAATATTTGAATTTAAAACTACTTCATATGATAAGATGACATCGGTTGACTTGATAATTTACTGTATAAAGATGAATTTCTATATTTGGTTGGAGGGATCTTGCCATATTTAGAGACTATTTTGTTTTTATATATTATATAGATTTTATTTCTTTTGCTAATAGTACTCGATCAATTAATCATCTCTATTTGATGTTATCAGACAGTGAGGGCTGAAGTGTTTGATAATAGAGCAAGAGATTTGTTTGATCGGTTCTTTGGTTTCTGAGGACTGACAGAAGGTGAGAACTGAGTTCTAGTTGTACTGTGAAGGGAAGTTCATTATGTGACTAAAGAAAGATACTTTAATTTCTCCTAATAATATACTTTTGTTTGTCATCTTTAATTTGGATTTTTATTGTAATTAAGAGTACTATCTTTGGGGAAATAACATTAAACCCCCGTATTGTTTCGTAGGTTTTTAGTTCACCCTCATGACATACTTTATCAAAGAATAAACCCCCTTAAGAATATTTACTCCTGGACATTATACACCATATAGTCCAAAATTCATCAAAACTACAATGGAAGTGAATCACATGAGATCACACACACACACATATATATATATATATATATATATATAAATATATATATATATATGAAATTTTAGATTGACTATTGGCCCTTAATTTTATTAGTTTTAATTTGATTAACAAATATAAAGTTCTAATTTTATTCCCCACTCATCATTAATTGGTTTAATTATAAGAATGAGGCTGAGGGAGAAAGAATAATGTTTGGCATTTGGTTGTACAATAATAGGGGTAAATATTACAAGATTCAAACATGTATGAGGAAGATAACAGGGAAGGGGGCGAAGACGAAATAAAGAAAGAAAGAGGCACCGAAGCAGGTTTAATTTGGTCGTGGCAAAGACACTGAAGAAGGGCGCCCCATTTTCCTTCTTTTTTTGTTGTTGCTATTTTATAATATATAAACATTCATTAAACCTAAAATAATTAAAATTACAAAGTAAGCATTAGAAAATATACCTTTTCTTTCACCCGAATGAGAAAAGGTTCACGATCGAAAGAATTTAGAGAGAATAAATTTAGATAGAGAGAGAGAGAGTTGGAATGTTGGAATGAAAGGGAGTAGAGTGTTCATTTCTAACTTATCTATATATATATAATAACAATTGAGTCTACAAAAGAAAAATTTTCGCCAAAATCTACTTGCCAAAATTGGAACCCAATTTGTTTTGATGAAAACTTGTGCTTGCCTTGAAAATATAAATTTTTAATTTTTAAGTTGGTCAACATTAAAACATCAAAAGTTAGTCTACAACATAATGATGTTTTCAAAATTCTCAATTCAATGAATGTTCTTTTGCAGATGATTTCTTATGGGACCTTTAAGCTTTTGAGTTTATAGGTTCAGCAAATTAATATTAACAAAAGAATCCATTGTAAGAAACTTTTAACCAAAATTATATAGTCCTAAAAATTTTGTCCATTTCATTTGATCCGGAGTTATTATAACAAAAAATATTCACATAATTAGTATGCAAAAGGCATTATATCGATAAAATATTCAAATCATATATTTTAAGATACAAAAAAATAAAATAAATAAATAAACACATTTATTTTACATCAAAATAAAAAAAATTAGATCACATTATGAATATGTTAATGTCAAAGTTGATAAAATTTGGACTTACCTTGAGGAAGTCAAGCAAATTTTTAAGAAAGAAATACGGGTTTAAAATTTTGTTTTTTGGTTGCTTTCTAAAAATTTGAAGCAGGGGTATAAGAAAATAAATGTCAAGCGATTGGTAAATAATAAAAAATATATAGGTAATTTTATATATCCTTAAAGCTTCATTTAATATATATAGTATATCCTAGAGAAACCTAATTGTTTAGAAAAGTTGAACTCATATTAATGTTCATGGGTATTATTGTCAGAACACATTTTACAACACATCATTAATTATGTTTCTTAATTCCTGTGTTTTATCAATTAGGAACATTTATCCGGGACAGAGGGAGTATCTAAAATATTGAAGTTCATTTCTATAGATTCAAAATATTTATAACAAAAAAATATGAAAAATACACATAAGCTTTAAGTGAAACCATTCGATCGGTAAAAAATTCAGATCAATCAGAAAAAAAATAGATGAAAATATTTTTTGGTTCTTTTCATCAAATCTGAAGCAAGTATAAGTAAAACTCTAGGAAAGTATATCGGACAATGGAAAAAAAAATTTGTAATTTTTTTCCGAAAAAGTAAATTATTTATAATGTTAATGTAAGGTATATGTGGAATATTTTTATTTTTATTTTACAATTGTGTCTTATGCAATGTCTATCAACAAAAGTCTGGAGTAATCTTTTTATATTTACTTTTAATTATTTTTTAATTTTTATACATTGCACTCACTAAAATATTAAATTTTTATACATTACACTCACTAAAATATTAAATTTTTATATTAATATAGATTTCATGCATTGTAGAGGTGGAATTATCCCTTAATTGGTATCAAAACTTAACTATTTTATATCTAAGAATGAAAATTGACTATTTTATTGGTATCAAAGTATTAGTTATTTTAATTGGTATTAGAGCTTAGTTATTGTATCTCTAAGTTTTGTAATACTCATTGAGACCCGGATATCTTCAGAATTATTTCTAATTTTATAATTATAAATTATTTTATTTATGTAATTCTCTTTGATTAATTTTTTTTAACTTTCACATTTTAATTATTTGTTTACATTAACTTATAATATTTATAGTATAATTATTTATTTATTTTGTTAACATTAAGCTTTTTAAATATTTTATTTATATCTATAAAATCCCCGTGCATCGCACAGGTGTTATACTAGTTATGGATAAAGGGCAAAGTGAGTGTTTTGATATTTTAGGTGAAAGGGCATAATGATAATAAAAAAATCTACTTAAAAAGTGTTGCGTTTAGTGAAAAGAAATGTTTCGTTTAGCATCACTCTTCAAATATGATTTGTGTGGATTTGTATTGTATTACCCTCCCCCCTCCCCTCTTTCATTTTTAAATATTAGCAATTAGGTTCTTATTTCATGTACTTAATTCACTCTTGAATGAGTTTCAATTATAGAGCCAAAGTCACAACATCTTTTTATTTTCAGCCCAAAATTCCAAATTTTGGTGGTGGGACACTCTAGTACAAGTACCTCGAGAGCACCAACCTATGTACCAGAAACCCTTTTTCTTAGTTAACTAGGCCCCCCTTATATTACTCTTTCCTTCTGAAGAGATCAGGTTTTCACTAGATCATAATGAAATTGCTACCACGGTGGTGACCTAAAAGAATATCATGTCAAATGTTGGTTAGGACAATGGTTTCTTCATATGTGATATTGTAAAGAAACGGCTAAACCTAGACCTAGAGTCATGGATTTACCTTGGGGTAGAAAGGAGAGCGAGAAAGAGAGAGGGGATAGACTAGAGACATTGGACTAGACGAAGTAGATGCATTGTTGTTTGAGAGGCAAATGTATACGAATCTTTTAAAAGGCACAATTTCGAGAGAGAGAGAGAGAGAGAGAGAGAGAGAGAGAGAGAGAGAGAGAGAGATTGAGAACTTAATGGTAGAGCTGAATGCGGAATACCTAATCTGACAATTGAATTGGCATGAAAATCAACATTTGCACTAGGAAAAAAAATTCAACTCTAAATTTACAAGATACCACGTACCCGAGCTAACATTTTTGTCAAGCTTACTTGTTCTAAATTGCAATTACCGTAAAATAGATGTACTTCGTAATTTTGTCTCATAAAGACGTAGTATATAACATTTTAAGGATTAAATTGACCAATTTTCAACTTTAGAAGGTTCATTTTAAAGAGTTCACTTTAAAAAATTATACATACAATTTACATAAATCTTTCAACTTTACCCTCCACATATACTATAAACCTCTTGATTATGCTCAGATATTTTTGTAATTATGATCAACTTTAATACTACTTATATTTCATTAATTATTATACTTTTCAAACATGAACTCTTTGGGCGGGACGGAGGGAATATATAAATATATTCATATATATATATATATATATATATATAAATCATATATCAAGTTAATCTTCATTCAAAAGAAAAAAGATCAAACTAATTTTATTAAGAAACATTAAAACTTTTTCAAGACGTGCGCACGGAACGTTTGAAAACATCAAAAATCTGCAAGAAAGAAATGGCGTCCTAAGATCTAGACAGTAAACAAAAACATATAATTAATCCATATATATAATTAAATTAATCAATTAATCATGAAATACAGTATAATCTTGTATATATTTGGTGGTTAAAATATTTCTAATTACACGATTTTAGAACTACTTATCTACGGCTAATTAACTCGAGTTTAGGTTGAAAATACTCTTGATTTAATTTGCAATCTAATTAATTAGATTTGTGCAATATAAAATGTAATCTAGCTTAATTAAAGAAATCTTATCCCTTTCTCTTTCTCAAAAAGGATTTCGAGTTAATAACTCTCTCTCCATTTCCATGAAATAGAAATCAAAGATTTTAAAGAATGAAATGAATTTTCCATAAATAGGCTTAATTTTATAGAAATTAATACTCCGACACCGATCGAGCAAGGTTCAAAAAAGGGTCTAGGATGAGATAGAAAAAAAAAAAAAAAAAAAAGGAAAAGTCCACGTGGACACATATCTGCATAGATGAAACAGGTGTTGCCCTACCTCAATTTCCTCAAATTTCAGAATTCTGAGCGATATTTTCGAGGCTTGCTTTGCTACTAATAAAACTGTAAGAAGAAACCCCTTTCTCACCCTCTTACTAGAAGCTGCTGCTGGTTGATGAAGCCTGGGGAAAATAGCAGGAAAAGAAAGATGAGCTGGGAAGATCTTGTGATATGTAAGTCTGCTTATCTTGTCAATTAATTATTCATTAATTTCTAGTAATAATTAATTATCAAACCCTAATCAGGGTTTCACTGTGAAGTGAAGTACATGCATATTATCCTACTTTGATTTCCATTTTCCAGTCATCTGAATGTATTTACCCTCTATATATGTACATATGTTTCTATGATTTGTGTGTTTATTTTCTTGATTTACATTTTATTTTTAATGGTTTCAGATCATTGAGTTTAATTTCTAGCGTTTTCAGTAAGTAATTCATTATGATTATTGGGACTTTTTGATCCACATTTCTCTCTCTCTCTCTCTCTCTCTCTCTCTCTCTCATATTCAGTAAATCTGGTGATTGAGTTACAGTTTAACTAAAAACTCGTTGCATGTTTCTTCAATCGATATTTTGGCGCGTCCTGTCTTTAATTAAATTTAAGAAACTACGCAATATTATTGCTTCAAGTAATTTTTGTGGGGCGATCTATCTTAAGAGACAAATTATGAACTTGCACCTCCTTTGGGTAAACCTTTGAATTTTATAAACTGCGCGCTATTACTACTTCAATTTATTCTTTTTTGAGGCGATCTATTTTAAAAGACAAATTGTGAACTTGCACAATTGATCCTTTGACTGAAAATGATTAAACCAATCATGTAAACCATTAATTTCTCGTATAATCTCCAAAGCAAATAACTTTCTATAACAGTCACCCGAATGTTTTTATCCTTGGAGAAAGAGCTATATCTTCAGCTAAAGGTTTCACTTCTCCTTCCATGTTGGATCGCTCACCTAAATAACTACAAAAATAAAAAACCATCCTAACAACTCCGTCCCTTTGAGCAAACTAACTCCTTCAATGATGAGCCTAGCTTATAAGTATTGAATTTTTAATCTCCCAAACTCCTCTAGAAACTACATACACATTTAGCACAATTGGAAGGCATAGACTTTGCAAAGTAAGAGAATCCATTCTTGCATATTGTAGAATAATATATGGAATAGTGGCCGTTGAGATTTCAAAAACATTTCAAATCCCGAATTTCCCAAAGCGAACAACAGCAAATCAGAAATTTTATGATGCCGACCTGACTTCTCAAAGAAGATTTGTAAAACCATGTCTAAAGAGATCGTCAAAACTTTTGAAATGAACTTTAATCCCAAAATTCTCCCAAATAAAGAAAGCCCAGCTTGCTTCGGCAATATCACTTTCAAAGAATAACAGTGGTCATTTGATTTCAAGTAATCTATCATATATGACCTCGAGTTTCTTCAATCATACGTCTTGAAAATTGAAGAGATCCAAACAATTAAGATTGAGACATGAATGTTAAGTGACATATGCTAGTTAGATTCTAGACCAAAACTAGCACTGAACGCTAAGCTTCATTATTTTCAGGAAAGATACTAAAGCGAAAATGCTTGGTAAAAAGTTTGTAGGGCATGAAATATCGGCCGGTTTTATTGATATTATCGGATTTGGTACATCATTTTTTATTTAATGAAAAGTTTTCTGAATGTATTGTATTTAATTTAATGATGTAATTCCGTTCTTGTTGAATTCATTGCTCAACTGCAGTCCACGACAAAAGCGCGATGTTGGATTCAGTAGAGGCGGGAAAGAGGTTGAATGAAGTACGTATATTTACTACAAAGGTGACGCTGATGCTTTGTTATGGCGATAATGTGAGAATCAATGATATAGAACGTGCATATATTTACATGTATCCTAACATTTACCAAGCAGTTAGAAATTAAGGATATTTTGTGCTACCTCATGCTTCTTTCTGATCATATACCATTGCATTAGAGACTTTTCCTCTTAACGTATAATTTTTACATATCTTTCTTTTCCCAGTACTCCACTTTTCAATACGTGACGTTGTATTTTATTTGTACATCATGCTTATCGGACTGTGCAGTGGAATTTCATATTAAAGTGGAGTGGGAATAGTGGTACCCATCTTTGTTTCCTCTTAACTCTTCCATAGATGTTGTCTTTCCCTTTGTGGCTCAAACCCCAACAAGAATCGTGAATATCAACTTTTGGAAATGTTTATAGATTGCATGGAACAACTCATTGAATCAACGGTAAGGTTTCAATAGGTTGATCAAATTAGTTAGATTATTTTCCATATTGAAACAGAATGATGGAGTAATTGACATATCAAGAATGTTTGCGTATTCGTAACTACTTTTTTTATATTTTTCTATCCAATCTTTAGCTACTGCCTTGTCTACAAGAGCAAACAAATATGGAGCAACTATTATCAGTTCTGGTACTGATGTGGAACAACTATAAGGAAATCGCAGAATGGTTTTCAGAGGTTTTGAGGCCTCTGAATGAAGCCTGCTTCAAGACCAACGGAGTGACCCTTAAAGACCTGTCAGTTGACATCTTCTGTGATTTGGTATGTGTTAGAGTTTCGCATTATGTAGTTTGATAGTTTCACTGATCCTCAGACTAAACTTGAAATGAAACCGATCATTCAATATCTTCTTCTCATATGTAGGTTTGCAAGAAAATGTATATGATATTTGTGGCTACCGTTACGAACATGGTGCATTAATTCTCTCTCTCTCTCTCTCTCTATATATATATATATATATATATATATATATACATATACGTATATATATATATATGTACGTATGTATATACGTATATTTATAGGAGATTCTTCTTCTTTTTGGAGACATCAGTCATGGACTTATGATGCTAGACTCTTGAATGTACAGATCAATTCTGAGCGTGATGGTAATGAAATCAATGAAGACTTAATGAAAAGCACCATTGATTTCTTCCTTGAAATTAGACCGAGATGCAACAAATACTATCGATATCTTGAGATGGTCTTGCAGCTAGAATCTCAGAGATACTACTACTGGTTATCTTGGGATTGGATTGACAATGACTCATTCACCTCTTACCTAGAAAAGGTTACAATTGTTCATTACTTTGTAAAATAGCTCTTTGTGTGATTAGCTTTATTTTATTTTTAATTTTCTTGACTCGTTTATACTCTTCATGATGGATATTTTAGGCTGAGCTTTGTATAAATCTGGAGGAAGTGAGAATGAGCAATCGATTACCTCCAATCACAATGGCCAAATTGAAAGAGGTACCGATGAATATTAATTGCATATATGAACATCAGTCTACTTTGCCGAGTACTTGCACTGGCCAACTTAAATTTTTACAATTTTACTCCTACTATGTCGTATAGACTTATTATTTTTCACTAAACCCATAATTACCCTTTCAGAATATATATAAACCGTGGATTAATTTTCTGTCGATCTCCATCTTTTTAATTTCCTTTCTCTATTCTTTTCCTATCTTACATTATGATTATTACTAATTAGTATATTTTATTTCTTTCGCTAATTAATAGTACTGATTGATCGATCAATCGTCTCAATTTGATGTTTATCAGACAGTGAGGGCTGAACTGCTGGATAATAGAGCAAGAGAGTTGGTTGAACTGCTCATGGGCTTCTGATGATTGTTGACAGCAGTACAAAACCATGCATGCATGTCTGCAGAAGGTGAGCGAGGACTAAATCATGCATGGTTGTGATGGGATCCTCCCAAAATCCTATTCCACGTGACACTCACGTCAGCCCGAGTGGGCCCCATCTTACACGGCAACCAACGGTAGCCCGTCATCGAGGTAGCCGAGAATGTCATCCGAGGACGTTGACAAGGGCTCATGGCGACGTCCCCAACTAAAGCTCGCTAACAGAGCCACTGTCCGAGCTTAACCTCGGTAGACCTTCACCAAATGACCTCGGCGACCTCGGCAGGTCTCCACAGGCATCCTCGCCAAACTCATATTAGAACCTCGACATTCAGGTTATCCTCGGCAAGAAGTCAACATCAGGCATTCAATGTTGGCGGCGTGTCAGCGCATTCCATGGAAGAGGCACAGGCCTCCCAGCTAAGAAAGTAGATTTCTTCACAACCAAGCAACAGTAGCATTTATGGCTTCTCCTCATTCCCCAGACGGAAGCTTCCATTCTATCCTAGACGACGGAGGAATGGGTTTTCCTCTACCTGCTCCCGAAAACCAGGTAACTCACACCAAAACCCTCCCATGCACGCCATCCTTGGCTATAAAAGGAAGAACATTCCTTCATTAAAGACCAAGCTGCATTTACTCAAAAGAGACCAAGGCGAGAAACCATTGATTGCTATCAACACCGAACTCTCATATTTATTGTGTTCCAAGCATTAAACACTATCGCCCACATATTATCCAACCATTATCTATACACTTCTCACACGGAGGGTGATAGTCGGGCAAACCCCGACATCCTTGACGGTGTCTTTCGCTGTCTTATCACAGGAGTTATCACACACGACGATTTGGTCCCAACAAACAACGCCTTTTGAGAGCCGAGGCGTCCTGACCAGAAGCTAGTAGCACACGTGGATCCGACGTGGTCACCAAAACCTTTTTGGCGTGATCAGTTTGGTTCCGTTGCCGGGACTATTCTCGTTATTAACCTCGACGAACAAGAAAGATGGCGACGAGCAAACAAGTACCTACTAAACAAACCATCCCCGCAGCTGCTTCAATAACCCATCGAGCAGAGTCTCCCACGAAGAAGGCCACCGAGCAAGCAATGGAGACCACCCCAAATCCCATTTTGGAGACACCGGCTAAAATAATGGGGGCAGGACGACGAAGGTCACTCGGGGAACCCAAGAAAGCCCTGGCCGGAAAGGGCAAAAGACGAACAGCGGTCGCCAAAGAAAAGCCCGCAACGAGCAACGCCGCCGCGGGCCATTGTTCGTACCAACACGAAGCTACGGCGGCCGGCAAAGGATCCTCACACAAAAGAGTGGGATCTAGCCGAGTTGGAGCACATCCGCAAAGAGAAAGCATCCTTAGAAAAGCAAAGAGAGTTGGACGCACGAGAGTTCGAGCTCGCTCGCACCGGAAGCTCCCCACGAAATGATCAAGAGGATACTCGACGGAAAGAGGCAAACCCCGGCCGATCGGCGAGAGGTTACGAGCGAGGTCCAATCCGCGAACAACCGGGTCAGTGCAACCCGAATAAGTATCCATGAGCGGATTGAAAGGCCCGCGGGAGGAGGTCGAGGGTTAGCGCCCAAGACAGGCTAACCAAGGATGACGAAGAGCTCGCCCACGCGGCGTGCACGATAGACTCTCCTACACTTTGGTGTCACTAGGAGAATCGGAACAAAAGGGCGGCGAAGCATCCCGAGGAAGGTCGGCGCACCGAGGAAGATCACCCACACCGAGAGAAGTGAGGCACGGTCGGATGCCACCTCCCACAAAGACGGAAAGGAAACGACCTTCCTCCCCGACCACCTCGCAAAAGCAAGGACGCGACGTCGTAGACTTGCTTGAAGCTCCAAACAAGGCTGGGCCACCGGAGTCCGGAAAGCACGATAACGAACAAGGGATCGGTTCGCCCCATTCGCAAACGCATCGGGAGACCTCTCGATTCACGCCTCAAACTCCCGCACTCGGGTCTTATGAGGGAAGACAAATGCAAAAGAGCATGTGTCAAGCTTCGAGGCCAAAATGGGGATTTGCTCGAGCAAAGCTGGACCTCGTGCAAGGCCTTCTTAAGTACTTTCGAGGCGCGGTGTTAAAATGGTTCGAGGAGCTCGAACCGAGCTCAATACCGGCATGAGTTCAAAGCCTCGTTCTGAGCAAATTCTGCGCGGGGAAATACCAAAAGCCGATCGAGACCTCGCCAAAATAAAACAAGGCGAGGACGAATCACTGTCGCCTACTTAAAGAGGTTCAGCCGTGGCCGAGGAGCTCCGAACGTGCCCGACAAAATGATCATTCTGCGCGAGCGGGAATTCAGCCGGGCATGATGTCCCACGTATTCAACATCCAACCACCGGCCTCAAGTGCGGCCATGTATCGGCCGCCTAAAATCGGAGAGAGAGGGTAGCATTGAGGCCAAGGCCTTGAAGAAAGGGACGTCAACGTCGGCGGCAAGGCTGCGAGACGAAGGCTCACACCTCGACGTTAAAAGCAACGCCGAGGAGAGACAAGAACAAAGCCCCGATGGCGAAAGAACATTATACACCGTTGAGTGAGACAAGAGAGCACATCATGAACGTGCTTCTCGGAAAATAAATTGGAACGACCCCGCCCAGGCAAGGTGGATTATCAGCGCAACCCAAACAAGAGGTGCGCATTCCACAAGGAGAATGGTCACGACACGGAGGAATGCTTCCAGTTAAAAAGGGAGATCCAAAAACTGATAGATCGAGGTTCCCTCAAAAGGTTCGAGCTCGGTGGAGCTCGACAGGCGAACCAGCCCAGAAATCCTCCTCGGGACAATAATCCTGAGGAAGAGGCCGATGTGCACACCATCGAGGGAGATGCGAGGAGCATAACGCAGCTGAAAGACACCATCCACAGCCTGGATAAAGTGTTCAGCCCGCTGCCCCACAAGAGGGAGGAGGGCATCACGTTCTATCCCAGCGAGCTAGCAACGAACCCCACAGCCAAAGAACAACCATTGACTCTTCGCGTCCAGATCGGAAGCCGATTTGTCAGAAGGGTGTTGATCGATACCGGGGCGGGACGGAACGTCATGGTTTATGACTGTTTCAAGGCACTTGGATTCAGGGATGCTCACCTTAGTCCAAGCGGGGTAACACTGGAGGGATTCACGGGACACAGGGTCTCAGTCAAAGGCGTTATAACTCTCCAAGTCACCCTCGGGGATGGTGATCAAAGTAGAACCGAGGATGTGGCTTTCCAAGTGCTAGACCTCGCCTCCCCATACAATGCAATACTCGGGCTGCCCGCCCAGATAAAATTCGACATGATCTCCTCGCCAGCTCATCAGAGAATCAAGTTCCCGACCAGGGGAGGGACAGGAATGATGAAAAATGACCCACGGAGTACCCTTGTATACCTGAAGCTGGTCAGGCAGAATGAAGAGAAGATGAGAAGGAAGGGAACCGCATCACCAATAAAGAGGTTTCCCGAAGATCACCCGCCGGAGAGCAGGCCGGACAAGACAGACCAGGCCCGATCCCGAAAAATAGCAATTAAAGCGAGCTAGGAAAACCGGCTCGCCAAAAGGACAGGCTCGAAACGCCCGAGGAAGTCTGCGAGCCCGCTCCAAGGCAAAAAGATCAACCTCGTGACAAAATGATTATGGTGGAAAGCTTGGACAACCGCGACGAGCCCGACATCCTACCTCACGAAGACTTGGACGAGGTAGTCGTGAATTTTGACTATCCAGACCAAAAGATCAAGGTAGGAAGAAATATCTCTCGCCGAAAGGGAGGAGATCATCGAATTTCGAGGGCAAACACCGACGTCTTTGCTTGGACGGTCGAGGACATGGAGGGCATAGAGGAAGAGGTCGCGGTACACGGGCGAGCGTGGACCCGAGCATCACACCAATACGACGGCGACCTCGAGTCTTCTCCCCCGAGAAGCAAGCCGCAATCAAAGAAGAGGTCGAAAAGCTACTCCTGGCAGGGATAATCATGGAAATCCTGTATCCCACATGGTTGGCGAATGTGGTGATGGTCAAGAAAACGACCAAAAATGGCGCATGTGCGTGGACTTCACCGACCTTAATAAAGCTGCCCAAAAGATTGGTATCCACTTCCAAGGATTGACCGGCTCGTCGACGCAATAGCGGGTCACCGAATGCGAGCTTCATCGATGCATATTCGGGTATCATCAAATTCGAATGTGGCTAGCCGATCGAAGTTGACGACATTCGAGCGGCGGGGCGTTATATTGTTATGCGATGATGCCATTCGGGTTGAAAAATGCGGGAGCAACCTATCAAAGGATGGTCAACGGGGTGTTTGGCGATCAGCTCGGCGGAACGTGGAAGCATACATCGATGACATGGTCATCAAAACAAAAGGAGAAACCACGTCGCCGACCTCGAAGAGACGTTCAAAAATCGAGGAAGAATAAAATGGCCGAATCTGCCAAATGTGCTTTTGGAGTAAAAGGGGAAAATTCTTGGGCTACATGGTGAACGAAAGAGGATCGAGGCCAACCGGAGAAAATCAAAGCCTTAGTAGATATGCGAGCTCCAACCTCGGTGCGAGGAATACGGCAAGCGAATGGTCGTATCACGGCTTTAAGCCGGTTCATCGCCAAAGCAGAGAAGAAGCTGCCATTCTTCAAAGCACTGAAGGGATCAAAGAAAGCCTGTGGAATGAAGAGTGCGACGGGGCATTTGCCGAGCGAAAGAATACCTCGGAAGCCGCCGCGCTCTCCGCCCAAAACCCTCAGAGTCCTCTACATATATCTCGGCGCTTCAAGCTCGGCGGTAGCATCGTACTACTAAGGCAAGACAAGGAAATTCAAAGACCGGTGTACTACGTCTCCCACGCCTTAGCGATGTGGAGACAAGGTACACGAACGTCGAGAAGGTGGTCTTAGCCTTGGTTGTAACGGCTCGGAGACTTCGATACTATTTCCAAGCCCATGCTCGATCGTTTACACCGACCTACCGCTGAGAAGGATACTTCACAAGCCCGATGTGGCTGGGAGGATGATGAAATGGGCAGTGGAGTTATCTGGCTACGACATCAATTACGAACAGAGAAAGGCGGTAAGAGCTCAGATTCTAGCCGACTTCATCGCAGAAACGTCATTCGTCGAAAATAATTCAAACTCGGCTGAGACAGAAGAGGCGAGCTCGTCAACAAAACCCTCCAGCTCGACCGGAGAGGGAAGGATGATTAATTCCTCGGCTAGACCAAAAAACTGCTGGACAATGTACGTAGATGGCTCAGCAAGCAAAGGGGGGAATGGTGCAGGGATATCATTAACATCACCCGAAGGGGAGGAGATTAGCAGAGCAGTCCGATTCAACTTCCCCGCATCCAACAACCAGGCAGAATACGAAGCATTAATCTCCGGCATCGAGCTAGCTCGGGAAATTGGAGTCCTAGACTTGCTCATCTTCAGTGACTCCCAACTCATTGTAAGGCAAATTTTGGGGGAGTATGAGGTCTGCCATCCCACGTTACAAAAATATTGCGAGCTCGCGAAGAAGTTGTTGGGGGATTTCAAGTATTGGGAACTAGTGCAGATCGAAAGAGCAAAAAACGCAAGGGCCGACTATCTGTCAAGAATTGCCTCCGAGTGGAAGACCTTCCGAAGGAGTGCGAGATAGAGTTCCTAGATCTACCCTCCATTAACAGAGAGCCCGTTACGCCTATTGTGTCCGCACCCAAATGCTGGATTGATGAAATTCAGGAATACATCGAGGAGGGAAAGCTGCCAAACGATGATAACATGGCACAGATCGTTCGTAAGAGAGCAGCAAGATATACGGTGATCGGAGACATACTCTACAGAAAATCATTCACAAAACCACTTCTCCGATGTGTGCGGCCAGAGACAGTAGAGGATCTGCTTGCCGAGGTTCATGAAGGTGTCTGTGGAGGGCACCCGGTGCGGGACGTTAGGCGATCGAATTCTTTTCACGGTTATTGCGCCGAGCTTAAGGAAGGACGAAGCATATGTAAGGAAGTGTGACAAATGTCGAGATTTTCGACATTCCTCGGTTACAGCGATCCCTCAAACACCGTAGTAGCGGCCGGCCATTTGACATGTGGGGAATAGACCTCATCGGTCCCTTCCCCAAAGCCAAAGCAGCTGCGAGTTCGTAATCGTGGCGATCGATTACTTCACCAAATGGATAGAAGCAAAACCCTTGGCCGGCATTGCGAGGATAAAGCCATCGGCCGTCCACGACCACATCGAGTGCGGTCGGGCTACCTCGGGTAATTGTTTCGGACCACGGGCGCAGTTTTCCACCAAATTTACCGCGAGCTGCGAGCGTATGAAAGTCAGGCATTGGATGTCCTCGGTAGCTCGCCCTCAAGGAAACGGTCAAGCAGAGGCTGGAAACAAACAGATTCTCCATGCCTTAAAAAGAAGCCTCGAAGAGAAAAAAGGCAGGTGGTTCGACGAGCTCCCCGCCGTTCTATGGAGCATTCGGACCTCGGTCGGAGGATCAAGCTGGAGAAACTCCGTTCTCCCGGCATACGGCTACGAAGCCATGGCTCTGTGGAGATGGCCCTTCCTACCCCAGTGACAAACTTCAACGAAGAAACAAACCAAGAAGCCGGGTGATCGACCTCGACTTGCTCGAAGAAAGAAGGTGGAGCGAGGATGAGAATGATAAATTACAAACGGCTCACCAAAAGCCATCATGACAAACGAATCAAGCCGAGGACATTCTCGACAGGGGACTTGGTACTCAGAAAGATAGAAGTAACAGGGAGGAATGCGAGCAGGAATAAGCTCTCCCCAAATTGGGAAGGTCCTTTCAAAATCACGGGAGTGATCCGAGAAGGCACATATCGGCTAGGCGACCAAGATGGGAAGGACCTAAAAAACCCATGGCACGCCGACCACCTTAGACGTTATTACCAATGAAATATTTTGTAATAGCTGCGAAAAGCACATGTATATATGAAAGTCTTTTTATATTTCTTTCATGTTTATTTCTTTGCCACCAAAAACCCTATGGGGTCAAGAAATATAGAGGAATAGAGCCTTATCTAAAAAAATGCCCTAAAAGGGAATTTTAGAGCTCTACCTACAAAAATCCTCGATAAACGAGGACAAATGGGACAATTTATCCAAAGCGAGTCCTCGCTAAAACAAGGATAAAAATCCAAACGAAATAAGTCATAAAAGAAGCTTTTCATAGGCAAAATATAGAAAATATATGCAAGTCATATATACAAGCTCGGCACGGGAAGACCGACAATATCGAGTACAAATGAATGTTTGGTTACAAAAACTTGTAAAAATCAGTACAAAAATCAAGAAGCTTCCTCGGCATGGCGCACGGCTCGGCTAGATTCTTCTCGATTGGTCTTTTCGCCCTCGAGCTGCTGCGGCTTCGGTCGCCGTCGAAGGAGCTTTGGGATCGAGACTTTAAAATTTTGACGAGGTTGCGGAGGTTATGATCGAAGGGTGTAGGGGGATTCCATGGCTGCTTGCCCTTCTTCAAATCACCTTCATGCAAAGTTTTTAGCTCATCCTCCTCAAAGGCACCATTACATGGCCCCTCTCGCCTCCTCGCCAAAAAGAGGGTCTTATTCAGTGAGCAAATTGCCCAAGGGATGCCCGCCGCCGCGGCCACTCAAAAATGTGCTCCTTCCCTCGGATAAAGTAGGGAGCGAGCTTGACCCGATCCGGGACTTCTTGAAATTCTCAATTATTTGTTCAGCTGGGGGGGTGGCTTTGGCAGCAGCGAGCTCCCCTTCAAGGCTAGCCAGACGAAGTTTAAGGTTGATAACCTCGCCCTCCGCGGCCTTGGCCTTCTGCTCCTCCACCAGCTTCTCGGCCACCAAGGCCTCCTTCTCGGCAACCATCGCCGACAGCGAGCCACGAGCACGTCGGCATCCCACCTCGCTGCTTCACATCCCTCTCCAGGGCGGCCCGATCCCGGGCCTCATCGGCCTTCCTCACCAAAATTTCAACCTCACCCTTGAGGCGGAGGTTTTCATCACTTAGTTTCTCCTCTCCGCCTCGAGACTTCATGCCGGAGCGGGTCTTTGTTTAACTCCTGCCGAGCAGTGGAGGGTGGTGCCGAGCGAGAGGATCATTAGAAAAAGCGTGATGACATAAAAGACAAGTGCGGGAAAGGAAATTACCTCGCTCATTGCAAACCCGGCTCGTCCCGGAACCTCGGAAGGATTCATCGCCCCAAGCTCCTCAAAAAGATCGTCGTCGACGCAACGAAGAATGACCCCCTGACCAGCGGCCACCCCCGGCGAAGACTTATCCATATTTGCAAGATTTTTCAGAGAAGGGACGGCGCCGATCTCATTCCCAAGCTTGAGGCCAGCGGCGCGGGTGTCTGGATGCTGGAAACCACTCCTCAACCAAGAAGCAGTAGCCTCCTCGGCTTTAGCTCGGGTACGCCGGGAGGAAGAGCGAGTTGGGGGCTCGGAGCGGGTAGAGGTCGGAGGCTCGGAAGGGGTAGAAGTAAGCCCAACCTCCTCGGAGACCTCGACGTCCTCGTCGATCAGACCCGAGTCAATCGACACCTTCTTCCTCTTTCGAGGAGGGTCATCGAGATGAAGGCTCGCCGAGGAGGAAGAAGTCGTCTTTGCGATCGGGTCTTCTTGGTGCTCGGTAGCGGGTGGGTCCCCGACCACCGTCGGAATCACGGTGCTCTCCCGGCACCTCTATATCGCCAAAGTAGCAGGAGCTCGTCGACTCGGGCCGCAGCGACCTTCTCCAGAGCGTCGGGGAGGCCAAGAAATCATCAATCTCGAACATGGCTGTTGAAAAGAACAAACAGTCAGTAAATAATGACAGAAAAGCGATGGCATTATCAACAAGCAGGAGAAAAAATATTACTGGGGTCACAGCCCGCTTCAGTTCGCTTCGGGCAGAAAACACAGTCCTCGCTGAACTGCAAATCTTTATGGAGAGGCCAGCCGGGAAAGCTCTTAACGAGGGTCACGGGGCAGATCACCCTCACCTCGGAGACCCTCTTCGCGGAGAGACCGACGATGTGCAGCAAAGGCTCGCTCTTAACAATGGTCGCCCAATCATAAAGGCGAGAAGGGGTCTTGCCTTCGAAGCCGAGGTTTAGCTCGATGGCGGCCTTAACCCTCTTCTCATAAGCTGTAAGCTCACCCGAGCTGGAATCAGGAACCTTGAAGGCTTGACGAGGAGGGGGAAAACTCCATCCCCTCCTGCTCTCAACGAAAATAACTTTGTCCGCCCAGCCGCTGACCTTGCTGGGGGTATCGGTAAAAAGCTTGACCCCGTAGTTTTGGGTCTTGCAGTGAAGCCGACCTTGGGTATTGTTTACCAGAAAGTAGTGGCGGAGAAGGTTCATGGTCGGCTCGAACCCATGAGAGCGGACCACTACTATAAAGCTCGCCAGCATCCTCATCATGTTCAGAGAGAGGTCCAGAGGATGTGCGGACATGTCTTTCAAAAATAGACAGATAAAAGGATCAAGCGGCAGACGCAGGCCGACATCAAAGAAACTGAGATAAAACCCGACCTTATCCCTCCTCGATCGAAGATCAACTAGGGGACTCTCAGCTCGAGGAAGAGTAACTCGGAAGTCGTTGGACAGGTATTCAAAACGAGTCCTCCATGTCGACAGATCGGTGGTAGTGGCCTGATTCCTCCACTCTCTGACAACCCTCTGTCTGGGGGCTCCTTGTCCCGAGGAGGCCGCTGGGGGAACAGGAGGACGCCCTGAAGTAGATGCTCCTCCCTTGGTCCTAGCCATCTGCACAGAAGCGGATTCATTAGATCCGAATACGCGGGCAGACGAAGGACCCGCGGCCTTCCTCTTATATCTCCTACAACCAGAACGGGCTCTCTCTACCCGAGCAGCCTGGTGAGTTCGAGACCGACGAGCCTGAGCTTTTTCGGCCTCAGCGGCCTCATGGTCTCTCCTCTCCCTCCTGGCCTTAATGCGGGCTATTATTTTATCAACGGTGAAGTATTGGTCCCAGAGCTCGTCTACAACCTCGTCAGGGCGGATTACTTGCATAGCAGAAGACAGCGGGAGGTCGGGAATGTCGTAAAGATCATCAGCGACCACCCAGAAGTCTTCCACCTCAACGCCCTGACCTACCAAGTATGCCCTTGCCACACTGGGGGGTACGAAGACCCATCTACCATGATACTGGACATATATATTCTCCCCAGTAGGAGAACGAGCAAAGACGGACGAGGAAGGAGATCCAGACGAAGTCGAGCTCGTAGAAGAAGAGCTCGACGAAACCAAGCTCGACGAAGAGGTCGAGCTCGGAGACTCCACAGGGTTAAAGACAAACTCGACTCCTTCCAGAAACGACATATTAGAAACTGTTAAGGGAGGAAGCCGAGTAGTAAATTACCTGGATTAAATGAAGAGCTCGGGTAAACGAAGAGAGAAGATGAACAGACCGCCTGAGAAGTCAGAGGAAACCGGAATTAGCACCGGCGGCAAATTTGAAAACACAGTTTGGGAGAATACACAGCGCAAAATATGGCGAGAAACGAAAACAAAAGAAAACACGAAAGAGGAGGAAACAGACTTACAAAGCAAATGAGAACTGGTGATGGAAGGAAGCGACAGTGAGTTTTTACAGAACGGTTGGGGCGAAGTCGGCGGGAAATCGCCGGAGAAGAAGAGGGTTTTTGAAAGGTTTGTGAAAAGTGAAAAAACGTAACTTTCCCTTTTATAGTCCGGATCTTCGGGTCGACCCGGGAAAACACGCGGATCTTGGCTTAGCTTCTTAAGCCAAGGCCGTGGCGAGCACGCGCGAGTGGAAAGGCGCCAAAGCGAATTTGAAACGACGAAAGGACGCAGCATTAAAAGCTAGTCGGTCTCCGCCCACGTCATGGAAAAGGTCATTCTTGGCAAACGTGTCCTCTAACAAATTGAACGTTTAAAAACTTCCAGCCCGGCCGTGGCGGTTAGACCGAGCGATCTCGTTATATCCGGCGTGGACCAAAAGCTCGAAACGGGCATAAACGGATGTGGAGTAGATTCCTCTCCTCGGGATAAATCCATTACACTCGAGGACTCGGGGGCTGCGATGGGATCCTCCCAAAATCCTATTCCACGTGACACTCACGTCGGCCGAGTGGGCCCCATCTTACACGGCAACCAACGGTAGCCCGTCATCGAGGTAGCCGAGAATGTCATCCGAGGACGTTGACAAGGGCTCATGGCGACGTCCCCACTAAAGCTCGCTAACGAGCCCTTGTCGAGCTTAACCTCGGTAGACCTTCACCAAATGACCTCGGCGACCTCGGCAGGTCTCCACAGGCATCCTCGCCAAACTCATATTAGAACCTCGACATTCAGGTTATCCTCGGCAAGAAGTCAACATCAGGCATTTAATGTTGGCGGCGTGTCAGCGCATTCCATGGAAGAGGCACGAGCCTCCCGGCTAAGAAAGTAGATTTCTTCACAACCAAGCAACAGTAGCATTTATGGCTTCTCCTCATTCCCACGGAAGCTTCCATTCTATCCTGCGACCGACGGAGGAATGGGTTTTCCTCTACTGCTCCACGAAAACCGGGTAACTCACACCAAAACCCTCCCATGCACGCCATCCTTGGCTATAAAAGGAAGAACATTCCTTCATTAAAGACCAAGCTGCATTTACTCAAAAGAGACCAAGGCGCTGAGAAACCATTGATTGCTATCAACACTGAACTCTCATATTTATTGTGTTCCAAGCATTAAACACTATACTGCCCACATATTATCCAACCATTATCTATACACTTACTCTCACACCGGAGGGTGATAGTCGGGCAAACCCCCGACATCCTTGACGGTGTCTTTCGCTGTCTTATCACAGGAGTTATCACACACGACGATTTGGTCCCAACAAACAACGCCTTTTGAGAGCCGAGGCGTCCTGACCAGAAGCTAGTAGCACACGTGGATCCGACGTGGTCACCAAAACCTTTTTGGCGTGATCAGGTTGTAAAACAAAATCTGTATTGTAACCTTGTTAGCTAGCTATCTCCGAAGTTCATTATGCGACTGAATGATACTTTTGTTTGTCATCTTTAATAGTAATTTGGATTTGTTAATGTAAACTTAAGTATCTTTGGGGAAATAACACTAAACCACCCATATATCGATTAAAAGGGTTTTAGTTCACCCTCTTGATATACTTTATCCAATAATAAACCCCCTTAAGTATTACCCTTGACATTGTACACCATTTTGGTTGTTACTTGCTAGCTCAATGTGTTGTGCAAGTGATCAAAATATATTTATCTTGATGATTAGATTACAGTGAGTACCACTATTTTTTGGTCAGAAATTCCACTTAGTACACTAATAAATATCAATAAATTAATTAAGTTTCTTTATTTTTTGTGGATAAATTTTTAATCATACACCTATATATGTTTAATTAATTTTTTATCGTAAATTTAAGTTGTATTTGAAATTTTTTTTCTAAAAATCTCTATAATTAGTCAAATTTATTTCCATATATATATATATATATATATATATATCTCAAGTCTATAAAAAATTAGCCTATAAAACTATCAAGTCTTTTAATCAGTTATTCGTGATTTTCATAAAAAAGA
Source organism: Platycodon grandiflorus (assembly GCA_016624345.1). Classification (NCBI taxonomy): domain Eukaryota; kingdom Viridiplantae; phylum Streptophyta; class Magnoliopsida; order Asterales; family Campanulaceae; genus Platycodon; species Platycodon grandiflorus. The sequence goes on along the minus strand of CM028365.1, from coordinate 15,137,770 downwards.
ATCATTAAGGATAAATAATTGGAAAAAAATCTCCGCAATAATTGGAATAAATAGAAAGACACAGTGATAGCAAGTGGTTTACAAGTAGACAATAAGTGGACTTCAAATTTTACATATAAAATTAAAAAAAATTCCCTCCCTATCTCTACGTCCCATTTAAAGTCAATTTTATTTTATGGATCCCTTGCTAACATATTACTCTCCCGTTCCTAAATAATTGTTCATACTTTTTTTTTTTTTTTTTCGTTTCTAATTTTTTTTCTTGTTTCTAAACCTTCATTTTTAGAAAAATATTTTTACAACTTTACCCTTATTTTTTCTTTTTACTTTAATTATGTCTGCATGTACAAGGGTTTTAAAGAAAACTATAGTATACAAATATTTATAATAAAGTCAATTAGTTTTTCTTAATATGTATGCCCACTCAAACAGGACAATTATTTAGAGGAGATAGTACTATTTTTGTTTTTGTAGGGTGCCGAAGGGGTGACAGATCTATCTTTTTAATAATGTCAAAATACTTTCTTGATCAAAATTTGAGTACTATCACTACTAGAAAAATACTATTTATTGAGGAAATATTTCGTTGGTAAACGACATATTTTATCGGTAATTCCTACGGAATATTCCGTCAGAGAAGTTTGATTTCGTCGGTAATTATCAACAGAATATCCGTCGGTAAATACCAACCGAATGTATAGGTGGAATATCTGTCGGTAATCCAAAAAAAAAAAAACATTTATTGATGGAATACTCCAACAAAAAACTAGAAATATAAATTTTACTGATGAAATATTTTGTTGGTAAAATTAAAAAATTACAATTTAAAAAATTCAAAATATTTTATAATTTTGGGCAGCTGATTTAATATAAATTTATCTATAAATAACAAAATATTAATAAATAAAATTTAAATTTTTTTATAGAATCATAATTCCCCTAGCTAAATCAGGTCGTTATACATCAACAAATAAAAATCTTAAAAAAATTAGAGTTGGGCCGAGGGAGGTGGAAGAGAGAAAAAGTTGTTGTGGTTGCTGCGCTATTGTTGTAAGAAAGCGCGCATCTGCTCGATCACCTATGCCATGGCTTGTCGCGTCACTGCCAACAACTCTCTTACCACTGATCATTCTCCTCGAACACCTGCTAAACATCTTGTAGGTTCCACACCACAGAGGATAAGATTTCATTTAGGGAATCCTAAGAATTGAAGACCGGGTCGACGAAAGCTTAAGTGCGGCTACTCTATGCTCGCCCAACTCGATCGTACACTATCTATCTTCTCTTCTTCTTCCTCCGTACGTACTTGAGAATAGACGAACTACCATATTTGAGGGTTCCAAAGACAGACGTGCATGCTTGTACTCTCATGCGCCCCTCAGTCACCTCTACCTCCACAGTCTCGTTTGATAAGCAGTCTCGCATAAAAATAATAAATATATTAAAAGCACTATATATGTAATACAAATATTTAATTTAATAACTAAATATTTTGATGCTTACACATACAACTCTAATTAACGTTCCATCAATCCACCGATGGGATTGATCGAGGGGGATTGTTGTGCTCCTCACCCGGAGTGGTATGCGTGACGACAAACTCAACACCTAGTCTGTAAAATGCGTATGCATGAGATTACAATCATTATTACTATTAGTTAAATACTTAAATATGGATTCAAACAATAACTAATAGAAGATAAATATATAGTACTAGTATTTATACTAAAACTTTATAAATTCTAAGCTGTTACACTTAAGACCCCTAGCTAGCTAAAACACAAACATGTTTTTCTTTATGATCACGTCAAAAAGATTTGTGACTACGTCGGATCCACGTAGATAGCTAGTGTTCAGTTTGAATGCCCCGGCTCTCAAAGGCGTCACTTGCTGGAATCGAATCGTCGTGAGTGAGCTGGTCTTCTCTCTGTATGACAAGGAGGCTACCGTCAGGGGTGTCGGGGGTTTGCCCGACTAGGACCCTCCGGTGTGAGAATCAGTACTGGAATAAATATAGTGGCAGTTCAATATTTAATGCTACTGACTTGTTTAAGGATTCTTCACAGGATGTGTGTGTTTAATGCTAGTGGATACCGGTAATTCTATAGTGTTTCTGGCTAGTTTTCTAGAGTAAAGATCATACCGTCATAAATGAGGATCACCCTTTGCTTTTATAGCCGGAGATGGTGTGTCAACATGCATGAATTCGGCCACCTAGCTCTGTTGGTAGCATGGGCTCCTTCATCAGCCTATCCTCTTGTCAGTCTTTAGAGATAGCATAGAAGCTTCTGTCCTGAGGGTGAGGGGATGCCATAAATGCTACTGTTGCTTCATTCAGAAGAAAACTCTTCTTTTAGTGGAAATGTGGGAATGTCTTGCTTCTTCCAGGAAATGTGCTGACACACTGTGAGCATTAAATGTTTGATGTTGACCCCTCCCGAGGACAGATATTCTGGGGGTCGAGGTACTCGTATTGATTGGCGCCGAGGATACTTGTGGGGATGTGCCGAGGTTGAGCTCGGATGATAACCTTGGTAATAAACTTGTCAGGAACCTCGTCTTGAATCCTCGGCTGAGTTCTCGGTTGGGATGCTCGGATAATATGTTCGGTTACTCAAAGGGCCGAACTGTCTTGGTCGTTGTGTAGGCTGGAACCTACCAGAGCTATTGTAGAGAACACGTGGAATGGGTATTTGGGATAATCCCATCACTTTATATATATTAAACAGATAAATTCTAGTTGAAATAGAATGATTTATGCATGGTGAAGGAGGAACTGTCAAAGGATGACGAATGGATTGCTATTAGACCATTGATAAGCTTTCTAGGCCTGGTTAAAGTGCTCAGATCGAAAGTAAATAAGTTCAATCCGTACGTGGCAGAAAATAATTTTTTAAAAAAATAATAATAATAAAGAATGATCAAAACCCATAATAACATAAAAAGACAAATAACTAAATATCATTGTTAGATATGCTACAAAAGAGAGAAACACAATTGTGATGATGAAAATTACTGGTAATGATTCTTTTTCTATTAAAAAGAAAAAAAGAAAAACAAACTTAGCAAGTGTCATGATATAACCTTTCACTAATAACATGCATGCGACGACAGCCCCAGTGTGGTAATGTCATAAAGTAATTTCAATGCCAGAAATTGAGTAATAAATCTATAATAGTAACTATCATATCCTCAATTGTTAATAAGATCTTTAATTTTATTTAATTTTTTTGTTTTAAGGAAGCGTGAAAAGGAATCGACTTTAAAATAAAGAATATATATGGAAAGAATTAAAGAATAAGAAATGCACTTATATATTACCCCTCCGTTCCAGGCAAAAAGTACACAATTTTATTTTTGGAAAAAAAGTCCACGTTAAAAAATATATATCTATAAATCTTTCAACTTTACCATCCACATATGCTATAAACATCTTTAGCTCAAATATTTTTGTAATTATGACTAACTCCAATACCATTTATGTATCCCTTAATTATTAAACTTTTCAAACGTTGACTCTTTGGGTGGAACGGAAGGAGTAATTCAGATTTGTGGTTGACCTATAAAATACTTTAGGTGAGTATAGAGTATTACTCTTTGGTCTTAAAAGAAGTCATATTTGAGAAGCTAAAATTTTCAATATTGTATATTATTTTTTGATATTCATTTAAATTGCATTAAAAATTATATTCTCACTGTTCCAAGAGCTTTTATAAAAATTAAGGTAGTTGACTTTTAATTAACCTATTTTATAAGTACACATACATGAATATTGCGCTTAATGTCCACATTATAGCAATGCCATTGTATGGTGAGATATGATTGTTGTCAAACGCAAACTATATAGAAGGCCATTTATTTCAGACAAGAATAAGGAGTATTTTTTTAAATGACACTTATTTCGTAATGGATACTCATCTTTTGAAAAATAAAGAATTTTTTTAAGAAAAAATAAAATCTTAGCTTCAATTTCAGAAACGTGACTCTTTTTTTGAATAAATATCAAATAAAAGTAGTAGGACTCTCTTTTTAGGACGGTAGGAGTACAATAGAACCTATGAGCCCGTTTGGTGTAACGTTAAAATGCTGTGTATTTTTAAAATACAATTTTTTCCTTATAAATGCGTTTGAAATATTACTTTAAGATGTTTTAAAACTTGCATTTTGGGAAAAAGTAGGAAATTTCAGCGTTTTAAAACGTAATTTTTTTTGCCACAATATTGAAATATAATTTTTACAAATAAGATGCGTTTTGGCCAAAACACACAACCAAAGAGGTTCTAAGTTAACAAAAGCATGACTCAAAGATACAATGTGTTGGTTGTGGTGGTGTAGGGGCACGTACATAATTTCTGCAAGCTCGGTGTTTCTTATGAATGATTTAACGAAATTAGACCTATAAATTATAACTGTTAAAATAAATGGTAACACTAATAATTCTAACAATAGTTACTTTTAATAATAATCATTATTATTATTATTATTTATTAAATAAATAATAAAAAAATAAAATTAATTACATTAAATAACTCATTTACTTAACCATAAAGAAAGCCTGGCCTACAAAATAGACGATAAGTTTGGTGTGGGGGAATCGGTAGTCTCAAGTTTTGGAGGGAGAATAGAAGGTATCGAAACGCAGCGTTTCGTCCCGTAGGAAAAGAAAATCCCGTGCGTATACAGACTCCGGCGTGCCTTTACTTTGATCTCACTTTTTAAGGCACACTCAGCTAACGCAGAGAGAGTGTGAGAGAGAGACAGCGAGGAGAGAGAAGGCAAAAAGGGTAGGGATTTAGAGAGAGAAAGGAAGGCGTTTGGTACAATTGCGTTGCTGCTGCGGTGGCGCTCGACTCGACTCAAATCCGAGTAAAATTTCCAAAGCCCTACCTCTGTTCACTCTGTTCCTTTATCTTCATTCGTCTTTGTCCTCAAATTTCATTATTTCTCTTGATCAACCCAATTTTATTCGTAATTCACACATACATATGCATATGCATACCATTTACACCCTGATACACACACACACACATGAGTTGTTGTTGTGGAAGGCACAGAAATTTCTACACTCAGGTAGAGGGTCTATGTAAAAATGCAGGAAATGTTGCTGAATTTTTTTATTTTGTGTCAATTAAAATACTCACTCGGTCACGAAATGAGCGTTTTTCTTTTTGGTTTTTTGAGGAAATTAAGGAAGATGACTTTTTTAAGCAATTTTAGTAGCACGTGCATATAATTACGGTTGGTGTCCACGTTATAGCATTGGTGAGTTTAGTAAATTTATTGGAAAATGGACGTCGGTTTGGGACAATTTTCTTATAGTGGGACTGAGGGAGTAGGATTTTGGATACTTTATTGTGTTGTTGTATTTATGTAAATTTGTAGAACCGATACATAAGTCGATATGGATACGTATATTTTCATAGCATATTTTGCAATAATGATATGATCTCGGTGGGATAGTATAATGCATACTGTATGACTGCAGGAATTCTTGAATATATTGTTATTGTGTTGATTTCAGTACATCTAATATTTCTAGCATTCTTATTGTATTTAATTGACACTTTTTTTTTTTTTTTTTTTTGGGGGAGGTAGTAAAGCTTTTGTTTCCTTAATTTGTTATAGTTTTGGTTAAATCAGGTTACTGGTTTGATACTTGCAGGAATTGAGAGATAAGGAAGGGGAAAGATGAGGAACAATATTACCCTGGAAGAAGGGTTGAGTAGGTTGGAAGGCGGTATTTCAAAGGCCAAGCTGATTCTGGATGGAATTCCCACTAGTGCATTGTTCACCTCCGAAGAATACATGAACTTTTACGAGTATCCTTTTGACAAATTACAGAACTAACCTGAATTACGATGTTGACTTCTGTGTTTTCTTGTTTCCTTAACCAATTTTGAGTTTTTGTTTATTCCTTAAATGAGTGGAGGTCTCTTATGGTTAGACTGATTTATTACTTGATTTCTAGGTTCAATGTACATGTCCTGAATTTCGTCATGTATTGAATGTGACAGTGGTAGTAGTCAGTGTTTAACATGGACTGTTTCCCGACTATTTGGACCACTGGAAAGCGAAATACTTTGTGCTGTTCAACTAGAAATGTGCTTTTTCATGATTTTATGCCTTTCAGTTTCTCTTTCTGTGCCTTTCAACTTGATGGCTATCACTTTCAACTATAATATTGTTTCTGTCTTCTCAATAGTAAGAGTATATTACACGATCTTCAGCAGACGTCACACTTATCTTGGGCAATGTTTGTCTACTAAATTGCTTTTGGGACTATATCAACAACCTAAATTAAATTGTACACTTCTCAATTATATATGACATTCAACATGATTATTTTTGAAGGATAGCGGCTCAATACTGACCTTTGGTTGAATTCTTCATCATTTGTTCTCTTGATAAGTTGCACCATCATGCATGTCTTTCATTATGCTAGTGTTCCTGAACCCACCACTCATCTCTTTGTGAGGATATTCTTTTTTCACAAGGCATTAGATACCATAAATCTTGTTTTACATGAAGAAAGCATTTGTTTGCTATGCTAGACAATGGTTTTATGAGTTTTGGTAGTGGAATGCAAAATTATCCAATATTATTAAATGCATCCAAAGCAAATTTTAAAATTTTCTAATATATCATTTTCATTATTTTCTTGTAGAAGTTTCCTGGATTATGATCCAGGCTCTCGGGATTATTGGCCCTCTGTATTCAACTTAACCAACATTAAGGGTCAATTATCCAATAAATAGAATACCTTTTGAGATGATGAGATTGTTGTTACATCTTCAAAGGATTTTGTCCAGCATGATAGGTAACTTGTGTGAGATCATAGCAAGCATAAGATTTTGTTTTCTTGATTGTAAAGTCAGAATTATTTTTAATTTTTTTGTTTTCTGTTTTTAAATAATTCACTTGGAGAATTTGGCAATTAGATGTTAGAGAATTCTTAAACTCTCTTTACCCCTGGCAACCAAGTACTCTAAGATGGAATCATGGAAAGTTGAATTTGGATTGATAGTCAAGAACTCAAGACGACACTTCCTTTTATAGGTGAGAGTATGCATGTCTTTTTGTTCTTTTTTTCTTCTTCTGGGTGTGGGTGCCAATGCTGAGCAGGAGAAGAAATCCAGGTCAATATCTCAAATGCTCAACGCCAATTACATTAATAATTTAACAAATTTTCCACCTAGAGCTTCATTTATTTGCACCGTGAAATTCTAAATTCTAATAAGCTTGTTTCCCTTCACTCACCCCACAGTTCTTTGCTTTATTTTTGGGTGTTATTTACTCTATATTACTGCGCATTGTGTTATGTTTTGATTTTTGATAAACTTGTCATGTTGGTCAATCTGAGTTCCATAAGATAAATTTTAGTAACAATATATCCTTCACTCTAGATAGCTGTGTTTATTACATGTGCATACAACATCCCCCTTTTGACTACTCTGCGGAGCTTTATGAAAGATTTAAGAAAGCTTTGGAAGAGGGCATTTCTTCAAAGGTGAGATTTTAAGATTCTAGTAACTTGCATTATAGGTTGATCGTATTTTCAGAGCATATTGGCTTTTCAAATATCGAGATAGACCTTTACATAAAATTTGTCACTTTGTGCTGCAATGTTGCTTTCACAAGCTTGTTTCTTCACAAACTCAGTTTTGAAGTAGAAGAAGGAATTTTGATGTGGTGTTAGCATATATGTTCTCAAGTCATAATTAAGTTTGTCTTAATCATAATTTTGTGTCATCTTTTTCCATGGAACATTTTGCTATTATATTTGATTTTTAAGCAATTAGGTTTCAACTTCTTGGTGTGTCGTGCCATACTGCCATAATACTGAAGCTCATTATTAAGATGTAATTGAGGGCTTTTTTAAATTGGAAACGATAACTTATCATGTTTGTTTTCAAAAACTAAATTGGTCACACTGAAGTACATGAAGGAGACATGATTTGGGCTGCTTAGGGTTATTTGGGTATATCCCTTTCGTTCCTAAAGCATTAAATGTTATTTCTTGCTACATTATCTTGTTATATCCTTTCCTTGGTGTGTTGTACTTCACTTTGATATTGGATGCATTACACGGACGAAAATGCTAGACTTCATTTAGAGCTCCCATGTTGGACTTTAGGATCAATACTTGAAGAAACAAAGAGACAGGTCACATCCCCGGATAGTATATTTTACTGTTCCATTCATTACTTCATAAACGAAAAACGTGAGTGTGTGGTAAAGCATTCATTGTATTATATGTAATGTTGTGGTTTTTTAGGGAGAGAGAATGGATTTAATATGGTTTCTAGCGTTCTTTCAATCATTAAGGGTAGTATTGGAAGTGCGTTTAATATTCATTACCACTTGATTAAAACAACTTGCATTTTGGGACAATCCAAAAAGGAAAGAGTGGAAGGAGGGAGTCTGAAATAATGAGAACTGTCCATTTTGAACAGGAAATACTGGAGCTCTTATAAGTGCTTATTGATCCATGTCCTCATTTCTTCTATTTTAAACTTTAAAGGTTGCGTGTCTGATACCACGCCTATGTTGACGCTCATGTCTGTGTCCACAAACATACATACCTCACAATTCGTGTTAATATATTACTTCTATCATGCTCGCAGGTTCTGCCAGCTCTAGTGGACAAAGATGGTGCCCCCATCTTAATTGAACTTTGTAACATGTGGTCCAACTACAAAGTGATGGCAAAGTGTCTTGGAGGATTCTTTTTATACCTTGATCGTCACTATGCTAATGGTAAAACTGCTGAATCACTTAAAGATATATCCATTCGTTGTTTCCGTGATCTGGTAAGCATATTGGTAGGATCTTATATTACTTGATTGTTTCCCCTTGTGAGTCCCATTCGAGTCGTGCTTTTCATGCAATATCTACTCTCTTCTCTTGAACCGTGCCCTTTTAATCTTGTGGTTTATTAAATAATTAAGAAAATTGCTTTGTTTCAGGTGTGCAGTGGATTCTATGAGAGATTTCTGAATGCTGTTATTAACCTGGTATGTTTAGGCAATGTGACAATTTGAAAGTCTGTTATATCCTTAAAAGAGATAATTCTGACTTGATTGTGCATGCAGATTAATCAGGACCGTGATGAGAATTCTGTTGATAAGAACTTGTTAAAGAATGTCTCAGCCTTTCTAATGGAAATCGAAGAACAGGGAAACACATGTTATTATGGCAACTTTGAGAAGTCAATGCTTGAGAATACTGCTAGTTACTACCATCATTTAGCTTCAGAATGGCTCTTTTGCTATTCATCTGCCGATTACGTTCACAAGGTTGTTTTTCGCTCTATGTGTTTAGTCTGCACTTGGCCAAATTCTATCACAGATCCTCACATATAAGACATGCATGTACCTATTATTCCATCTACTAAAATATGTTTTGTTTGTATCTGCAGGCCAAATGGTGTTTGAATCAGGAGAAAGAAAGAGCTAGTCAATACTTGTATGAAACATCAGTAGAGAAGCTGCTACAGGTATTATTGGTGCTTGACTTCATGTCTACCACCCTCTGTCAATGGTTCTTATTAGGTTTTCTGACTGTGTTCTCTGCTGACAACGAGTATGTTGATCTGATGAAATTCCAGTTTATTGATTGTATTATTATAAAAAGTAAGTCAATAAGTCCAGATCCTTCTTTCAGCATGAGGAGAGCGTTTGACTGAACAAGGAAGGGTCCCTAGTTGCTAGAGCTTTTGATTCTAGTTCTAAAAAGAAATGTATTGACCGGGTCTATGAAATCTTACTATTGGAGTTGGGGCAACTAAGCTTTAGCTAATTGATGAAGCCCAACTTAGGAGAGACTCAACCTGAAAGCTCATTGAAAGAAGGGCCAAGTCTAGATCTTAAGACCTAGCAGGGGAGTGAATCTAGGCTGGACCCTTCTTTACCTGATAGAATACGCATTTCGATTTCTTCCCTAATTGGATCCTCTTTCTCTCTCCAAAGTCGGCATATGTCATTTACCTCGAGTTTCCATTTGGAATTCCAGATCATACCTTTCTTATCACAGAAACCTCAAGAACATTTTGTGCTCCTCTCTCTCTCTCTCTCTCTCTCTCTCTCTCTCTCTCTCTATATATATATATATATATATATATATATATATATATATATATATATATATACACACACACACACACATCTCTCTCTCCCTCTCTCTCTCTCTCGCCCCCCACCCTCCCTAGATCATACCTTTCTTATCACAGAAACCTCAGGAGCTTTTTGTGCTCCTCTTGAGTTTCCGCTTGGGATTCCAAACCATACCTTTTTTATCACAGAAACCAAGAGCTTTTAGTGCTCCTCTGTATCATCTTGTAAGACCACACAGAGATTAACTTGTCCCTTTGAGTAGACTAAGTAGACTTTAGATTCAAATTTCATAAGTTGTCTGTAAGGAAAACCCAAAACACTACCAAGATCAGACGAAAGGTGAAGCTTCAAATTGTACAAAGGGTCCGTTGGCCCCCCTATGAAAAAAGTTTTTCAGGTACTGTAACTTTTAAGAAAGCTTTCTTTGGTAAGAAAATCGGAGCAGAGCAGTTTTCTGATTCTTCCCTCTTTTACTTCGGAAAGAAAAAATAGCATATTCATATTTTTGTCCCCTTACCTTTTAAATTAAGAAGTTGTCATATAGCTCTTTACCCCATACATACATTTAGCCCTCCCACTCCCCTCCCACCCGGCCCACCTCAGAGGAGAAATTTTGTGTGCCTTCTACCTTGATTAGAGGCTATGTTACTCTGTCTTGGCTACAAGGATCTGATCCGGATGTCGGAACTGCCAAAAATTTAAGATGTTGCTCTAAATTAATGTAAAACTGCCACACCTAAACACACACCCATGTAATGTCGTGTGCACACGGGTACTTTGGCAAAAATGAAAGGTCCAGGTAACATAGATTATAGGTATTTTGGTTTTAATTAGAGCAGTATCGCTTAAAAACCTCATTGTCTTTTATCGTTTGGAGATGTTATCTAGGTGGTATTATTGCTCTTCTGCTGGCTGTTTGTATACCACAAGGATTTAAATTTATCGCTCATGCTTTGAATGGTTTGACCAAGGTCATTTCCTGGTCTAAGGACGTAATGCAGATGGAATAGTGCTCTTGGCTATTTATGGATGTAGATCTAGCAAGGTAGCCTAACTTAGTTTTCTCAGATGTATTGCTTTTTTTTAAAACTGGTGGCTTTCTAGCCAAAACATTTGCACTATCTAAGATCTTTCTATCCTCCATAAGTTTTCTCCTTGTAGTTCTAGCATATCTAGTTCATCACCCATTCTTATCTCAGCTGAAAGTTTTCATGGTCAAAATTTAGCATTTGAGATTTCTTTTCCCTGTTGGCACCTTTTAAATTTGTCCATTTGCTCAAGTGATGTTGGCAGCAAGCTAAAAGCTGACGAATCTACAGCCAAAGCTATTGAATGAAAATATGAAATGCTTTAACGAGCACTATCCACTAGGTTTGCTCTGTTTTCAAGAATCCTTGATCTATTGCTCAGGATAGGTGGCGTAAAACTTATAAAAAGGAAAGTATATTAACTTGCCCCAGCTTTTTTTCCCCCCATGATTGCAGAGGAATAATATATCCTGTTTGAAAGTCAAAACTTAAGAATTCCCTTCTATTCTGTTTTTAAATACACATGTGCTTGCACACTACCAAGACTTGATCCCTCTGAGATTCTTAGTCAAATCATTGTAAAGAATTTGTTTTTTATTATTCTTTTTTAGCTGTGAATATTGTTCTCATTTCCGATTCTTAACAAGGTATTGTAAACAGATGGGAGCATTGGTAATTTATGTATAGCCAGAGGGGCCAAGGACTAGGAGAATCGTCGTTACCTTGGGGTCCCTTCCCTTCTAGGGACTTCTACCCTGCCATTTATCCTTTCTGCTTAGTTCTTGCGGTGTGGTTTTTGTGTTGTTTTCTTTCTTCTGGTTAGAAATAGTGTTTTGTTAAGTTTTAACTGCATTTCCTTTTTCATGGTGGTGGCTGTTTATCTTATGAGCTACACTCTCTCAGATGCCTTCCAGAACAAATGATTCTCCAATTTGATATTTTGTCATCTTGTTTCTCTTTGGTTGGGACCTTTTCCCCTTTGTATACCTCCTTTTCTTTGATGCAGTGTTGTTAATATCAAGGCTTTGAATTGGAAGGAAAAGAAAAATAACAAAATCTCTGTCCACTGACCCCATGTATGCCACATGCCAACACTGGAGCTTACAACTTATTGCCATCATTAAAAAGATGTCACAACTTGGTGGCAAACTTTATTATATAAACTATGGGCTTTATCCGACATACTGACCCATTCATGTTCTTATGTTACAACAACTTTCTTCTCTGGCTTCTCAAACAAAATTTTGTAAAGTATCATATAAAGTGATGAAACTCATGCTGCTTCCTCTCTCAGGTTGTGCACTGGCAATTATTGGGTCAAACTGAAAGCATATTGACCGAAAAACAAAAGGCTGAGGGCAGCCATGTCTCAACAACATATCAGGTATGTTTCCATTTGTGTGTCAATTTTCCTACAAATTCAGTTTGATACCCAATTTTAGTTTTTGATGAAAGTATGATGATACTCTATGCTTGCAAAATCTAAATCAATGTGATTCTCACAAAGTGTCTTGCAACAGCTTCACATTTAAAGTGTCCAATGTGATTACGCTGTATCGTTCTCTACTCTAATTATTCTGGATTGGTGAACTACTGAATTGCAAGCTACGACATAGCTTTAGACTAGTCTGAACTCTGAATACATATTGCATAAATAGTATTATAGTTCTAATCAGCGCTTGTATAGTCTTTGAAATTCATTTGTGGTGCAGAATGAAAAAGTAATGTTCTTGAGATTTTCCTAGGGGTGTCAATCAGGCTTAAAGAGCTGCCCTAGCTCTATCCAAAATCAGCTTGAACTAATTAATGCTTCATGAGCTTGAACTCGGACCAAAATAGAAGTAAGAAATTTTGTTCAAACTCGGCCTAAAATTTTGATTGGGCTTCGGGCCTAATTCGAGCCAGCCCAAACAATCTATCACAATTATTTTGCAAGGAAGATGATTAAGATTTAAAGCACCATCAAGTGTAGATTTCATTACTAGTCTAAATATTAAAAAAATTAAAAAGTTAAAAATATGGAACCAAACTCAACATAATCTCATCAGGAAAATCCATGTCATCATTTAGCAAGGGGGAAAAAGACCAGCAAGGGCAAGAAAAGTGTTAACTTAATAGAAAACCCCCAAGGGCAAGAAAAATTTATCAACTTAGTGGTAGTATATTAGGGCTGGGCCTAGTCATTATCCCATTGAAGCCTTTGTCAAAGAATAAAACAAGGACTTGGTATTATAGACTTCAGAACAAGGGTTGAAGGGTTCCGCATCACCTTCACCACTCAAGGCCCTTCCCCACCCTGACGAGCCTTGAAATTCTGATGTTATTTACGTGTTGTAGTTAAAATTATCCGGGTGAAATATGCAGAATGTATATTAGTAGCTGTTGATGCTTTCTGTCCCATTCGTCCCCCCACCCACCAACGGGGCCTTCAGTACTTTTGTTGGTTGAATTTCCATAGCTTAGACATGGAGGACTTTCTCTTAGCTACAACAATTGGAGCTTACTAAGCTCCAACTATAGTTGTTTCTCCATTTGCATGCGCGTCAAGTTGTTGTGTGTGTGTGTGTGTGTGTGTGTGCGCACACGTGTTTCTAGTATTTATTTGTGAAGTTAAGCCTGAATCCATAAGTAACATGTCATGGCTAAATTTGGAGTCAATTGCAGGAGCTACTATCAGGATGTGCTAGCTTGAACCTTGGAGATGGGAGCTCTTCATCATGATCTCTCTCAAGGGGTGATTGCAGGACCATTTTTGTATTTCAGCGAGTAGGTCCGCACTTGGGATTGACAATGAAACTTGGACAAGTATGGACAGGTTGATGGGTGTTGAGATGGACACTTTGGTGATTCCATCAAGGAACATACTTGTAAGAATACTCGTCTCATTATGGAGGCGCTCCTTCCTGTAGAGTATTAGACAGCTTACATGGTTTTGGTACATCATGCATCTATCAAGCAAAGTCATACATGTCTTGAAAATTTGTATGGAAATTGTATGTTATTGCGTTGAATAGCTGTATAGTAATACATCCAAGTGATTTTATGGTACATTAATTTTATTTAATGCTTTGATGTATCCCTTAGTAAGTGACAAGATCACCGTGACCATGAGGCCACAATGTGCACGATAACCCCGGGGGGCCATCACTAGCTAACACAGCCTCAGAAACATAAACCAGTGGCGGCCCGAACAACCTTACTTTTGTATACCACCACCACCACCACCACCACCACCAGATTAGAAGTCTGTCTGCCTCTTTCTTTACCCATCCAATTTTCTCCTATTTTGTGCAATTGGCTTGGTTAAGCAAGTTACCTGTCCGTCTTTTTTTTTTTTTCTCCTCTCGTCAGCTCGATACTTCTGTATCATTGGTGGATATACAGGACTGCGTGAGCTTTGGTAGTGTTATTGTTTCGATATAGAGTAGTGTATCAAAAAAATGTTGTTTTAATTTAGAGTTCACTGGCTGATTTAAAGGGCGGCCGAGGGGGCCATGGCCCCCACAAAGCTTTGAATTACACATTTTTCTTTGTAATTTATAATGACAAGTTTTATGAATACTAATCTGGCCCCGCAAATTAATAATATAATATTTGATGGGCATTAGCCCTAATTTTCTCGATACATGAACAAATTGTTATAAGTTCATCAAAATATGTTTTCAACTTCTTTAAAATTGTATATTTTCACAAAAATAAGGAATTTAGCTACAATTTTTATGATATACATTAAAATTAAATTTTTTGTAAATATTTTATTTGTTAATATAATATTCACTCCCCAAGCGGTAGTCCCTGAATCTGCCACCGTTGGAGATGACTTTTAGTAGAAGAGATACTACCCACCTTTAATTCTACCATTACATTATACTCCGTAAGTAGTTACTTAATTATTATTTTGTTTAATTCGGCTCATATATTATGAAAAAATAATTGACTTCATTATTAATATTGGTATAATATGTAATTTTCTTTAATGCATATATATATGTGGTCCATGATTAAAGTAGGGAAAAAAGTAAGGATTAAATGGTAAAAGTGATATCCTAAAAAAAAATTTTCAAACAAGACAATTTTTCTGGGACGGCCAAAAAATGAAAGGAAGACAATAATTTAGGGACGGAGAGAGTACTAGTATTTCTTAATATACGAGGATTACAACATATATTATAGTAAAACTATGGTAAGCTATAGTAATTACAACAACTAAATAATACTCTCACTGTTCCACCTAAAGAGTTCAGGTTTAAAAAGTCTACTAATCAAGTGAAATATATAAGTGTCAATAAAATTGACCATAATTACAAAAATGCTCGAGCAAAGTTTATGTTACATATGGAGGCTAAAGTTAAATTTTTTTTGAAGAATGTACGCATAATTTTTTAAAGTGGAGTCTTTAAGTAAAACATCCAAAAATAGAATAGTGGACTCTTTGCCTGGAACGGAGGGAGTAGGAAGAGCATTGCTATTAACACCCCCAATACCTCTGAGTACACCCCTTCATATATTATAAAAATGTCATTATAAATTTTGACTTAAATGCCCTTATATATTCTTAGGTTATAAACTAGGGGTGAGCAGACCGGTCCATCGGCCTGTCAAGCCCGCAGAGCCCGCCAATGCCCAGCCCACAAAGCCCGTGCCCGTGGGCTAGTACATAGTGCTGGGCTTTAGATAAGTGAAAGCTCGCGGTCTCGGGCATGGACTGGGCTCTCCAATCCTTCCTGCCCGTTAAGCCCAGTCCGGTCCATCTCTTACTAAAACTACGTCGTTTTATAGTAAGTATATATAAAGTGTAATTCTTTTTGGTTGTTATAATAATATAGTTTCAATAGTTGGATTTTTTTGGTACTGTTTATTAATTTATTGTAATTATTTTGATCCACTTCAATGTTAAATCGGCATAGTTTTGAAAAAGTATAAGTTAGGTGCAATAGTTGATTTTGATTTTTGGAGTAAATATTTATAAATTGTGTATGTTTGACCTTTACTTGTGTCCATCAATTAGATTGGGATGAAGAAACACTTAAAATTTGACCTGTTATTTTATTTTTCTTTTGTTCTTCATAGTTCATATTACATAATAAAATGTTTGAATTGAAAAAGAGAGTAATAAATTGTTGAATAAACTGTCTTGTTTTTTGTTTTTGTCTTAAATGATTTATTTGTGTTTTGTTTTATTTTTTTGTTTTTTTTTTTCAGAGATGGATTGATGGGCTAAAAATAATTTAAAGCCCAAACTTTAATAGGTATAAAATTTTCAAAATAAAACATTTAATTTGTAAGCCCGCTAAGCCCGAGCCCGCCCAATGCCGGTTTAAAGCCCGCAAAAGCCCGTTGATTTAAGCCCGCACAAAGCCCGTTATGTTGGGCTTTTGAAATTGAAGCCCGCAACTAAATGGGCTTATACCGGGCTTTGCCAAAGCCCGCGGGCTTTGGGCCCGTGCACACCCCTATAATATAAACTATATATATATATATATATATATATATATATATGGTGTTTGGTAGGGAGTTGTCGAACACCGTTAAGGGTATTCGGTAGGGGCTGCCGAATACCACTTAGGGTATTCGGTAACACAGGGCCGAATAGCTATAGTCCAAAAAAATTAATTTTTCAAAGTAAATTTACTATAAATCACAAAATTTAAATACCAAATTGTAAAGAAATTGAAATATAACTAAATTTTAACAATAATTTAACATATAAATTGCAAAACAGGTGTTATTTAAACCTAAAATGCCAACAACAACAACAAAAAAATGACCATTGTTGCAATGTGTGTGTGTGTGTGTGAGAGGGAGAGAGAGGGCTGCAGTGTGTGTGTGGGTGTGTCTATAAAAGAATTGATTTAGAGAATGTTAGGAAAGGTAGAATAGGAAAATATGGGGGTGTACTTAAATTCTTGAGGGGTTAGAAATATTGGAGGGAGGGTGTTGTTAATAAAGGGATATACTTGAAGGATTTGAGGATGTTAATAGCAACCCTCGAATAGGAAACTAGCTGCACTTAGATTAGGTCAATCCTTGAGATTCCCATGTAGATGTAGAGGTTGAGTGTAAAGTCAAAATCATGGAATAGAGAGGCCTACGGTGAAAATGTTTGCCAATTAGCTCTCTTACAAAGAGGTAATTAGTTTCA
The DNA here is from genome assembly GCA_016624345.1 of Platycodon grandiflorus. Classification (NCBI taxonomy): domain Eukaryota; kingdom Viridiplantae; phylum Streptophyta; class Magnoliopsida; order Asterales; family Campanulaceae; genus Platycodon; species Platycodon grandiflorus. The sequence goes on along the minus strand of CM028365.1, from coordinate 15,120,488 downwards.
ATATGACGACTGTAGTGCACATGGAAAATATATAGGATTATGGGTCCGAAATATTATCACACCATAAAGTCGAGGGTTGAAAAGAGGAATACCAAGTTCATAAAATAGATAACAAAACCAATGGAGTTGGGCGGCGGCCACGATAGTGGCAAGGGCCCAATACTAAGCTTCACTATTGAGTAGGGGCGTAAATGATTCGGTTTATATCAAAATTACGAATCGAACCAGCTCCTACCGATTCTATTTTTTTCAAATCGAACCGAACTGCCTAAGGCTTGAAATTGAACCGAACCATTCAGTTTGGTTTGGTTTTATGGTTCAGAGAAATTTACTTTTTGATTAATTATTTTTCAGAACCATTAAAGAGATATTGAAAAAGAAGAAGACAATGTCAATTTTCAAATATTGAAAAAGAAGAAGAAATTTGAAACTAATTTTACTAAGGTCGAGAGAGATCTCACGATGATTGAAAGAAAATTTTGGTTCTATGAGGTGTGAGAAAGAATGTCAGAGAGATGAAAGGGAGAGAGCCGGCGAGGTGAAAGAGACAATGGCAGACTAATGATGAGACGCGACATTGCGTTGAGGTGAGAGAAAAAGAAAGAGAGAGTTGAGAGACCAAGGCGTGAGATTACTATATTTAATTACTCTTAGAATTTTTTAGATCTCAGTCAACGGTTCAAAATTTTCAAGAAAAATTAAATACTCCCTCCGTCTCTAAATTATTATTTTGTTTGACCTGACATACGGATTAGAAAAAATAATTGACTTAATTATTAATATTAATATAGTGTATAGTTTCCTTTAATGCTCATGTGCATGTGACCCACAATTAAAGTAGGAAGAAAAAAATAAGGGTTAATTGGTAAAAGTATTGTCCTAAAAAGAAAACTTTCAAACAAGACAATTATTTTGGGACAGACAAAAAAAGAAAATAAGACAATTATTTTGGGACGGAGGGAGTAATTATTAATAACATGAATACTATATATATATATATATATATATATATATATAACGGTTTGGTTTGGTTCGATTTGACCCCTAAAATCACGAACCGAACCGAACCAAACCGATCGGTTTATAAAATTTTCAAACCGTGACCGAATCACCCTAGTCTAATATTGAACCAAAATACTTGGTTTGATTTGATTCGATTCGATTTCGCGGTTCAGCGATTCAAATTTATACCCCTACTATTGAGCGTGAATGTATAGGTTTAGTTCTTGGTAATGGGTTGGCATAGTATATATTTAGGGCATAAATAATATTGGAGAAGAAACATCAGGAAATTATTGGTCGGTCTACTTTCTGAAAAAAAATTTCTCTCTAGTCCACCCTTTTTTTTTTAACCGCTAAAAGGCACTTTGAGAATTTTTTTTTTCTAAAATGCCCTCAACAACAACGTTGCTTCAGATTTGAGGTTTGAATTAATGTATAAATGATTTCATGTTGTTAATATAGTCTTTCCTCATGTTTGGCTATCAATTTCCATGCATATAACACGAATTTGATCACAATTTGATCAAATTTGAATTTTTTGAGTTCATCCCATTTTTCTTTATTCTTGGGCTGTTTTGGCCACTTTAATCTATGTTTTAAGCTTTGAATTTATTTAAAATCAATCTCATATTGTTATCCTAACTTAGTACTACATTTGTGCACAATTTTTCTACAAAAAAAATACTATTTTCGAGATCAAAATCGAGCTGGGTAGTGTGCTGTCCGAAAATTGAGGGAGATGTTCTTGGATTGATTTTGGGACTTTAATCAATGATTTGAGTTTGAATTTTGTATAATATCATTATCATACTGTTATAGGAAGTCAATACCATGTTTGTATGTAAATTTCCCAACAAATAATAACCATTTTGATCAATTTTGATATTATATTAGATTGGGTATCGAGATGCCTAAATTAGGTATCGGGATGCCTTAAATTGGGCATCGGGATGCATTAAATTAGGCATCAGGATGCCTTTAATTCGCAAATTGCAGTATGCTGGGCAACGCAACGGGGATCGACCTGTCCGGTCATGTCGCAGGGGTCAAGGGGACAACGTCCCTCGTGGGGGTTCGGGGGCAACGCTCCCGAAAGGTAAACCAAAATCAAGTCCCCTCCAACAGTTAAAATTCAGATGGTGCCTTGGTTGCTCATCGCGATGCCTTGGTTGCTCATCGCAATGCCTTGGTTACTCATCGCGATACCTTGGTTGCTCATCGCGATGCCTTTGTTGCTTATCGCGATGCCTTGGTTGCTCATCGCGATTAACCCACGTGATGCCTTGGATTACTCATCGCGATGCCTTGGGTTACTGATGCGCGCGTGTTTTTCTTTCATTAATAGCATAATCGTCTTTTCGCCCCAAAAATGCATTTTTTCGGTTTAAAAAAAAATGAGTGGACTGGAGTGATTACAAATGTTGAAAAAGGGACCGACCTGTAATTCACCAAGAAACATTAGATATTCAAATTAAAATGGTCTGGACTCTATAGTGGACTGCTGGCTCATTCCAAGTGGGATGCTCTAAAGTCGGTTGCTTACTGTGGGCCTTTAATTGAAGAAGAGGGCTGCTGGGGCAAACCATGGACATGCTGGACCTGGTTTGTTAGATCGCATAAGGAGCTGGGTTGTTAGGCATTAGGCAATAATAGTGATGGTTGCTCAAGAGCATTAAAGATGATCATGAGTCTTGCTTCCCTGTCCAATTTCACCAATCTTTTCTCCTCAGATTACCAAAGAAGGATTGACAACTGTTTCACCTTCATAATCAACCACACACAATTGACCTCTAGAAATTGATCCACTTGTTTGAGGGGGATACTAAACATTGCACCCAAATATGCTAAATTATTATACTACCCTTGAACTAAAAAAAAATTAAAAAACAAAAACTAACCTAAACCCCCCAACTCAACCCCTAATCTGCCTCACCCGGCTTTCTTAGCCCACTCTCTCATTCTCTCATTATCTCAACAGCCCACTCTCTCTCATTATCTCTTACATTTCTTATATATCTCTCACATTTCTCCACCATTTTACTCAAAGAAAAAATGTATGTTTCTTTATAATTTTTGTAATTTTCTATTAATTGTTAATTGTTTTAACTAATTAAATTGCAAAAAAACTGAAGAAAAAAAAAATTTGAATTCACGGACAGAGCCGGGCTGGCTGTTTTCAAATAAAATCGGACCGGCTATATTTAAATATAACCGGGCCGGCTATATTTAAATATAACTAGGCCGGCCTCCCTTTTTTTTTTTGGAATAGAAATGATGTTCCTTTGGTCCACTTTTTATAGTATACTACATTATTGATTATTAACTTTTTAAAATGCTATATTTTTGTTAGATTAAACTTTATAAAGCATAAATAAAAACCCCTAAACCCAAGACTCTAAATCCTAACCCAAAAACCTCAAAACCCTAAACACTAAATCCCTAAACCGAAAACCCCTAAAATGTAACCCCTAAATTTTTGTTAGATTAAACTTTTTAAATTTTATGTTTTTGTTAGATTAAATTTTTGTTTTACGTAAATTTTATAATTCTGCTAATTGTTATTGTCATTTATTTATTTATATTAATTGTAAACCTGTTATTGTTAATTTTAGATGTCAGGACCCCTAAAATGTAACCCCTAAATTTTTGTTAGATTAAACTTTTTAAATTTTATGTTTTTGTTAGTGTTGAATATTACATAGATTTGCTTGTATTCATAACCTAAGTCTAAATCAAGGTGACTAATGGGCCTGCGTGTCTGTTAGTGTGGCAACTTGTATTTAGACAAGTGCTTGTAATAGCTTAGGATTGCTTTCTTGTACTTAGCCTAGTCTTCGATAGTTAGCCGACCATTAATAAGACATGTAAAAGACCAGCTGTCTTTAAATCAGCCGAATCTATTAAAGATATCGGACAAGCTTATTCCAGCCAAGGTTCATCAGCAATGAGGAAAAACTGAAGATCGTCCGATCAAGACTCTACTGATGACATGTCTCAAGACTATCTACAGCATTTATTGTCAACGGTGACACAACGATAACCTGCAAAGAGCATTGAATGATCCATGCCATATTAGGCAATGTTCTCAGAAAAGGACAGTCCGTCTGCTCTTATCATCTACCTATTTTTGGCAAAGATCTCAGAAGACAGTCTGAAATTTGTAGAACATCCTATCAGAGATCAACAGCAAGATTATAGCATTTATGAAATTCAAATTCAAATTTTCTAAAAGCTAAAGATCTCCAACGGCCACCACCTGGGTATAAATAGAAGACTTCATGACAGCATTGAAGAAGCTAGCGATCGATCAACAAAAATCTACTAACATTCTTCATCTTCAACTGCTAAGTTCATTAAAAGCTTCAAAGAAAAATCTGTACAAACATTCTTTGAAGAGCACCAACCTTAGACGATCAAGTCTTTATTGCTCTTCATTGATTGCAATCATAGCATTCATAGCACACGAGAATTATATCTCTGTAGATATTAATTCTCCCACAAACACTTGGTCAACTATTTTATGTACACGATCCATTAGTGATCTACATTGTAAAGATACTAGTGGATAAACTTAGTACACGTTTTCAAATCCAAAGTTGACCACTTTGGTTGTGGACGTAGCACTTATTTATAAGTGTGAACCATATCAAATCTCTTGTCTATATCTTTTATGTGCTTGTGATTCGCTACTGATTATTTCCAGGATTCCAACTAATTTGAAGAACAGCTGATCTTTTCCTATCAAGATCAGCCATTTTGAACTTGTTATTTTATTTCACTCATTTCCGCTGCAAATTCTTTTCAACTCAAGTGAAGTAACATTCAAAATTTTCAAAAGCATAAATAGGCTATTCAACCCCCCCTCCCCTTCTAGCCTATTTGAGCAACCTGGGAGCTAACAATTGGTATCAGAGCTTAACTCTTTGAAAACAAGTTTTTCCAAGACTAAACTCTTGAGAGATTAAAGATCCAATGGCTGCTCATCAAATGTTGGAAACATCAAATGTGAATCATTGTCCTGTACTGGATGAAGTTCACTTTGATATATATCTGGAAAGACAAGGTTAAAAGACACATGAATTCTATTGACAAACGTTTATGGAAATGTGTTACAGATGGACCAAGAATTCCTATGAAGCCAAACACTCTAGCTACTGTTGATCCTACTGCTGATCCTGAAATTCCTAAACCTGAAGAAGAATGTGATGAAGAAGATAGAAAGAATGATGCTCTTGATGGAAAAGCTATCAACATCATCACCAGCTGTGTAGATATAAGCACCTACCAGCAGATCATAAATCTAGATACAACAAAAGAGATGTGGGAAGCTATATTAAAATATCTAGAAGGTGATGGGGAAACAAGGAATAACAAGCTATACACTTGCATTCAGAAGTTTGACTCATTCAAGAAAGATCCTAAAGAGACTCTCCGAAGCGCCTATGACAGATTTTACGAGGTATTTAATTCTTGCTATTCTTTAGGAAAGAAATATGAAAAGAAAGAAATAAATATGAGATTTCTTAATGCATTAGGCAGTTTATGGCATGTAAAGATCACTGCCATGAAAGAATCAAAAGACTTGAATAAATTGTCTCTTAGAAATCTTTATGCAAGTCTTTCAGTTTATGAGCTTGAAATCTAGCAAGCTCAAGAAATGGAAAAGAGCTTTAAAAATTTATCTTTACCAGCCATGTCTGTTGAACCTTCTTGTTCTACACCTGACGAAACCCCATCTACATCTAATGATGGAGATGATATTCTTTCTGACAAAGCCTTTGCCATGTTTGTAAAGAAATATCAACGTTTCAAAAGGTTTAACAAATCATCCTATAAGTAGTCTCCTTATAAGACTGCTGCTCCTATAGAAACAACTGCTCATAATAAGACTATTGTTAACCAAAAAGAAAATGAGCTTGTTTGTTTTAATTGTAGGAAGCCAGGTCATTTTGCTTCAAGATGCCCAAAGCCAAAATATGAATTTTACAAAAAAAATCCTGATTTTAAATTTCAAAAACAAAAAGGGATGGTGGCTGAGGACATTGATGAAAGCAACTTGCCCACTTGGTGTGATACAGATTCTGATGAGGATGATTCCTGTGACTTTGCTGAGGAGGCAAATATATGTCTTATGGCCAGGGAATCACCACATGACTTAGTTAAATCATTACCATTTCAACAGGATGATAGCGATGATGATGAGATCAATGAACCCTCAAGGGGAGAACTCATTAAAGCTAACAAAGACATGCTGGAAGAATTTTCCAAATTTAAAATCGCCTATGTAAAATTAGCCAAAAAGCATGAGTTGGTTGTCTCTGAGAAATCTACCTTGATGTCTGAGATCAAAGATCTCAATAGACAACAAGCAGAGAATATCAAGACTCAAAAAGAGAACAAAACATTAACTGAAAAGGTGGAATTCTTACTTGAACACATAAAGAAAATTAATTCTGAGAAAGATAATCTTCAAAAGGTTGTTGATACTTGGAATAATTCAAAAGGAAATTTTGATACCATTCTTTCAAAACAAAAATCTCTTGATGACAAAACTGGTATCGGTTTCCAAAATGAGTTCAATGTAGGAAGTTCATCTGGTTCTCAAGGAAATGAGACAGCTGAAGTGATTGCAAAAGAAATGGCTGAAGAAGTTGTCTATAATTAGCATTCTTCTCAAAAGGGAAAGCAAGGACTTGGTTTTAACAAAGTTCCATATACTTATTCTAAAAATAAATCAACAAGTCCAGGGGTAAGAAATCTGTCAACTCCTATGACACTATTAATAGGGAGATTGAGCATCATAGATCCGCTATCAGACGTCCTGTGAAAACAATGATGACTAATAGCAAGTCAAAGAACTCTCAGCTCAAGCCTATTAAATTTGTCAAAGGAAAGACTGCCAATCTCAACCCTGCTGATAGAAAGCTTAAAGGAAGTTTGCATGAAAATGTAAAATCTTTTGATAAAAGGTCTACTATTATGAAGACCAATATCACCAAAAAGTTGCATTATCAACCTAAATCCAACAAGCTGGTTATCAGTAAATCGGTCACTTTCAAGACTGCTGATAGTAAGAAAACTTCTGAAGAAATTGTTAAACATGTTCAAGGTTTTCATAACTGCTTATTCTGCAAAGGTAATGGTCACAAGATTCATGAATGCCTTCTGAGATTCATACCTAAACCTAAAGGGTTCACACCTCCTAAGGTTAAACAGATATGGGTTTCAAAAGGTTACTAACCCACAGGACCCAAGAATAAACTGGGGATCATATTCTTAAATGATTAAGTTTCAGGAATGCTTCATGGCTGTTAATGAGGAGGAGAAAGATTTATGGTATCTGGATGACTGGAAATCAGAATCTTCTCTCCAACATTGTTGAAGCTAAAGGTCCCTTAGTAATCTTTGGTGATAACTCCAAAGGGAAAACAGTTGGCTATGGAAACATCATTCGAGGAAATCTTTCCAAAAGCAAAGTATCTCTAGTTGAAGGCTTAAAGCATAATCTTTTAAGTATATCACAGTTCTGTGACATAGTATTAATATGTCAATTCACCACAAGTCACTGCATCATTAAGGATGGAGAGACTTGTTCAGCTATCTTGACTGGTTTCAAAAAAGGAAATGTGTACGTGGTTGATTTAAATGCCGTCGGAAGAAAATCAAGCTTATGCTTAATTGCAAAGACATCAAATGATAACAGTTGGCTGTGGCACAAAAGACTTAGCCATCTAAACTTCAAGTACCTATCCAGGCTATCAAAAGACAACTTAGTCATTGGTCTGCCGAAGATATCTGCAGAACATGATAAGCTTTGTAAAGCATGTCAGCTGAGAAAGTTAACTAAGTCTGCCTTCAAAAGCAAGCCATGCTTAACAACTACCAGATCACTCCAGCTCCTCCACATGGACTTATTTGGTCCAGTCACTACAACTAGCCTTGGTGGTAGCAAATACACACTAGTTGTTGTTGATGATTATTCAAGATTTTCATGGGTTGAAATGTTATCTTCTAAAGATGAAGCCTATGATATCATAACAACACTCTTCAGAAGACTGCAGACTCAAAAGCTGGATGACATTGCTGATGTCAGATCAGACAAGTATAGCCAAATATTGTGATGACCACGGAATTGGTCACAACTTCTCTGCTGCTGGTACACCTCAACAAAATGGAGTCGCTGAAAGGAAGAACAGAACACTTATTGAAGCTGCTAAGACCATGATTGCTGAAGCAAGACTGCCTATGTACTTCTGGGCTGAAGCCGTAAACACAGCCTGCTTCACTCAAAACAGGTCTATTATCAACAAGTTTCATAACAAAACTCCATATGAAATATGGAGAGGTAGGGCACCCAATATTAGTTTCTTCAAAATATTTGGATGAAAATGCTATGTTCTTTATAATGGAAGAGAATATAGAGGTAAGTTTGAATCCAAAAGTGATGAAGGAATATTTCTGAGATATGCCAAATTTTCAAAGGCATATAGAGTTTATAATAAAGTTTCTCTTAAAGTTGTTGAATCTGTTCATGTCTCTTTTGATGAATTTGATTTTATTGGGCCACATATGGCTCCTAAGGTGTCTAATGATTCCGATGAGTATGAGACAGGTACAGATCAGTCAAGCTCAAACTCTGCTGAAGCTACATCTTCTCAAATTCATCCAAGGACTAACTTGATTGAACCTCCAAATGATGAAAGCGAATCATCAAATGATGAATCAGACAATACACAACAAGCTGTTCCGTCCACACCAGAAGTAGTTCAACCGACACTGGAAATTACCTACCATCCTGAAAACCAAACTCCAGACGTCTCTACTTCTCAAGATCTAAACTCTGCTGATATGATCAGACAAAATCTACCCGCTGATGTTAGAGAAGTTAAAGATCATCCTATCAGTCAAATCATTGGTAATCTAAACGTTGGTGTTCAAACCAGACAAACTTCAAGAAACGAATGCATGTACTCAACTGCATTTGTCTCTAATATTGAACCCAAGAAAGTAGATGAAGCTCTGGAAGATCCAAACTGGGTGGAAGCTATGCAAGAAGAACTAAACCAATTCAACAGATGTCAAGTTTGGTCACTTGTTCCTAGACCCAAAGGACAAATAGTGATTGGAACAAAGTGGGTTTTCAAGAACAAGATGGACGAAAATGGAAATATCATCAGAAACAAGGCAAGACTAGTAGCTCAAGGATACAGACAGGAGGAGGGAATTGACTATGATGAAACATTCGCTCCTGTTGCAAGATTAGAAGCTATCAGACTATTCCTAGCCTATGCATCCTATAAAGAATTCAAGGTATATCAAATGGATGTCAAAAGTGCATTTCTTAATGGTAAACTTCAAGAAGAAGTCTACGTGACCTGGCTTCATTGATAATTCAAGAAGAGAAGACGTATACAAACTGAGGAAAGCACTGTGTGGACTAAAGCAAGCTTCAAGGGCCTGGTATGAGACCCTTTCAAAGTTCTTGATAACCCAAGGCTTTGTAAGAGGTCAAATTGATTCCACTCTTTTTATTATGAAGCATAAAGATCATTTTTTACTTGTGCAGATTTATGTTGATGATATTATTTTTGGTTCTACTAATGAAAATCTATGCAAAAGGTTTGAGAAGCTTATGCACAGTAAATTTGAAATGAGCATGATGGGAGAACTCAATTTCTTCCTAGGACTTCAAATTCAACAAAGTTCAACCGGTATCTTTATCAATCAAGCCAAATATGCAAAGGATCTCATCAAGAAATTTGGACTTGAAAAAGAAAAAAGTTTCAGCACACCTATGGCCACTAACTGTCATCTTGACAAAGATGAAAAAGGTAAGAAAGTGGACATGACTCTTTATAGAGGCATGATCGGCTCACTTCTATATTTAACTGCCAGTAGACCTGACATTACATTCGCAGTTTGTGTATGTGCTAGGTTTCAAGCAGATCCAAAGGAGTCTCACTTACAAGCTGTTAAGAGAATCATCAGATATTTAATTGATACATCCAATTTGGGTATCTGGTATCCAAGGGATTCATCTTTTGATCTAATAGGCTATTCTAATGCTGACTTTGTTGCTTGTAAGGTTGATAGAAAAAGCACTAGTGGAACATGTCAATTCTTAGGAAATAGACTTGTCTCATGGGCCAGCAAAAAGCAAACATCTGTCTCAACTTCAACAACTGAAGCAGAATACATAGGCTGCGGTAGCTGCCACAATCTGCTATGGATTAAACAGCAAGAATCGGTAGATTATGAGATCAAAACTACTGATTGTCCTATAATGTGTGATAATACTTCAGCTATTTCAGTTTCTCAAAATCCTGTTATGCACTCCAAAACGAAGCACATAGACGTGAGATATCACTTCTTAAAGATCATGTGGAAAAAGGTAACATCAGTATGTAGTATGTATCTACTGATCAGCAATTAGCTGATATTTTCACCAAACCACTTGACTCCACCAGGTTTGCATATTTAAGAGGATAACTTGGTATGCTCGATCTCAATCCTTAACTTTTGTAGAATATTTTAATTTATTACACTTTATCTGCTTATAAAGCTGCCTATCTTATCAGACAAGTGTAATACTGCAGATGTTGTAGGACAACCATGAAGTAAGTTTTTTTTTTATCGGCCATCTTCAATATAACTAGTTACAAACAAACGAGTATGTGAAAAGTCATTTTTCATAGCATTAAATGCGGACTTCAAAATTTATTAAATATCACTTAGTGAAAACTGTCAGTAGTATAAAAGTGAATTCACAAAATCAACTGTTCACTATTTGCAAAAACCGCCTCTCGTATTTTCAAAATTCTGTAATAACTTCAAGTTCAAAAACTTCAGAAATAATCAGTCCTTCATTTTGATTCTTGCATCAATCTTCAATGGTGAGTAACAACATTCTCTTACATTTACTTAATTCAAGTTTTATTTTGGTACAAATTATAACTTTTCAAGCATATGAACTGTTTGGTTCTTGCGTAATCGATAAATTGCAAATGCTTGATTTCATGATTTCATGTTGATTATGACAAATCTCTGGATACGAAATATGTTAAAAGTAATTTATAAATGCATATTTCAATTCATATTGTTGTATTTCCTGAGAATGGTAGAATTTTTTTAAAAACCCTGTTCATGCGTTGTACTATTAATAAACTTGTGTTTATTAGTATATTTTGGGTTTGAATTTGAACAGTGGATGTGTTCTAAAGAACTGCTGAATATTTTTAACTCTACTGATTGTATATATAGGCAACTATACAATCTTCCACCTCTGCCAACAAGATAGGACAAGTTTCAAGAGCTGTCAAAGCCTCTGAAATACCTATCAAAAACCTTCCTCGAACGAGTTATCATCCATGCATGACCATTGACGCCGAATCTAACCAAAGATATCCTTCTGGAGAAGGTTTATTAAGATACTTAGAAGGATGTGGTCTTCTACCGCTTTTTTAGCTGAATGACACTCTTTACAGCACCTCTATAGTTGAAGAGTTCTACACTAGGATGACCCTTCCTCCTCCTCCTACCTACAAAGATGAAAAAGTCAACATGAGCTATCTCAAAGGCTACATTCAAGGATGTCTCATCAAGTTAACTTACAAAGACATCGGACATGTTCTAGGATTGCCTACTGAAGGCAAACTTGAATTAACTGCTGAGGAATCAGCTCAAGCGTGGGAAATGATGAAAGGATCCACACTCCCTGAGCCATATGCTGAAATGTCTCGAAATCTATTCCCTGAGATTCCATATCATATCAGTCATCTTCTTGACAAGAGCATCTTGTTCAAGAATGGAGCAAGAGATATCTTCACTTCCCAACAACTGATGTGGACAAAAGCTGTCATTCTTCGCAAACAGCTTAATTGGGCCAAGATTGTGTTTTCAATGATCTTTCAGAGTGTGGCTGATGTCCAAGCCAATCCATCTATGAAGAGACCCTTTGTTAGGGTAATCAATGTTCTCCTCCAAAGGTTCGAGGAAATTGAAAAGAAAATGGGCAGTGATGATCTCATCAAGGTGACCAACACCTACGTCTTCACTGCAAATAATATCTTAAGATATAGAGAAGACTTGGTAAAAAGGCATGTTGCTGCTGCGGCATCTCAATCCAGAAAAGGCAAGAAGAAAGTGGCATACACTTCTGAAGGTCTTCCTACTGAGGAGGAGCCTAAGCCACTCGACGCTGAACTCCCTGAGGACTTCGATCTAACCAGGCTCGACCATGATCCATATGAGCCTGATGAACCATCCCCAAAAAGATAGAAACAATCATCCCCAAAACCTAAACAAAAACCTTCAAAAACCAAGAAAGCTGTTAAAAAAGATACCTCAACCTTTCAACCAGCAGACCTCAAATCCACCAGACAACCTTCCACTCTTCCTCCAAAACCTACTTCAGACCCCATCAAGCCAAAATCAAAACAAACTCTCCACCCTACCGATGAATCTTTTGGTCTATCCAAACCTGTTGCCACAACCCCTTCTGCTCAAGACATACCATCATCGGACAACCTTCAATCCGATCCCACTCCTCATATTCCTTCACAACATAAACATGGCAAGCGCTTGAAGAAAAGTGCCAAAAAGGCAAAGTTTGTACCTTCTGTCGATACCTCATCCTCTCCTACATCCTCACCAAATCAACCTGAGCAACCCATTTCCAAACCGTCTCAAACGCCTACTCCCTCTGTCCCCGTTGATCAATCTACTCTACCCACTTTCATTCCCCCAATGGAACCTTCTGATTCTGATGAATCACCAGATTCACCTGCTGATCACTCCCTCACCAGATCCAAACAACCTCCAACTTCTTCCACTGAACAACCTACTCCCAAACGACCCAAACTCAATCCATACAGTCATCTTCACCCCGATGTACAAGAACTGCTGATGTTTCAAGACAGTCGTCCTACACCAAACCCTACCAACACAGATGTTTTTCTCTCTACTCTGGATTATCCAAAACGAATCCCTTGCCAGCCAATGTCTGCCGGCGAAATCATTTTTAAATGGGGAGCCTTCTATGACCCTCTTCCTCCCGCGTGGTCTCAACAATTCTTCATGCACAACTCTGCCGTTCAGGATCTTATGATCGTTCAACGATGGACTGCTATTCACAAAGATCTTGACCTACCTTCTCCAACTAAATCAGACATCACTCCATTTCTCTCTCTTCCCAAACCTCCCATCTATACCATCATCTGTTACCCTTCTATTTTCACCAATCCAATTATATGCGACTTCTTTGATGTTGTCGCTACTTATATCGGATTTAACTCTCGTTCTCACATTCTTTTCAAACACATTCGTATTCGAATCCCCTTCTATCCACCCATTTTCATTCCTTGCCAATCCTACGAGGCTTATATTGAAAAACTTTTCCCTGTACCGCGAATCTGGCTTTACTTGCCTGGTACATCGCCTCCCTCACCTCCAAACCATCCCCAAACTCTTCCTACTGACCCCATATCCTCCTCCAGTCGTTCCTCATCATCTCCTGATTCTTTCAATCCTTATCATTTGGAAGACGTTGTCCAACATTATAACACTCTTTGCAATGGCATCTCCGCCTCTCTGCACCATCTTTCGGCCAAGCAGACTCATACATCTGAAACCACAGCCACGTATATGGCCGATATTTTCTCTAGTGTTCGTGAAGCAAAGACTGCTGCCTCATCATGCCAAGCTGCAGTTGCTGCATGTCAGTCAGCTTTACTCAATCAACTGTCCCGCTCTTCCACCTCCCTGAATACCAAGTGTGACGTTTTTGCTCGAGGTCTGGAACAAGTGCTTCAGGTTTTCGACATTGGCCTCAAAAGGTTACTTCATGCTCACCGTCATACAGATCGCTTGGTAAACACCTCTGCTCGGGATTCTCAGCAAATTACGATCAACCAGCTTACTCCTCTTCGCCACCATCTTCACAACTCTGCCGACAATCTTTCCAACATAGCTCTCTCGCTTGCGTCCAAGAAGGAGGAGATGAGTCGCATGCGCGAATTTTACAATGATCAGCTGACCAATCTTCGTGAGGAGATGAGTCGCATAAGCAATCTTCACAATGATCAGCTGACCGATCTTCGTACAACTAACTCTGATCTTCGTGAAGTGAACGTTATGTTGAAGCAGCATAACAATGATCTCTTTAAAGAATTAGAAGCAGCAAAAGCTGACATTGCTAAACTCAAAGCAGCTACTTCAGGACAAGCATCGCTATGACTGGTATATCTATTCTTGTCCTATATTTGAAAATTTCTTTATCTTTCATAGTAATTAAACTTCTTGTTTAATGAACAATGACTATCTTTAATCTATCATGCTTTATACTTAATTTATTTATTTTGCCTGCATGAAAGTTTAAACCACTGGTTTAAAGACATATCCCATAAAGCACTTTATTTATCTGTCTTTAAACACAGTCTTATTACAAGAGTCCTTATGTTATATCTATTTATCTGTAAACTCTCTGTAATTTGTGAATACACTGACCTCTATGTAAATCTATCTAGGACATGCTCACTTAATCTAATATCTCTTCAGCATGTTATTACTAGAATCAGACATGGTCAGCCTCCATTGTATTTATAAGGTCATGGACTCAAGCAAATAGGAGGAGATTGTTGAATATTACATAGATTTGCTTGTATCCATAACCTAAATCTAAATCAAGGTGACTAATGGGCCTGCGTGTCTGTTAGTGTGGCAACTTGTATTTAGACAAGTGCTTGTAATAGCTTAGGATTGCTTTCTTGTACTTAGCCTAGTCTTCGATAGTTAGCCGACCATTAATAAGACATGTAAAAGACCAGCTGTCTTTAAATCAGCCGAATCTATTAAAGATATCAGACAAGCTTATTCCTGCCAAGGTTCATCAGCAATGAGGAAAAACTGAAGATCGTCCGATCAAGACTCTACTAATGACATGTCTCAAGACTATCTACAGCATTTATTGTCAACGGTAACACAACGATAACCTGCAAAGAGCATTGAATGATCCATGCCATATTAGGCAATCTTCTCAGAAAAGGACAGTTCGTCTGCTCTTATCATCTACCTATTTTTGGCAAAGATCTCAAAAGACAGTCTAAAATTTGCAGAACATCCTATCAAAGATCAACAGCAAGATTATAGCATTTATTACATTCAAATTCAAATTTTCTAAAAGCTGAAGATCTCCAACGGCCACCAAAATCTCCCCAAGTATAAATAGAAGACTTCATGACAGCATTGAAGAAGCTAGTGATCGATCAACAAAAATCTACTAACATTCTTCATCTTCAACTGCTAAGTTCATTAAAAGCTTCAAAGAAAAATTTGTACAAACATTCTTTGAAGAGCACCAACCTTAGACGATCAAGTCTTTATTGCTCTTCATTGATTGCAATCCTAACATTCATAGCACACAAGAATTATATCTCTGTAGATATTAATTCTCCCACAAACACTTGGTCAACTATTTTATGTACACGATCCATTAGTGATCTACATTGTAAAGATACTAGTAGATAAACTTAGTACACATTTTCAAATACAAAGTTGACTACTTTGGTTGTGGACGTAGCACTTATTTATAAGTGTGAACCATATCAAATCTCTTGTCTATATATTTTATGTGCTTGTGATTTGCTATTGATTATTTCCAGAATTCCAGCTAATTTGAAGAACAGCTAATCTTGTCCTATCAAGATCAGCCATTTTAAACTTGTTATTTTACTTTACTCATTTTCGCTGCAAATTCTTTTCAACTCAAGTGAAGTAACATTCAAAATTTTCAAAAGCATAAATAGGCTATTCAACCCCCCCCTTCTAGCCTATTTGAGCAACCTAGGAGCTAACAGTAATCCTGGTAGCTTTGGTTTCTTGGAATCGGATGATGATACGAATCAGTTCAGTAGGTTGTTCATTTCATTTCGGGCATGCGTAGATGGTTTTAACTATTGCCGTCCTATATTGTTCATAGATGAGACATTTATAAAATCTCGATTCAAGGGCACCCTTTTGTCAGCCACGGTCAAGGATGTAAATCAAGGCACGTCCATCTGTTCTACATTTTTTCCTTTTGTGTTCAACATTATTTTGATTTAATATCATAGGCCTGATCATGTTTTTTTATGCCCCTGTTTGTACTTGTACTTAATAAGAGATACATTATTGTGCATCGAAAATGAAAGTGGTGCATCACGATTCACAAAATCAATACTTTGTAGTACACTTTTGTGCATTGCATCGCAAAACCGTTGTTGTTAATAAAATATTGTTCATATGCTACAGGTTTGTTTCCGTTTGCATTTGCTGTTGTAAGTTTTGAAAATAGGGACAATTGAGCTTAGCTTCTGTCTAAGATAAAAGGAACAATCGATCGTGAAGTGTTTTTCGTATCTGATCGTAATGTTGGTTTAATGGAAGCAATACGCGACCTGTTTGAGAGTTCCAAGCATTTCTTTTGCTTGGTTCATCTTTATCGGAACTTGAAAGAAATATTTACCGGTAAACGCTATTCAAACACATTTCGTAGCAGCTTGTGTTCAAGACTCAAGGACTGTACGTATGCCCCCAACATTAGATTGTTTAATGAGAAAATGGATATATTCAAAAAATAAGGGGGACAACTTGCATGTGATTTCTTGCCACCATTCCATACGAAAAGTGGGCGATTGCACATTGCCACGAGAATAAGTATGCCGAAATGACCTCAAATGCCGCTGAATCGTTCAACAATTGGATTTTAGAAGCTCGCGGTCTTCCCATCACTCACATGGTGGATTGTATAGATCGAAAATAATAAAATAGTTTAGTGAGAGACTTGGGAATAGAAAGAGATGTAATAAATTATTATGTAAAAAGATGGATATAAAGTGGAAGTAGTACCTTAATATTGAGATCACGTGGCAGATTCACATGACACCCAACTCAATATACGAGGTTTTATTCGATCCAAGTGTTCAGGTTGACTTGGGGAAGCGGACATGCTCATGCTATCAGTGGCAAATTCAAAGATTCCCGTGTTGCCATGCAACCATTGTGATTGTGAGATCCGAAAAAAATATTAGTGATATGGTTGATAATTACTTTTTAACAAGCAATTACATCAAGTGTTACGAGGGAAGCTTGATGCCAATTGCAACTACGGAAATGTACGAGCTTCAAAATTCTTGTGAGGGTGAGACCATGTTACCTCCTATAATGAAGAGATTATCCGGACGTCCCAAGAAGACAAGGATCCCATCAAATGGTGAATCAACAAGAAAAAAAAAGAAAATGATATGTAGTAGATGTCACAAACTTTTAGTTCATGTCGAGAGGCTATACAAAGTTGATTTTTTTTATGTTGTAATTTTTGAAGTTCATTTTGTATATATACAAGGTTGATTTTTGTGCATCGTCATGTGTGTGAAATGTGCATCGTCAATGTAATTGTGATTTTTGTGTGTAAGAAATGTGAATTATGAGCATCGTCAAGCATAAGATGTGTATCGTCAATTGTTGAACATACAACCATAAAACTACATATAGAATGTGCATCGTGTACATTGCGATGCAACAAACAACACTCTTTTTTTGAACTATTTGTGCATTGTGAAGCACAATTGTTGTACATTGGGGTACATGTTTTAGAGTCCGTTTGGTGTAGCGTTTTGAAAACACAGTGTTTTAAAAACGCAGCGTTTCTAAAACACAGATTATTTAAAACGCGACTTTTTTCTTTATAAATGCGTTTGGGATATTATGTCAAAACGCTGCTTTTTATTCCCTACTACGTTTTAAAATCTGCGTTTTGGGAAAAAGCTAGGAATTCTAGCGTTTTAAAACGCAGCTGCGTTTTGAAAACGCAGCGTTTTCTACCGCAGCATTGAAACGCTAAGTTAAGGAATAAGCTACGTTTTAACCCTGCGTTTTAGCCAAAATGCGCGAACAAACAGGCTCTTAGTATGTTTTTGTAGTTAAGATGATTTTTTTTCCAATGCGATGCATAACTTTTTTTGGTGCATCGCGAGTGAAAAAAATATTTGTATTTACATCTTTCTTATTTTGCGATGCACATCGTGGACTTCCGTATTTTTATGTGTATCGTGTTGTGTTGTGATACATCATTTTTTGTTTTGCAATGCATAGTATGCACTGTTCCATATTTTTTAAGGATATAGATGATATTTCGCAATAAAATTATCCTTTAAAATTAAAAATAATTTTAATAAAATTTAATAAATAAAAATTATCTAATAGGACCAGCCGAACTTTGCCTAATTAAAAATCAAGGTGTCAAAATAAATCACCTTATCGTACCAGCAGACACATTTATTTATTTTTTGAATTACTTCTTGTCTTTTGGCTGCGATAAGAATCATTTTCTACCTGTACGTATACATGAAGTACAACAATACGGTATACATTATTGCATCATTAATACATTACTTTTCACCTTTTTCTTTGTCCTTTTTTATCTTTCTTTCTTTTTTGTTTCACACACACACACACAGACACTCTCTCTCTCTCTCTCTCCCGATACCTCATAATTCATAGCACCCGGAATGCTCAGAGCTCCAACTGATCTCAACAATGTCAACAGCATAACATTCCCCCGAGGTCACTAGACGAATTTTACTTCTCTCTCTATAAATCTAGGGCACGCTTTCAGTTTTTTATTTCATTCCCACTCATTGTTGAAATATCCCCACCAAAAGACTCGACATTTAGGGTTTCTCAGACAGATTTAGTCAGCAAATTTAAGTTATGGTCCAGATCGTTGCTCAAATTGTTGGCGTAATGTAAATTTTGCTTACATTTGGGGACTGATTTTGTGGGGAGTTTGAAGTTTTGGTGGGTTTGTTGAAGGAGGTTGTTTGATTAGCAAATAGCTCAAGTTTAACTAATTGTGGGTTGGAAGGTTGTCTATAGTGTTATTTTGTTCTAAAGATTGTGGATTTGGGTTGAAAAGAGGTGCTTTGGTTGGTGACAGTTTTGAAGGTTCGGGTTTCTTGTTCAAATTTGGTGGTTTTTGCATGTCAGATTGTTGAGGGGGTCCTCCTGACGTTTCGTGGAGGATCCCAAAAATCGCGGTTTTACCTGTGATTCTATAATGGATTGTGTATACTTGTGACACAAAGCTATATTGCTGATTGATTAACTGTTTAGTAGATTGATTTGAATTGGGTTGAGAGACTTCTTGACTAGGTAAAAGGTGATACAGGATATCTGTTCCGTGTATCAGTTTGCAGGATTGAAGTAAATTTTTTTTGGGGGAGATGTTTGGTTCTGGAGGTGATATTGGACATGACAATAGTGGAGTTTCAGGAGCGGTATTAGTGCCGACACGGTTTGTGTGGCCTTATGGGGGAAGAAGAGTATTTCTAAGTGGCACTTTTACCAGGTGAGAGAAGAATTATTGGGATTTGGTTATAATTTTGGTTCTGGTGTTTGTTAAGACCTCTTGCTTCTGTATGTCCTTTTTGTTTTTTGTGCATTGTATGCTGCCGTGAATGGTTTGCCGTCTATTGTGAACTTTGAAAACCAGAAAAAATTATCTCATAGGATATGTTTTATGGGATTTTGTGCAGGTGGTCCGATCATGTACTAATGTCTCCCATGGAGGGGTGTCCAACTGTCTTTCAGGTTATCCACAACTTAACCCCGGGATATCACCAGGTCAGTAATCACTTGTAATGAGTTTTTCTGCAGTTATATCTATTATACTGCTGGACCTGCTATGTCTATCTATTAGGCATGAAATGAGTGTATCATTGTAAACATATCACTTGACTACTATTCTCATAGTATTATTTTGACTAGTGATGTATTAGGTTAGATTAGAAAGGTTCCAAGGAGGTGCAAACCATGTAAACTAGAAGTATACTCTAGAGCTAAAACAGCAGCAAAAACGCTAACCCATATACACAGGGATCTGACCCAAAAATCTCAACATCCCAACAAAAAATTCACCGTTAATATTCTCACTGCATTCCTTGCTAATCCCCCTAGACAACACTGGACAAAACCTTATAAACACTCGTAATTTAAAAAATGGGCCAAAAATTACAAATCTTATTGGCAATGTTCGTTTTCTTAGGGATAAGGAAGATAAAACGTAGAATCAACCAATTATTAGGTACATAATATAGGCGGTAGAAGTACAGATATTACCTTTCTTCATAGAATTAGTGAGAACGAAGTGAATTTTTAATTAATAAAGATGAAGACCGGGAAGACTTTAGGACCAGGATGAAGTCCCTATTAGGTATGGAAGTTCCTGGGAGATGTAAGAGTGTCTTGCCTAGCAAAGTTATTTTTAAGAATCATGATGTCAAAGTGAATGCCTATTGAGTGGAGGAAGTGTGTTACAGTACCAACATACAAACATAGTGGTGATATTCAGAATTGTACGAATTCCAGGAGTATTAAGTTAATAAGTCACACAATGAAACTTTGGGAGAGAGTAGTTGAGATAGATTGAGATGGAAAACAAAAATATCAGAGAATCAGTTTGGTTTTATGCCACGAAGGTCAATAATGGAAGCTATCTACTTATTAAGATGACTGATGGAAAGATATAGAGAGGGAAAGAAGGATTCACACATGGTTTTTATTGACTTAGAAAAGACTTATGATAATTCCTAGCGAGGTAATTTGTTGGGTGTTAGAGAAGAAAGCGGTTAAAGTGAGATATATTGACGTGATTAAAGATATGTACAATGGAGCTGAACTAACAAGAAAGTCTTGTGAGTTCCCAATTACCATAGGATTACACTTAGGATCAACCTTATGTCCTTATCTTTTTGCCCTGGGGATGGACGGATTACCTAACTTATACAAGATGGTCAAGAAATACCACAAAAAGAACAATTTCAATATTTAGGATTAATGGTCAAAATAGCGCCATTTGCCGCTTCCAAAGCAAAAAAAGCCGCTCTTGTAGGGGCCTTAGATTTTCACACAGATTTCCAAGAAAAATAATTGTTACTAGGCCTCAACTTGTGATAATAAGATTTAACCGAGAAAGTCTTGCTTTTCTCTCCCTTCCACAGAACTGTATCCTCTCTGGTAAGTAGGATATAAATTGGCTAATTGCTGTTTAAGACCATAAGTTCACAGTCCTTGACATATGGGGTGACTAACATATAAAGTGTAGTTTCAAAAACTGAATAGCAACTGTTTTCTGAAATCAAAATGTTCTCTCATTTCTTCCCCCCCCCCCAACCAAACGAAGTTTTGGCAATCTGTTTTCCAAAAGTGGCCATGCCTGTTTCTTCTTTGATATGGAAATTCCGCCTCTTTTGAAAGGTAAAAAATAAGGAAGATAAATGGATATATTATGATTTCAGAAATTGAATGAAGACATATGTCCTGATTTCACCTAGTCTGTGGCAGTTTCTTCGAGCCATTTTCCTTTTACTTAAGTATCTCTCTCTTCATTTCTAAAGGTTCTGTCTGTGTGTGTGCGCGCGCGTTTATATATATATATTAGCATTAATCAAGCATATATAGCCTACTTTGTTACAAAAATATTGGCATGTTTTTGAGATTTAATAGGCTTGTCTTAGCTAATGATCATGGAGCTGAGGAGGTGACCTCTCTTCTTAACATTCTTTCACGGGTGCGTCTCTCTTTGGCATTATTATCGAGCTTGGGTTTTGGATGGTTCTGGGATCCACTCTTGTCAGTCTTTTTTATCTCATTTTATTAGGGTGGCAAATCCATGTTCTTTACATTTATCTTCTTTTATTTCGTAAGCTCGGGTTCCTTTCAAAATTATAGCTTGTGTGGTCGCTACTTCTTAATAAGCTTAATACTAATGACATGCTGCAAAAATTAGGCCGAATAAGCAGATCTTCCCTGATAGGTGTGTGATGTGTAAGAACTCTTCAAAATCTCATGGTCATTTATTTCTCCTTTGTGACGCTGCTCACTTTCTTTGGCCAAATCTCTTTTTGGTGTGTGCGGAGCCCTAGGCTTGTCAAGACTCTATTACTTCATACTTCAAATTCGATTCGAGTAAAATTTTGGTACACTGTCGATGTAAATTCTTTTTTACACAAGCAGCTTTAAATCTTGTTGGATTTGATATCAAAACCATGAAACGACTTACACATTGTTTCCTTATCACATATTACATCTGTCCTAAAGTTTTTAGATAAATTTTTTGATTTTTGATGCTCAATTGATGATGTTTTCATTTCGAGCCATCTGATTGGCCAATAATCAAAGTTGATTTAAAAGAGATCAATACACTTTGTTAAGATCTTAAAAACACATAAAATTTCAATCAGTACAACATTTAACACATCAATTGAGTTTTTAAATAATTTTTTATTCAATATTGATGTTTTTTTAGGTGCTTGTGTAAATTTTTCTTTTTAACACTGAAGAGTGTATCAAACATAAACTCATTCGATTTAGAGGTTTTGGGCGAGGTGGAGACGGTTCTATCTTGTGGCAGTGTGGGGTTTTTGCTATCCTTTGGCTCTTGTGGACAAAGCATTAACCCAGGATTTTCAGAGATCAGGCTTTTGTTGATGTTGCTCTTATGGGTTTGAGTTGTATTTCTGTCTCTCTGAGTGCCAGCATTTAGAGCATTCCATGGGATTCCCTTTTCAGAGATTCGTCTTGATTGGAATACTCTGTTTTCCTAATTTTTTCTTTGTATTTTCTTCTCTTTTTGTTTTGTTTGATGGACTTTTCGTCCTCTTTGTAATTCATTCTTCTTTATATAATTTTTTCTTTTCTGATAAAAAAATAAATCACCCGTCTTAGACGAAAAGTGGAAAGGCAAAAGTAGAAAGGCAAAGTTTTTACCTCACAATAGGAGAACTATATGATATCCTTTGGTTCTTGTGGACGAAGCATTAACCCAGGATTTTCAGAGATCAGGCTTTGTTGATGTTGCTCTTATGGGTTTGAGTTGTATTTCTGTCTCTCTGGGTGTCAGCATTTAGAGCATTCCATTTCCATGGGATCCCCTTTTCAGAGATTCGTCGTGATTGGAATACTCTGTTTTCCTAATTTTTTCTTTGTATTTCTTCTCTTTTTGTTTTGTTTGATGGACTTTTCGTCCTTTGTAATTCCTTCTTCTTTATATAATTTTTTCTTTTCTGATAAAAAAATAAATCTCCCGTCTTAGACGAAAAGTGGAAAGGCAAAAGTAGAAAGGCAAGAGTTTTTACCCCACAATAGGAGAACTATACGAATCCACATGCAAATAGGTACGTTTAAACCCTATTTCAAAACTAAACCACAATTTACACTAACTCAGATAGCATCACAAGCAATTATATAATTTACTTTAGAGGGGAAAGGGGAAAATATTAGGTTATGCAAGATAGAGGAATGATGCATACTTCTAACCTGTCAAACTCACAATATATATTTATAAATTATTATTGTTATTATTATTATTATTATTATTATTTGATATTCATGGGCAAACTCCTTCCACAGTTGGGCCACATTGGACCGACATATGAGGATAAAAGCTCTTGGGGTTCCGCCTACTTCCTCACGCAAGCTGAACTGGGCAAAGCCGGGAGAAGTACCTTGCATAACGCTGAATAGGTTACAAGTTGAAATGAGGAACAATCTTTGCATAAGCCTTTACTCTTCTACACCAAAGTCATGTTCAGCTTTTTCTTGGGTAGATATAAGGTTGGGAAATATATGTAGGGAAACTCAATATGTATAGTCATTTTATGGCTAGTCAAACTTAAATATGGCAGTGTTATAACTTAAATATGGCAGCGTTATAAAGGGTTATGTTACTTGGACCCTTCATTTTTGCAAAAGTACCCGTGTTGACAAGACACGACATGGGTGTGGGTGCAGGTATGGGTGTGGCAATTTTACGCTAAATTAGTGCAAAATTTTAAAATTTTGGGGGATCGGATCCACACCATATCCGATCCTCCTAGCCAAGTCCAAGTAACATAGATAAGGGATACTTGGGAGGTTGTGACAGAAATCTAGTTCAATAGTTCAATAACATTGTTCAGGATATAGAAGGAATATTTCATAAAAGAGTTGCCCAAGATTTATTCATTTATTTAAATTTCTAGAACCATTTAGACTTCTGGTAGCCTTATTGAGATTTTAATTTTGAATTTCTAGAACCATTAAGACTTCTGTAGCCTTATTGAGATTGTAATGTCACAATGACAGAGTTACTGTTGTAGAGTCCCCTCCAAATCCCTTTTTTATGATGATTCTTTCCATTTATAGTTTCTAGCAATTGTTAGTCTATCTGCTTTTCAGACTACTGTACATAATAATGCTTTGTGAGCCTCCAAGATTTTTTGCTTGTAAGACTTTGACTTCTGCATACACAATTTTAAACCATCTGATTTGTGAAGAGTGATTTGTGCAAGTTGTCTGGATTTAGAATATAGCTTTCAGTTCAAGAGCAAATCTGGTTTCTGCATCTTTCCATGCCTACTTCTAGCTGTGTTCGCTTCTGAAATTGATTTTGGTCATTTTTATGCAGTACAAGTTCTTTGTTGATGGAGAATGGCGTCACGATGATCACCAACCTTTTGTAAGCGGAAATTATGGTGTAGTGAACACTATCTTCTTAGCTAGAGAACCTGATACATTTCCTGCATCTTTTAGCCCAGAGACACCTGGTAGAGCTAATATGGAAGTGGATGCTGATCCCTTTCTTCGTCTGGTATTATACTTTTCTAAAACTAGCAAATGTAGTTCTCCTCTAGCTGGTGTATTAAGCCTCCATTTTTATTTTTTTCGTACTTTTTCATTGTTTTGTCTGCATGTGAAGTGTTCTCTATTTCCCATTTCTGTGTAGAACTTGTGGAGATTCCAATGTCCCCGTAGCACTGTGAAAGGATCACATTGTTTGTCCTTGCTGCAATAACATGTTTGCCTTAATTATATATGTGAGTTATTGTGGTATTAGGATTACGTTCTCTAACAAATCTTACTCTCAGTAGGCCTGCGAACGAAACATGATCCAACACTATCTTAACTAATATTGCTGTGCATACTGCCTTTCCTATTACATTTCATGTCTTTCAATGTCGGTTGACAATCAACAAGTATGGACGGAGCTAGCATAGGGCCAAGGGGGCCATGGCTCCCTAACCTTTCTTATATTTTCACTAATATCCCCTATACAATGGAAGAATTGCTCTTGGCCCTTCTACTTATTTTCACTTTGGCCCTAAAGTGTGATTTCTAGCTCCTCCTCTGTCTAGAAGTTATTTGATGTATCATATGCGGCAAATTTTCAGTGGAGAATTACAGTAGTACTCTTATTATTTACTTGAGGATTGACATTTTTTTTTTTTGAAATGTGTAAGAAAACTTCTTTTCCTTAGTCATTTATGCAAAATATGCATAGTTATTACGACTTCTCCAACTGCAGATGTTGTGGATAACGGGTAATCTAATACCATTTTTTAATTCTCTTTTAGATCATTTGGTATGATGTTTTTCCTGATAATACCTTGCAGGAAGCAGTTCCAAATATATCACAGGCTGATTTAGAGCTATCTCGTCACCGTATATCTGCATTTCTCGCTACACATACTGCTTATGAGTTGCTCCCAGATTCTGGCAAGGTTTAGATGCTTGACCCATCTTATGAGTCCGTTTTCCAGTTACTATGTGGTTAGTAGTTCCATGTTCTATTTGATTTATTTTTCGCTTGTCTGTAGGTCATCGCCTTGGATGTTACTTTGCCCGTGAAACAAGCTTTCCATATTCTCCACGAACAGGTAATTTTGTGTGAGTTCTGATTGTATGCTCCTTTAGGCTAAATGAATACTGAGCCATGCATATTCTTTATGAGTGAGTTTTGCCTTCTCTATGCCAGGGTTCATCTACAACCCTTAAACCTTTTTCTCCATTGCTGTCGGTACTTACTTTGATATAATACTGTCTACAGGAAGATCAGAACCATCCATCTGAAGGACTTCTTTTGGCCAAAAAAGTTTGTTAATAATCAAACCAAAAGTGTGATAAGATTTCATGCTTAAAATTCATCCAATTTGCTATTTATTTGTTTAATGGTTGTTTATCAGATAGTAGGGTCACTACAGTGTTTGATGAGGTGTTGAAGTTTTACACAATTGGACGGTGTTGTGGATCTGAGCTGAACACTCAATATATCATCACTTTGCCATTCTCTGCCTAAAATATCGGAGATGTTTCTAAAATTTAAGGAAATAATAGGGTGGGGAATAGGGTCCTACATTAGGTCCATCACGTGGCCCGCACATTCCAGTGATTGGAATTTGACCCACATAAGATAAGATCAGGTATGTGCCCACACATGTGACTCCGCTATACGTTACGGCAGCTCGACTGCATGACTCAGCCCGCGAACCTCGCAAAGCACAACTGGTGCGAGGAGACGATTCCTGTGGGCATGCCCCTGCAGGTGTCGGCACATTACTGCATACCATCCTGCAATCGCTTTAGTTAGGACGCGGGCCACTACGATGTCAACTGCATAAGACATGAGCCCTTGCACTTGGGATCTCCTAGGGTTTTCGGTTGGAGGTTGGAGTGTCAAGTTTCACCATGTGGTCCGCTCATTAGGGTACGCGTGGCCTAGCTGGGAAGTTGAAGGATATCTGCAGCTGGTCCTCACATGGGCACGCGCGGAGCTCAAACGCGTGCAAGTACAGACCAACCAATCGGGGAATGCTACCCCCTGTCGTACGTAACGCACGTGCCCTGGCACGTGGTTGAGCTACTGTTGAATAGCCCTATGTAGCATTTATGAAACATGTGTTTTGGGTCTAGGAGTTGGGTCCTGGAAGATCTGACCTGATGTGTGATAGCCTCGACCGCAGGCAGTAGTGTCCTCCACCACAGCCCTAACTAGTCAGCTCTTCCACCCTCCTTCCTATCATCCTTGGTGATCTTTATTCTGTAGTCTGTAATGGTGAAAGTTCTGTGTCTCTATATTTCATTTTGTTTAGGTCATTCAAATTTGACTATGCTATTGTAGAGTTTGTTTTCAATTTACATCTCTTGCGAAGAATCTTTAGTAGAAGTTCTTTTAGAGTACAATTATCTAATCCTAGGAAGAATTCAATTTTAGGACAAAGCACGGGATATTGAGAAAGAGAATTGCTATTTACACCCACAGAATTGCTGAGTACACCCCCTAACAAAAATTACAAAAATGCCATTATAAATTTAGACCTAAATACCTTTTTTTTTTTTTTTTTTTTCATTTTTTTAGGCTGCTCGGCACCCCCCTACCGAACATTGCTATGGTTGTTTGGCACCCCTACCGAACACCCATAGTAATGTTTGGTAGGGGTGCCGAACACCACTATGGACTTTCGGTAACTCAGTGCTGTGCCAAATAAATTGTTTAAACAAAAAAGAAGAGGAAGGGAGCGGGTTGTGTGTGGGGTGGGGGGAAGGAGGAGGAGAGGGGGTGTTTAAAAAAAAAAATCAAAGCAAAGGTGAGGCTGGGTGGGCTGTGGTGCGGGCGGTGGGTGGGGGAAGGAGGAGGAAGGCGCTGTGGGGGAGGGGGAAGGGAGGAGGAAGGAGGTGGGGTGTACCAGGAAGGAGGAGGATGGGGTGAGGTGTGTTTGGGGTGGGGTGTACTTAGTATTTTGGGGAAAATATTAGTAAGGGTAAAATAGAAAATTAGTGTGGGGTGTATCTAGTATTTTGAGGGGTTGAAAATATTGGGGTGGGGTGTACTTAGTAATTGGGTGTACTAAGTAATTTTTGGGGTGTAAATAGCAATCCTCATTGAGAAAATGTATCTATTTTCTTTCTGTACAAACTGTATGTGGGGATGGTCCTGGTCCATTGCAATTTTTACTTGCATATGCGTATGGAAGACTGGATTGATCTAACTTTCAGTAATGGCCATATACAGTATTTGGTTTGATGTACCGTCCATTCATTACGCAAGTCACATTCAATCAGTTTCCTTTAATGTGTATCTGATCTGTTCTCCTCTCAATTAATCTTCGTCGTGCTGCCTTCTGTTTTATTGCATCTGGTTGAATCTACTTACAGGGAATTTCTGTGGCCCCTCTCTGGGATTTTTGCAAGGGTCAGTTTGTTGGTGTGCTCAGTGCATTAGACTTCATCTTAATCCTTAGAGAGGTATGCTGTCATTCCAAAATCTCCTTTCACTACTCTGAAAATGACCTTCATTGTGGCTATTCTTCGTTTAAGTAAATCTCATAGCCTGTGTGGAAGTGGCTTTGTGGTCTTGATTTAATGTAAAAAGATTCTTATTGTTTGAGAGCTCATTACACTTGTTCTAATTTGTTTGATTGTTCTACTTATGCGAAGGTGCCTATGGTTTAAAGTTTCTTTATGGGAATTATAGATTGCTGTATATTAGCATGTTATTAGAGAGCTGAAACCACATGCAAATATTGTTCATCTTGTTTGTTCTCTATTTCGTGGATCCTGAATTGGGATCTCTACTACAGGCTTTTGGAACTCTGTGATATGTTTAGATTTTATCTTTAATTAGATATTCTGCTTTCTCTGAATCTGTTTTCTGATCTTGCTAACTTATTAAGAACTTTATCTAATATAAATTCCAGCTTGGAAATCATGGATCCAACTTAACTGAGGAAGAGCTTGAGACTCACTCTATATCTGCTTGGAAAGAGGGGAAATTACATCTCACGGGACAAATTGATGGCAATGGGACATCGTATTCAAGACGCCTTATAGATGTGAGTATTGCCTGTAATGGTTTGTAATTATAGTTCGCTGCATGAGTTTCTGGCATTTGTCTTTTGAATATGTTTCTTTTTTTTCTTTTCTAAATGTTGTTCATAATGTTGGATGACTGGTAATTTGGATGCAGATAATGACAAATTGGGATATTATACAGTAGTGAGTACAGATATTCTAGGTATCCAACAGATCCAGAAGAGTAGTGATAGAGATCATAATGTTGTGTCCCAATTTCTCGGCCCAGTCTAGGTAGCAAGCATGTGTTTGATTAGATATCACATTACTTAACATGTGATGTCACCCTTTAACCCATCACACGCTTGCCACCTTGATTGGGATGCGTAATCTGGACAAAAAAGTTTTGAACTTCAAAAATTCCATTAAAGTACAGGGGGAGAATTTCTCGTGGGTTTCAGTTCTTTCAGCATCAAGTGTATAGATGATTTGGCTAGTTTTCTTGGTCCAGTTCATAATGCAGCATCCTTATAGCTATATTGGGGGTTTGGATGCCGCAGCTTTATTTTCTTCCACGCCATTTGTGTCCCAAGTGATCTGTTCTTTAAACCCTTCTCTGAAGTGGGATCAATTTGGGGTGGCAATTTCTTTTTAGATATAAGGCTTTTGTTTGGACATAAGTGCTTAACAGGTGGAGCACAAGTGACTTGTTACAAGATTGTAGGGCATGCAAGCTCTCTCTGATTCAAAACAAACCCTGGCAATCTTAAAATTGATTAATGCTTGTGTATTGTGTTTGAAGTCTGCTTCTTTGACTTTCTAAAACTGCTGTAACGTGCAGGCTGGACCATATGATTCTCTGAAAGATGTTGTCTTGAAACTTCTTGGAAACAAGGTTGCCACTGTTCCAATTATTCACTCTTCTTCACAAGATGGTTCATTTCCTCAGCTGCTACATCTGGCTTCTCTGTCTGGAATTCTAAAATGTAAGCGTTTCCTTGGTTTGGTGATTGAGTGCAGATGACTATTACTAATAAATGAGCCTAATTTTCAGGTATTTGCAGGCATTTCAAGCATTCATCTAGCTCGTTGCCAATTCTTCAACAACCAATTTGTTCAATTCCATTTGGTACATGGGTTCCAAAGATTGGGGAATCTAAAGAACAGCCATTTGCAATGCTGAGAGCAAATGCCTCTCTTAGTGATGCCTTGACTATGTTGGTTCAAGGTAACTTCCATTTCGTTGTTTGTTGCTAGAATTCTGGAATTGAAATAACTCAGCTGCTAACCACAAGTTATAACTTTGTTGAAGTTTTTCGTATACCAACTTTTGCTGTAGATGGATAGCGCATCGATTAATTGCATAGATGGATCTAACTTTTTTTATTATCCATTCCTTATATTTTCTTAAAGAAAGGGTGCTAGGGATACTGTTCAATAAGGGTGGTGTCTTTATACTTCTCCCAAGACGAGCCTCTTGTTATCCTGAATTAAATGAAGCATTAACAAAAAGAATATAGTGTCACATGCTTCATCACATCAGCTGCTCCCATATCAAGTTTGATTCAAACAAATAGCAAGTTGCCTGTACAGTGCTTAGTTTTATTTTTTCGTCCTTTCCACTGCAGCTGGAGTTAGTTCAGTACCAATAGTGGATGATAACGACTCATTGTTGGATATATACTGTCGAAGGTAATTTCTGCCTTCTGTATTCTAGGATCACTGATATTCTGTAAACATTTATGCTTTTCGATTACATTACATTTCGGAATGGAAGGTTAAATATGTTTCGTATGCCCTTGACAGTGATATCACTGCCTTGGCCAAGGACAGAGCATATGCCCAAATTCGCCTTGATGAAATGAGTATTCATCAGGTAACAAATATTTATGCTCTTTATATGATCAACATGCACCTTCTTGTTAAGTTTAAGAAAACTAGTTTATGCACGTGGGCACAGCAGAATATTGAGCTTATTATGGAACGAGGAAACTGAATATTAGCTTGTATTACACGTTAATTACGTGATGGATATAAACATCAGAAAATTAGTAAGTGTGAAATGGTTGAAAAGCAAGTTTTCATCGTAACTGGATCCAGAGATGCTTGTCTGACCTATGACAACAACAACAACAACAAAAGCAAAAGAAAAAGAAAAGAATGGAAGGAAGATGATGGTCCTGATGGGAAGTTGAGGCTGGCGATTTCAACCCCTATTGATAACCATAAAAGACATAGTGGGGTTTACTATCTATGTACTAACTTTACGAGGCAAGTGATGCTTTGTTGCCTTAATTTAGTATGTCGTTATACAAAGAGAAGGCACCCTCTTACTTTGGTTTTGTTTTGTTTTTTTTTTTTTGGGGGACTGTTCTTTTATATCTTCTAATAGCCCGATAACTTTTACAGCAAAACTAGAATACTGTCTCTGGATTTTCTTTTGACAAGATTTAACTACCATCTCGTCAGCTTTTGAGTTTCACTACAGCATGTGTTACACGTGCATCACATGTGTCTCAATTCTAGTTCAACAAAAATGCCTTTTCTAGCATACAAGCAGATAGTTGCCACATCAAAAGGTTGAGTTCGTCAACAGAAAGTTGACTTGCACACATTCCTGTTATATGCTTGCGGACTTAGCGCGAACATTTCTTTCAAATAGGCATTGCAACTGGGGCAAGATGCAAGTTCACCGTATGGCTTCTTCAACGGACAGAGATGTCAGATGTGTTTGAGATCTGATCCTCTACAAAGAGTGATGGAGAAGCTAGCAGTTCCTGGTAAGCCAGCCAAAAGCTTTTAAAAAACACTTCTCAATATTTTCATCAAGTCTTTCCATTAATATTCTTTACGGCTACTTACTTGGTGCATTCCCTGCATATTTCAGGGGTTAGGAGACTCGTAATTGTGGAGGCAGGAAGCAAGCGTGTTGAAGGTGTTATTTCATTGAGTGATGTATTCCGGTTCTTGCTTGGTTAGCTAGAGCGGCCAGCCGCCATGTTATGGAAGTCATGCTAGGGTGGCTTTGGTGAAGATCCATTTGTTCTGTGGCCAATTACCATTTCAGCTAAAAGCTTCTACTGTTGGCTGGGCAAAGCTTCTCAATGTTTTCTCGTCTCTGATTGAATGGGCTTTGAGCTTTGAGCCTCAACCACTTTTACAGCAAACGAGATCAAAGGAAAAAATAAAAAATAATGTAAATTAAGAGGATTCAATTTTCCCCCTGCTATATATATAACGTGATTATTCAAAGTCAACCGTGCTGCTGTAACTGCTACTGTGCTAGTCTCTTGCTGAGTTATTGCTAACAGAGAAGCAGCAAAGAGTTGGGGAAGTTTGTTTATTTCTGGGCTTTAATGTAGGTGGGTTGATAATTCGCGACTCCTGTTTCTTTTCTTAATGTGTTGTAGCATTGTTTAGTTTCTCTCTCTTAGTCTCTGGAACTCTATCTTCTTCCTTTTATCTTCTGGACGTGTCTAGAGAAATTTACTGTCTTGAATATGGATTTTTTTTTTTTTTTTTTTAAATTTTCATCAATGAAGATTGCATGTTCCAACTCCCATGTCTTTGAAATCTGTGTTCCCAAATGGCTCTTTAGTAACCAAAATCCATTGGGAGGGTGGAACTACCAGTGATGCTCGCTAGATCGTAATATGTTGTCACCAATTCAGCTATCATCATTGGAATCTCTAATCTTACCCTAGATCTGTTAATTCTTTCAAATCAAATCCCCTTGTTAATAATCAGATTTGGGGTTTCGCATTCTCAAGTCTTATTCAATGATTTTTTTGGTTTCAAGTATGAGAAATTGCAAACAATGACCATATCTTATTTACTTTCTTTTCTCTTTTTTCCAGTGTTCTAAAACACGTCGCCTAGGATTGCCTAGGCGTTGGGCGCCGGCACTACGCCGCGATTAATGCCAAATTGGACAAAAAGTCACCGGAGAAGATAATTGTCGACTAGGGCACCTAGTCGTCGACTAGTTGGCATCGTCGCCGCCAATGTGCAGCCCTAATTTCATGATTTTACGCTTTTACGGAGAGAAATCAATTACCTGAGGCGTGGGAGACAAAGACGGCCGATGAGAGGGAGAACGCCGGTGAGCTATGTGTCGGTGTGTGAGAGTGAGAGAAAGAGAGAGCGAGAGTGAGAGAGATCAGCTTCATCTGTGAGAGAGAAGCCCTTGAGATCGATCTCATTGTTGCTGCCGTAGTCGAGCTGCTTGCCGTTGTCTGTGAGAGAGGTGAGGAAGAGCTGCTCTCACATGCCGTTGTCTGTGTGATAAGTTTAAGCCTTTAGGGGTCGTTTGGTAGTAAAATCGAATAACATTAATTAGTACTAAAAATAGTACATTATTTTATCCGTAATTATTTTATCTTGGATATAATTATTCGGTGTTTGGTAGACCAAAGATAAAATCTAACGGATAATTGATTGAAAGCCAAGTATTACATCAATTTTTCAAAAATACCCTCAAATTGGATTAGGATAGAAATGACTTGGATTTAATTAAGAGGATTGCTATTTACACCCATGAAATTGCTTAGTACACCCAATTACTAAGTACACCCCCACCCATTATTTTCAATTCCTCAAAAAACTAAGTACACCCCTCCCTAATTTCCTATTATACCCTTAAGAATATTTTTCCCAAAAAATTTAAAATTCTGCTAAGTACACCCCACCCTTCTACAATGGTTTGAAACACCCGCCCGCAAGTAAACTCGCAAACAACGGCAACGGCAACAAGGCAAACAACGGCAAAAGCAAAGGCACGCAAACGGCAACAGCAAAGGCAAACAACAGCAAAACCGTTCACTCCGCATATATTAGTTCTTCATTATCAACAATGGACAAAAACATAAGTGTGAATCTCTTGTCTTTGTATTCTAGGTTAAAATGCTATATATTTATCAATATATGTGTTTAATTTTTGTTAGGTCTTAGTTACATTCCATTTTTTTTTTTGCATATTTGTGTTGAAAAATTACAATTTAAAGGAAGTTTTGTTGTAAAAATTTCATTGTCTTCGCGTGGCCAGTTCGGCACTGGATAGCCGATCAGGAATGGTGGAGTTCGGCAAGGGTACCGAACCCATCTAAGTATGTTCGTCAAGGGTTCCGAACTACTTTGAGACTCTCCGACTAGGGTACCGAACATACTGAATTATGTCCGGCTAGGGTACCGAACATACTTAGATTTGTCCGGCTAGGGTGCCGAACAGTGTTATTATTATTTCTTTTTCTTAACCTTTGATGATCTAATACAGATTTAATATGTGCAGAAATCAATACATATAGGAGAAGAAGACATACCGCTTTAGCTAGGGCTGACAGACAAAGACAACAACGAGAACAACATGCACAACAATAAGAAGAACAGCTACAAGAACTACTACTACAACAGCAACTATAGCAGCAACAACAAGTACTTCTACAACAACAACAACAACAACAACAACATGAGTATGAAAGAGGAGGCGGTGTTGAGGATGAGGAGGAGGATGAAGAAGAAGAGACATTTGTCCCATTTCCTAGTGGGCCACAAGTTCCATCGCTGCTCACGACCTTCAATGATCATGTAGCGGCATGTATCTGGAATGGGGAAGAGCGAGCATTGTTGAAATGTTTGAATCACACTACCAAACAGGAAGAGTGGGCAATTCGTAATAACTATAGTGAAATAATGAAAAAATTTGTCAATAGCTCGGGGCTTAATGTGTCATCCAAATGCTCGTATGCAGAAGTGGATAAAGTACTGGTGTCGGCATTTGTGGAACGGTGGCATCCAGAGACGAATACTTTCCACATGCCCTTTGGAGAGATGACAATTACACTTGATAATGTGTATTGTCTTACAGGACTGAGTGTGACTGGGCAACCACTGTTTTCGAGGTGGAGTGTGGCGTATACACCTCTTGCCAATTTGTTAGGAGTGCATGTCTCTGAAGCGATCGTTGGGATGCATGGTGCTAGAGGGCCATCAATAAAGTTAGAGTGGCTTCGTGAGAGATTCTAGGAAGAGGGTACATCTGATGATCCTTTTGCATGTGCTCGTTCAGCCAGAGCATATCTGTTGTACACTATTGGTTGCACTCTTTTCGCTGACAAGAGTGGGACACGGGTGAACACGAGCTACTAAGAGTTTTTGGATGATCTGACCAGCGTAGATATGTATGTCTGGGGGGCTGCAACTCTTGCGTATCTGTATAGACAGCTAGGGCAAGCATCCCGAGCTGAGACAAAGCAGATGGCTGGATATTCGACGTTATTGGAGGTAACATATTTGTATTTCCACTTCATTACATTCAAACATTAGAGAAAGTCATATGTTATGGAACCATAGTATATTTGATAGATGTTGTGTTTTATTGCATGTAGGCTTGGATATACGAGCATTTTCCTGCTTTTAGGCCTCCATATAGATCAAATTACAAGATTCAATACCCACTTACAATGAGGTGGTTACCACAAGGAAAAGTTGGAGCATCTATGCAAAAATTGATCAAATACCGAGAGCGTCTTGACATCCTTAGGGCCAATGATGTGAGTGCTATTTAATTTAGTTTTCTTTTTATTTTATAACACATATATGTTAAATTAATTTTCTTTGGTTATTGTAGGTAATTTGGATTCCGTATACGGGTCTTTTTAGGGATTTACATCCATTTCCCTCAGTTTCGTTATATCACGGATGCTTAGTGGCGTGCTCTGTTGTGGAACCATACCATCCGGACCGAGTTCTTAGACAATTCGGTTATGTTCAGACGAT
Source organism: Platycodon grandiflorus (assembly GCA_016624345.1). NCBI lineage: Eukaryota > Viridiplantae > Streptophyta > Magnoliopsida > Asterales > Campanulaceae > Platycodon > Platycodon grandiflorus. The sequence continues at coordinate 15,085,073 of CM028365.1, read as the reverse complement.
TCCATGTACACCGATCGCTGCTGATGTTCATGTGAGATGGGAAAAAAAGAGTTTGTCTACCCTCCTGCCCCTTGTACCATACTTTAATGTTTGGGATAGTCACGTCCTATCTACTGATCGTCTTGGTAATATTGCCCAACTACCATGGGATTGTGCTCCTGACTATATGCAGTGGAACAATGCACATTCACATTCGTTGGTTCAAAACCCCGAGAGACGGTCCCCCCAGTTTACCGTGACATCTCCAGCTCGAGTACCTGACGCATGGGAGATGGTTACGTCTGTACGGAATTTAGTACAACCTCCAGTGCAGAGATGGAGGTTAGGTGATCGGGCGATGACAGCGGATGAATTGGCTGATGTATTGGACAGAACTTATATGATAGTAGGAGGTCCAGATAATGCGGGACCTTCTACTTTCAGGCGAGACGAGGCGGGTCCATCTACTTCCGAGCGAGACGAGGCGGGTCCATCTCATGGCGGGACTCGTCGTAGGAGATGAGGAAATTGATTAACTTTTTATATAACTATTTATGTACAACTCTTTATGTAACTTTTTACGAGAATTGATTAAATTGTAGCTTTTTATGTAACTTTTTATGTTATGTTATGTTAGCGTCCCGAGAATGAATGTTAAGTATGATTGGTTCAAACGTATGTCCATAGCATTATGTTAATTTTACAGACGTATGATACCTTATGTTTTGTGATTGATGTAAATATATTTAAGAAAAAAAAATTCAACTATGAACACACTGTTCAGTAGCCATCAACCGAACTTTGCAAAGTGTGTTCGGAAGGGGTGCCGAAAATTTCTCAATGTGTTCGGTACCCCTACCGAACTATTTAGAAGGTGTTCGGTTATGGTGCCGAATCATTCTGAATGTGTTCGGTAGCCCCACCGAACACATTGAGCAAAATTCGGTTGATGGCTACCGAACAGTGTGTTCAAGTTAATTTTTTTTTTCTTAAATATATATACATCAATCACAAAACAAAGTCTTTCCAAACAAACCTAAAAACACCGCAATATTTACATCAAAAATAACTATTTTACAATACCAATATTTCTTACAAAACAAAGTTTAGTTTACATTGACGACAGTATCTTTACTATCTGTGGTGCGACTGTTTCCATCAATACTACCATCGTACATATCTAGTTGAACTCTAAAAATATCCTTCCACCCAGCTGCACATTCTTCACGATTCGGTTCCCAGTATGTTGTCACCGGAGGCAATGGGGCGCCTTCGCGCAAGAACACCTTCAATTGAAATACATATATGTCATGACTTGCAATATAAAGTATTGTTATAATATAAATTACACATTAGATAAATAGATGTGTGTGTACCTGAATATAATGGTCTCTGTTCACACAACCGGTACATATCAATTTTGGATTGGATGGGGGTTCGGTTCTCAAAGGTAGGTACATGATTGACATTCTCTTATCTAAACTAACATAGACAACATTATAGAATGATGCAATCAAGTAACCCATATATGGGTTACAAAACCAATATTTCTTCGGTGCAGTCACCTCGTAGTAGTCGAGACTTTTCAATACCTTATCAACCATACCATGCTCGTTGAAAACCTATGTGTAGAACTCTATGTGGGTCGACAACTCATGGTGGAGGTCTCCTCGAACCCTACCCCAATCATCTTCTTTATATCCAACTAATTCAGCTACGGCGCGAAAACCACAATGCCCATCACCAAGAACATTCTTAGTGTCTTCAATAAAGTTTTTAAATTTTGATGGTAGTAGATGAATATAACCAATCGAAGTTGCAGCTCGGGTGGTTCGGCGGACAACCTATTGAAAAAAGATAAATTGACGTCAATATACTTTATGAAAACTAATATTAAATATGACTAATTAATTAAATATAAAAAATTAAAAATATTTACCGAAATCTTTGTCTTGGTGGTCGTGAATGTAGGACGTTTAGATGATGGACCAACCTCGTAGGTTACGAGTGGTTCTTCAGCCGGCGAACAACTATCTTGATCAATGGACTCCACATACTCAATGAGTCATTTTAACTTCTAGTTCCTCTCTCACACCAACAACCTTATCTCCCTTAGGTGGTATCATATCTAATTTTCTCCAAAATGAATCAACCTTTTCAAGGGGAATTGGTGTGTTCGATCTCACATACTCAGAAATCTCATAACGACATGGCAATCCGCAAGTCTTTCTCAATGAACACCCACACAACAGAGGGTCTACAGGATCTTCACCGATTCCACTCATTTATTCATAAATCTTGTTCAATGCATGTATTGACACCATACCTCGCAGAGACATAAATACAATTGATTTGTATTTATGTTGAACTACATTGTTGCTCTTCTCAAATGATTGCTTTATTGCATTGTGTGATGTCTCAATGAGCGTGTGAATCTGATGCCAACATGTATCGAAGTTACCCTGGCTGGATCCGAGCTGTCTTTTCAACGCTGCATGATGGTTCTCCACCCTGAAATCAGAAATCCATTGGTTCAAAGCACATCTTTATCTAAGACATATAGAAATCAATATACATTGAAGTGAATATACCTGTTTGTTGTGGTGTTGTCAAAATGGATGACGGTATTTGTCCAACAAGCAAAAAATCTCTCCTTGTACGGCACTATCCAATGCTCAATGACGTACTTCAAAGCAGATGGATATTCTTTGAAGTTTGATTGCAGGCTGCTAAGGAACTGATCGAACTCTAACTCAGTATCTGCGACCACTAAAACATTCCAAGCTGCAATAAACGAATCCCACATCTCCTTTTTTTCGAAAAATTTTCTTGCAATTTGCCAAAACATTCTTATTAATATGCCACCGACAAAGAAAATATCTCGAAGAGGGAAAAGTGTGCTCAAGTGCATTCATCAAACCCTTTTCTCTATCAGTAACAATTACACTGGGTAGCTCAGATTGATGCATCAAGGATTTCAATATTGTGCACGCCCACGTATAGTTGTCTTCCTTCTCAGACTCCAAATAAACGGCTGCAATAGAGAAAGTCATATGTGTCGACGTCACACCAACAATCTCCAACAAAGGTAACTTGTACCTATTTGTATGGTAAGTGCAATCCATAAAGATGACCTTCAGAAAACACTTCAATAAATCAACGCTTGTTAGGTGAGCAAAGAAAAGATCCTTTACAGTATTAGTCTTCTCGCAGCGCCGATCATGATATAAATACCCATACTTCTTCAATTTAAACATAAGTTGTTGCATTTTCGATCGGCCATCACTCTCAGTAACTTTACTCTTCGTACGAGCATTGTAGATCGTCTTTATTGTGGACTTATTCTGTTCAAATTTTTGTTTTAAACCAAACAAAATGTCTTTCGGTTTACCATTGTTGTGTGACAAATCAACTACATATTCCTCCTCTTCCACTGATAATCGACCAGCATATGAGTGGCCTTCTAAGTATTCCGCAGTTGGATGATTGTGCACACCACATTGAATCTCCAATTGCCATTGATTATCAGATAATTGCTTCCCCCTCAAACGAAAAGGACATCCACACTTCTTCGTACCAGTTTCTCTCTTCCTTTTTCGTTTACTCACATTAGCATTAGCCTCTTCGACATTTTCTGATGCTGATGGTAGTGCCTCAACCTTTTTCTTTTCACGGTAATGGCCACTACGTTCACAAGTCATCAACATCCAAGCCCTTTTGCAACTAGCTGTACCACTGTCCGACCTGCTGATTATTATCACAATGTCATACTCCTATCCCCTAGCGCGCACCCAATCAAACATAACCTCACGAGATGAAAACAATTCATGCGTCGTGAACACTTCTGTGAAATCCAACACAATATCTTCAACATTGTTTTCAACTCCAGGTTCATAAGGAATGATTTGGTTTTCTTCAGGGCCAATCACACTGCCCTCTGAAAACAACGTATTTGAATCCTGTTAACAATTACAATAACAAAACTTAATAAGCAAATAACATACATACTGTTCGGTAGGGAACCATGGAACATTATTTGAAAAGTTTGGTACCCCATGCCGATCATAATGAAAACAGTTCGGTAACGCTGCCGAGCATTAGAGTTACAGTTCGGTACCCCTGCCAAGCTATTTGATGAAATTTCAGTGGGAACCAGCCAAATTAACTTCAAAATGTTCGGTGGGGTTGCTGAACAGTCCTTATATTGTTCCATGGTTCCCTACCGAAAAACCTTTGTGATGTTCTATAGTCTATTGCCGAACACGATTACCCAGTTAACTCCAAAAAAATTGAAGAAAATTAAAATTAAAGACATGAAATGAGATGAAATACTTACACAATTGGTCCCTTTGACTTGTTTTTCCTTTATTAGCAGCAATGTGGATGTATTTTTGAAATTTAGGGTTTGAAGTATGATGGAAGTTGGAAGAAAATGAGTTTGGAAGAAGAGAGTTTTGAGATTATGAATTGAGAGGGATGAAGAAGGGTGTACTTAAAAATCTTAGGAGGTGGGTGTACTAAGTGCTATTGAAATTAGATAAAAAAGAGGTGGGGTGTACTTAGTAACAATAAGGGTATTTAAGTCTAAATTTATAATGGCATTTTAGTAATTTTTGTTAGAGATGTACTAAACAATTTCATGGTGTAAATAGCAACTCTCATTAAGATTAATTTTAGGGAATTGCTATTCCAACCCCCAAAAATGCTAAGTATACCCATTTACTTAGTTCACCCCCCCTTCAAACATTATACCACCTATATTACTAAGTATACCCCCATTTTTTTTCCTATTTTACCCTTTAACAACCCATTTTTTTCCAATTCAACTTCAACCCATCTCTTTCTCCTCCTTTAGTTGGAAATTGCTATTCCAACTGTTCTTCTTCTTCGAATTGGACAACCATGACAATGATTAATCCTCTCCCAAACAAATCCCAATCCCAATCCAAATCTCATACAAACCCTAACTAGCAGAGGCTGGTGTTTTGGAGACATTGATCAAGTCAAAGCCCTAATTTCAATCCAATTAGCTATACATGGAGACTCTGCACTGTTGATTTTATCGAATCGGAACTCTGCAACCTGGACTTGCGATCCCATCTCTTGAAACACACATTTTTTAAGAATTGCTATTTAACAACCCATTTTTTCCTATTGCTTTCTTGAAACACACATTTTGGTTAAATTTTTTAATAATTTTTTAAATTTTTTTTGAGGAAACTGCGAAGTGTGCGGCACCCCCCGGCTGCACACCCTAAGGAATGTGCGGCACTGGTCCGCCGCACATACCTTAGGGCGTGCGGCCGGGGGTGCCGCACAGTATCTTAGGGTTCTTAAAAATTTTAAGGGTAATGTAATCTTTTAAAATTGTGGCAATTTTGTAATAATGGTAAGGGGGTATACACAGCAAAATGGGGGTGGGAATAGCACTGCTCTTAATTTTACTTGTGTTCTTTGCTCCAAAACCACTGTTGTCATTTGTTCAACAGGATTGACCAAGAAGATGGTGTAATTTATCACAAGTACTTATATCATATGGGTTATCACATGGATCTTCTGAATGGAACTCCATTGGATGTGAGAATCTCTTCCAATTTTGATCCTGTGAATAGTCCTTATGAATGATCAGAGAATTTCTTTATCCAGTCTCTCTATCTCAGTTGACGTCTTTCTTCTCCCTCATTTTGAGTCCCACCCCGTTCTTTCTTTTTCGGAATCACTCGCAGTAAGACGGACTAGAATTCGATTGGATGAAGAGTCGAAAGAGTTCGCCGCAGTCTATTCTGAGCTTCTTTCTTCTCCACGTCCATAGCACACCATCATTCATACTTCCTTGGTACACCACTGTTCAAAAGCCCCAAATCAAATTTCAAACCCTAGATTTCAAACCCCAAACTTGATCACCAAAGTATTTCAGAGTTGAGATCTTAAAGTTTGAGAAGAAGGCCTACCTTCATATGGCCGGAGAAGTGCCCAAAATCGAAGGGGAGAGCTAGCCCTCGTCGATCACCCAAATCACCGGTAGGAGCCGTAGAAATTGTGAAAATGAAGCAAAAGAATAGGTTTCATTAGTTGTAGGTGAGAGGGCAGTTAGGGAAAGAGAAAGTAGTCTCGTGCTTTTGTTATCTGGGATTAAATTAGATACGGATAAAGGGGTTATCCGTCAAATCTGATATTTTTATCATTGACAAAAAGTGTTACCAAACATTAGATACGGATAAATTAGTATTATCCAGTTACCAAACGACTCTTAGGTTTTAGCTTTTAACTTTTTAAAATAACATCTTAATTATTTAAGTTATTAAGTATTTCCCTGCTCAAGTTATTAAAAATATTTCCCCCTTTTCTCAAGTTATTAAAATATTTTTCTTCTCCTATCTACTTTAAAAAGATATTGAATTTAATTTTAATTTTTAACTTTTAAAGATATTAAATTTAATTTTAATTTTTAATCTTGTAAGATGATCATTATTTTTAATTTATTTAGTCATATTTAGTTATTTACTATTGTTACAACAAAAATTTAGTATAAACTTATAGTGTAATTATTATACTTCGATTTCTAGGTCCCTAAGCGCTAAGCCCTGACGCCTAACGATTTTTAAAACACTGCTTTTTTTTCTAGTGAGGGAGAACAGTTTAGGTCCAAGGATTGAAACCCAACATTTTTGGCTAACCATTCTGTTAAAATGTGTTCAAATATAACGTAGACAACCTCGACTTTTCACATGTCTTTTGCCTCTTCTTAATCAAGGAAAATTGGCGCAAGTGATGAAACAAAAGAGCGGCATATCCTCAACCTTTACTCGACCATAGTTTGAAAAAGTTTCATATATTAAAGCACAAAACTTTTCTGAAAGTATTTGACCTTTTGATAATTGTTATATTTGTAGACAGTACAATGATAGATTATCTATCTATCATAGATATACCAGGAGGCCTTCGCTCTGGTCTGGTATTCATAAGTTATCTACTTCTTCCTCCAGTAGATACTCATTTTATTTCTTCTAATTCTCGATAAGTAATGTACAGTATAGTCCGTTGTAATTTTCGTCTTGTTTTCCTTCTCTTGCGGTGCTTCTTCTGATCTTTGATGCAGCCGTTCACCTGCACGATGGTTGGAAAAAAAAAAACTGTTAATTACAAAGTACAAAACACTTGGAACATTGATGCCAATATGACATTAGTGGGGCATGAAGGTATTGTACACTTTGCACAAAAAGTTGTACTGTCCCAACTATTTTCATCTACAGTATCTTTAACCTTTGCTAACGTCCTAATAGAGAAAGGAAAATGTACAAGTTAATTCATCAAACCACAATCATTATTAATTCAACTTCATCCATACAAAAGATTTGTCTACAATATGTTATCATACATGCTAATAATTTACTTAATCCACGGTATAAATAAATAAACAAAATGCACAACAAATATATAATTCACCTCTTACTTCAAAACCGTAAAATGCAATTTCCCACTTTCCCAATAAAATCCGACCTTCTGCCCTACTTTCAGATGACTCCTTGCAACAAATAAGAATTTTCAACTATATAGACGATATTTAACCCCCTCCTTTGATAGCTTAATATCAAACTCCATACGCAAATCGTCATCCCTCACCGTGATATTTATATATATATATATATATATATATATATATATATATATATAGGCTCATTTGCCAATGTTCGTACTTGATCCTGTCTTAAGACACGAATTATATGGAGCAATTCCAAACCCTCAAGTGTAATAGCAGCATCTTCTAAATCATTTTGACTTAAAGTTTTCCTAATTGGATACAGTTTAGGAGTTTGACAGGGACTGTTATCTCCGTTATGGGTGGACGGTTTTTCTGTATAATTAGGTGTCTTACGCATATTGGCAGTCACGTTGGAACTCATATCCTTCCACTATCAACTCAACTGAAAAGAAAATAGAAATGCGTAGGTTTATAACAAACCCGAGTTTATATAATATTTGGTGATGAATACCCGAGCATACAGATTTCTGCAGTAAGCACAGTGGGGGTAGGGGTTGTCAGGAAACAGGCATGGTCGATTTACACATGCCTATCAATTAATATTCAGATCTGATGTCACAAGGAATAAGCTTATAATCTCTAGAATAATTATTCACTAAATTTTGTAATTCCTTGGATTGGATTTACAAAGAACATTTCTCAATAAATATTTACAAACCTGCAATTGCAGCGCATTGTATGGTAATTTTGCAACAAGTAGGCCATGAAGATGAAATCATACTTTACAAGGGTATACATACATAATTGCATTAGACATGCAACGACACATGAATCAAGATAATGGTATTGAATTAAAAAAGAGGTATTTATTGCAAATAATATGTTGGGCAGTCTTAGTGCCAAAGCTTAAAAACATATTCATTTAGTATGTGATCTACATTGCAAAACTGAAATTAATGAAGAGAGTAAAAGAAGAACCTGGACAGATGGAGCTGGAACAAGAGGCTAGATTTGTATTTACAAAGTACACTGTTTAAGATCAGAGTTCTATGTTGGTACAAGTGCGAGTATCTGGGTTTTAACTCTTCCCATGCACATTTGTATCTCTCTATAAATAGGAAGGTTTTGAGAACAATGTGGATGCAAGCTTGTAACAGCCGAATCTAGTATCTGAGCCACATCAGCTGGTGGGTACTGCCGTTCAGTACACATCTGCATGGTGATAAAAATGTCAGTGATTTATTATACAAGTACAAAATACTCAAAAAAGTAAAACTGAAGCTCAGAGATAGAAGTATCAGATAGAAGCCAAGTGATGAACACTTGCTACAAAATTGTAATAAGAAATCATAGGGCGGGCACGAAGAAAGAAATTTTTAAGGTACTATGAGGACAAGATGGGAAGTGAGTATGTGGTGCAAGAGATAGTTGCTTCACAAAGAAATTCCTTGCTAAGAACCAAATGCAATGAAAGAAAATGCTTTGAGTCGAGGATCTATTGAATGACTGATAGATGAATGAGGCAAGAAGAAAGAGGAAGGAGAGAAACAGTTAATATGTTATGCCCTAGTCCATGTGCCCAAAGATAAGCTAAGCATGCAGTGTGGGAAAACTGGAAAGTGGATAGAATAAAGGTCTTTCGTAGAAAGAGGACAGATTATCAGTGTGTTTGGATTTGTGATTTTGGGACCTTTTTTTGCTACAGTAAAAACTCTTGTTCGGATACCTCATTGTTTCCTCCACCCCCCCACCTCCCAGCACCACCATTTCTAAATTAATGAAAAGTCAAAGGTGATATCATTTTCATATGTGGCACACTTGCACATGTTTGAGAATCAGCTGCCAGCGCACATGATGTTGGACATTTTTTTTCTTCATAAACACGGTAGTATGGTACACTAAAGTAGTTCTTATTACACTAACACCCATGATTTCTTCAATGAAATTACAATAATGGCCTTCATATTTGAATTTAGTGTCTATTTTTTTAAAAGAATTGTCCCAAAATGAGTGACCATTTATGAAGTTACTAAATTCACCTTTGCCCTCTATATGTCCTAATGTGGACTTGCAAATCCATAATGTAGACATTGAGGGTAATTCTGTATGTGTGCTATTAAAATTGTTTAAAAGTCAACGTCCTTTATCTATATGAAAACTGAAAAGACAACACTCATTTTGGGATGCTGGGAGCAACACTCAAGTTCAATGCCGTATCCGAATGCACCCAATATATCTAGTGTCATAGAAATGTGCGAGAAAAGGATACACAAACCATTTAAGCAGATGACGATTGGAAGAACAATTGTAAATGACTAAAGTGACAGGCTACTATGCTTTAATATTGACACTAAGGAATTCCAAGGAAACTAAACCGTTGGGGAGAATTAAAGGATAAACAAGAAATTGAAGAAAAAAATAAAATCAACAACTCCAACTTACCTGTATCATGAGCCAAGTAGCAACACAGGAAGTGATAAGCTCAGATGGAATTTGTGCTCCCATTCCGTCAGATTCATGCCGCTGCTTAGGATAAGATGCATGACCATTGAGTAACGGATCTGTCTTCAATTTCAACTGAGATTTATAAGCCAAGCCAACATTGACTTGATCTGAAGATCGAATGATTGATGACCCATAATCTGGTGGAGACTTACACCTATCCAAAGAATCTAAAGCCTCTACCACATTTGCAAAAGCATTTTGCCCCACCTTTAGTTTAGACATGGCCTGACATTTTCATCGAGACGAATGTAAATTAGTCTAGATGCTTGGTTTACGAGAATATGGAAGTAAAATACCTATAGCAAAAAATCTGAAAAATAAACCTGTTATTATCAAGAACTAGTCAATTCAGGCAACATGATAGAAGATATCCAACTTGGATTATTGATTGTTTAAGATCCATAAAACTGAATGCCGATAAAATGAAACATCATATTCTTTCTTACATGGAGACACAAGTAGGAGTGAAATAAGGACATCTGGATAGGGACTAAAAATATATTCTGTGACTGCAATATTATTAGTTTATTTACCATCTAGATTAATGAAGCTCAAATGGAAGACTCTAATAACCTAGTGATTTTACGCTTATTATGAACCAAAACAACAATCACAACTATCTGTCACCTCCTGGATAGCAGGCCACATAATATTATTTCCTATAATTCTTGGTCCAGAAAAAGATATGGAACATTTATTGGAACACGTTCATCGTGTAACTAGTAGGAACCATCCAATATCAAGAGCGCAATGGTTCCGGCGAAAAATTTGGTCATGAAACACAATGATACTGTCATATTATCTCTGGAAAAAGAACTCTTTCAGATAGGAGTTTTCCATTAAGTTCAGGGAAGAAAAGGGCTACAGAATGAACCCTACGAAAACCTTTAAAACAAAAGGGGAGAGAGAGAGACGCAAGCTTCCAAGTTTTAGTACCTGAATGGCAGTATGTACCATTGCCTGTGCTTCAAGTTTCGAATTATTGACAGTTCCAACTACATTAGATCCTAATTCTTGATTGTTAACTGAAGAGTTGTCAAGAGATTTTATGGGGCCAACAAGACCACTGGAACTTGCAGGAGGCTTCAGCCAAGGAGGCAAGGAGTTTGCTGGGTAAGTATTACGTTGCCTCAAATTAAGCAGCGCAGATGAAACCTGAAAGGAAATTCCAATAGTAATTAGTGGTTAGATTGAAAAGTGAATTGACGAGCTAAACTGTATCAAAGAATATGAGTTCACGGAAGCCACATGCCTGGTCACTGGCTTCCTTTAGCTGTAACAGTACCATAGCATATTGCTGTTTGAAGTTCTCAGAGCTCTTTATGGAGCTGTCTCCGTTATCTTTGTTCTTCAGCAGATTGTCATTTACTAGCTTAAGCTCCATCAATTTTGCTTCCTTAAGTTCAAAAAGAACACATTAGTTGGAGGCAACACACATGAAGTAAACGAGTTAAACAAAACTAATAATTAAGTGAAACACTCAATGCTCCAAGGCATCTCAAGAAACCATAAGCCACAGCCATCTGGACCATAAATGTTTTATAAAGAAAATAGTAATCTTGCCGAACTTCATAGCAACTATTCAAGCTGCTCAGTTGACTTATCTAACATGGAAAGATATACAGCTCAAGAGTTATCAGCTGGTGATCAGATAACCTATGCAATATATTGGATTATTCATTGTTAATTGATAGCGCAGATATACACATATTCGACACTGTTTGAAAGGATTCATTCACCAAAATTTGTGCTAATCCTAACCCAATTTAATGAAATGTCCATCTATTTCATCCTGTGGAAATAGCCATGTAACTGGAAATAAAGACAAAAAATAGGTAAAGACTGCATTGTATGTTGCCATTTTTCAAGGAGATACTACTGAAAAGTTCCTGAGCGATTGAATTCAATATATGGAATAATACATGAAAATTACAGGTGATATAGTAAGGAAGAGAACATCCACACAAAGCATGCTTCAATACAACAAGATAAGAATTATTTAGTGAATAAACCTCCAACTCCAAGCCTCAATTACTAATAGCATTTCCAAAACCTTAATTTCAATTCTATATTACTGTTACATAATGAAATGAAATAATTAATTAATAGAACTGCTCTGACCTTTTTATCCAGAGCTCGAGTCAGCTCAGAAAGGGCATGTATATCAGTTTCTCTTGCATGAATTTGTGCAACTGAAAAGGGCTGACCATAAGCTGCATATTGTGCATTAACAATGTTTGCTGCTTTAGCTGGTGTAGAACAGGTCGTATCTCCCTGAACGAATATTAAATGCTTAGCTTCAATTAGAGCAGTTATAAGTTTCACAGTTGTAACATGTGAGGGTAAAACCTTCAAGAAAGCTATTCAGTTACAATATCACATACAGATGAACTCTAGTTAGAGACAACATGCACAACTCGGTTGACTGCAATAACTACTTCAATATTTCTTCAATACTAATTCCATGAAGGATTGACGAAGGATACATGTGTGTTGACAACAGAGGAAAAGTCAATATATGTAATTCTTTCACTTCATAGAGACCAAAGAATCACAAAACATTGCACCACCATAAAAACGGTTAATCCTCACCAGCTTGAAAGTCCCAAAAATAACTGAGAAACAAGGGCATGAACAAAGAGGGACACACACAAAGCTCCTCAAAGAGCATGTTCCGATAAAACCCAGCAGTGAGTGAATGGAAGAAAAGATATGTTTCTGGAGCCAAACAAAGACACGCATGTCCATGTCTTATTGTACGCATTTGGAAGCACTTCATACAGTAGTATATTGTGTTCTATATTATTTCTTAATCTAGTTAGTAAAATAATTGAAACCACTACTGCAACTAGCAGTTTCATTCAGAAGCAAGTTGCATTTTGGCATTACCTCTTTTCATCCTTCATGTTTAGCATCTACCTATTTTGTAGGCAATGTTACCTTCAAGACAGGTCTTGGTTCACATAACAAGGGTGGAATGCAGTTATATCAAATGCTATAAAACGAGCAAACTAGAGTACTTCACATAAAAAATTTAGTTCGACTCCGTTGTGGTATTTATAAATGGAGGAGCGCTTTTCCTTGAAAAAGTAAATGATTACATGTTTGTCATTTCAAACACAATCTTGTAATGGGTGTGAAGTTTGAGCATCCTATATAAAATATATTCATATATATGCTACTAAAAGACCAAAAAAAAAACATATACTTTGCACAGCTAAATGTATACCATATTTCCTAAACCTCATGTAAGCACAAGTTTTCAGGATGGTAGCAATTATTCAACCAGCACACGGAATCCCACAAGTTCAAATCTACAAATTCCAGCTATAGATACATAACTAATTACAACAAGAAAGAGAACTCAGGAAAGCGAATCGTAAGGAATTATAATTATCAAGTTTTCAAATTAATTTTTCAATTTTTTATGGCAACTAACCTTTCCCTGCCTTAATGAAGTTTCTGCTGAACTCTGGACATTTCCCAGAAGATCTGTTGGAACATGCACCATGGACCCTCCAACAGCTGATTGTCTGGGTCCTAGCCCTCTGGAGTTCACAAAAGATCTAGCAACTGCTCCGTGTTGTCTCCTAATAGCCTCTGGCATATTACCCAATGGATCTGAGGGCATACAATCAATATCCTGGAATGGAACATCAATTTTGAAGCATAAATTAATTCCAAATAAAATCACATTTTGACAGCACAATGAAGTAAGATTTAATCTATTATGAAATGACACAATATCAACGCTAGTGATTAAGCAGAAAAAATGTGAAAGCAATAGAAAGAAATAAAGGAACATCAATCACGTGTAAGGCTACCATAAACCAAGCTGTTCGTGAATCCAGCTTGTTTAGAGCCCAATCGAGCGTGGTTCATAAACCCTTTGAACCAATCATATATTTTCAGGTCTGTTTATAGCATAGCTTGTAGATGGTGCAGCTGTATCAAGTAGGCTGGTTCACATGGCTTTCCTAGCTTCCTTTGTACTTTCATTGCATGCTTCTTTATAATTAGTGGGGTTCGATATACTTTTCATTTTTAACAGATGATTGAAAATTTTACATTAATTTTAAAACCAACTTGGATCCTGAAAAGATCAACACACTTAAATGATCGTGAACTGACCAGCATCCGCAAGCCAGGTTGAGTTTCTCCAAGTAAATAGCATATCTAAACCAAATATTCAACAAAAAATCATCCACCGAAATACTCATCATGTTTCAGTAAGTGCGCAGACACTTCAAGAAAACATTGAGAAGAATTTAGAGAAAACTAGGTTAAAAACTTCTACGGAGAAAGATCCCTAACAAAGCTGAATGTGCAGTGCATCAGTTTACTTTAAGCCAACTCACAGAGGATCAAAGTTAGAGATATCTTCCAAGCTGATAATATAGAGAGAAACCCAAACAATAACCAAGAACATCTTACCGTGACAATTTCAACCCCTAACTCAGGACGGTCAAACTGAATCCTGCACTTGTCATGATCAACTGTGAGCACACTTCCATCATGAACTTCTCTTGATTTTGGATGAATAGCAATCACACGTTGACCAACTGATAATGGTCGTGCTAAGTCTGTCGGTAATCCTTCCTTAACGCCAGTTCGAAGTTCAGTATAACGCTCTCGAACTGATTGCCGATACTGTTTAAGCTTCTCCATCTCTTCACGCAAGAAATTCTCCGAGAACCTCCGAGGCTTGCCAAGGGAGCTAAATAAAGTAAATCAGCCTTAAGAATTTTTTTTAAGAACAATTGCAAAAAGTATGGACACAAAAAAGGTGAGCAGCAAGTAAAGTAAATACCTTCTTATGACACCCCACTCAACATGAGTTAGTCTCGGTATATGACCCAGTCCGACATGATGTAAGTACTCCACAAATTCCCCCTTAGCAAACCATGGGTAATCAATTGCACTATAGAACCACTCGAAGGTGCACCATCTACGTACCTTATAAGACGAGAGGCAACAAGAAACCTTATCCTGCATATTTTTAGGTTCAGTTACTACATCCTTACAACCTAAGATGATGGAGTTAAAAATTACATGTAGAAGTATACTGATTTACCTTTAGGTAGAATGACCCATCCTGAACTGTAGAGAGCTTATCAAGCCGTTCTTTTGAAATAAACTCAGGCAACTTCACCTCATTCCGAATTGATATTATCTTTAGATCCATCTTACGCCTACTCCTCCGTTTGGCTGGTAAGCCAGCATCACCTGATGTTGGAGAAAGTGCAGTTGATACTGCTGAATCTGCTTCTTTTCTTATCGTATCACTAATTGTAGAAGAATACTCGCCATCCCCCACTGATTTTGATTGTTTAGAAGGAGAAAAATCTTGACTAGCACATATGACTTTGTTCACAAGATTTTCCTCTTCTTTGGTAAAGGCCTGAAAACAGTGCACAAGCTAATGAAGGAATATCATGGCAACAAAACTGGAAGCAAGAAAACTTCATTTCTGAATCTCATAAAAATGTGGAAGAAGATGATATCTTCCCCTACGATTTGATTAAAATAGACAGAGAGGGTTTAGCAGTGTAATTTCTCCAGTAATCCTATTTAAATATAAATGTACTCATCAGACATTAATAATTGATGCAGATGTGTCTTGCAGCTTTTGCTTATTGGAACATCAGTATTTCACTATTTTGTCTACCAGTTTCTCAAATAAACTTTAATGAAAAACAAGTAACTCTATGATAAAATTCTGAACAGCTAATGGCTCTGAAGCTTAAAGCTAAGAGGCAGAACCACAGAGAGCTCCATAATGTATATGATGCCCTATGAGTAGATATTCAAGTTGAATAAAAACAAGCGAACCATTACCTCACCTTATTCCATATGTCCTGATTGGAAGGTGGGAGTAGACAGGGAGAAGACACAAACCTTAATCTTTATAAACTGTTCTCAAACTTGAACATCATCATACTGGAAAACCCAAGCATCTCCTATGGATGAGCGCAATAACACTTAGTAGAAAAGAAAAAGTATCAAAAGAGATTTTCCATCCCAGTATTCGATATTTCCTTGAAAAGACGCTCACAGATACATTTAAAATGGAGATCAAGCCATTGCTAATGTCTGGCTGGCCAGAAAGTGCAACCAATCAAAAAAGCAGCACTTTTTATTCTACCAAATTATTCACCCCACATCAACATAAGATATCTGTTAGTATTAGAAAAAGATGTTATGCAACAGTAAACGCGTCTGATGTACACAGCGTAAGACTGCCAGGAGCAAGAGTACAAAACACTAATCTTACACATGTTCTCAATATATGCCAAAGACAACAACATCACTGCAAGTTACAGCGTTCAATGGAAGGAAGTCAGCCTTAACTACTCTACATAAATCAAACTAGTAAAAGATGCCAAATGAAACTAGCAAGAGTATCCCCAAACTAGCCTAACAATAAGATGTATCTTTCTGGCCAAAGGTGGCACCAATTAAAAATGTCCAGAGACGTGAAGCAGACAGGATATGTAAAGTAGTGTGCACGGGGTGTTATAACAAACCCAAAGGCCCAATCAAAGAAGAAATAATTCTACGCCTACGGAAAAGAAATTTGTAGATCCTAGTTTCCAGAAAACAATGGTGATAACAAGAAAAATATTTCAATAAAGAAGTTTTGCTTACACCAGTCTTCAGAGGTTTGTTTACACCAGAACCGGTATCATCACAAACTTTTGATTTCTGCATTTCATTAAAAAATTTACTGTCACTTTAACCCACAAAGAAAATGCAGGCCCTGTAAAGCAACTATAAAAAAAGAAGACCTAATAAAGAGGAAATTGGACACACAATTGAAAATTTCTTGATTCACCACACTTGCCTTAAAAGATGAAGGATTGCGTTTCCTTTTCCATGATTTATTGGTAGATTGTGCTTGCTGCCTTCTTTCAGACAAAACTTTACAATGAGCTCTCGATTCCCTCCCTAGTTTATTTTGCTCAGATGTACAAGTGTCTACTCCAGAAAATGTGTCAAGTACTTTTTCTCGAATAGCCAAGATATTATTTTTGTTTCTTTGGGGGCTAGTAGAACTAGCTTTCAGAACAATTGGCCTCTCAGTTAGATCAGTTGGTATATCCTCGTTCGACAGCATCAATGGTTCTACACACATCACATGAAATGAACCAGAGGTATCAGACACTCTGGACTTGATCCAAACCCATAGACACCCACCCCACGATGTCCCGGTGACAAGGGAAAGGGAAAATACTACAAAATACAAATTAAAGCTTACATGGACCAAAAATTTAGGCTTGCATGTGTGTGTACGTGTACACATGCACGTGTGTCTTGATGTATTTGGAAGGAGGGACTCTCAGCATTAAATTTATATTGATGTAAGTTACCATGAAGGGATCAAAAGGCAATGAGTTAATATTGATCATTCAGTTGCATAAAAACTATTTCATGTAGCTGGAAAGGCATTTTGATATGCCCGGAAAAAATTGAAGGAAAAAAAAAAAGAGGAACAACTCTTTCTAAATAAGCAAGGCAATGATGAGAGAAATTCAAAATACATAATTGCCCAAGTCCAAAGGTAGTTGGGTGTAGAGCTTTAGTGAGATGAGTTTGATTTTACTACTTTGAAGTTCATATTAACAGCAAAAAAAGGCAAATGCGGCTTTTATAGGACAATCAGCCATGCTTTAGAAGGTACAAATAAAACAGTTCAGGTTCAGTGTTCTCTACTTCATTAGTAGTATATGTGCCCATCTACACATGCTAATGGAGAATAATAATTCCAGAGTTATTTTGTGGCTCTAGGGAATATGGACTAGCTGGAGCGGTAGTTAGTTTCACAATACTGCACTTAAACATTTAAGTTACTTTTTACAGCCATAGAGTTAAAATTTACAATCCAAATTTTGGTATGAGAACTGCAGACCAAAGGTATGGAAACAATCACTCCGTGCCTGCAGGGTTAAGGCTGAGTAGATTAGACCCTTCCCAGTAAGGGGAGAACCACAAGTAATTGGGACAAAGGAATCATGTGACAGACCCCAAGCAAATGGAAGAAAGGCTCAGTTGAGCTAAGCTTAAAAAATATGACAAGAAAGAAAATAAAAGCCAAGTCATACATAAGTGGAGTGCAGCACTCCTTAAAAATGAGCGACTTCCCCAAGGCGTCTGTCAGCCAGTACGTTTTCTATATCTCAACTTCAATCTTCAAGCTGGGACAAGGAAAACATCCATTGCCCTTTAACCAACTTACACCAAGAAACACCATATGTGGCGAGTCATGCAATGAAGTGATGCGAATATGGTACTCCCTCCATTCCAAAATAAGTGTCTCCTATTGACTTTACACGGGATTTAAGAAAGGGGTTGACTCTATGTAATTTTCCTTAATGCCTCCCTTAGTGGTGTAAAATCAATGGGTCCCACTTCATTTTTCATCTCACAATTGATAGGGGTATTACAGCCAATTTGCTTAAGATGTCTTTCTAAAAACGGAAAGGGGGGACACTTATTTTTGGAATGTCACAAAATAGAATAGGAGACACTTATTTTGGAACGGAAGGAGTGCAAGAAATCAACCTTACAGGTGAAAAGACCAGAAAGTAAAAGATGCAAAACACAATTCATGGCACCAAAAAACAGACAATACAAAAAGTACACCAACTTTTCATAAAAAAGTGAAATGCAAGCAAGGAAGCAGAACAAACACAGAACCATGGACATGCCCACAGAGAATTAAGAGATGAAACTTGGATGCATCTAGTGTTTACCAGATTCAACTTTAGATGCTGGCATCGTCAGTGACAAGTCAGCCAACGTCTGCAGAGCCTCCAATTCAGAACTATCATCTGCACAAAGAAAATGAGGTAGTTAAACAAATTGATCACAGAGCTGCAAATAGAAGAAAATGAACTTACAAAACACTCAAAGCATGTTTCCCAAAATTCAGTACTGGTTGTTTAATATCTTTACTTTTTTTTAGGGCTGATTGCAGTTAGTACCCCCAAAGCTTATACCAAGTGGTGATTTGGAACAACATTTGGCAGTTTTTAAGGTCCCAAGTTTCACTTTCGGAGCAATTGAGGGTCTCCTTGGAGGTCTGCCAACTTTTTAAAGGGAGATGGTCAGATATGTCATTTATCTAGGGTATATCTGTCATTTGATGTGCATGTCTTGCACATGCATTCAATGTGGGATGAGGGTATTTACTATTAAGAACGAAGAACCTCATCTTCAACCTCCAGCCAACCATGGAAAAAGGAAACCAAACTATCTAGCAACAATGAGTTTGATGTTTGGTTTGTTATTGATCAGTCTTTCCTAAATCCTTTGAAGATTACCACAAGGCTTCCTATTGTAATTACATTGTCATGTGCTGGCAAATAAAAGACTGATATATAATGTTAAAGTACCAAAATCTGATGCGGCCCCCTCTATCAAACACATCCTGGTCTACAACTCACTCACTTCATAGAAATTGGCTCAAAAAAGAAAAAAAAGTTGGATCTTGGAGAGGCGGCAGCAAAAGAAGGAATCCTATAAGTTTCAAGGTAGGTAAAAATGGTTCCATGGGCTCAGGAAGGTGTGAGGGTCTGTAACATACCAACAAATTGAGATTCTTTTCTTCTTGGATAGATTTGAATTCAGGATAGTTCGACGTACAAGAGAGATGATGGAGGTGAATTAGGGCTATTTATGGGTTTGTGTGTGTGAGAGAGAGAGAGAGGGGGCGGGGGTTGGGAGGGAAAAGTTGGTGTTTGGTTTTAGGGGTAAGGGTTTAGGATGGACTAGAATGATCTTTAGTGGAGCTTATCTATTGGAATAAGTTTATCCTGATTATTTTGACAGCATTTACTGTACAATGACCTAAATGCCCTTATAGAAGCCATGTGCTTTAGACATGATCAAGTTTCCATCTACAAAGTTATAGACACCAATTAGATCCCCGATTGCAAGAAAAGTGCAACTTGGAACCTATTTTGCGCCAAAGAACCCAAGCCACAAATTACTGTAAACATAATGGTCAGCGCTTAGCCCATCTCTGTCCAATAGATAAGCACCAAAGATTATTGGATAGAGATGAGTTAAGTGCCTACCATGAGGCTTACCCTAACTTGAGACTTGGGTTATTTGGTGCAAAATAGGTTCCAAGTAGTTAGAGCTGTCAAAACGGGCCAGCGGGTTGGGCTGACCCACAACCCACCACTAGGCGGGTTGTGTTGGGCTGACCCACCAAATGAGCGGGCTAAAATATCTCAACCCAACCCAACCCGCCAAAAAAAATCTTAAATAAACTCAATATCTAACAAATTAAAGTAAAAATAAAAAACATATCACAACTATTTTTAATTTCTAATTAATGAAATAAAAAATCAAACAAAAGGCCAAGAAACAATCTAACAAATTAAAGCCAAAAAAGTTAAGGGAATATAACTACACTTCTTAAAAATCAAAGAGTCAAACTAAATTTATATAGTCAAGCAATTTGGCGGGTTAGCCCAACCCAACCCAACCCAACCCGCTTCAACCAGCTAGCGCGGCGGGTTCAACCCGTTTGACCCGCCTCCTAGGTGGGATCAAAATGTATCAACCCAACCCAACCTATTTTGTTGGCGGGTTGGCCTGGCCCAGCGGGTTTAACCCATATTGACAGCTTTACAAGTAGCATTTTTCTTACAATTGAGGGTATAATTGGGTGTCTGGTAGATGGAAACTTGATCATGTCTAAAGCACATGGCTTCCGAAAGAGCATTTAGGGCATTGTATAGTAATTTTGGTCAAAATAATCAAGATAAACTTATTCCAATAGGTAAGCACCACTAACTTGTATTGTAATTGTTGTCCAAACCTCATGTAAGAACTCAGCCCATCTCTATCCAATAATCTTTGCTAAATATTGGCACAATGAAAAGTTCAACATATTGATGGCTTCAGGACGGGAAGGGATGGGATTTGCGTTTCCCGTTCCCACCCCATTATATATTTTTAATTCCCATTTCCATTCTATTCCTGTGATGGGAAATTAAAAGCAATCTCATTCCCATCCCACTACGATTTTTTCATTCTCATTCCCGTCCCACTTGACCAATTGCCAGTTACTTCAGAAAAAATCCTTTTGAGTGAAGATGAAAAATATAATTACATTTTCTAACATAATACTAGCTAACTTTTCATATTACTGAATTACTATCACGTCAACTATTTCTTGGATGTTGTATAGAGATTCATTGGATTAGAATTCTTGGATCTCTATGAGTCCAGAAAAATCTGCAGCAACCTTTATCTTTCCGACAAAAAGACAATAAATTTTATAATGGAAGTGACCACTGAACTTCTTAAAACACTAATAAATAAAATATTTTAATATGTATGTATATATATATATATATATATATATATATATATCAATTGGTTGGGGGTAGAAACGGGATAGGGCGTGGCATTCGCATTCTCGTTGGGAAATAGAAATGCTTTCCCATTCCCACCCCATTCAATTCCTATCCCCCCCCCTTTTTAGGGATGAGATTCCTATTTACCCCGCCCCATTGCCATTACTAGCCAAAGAGATGGTATCCTTGCCTCCCGTTCTTATATCATACCCTATTTCATATCTTAAGCTGGCATTATAAATCCGAATCATGAAATTGAGGGGAAAATAACAAGCCCTATCACATGGATTCTACTATATACCTCCTCAGTATGACAGAAGCATGCTCTAATTTGGAAGTAAATACCGAATAACAACACATAGTTTTCTAAATTCTAGTACCATAATACCCTAGGGACTCCGGAGAAGTCAGACCCCGGAGAAGTCAGACCCTCTCAAATTTATGTTAAAAATTAGCGACGGATAAATATAACTATGACACTTAATAGTGATGGAAAGAAGTTATAAGCAGAAATGTTACATGAACCAAAAGTGAAAATACAAGTAACCTGTTACCCACCAGACCTAATGACGTGAAAGAAATAATATCATAAAGTAGCAAGGAAAATGCAGCAATAAGTATACCTCCAAAGAAGAGTTTCTTGTTCCTCTTTCTTTTACCCAGGGAAGAGCGCTCTAAATTTTCAGTTGCAACCTCAATGTCAACCTTTTTTTCCACAATGCTAAGAGAAATTCCTTCTCCAGTACCAGTACATGCTTCCCGACCATCATCAAACTGGTCAATTCTGACGTTTTCAATCTTTTCTCTCTTTTCATTTATCTTTCTACCTTTCCGATAAACTTCTATTGTACCTACACCTTCATCATCCATGACAGAACTTCCATGTCTGGCATAAATTCCATTCCAAGATCCTCTACTTCCAAAACTGCCTTCAAAATAGTCTTCATCCATCAATGAACCACGAAGTTTAGTCCTGAGGAGCTCTGACTGCAAATGTCATGTCGTATGTAAAGGAAACATGCCAACTAAATAAGTTTCTAGACTTCTGAAATAAATACGAACTGGCAATGGATTAATTTACCTTCTTTCCTTGGCTCTTCAGAGGTGAGGAATTCACATGACCAGTTCTGTATGGTGACTCAGAAATTTGTGGGGAGCCACCACTTTGTGAAGCTTCTGTTAATGCTAATGCAGCCACATGGGCGACCTTCTCATCCGCCTCCATCTTCCGGCCTCTTTTAGAGGATGAGATATAATTTTCACTGCTATCTTTTCTGGAAGAATAGCTAACAGGGATGCGGGGTGTCCTTTTTCGAACAGTACATCCTAAAGTAAATTTGAAATTATCAATGTTTAAATTCAATAAACTTTGCTCACGTTTAAGTTACACATCTATGGTGAAGAAAATGACAATTCATGGTCACAAAATAAAATGGAAAGCAAAGATTAATGTTAAACAAAATAATCATATCATTTGACTTCTCTTAGAAACTCAGCACAAACTAACAACAATTAAGAACTCACCCACTGCTGAGAGCTGAAGCAAAAACTATGTTTTTCTTTTTGGATAAAAATAAACTACTAATCTTTGGTTTTGTTTTATCAGTCTGTAGACCAAAAGTAATTGGGACAAAGCCTGAGTTGAGTTGTTTAGTCTGACTGACATTGATTCAATTTATTCCAGCATGTGTTAATAAAACAAAGAGCAACTTCATTACGCACTTTGTTTGACAAATTGCTGGCATCAGTTGAGTCCAAATATATCAATGCATCCAGTTCAGGTGCTTGATTAGATCCCAATGTGGGAAAGCATCAGAGGGGCCAAAGTTTGAAGCACTCTAATGATTATGTATTTGAAAGAGTAATGAAACCCCCCAACATTCATGATAAAAATGAGCGAAGAATATCACATTATAAGCACTTCTAGAAGTGCAGAAAGAAAATCAATAGAAAGAGTTTGATAAAACCTACCATCAGAGTGCCTCCTCAATAATGATAAACACCCATCATTTGAAGCAACAGGTGGAGATTGCAAAAGATCTCCTTTTAAACCACTTAGCTGAACTTTTCCACGGCTACGTTTTTTAGGCTTGGGATGTACTTTCGATGTATCATTGCTGTCTCGATCACTATCACTCCCTTCCTGTCAATGAGATTCTCAAACTTAAGTTCATATTCAAGTAAATGCCTAGCCAGTTACCATAGCAACAAAACAATAATTTAAAAAAAAAAAGAGTGATATATATATATATATATATATATATTATGAGGCTGATAGGATATCCCCTTCAAGGGTATCCTAGCAACGTACCCAACTTTATTATGCTCATCCATTAATGATTTGTTGTTCTTACCATTCCCAAATTAAGCCACGGAAATTGCAATTCATCCCTGCCCCAACTTATCTATTGTCGTTGTTTACGATGCAATCAAACAAACACAACGATGAAACCGAGACAAATCACCATCAACACCACCATAAATCTTGGTAGCTGTAACAATGGCAACCTTGTAAAGCCTGCTATCTAAGACCACGCCACTCCGCACCAAATCTCCCCAATTAAATCCGTGGACCAGCCATCTTGAAGAAAAGAGTTGTCAATTGGCGGACGAAGGAGGATTATAAAGGAACTTTTGAAATGAACCCAAAAAATTCCCAACATCCACATGCAAAATTTAGTGTGATTGAAATAAAGAATCTTAAATTTTTTGGTTTTGATAAACCCTTGCATCAAAGGTCTCTTTCCGGAATTCTATATTTAATTATCTATCCCCGTAGTTTTGTTCTAGAGCTCCCGATGTTGATGATCCATCTCAATTCCGATCAATACTTGGTTTTCACCCACAAAGGTAAACGGGTGTGTTAATGAGAGAGAGGCAGGGCACTCACATGGGTGGGAAGTCCTGGAAATTATAAAAGAGTCCCAAGTAAGTTTCATTTCCCAAATACATAAAAAGGCTCTTTTTTGAGGGCGGACCTAGGAAATACACTTTACCATTATGCCCTCCACTTTTATCATTTAGAAATACACTTTACCTTAATGTTAGAATATCACAATCTTACAAGAGAACGGTACCAACCCACCAAAGTATAGCAATCCCAAACAAACTTCAGAAGGAATATTCACTAGAAATTTTAATTCTATATGACGAACTCAGAATGTGAGGCGTTATCATATGTATATTTAGTCACATTGATGGTAAAGCAGATCTTATCAAACAACAAAATAAACTCCAGACAAAAATACAATGTTACATTTGACAATAATACCAGAAAATAATCAAAAAGACAGCAACAAAATAATGGGTAACACTAGCAGTGATAGACATGCTACACAATGGAATATCAGAAGTACATATTAGCGTGATTTAATACATTGAATTTGGCATTCTTAGAACTATTCAAAAATCACAAAATTAATATGCTAATTTACAATAGAAATAATCTTTTAGTGGTGATTTGATCATTAGAATGTTAGAATACATTACTGTGAAGTGATAACCAAGCATCTGTTGTTTTAAAAAATTTGAAAGGTGAAATTTTGAATTTTAAATTTTGAAAAGGAACACAGCAAACAGAAACATTTTCCAACAAGCAGACTTAGTATTCCAGGCTCCATGAGAGAAAAAGTACATCCTACTCAGAATAGATTAAATTCGCATAAGAATAACATGGAAAACCATTTCTCACTGATTTCTAAAATAAAATTCATAAGCACCATTCAATCCCCAAAAACAAATACAGGATTTCCCACAGACGTAAAAGTTTGTGGTGGATATGGCCTCTAATTGTTCCAATACACAAGCATGTTATCAGCGGCAGAACTTTTTCCAGTAGGACTTAAGAATAATTGGTAAAAGTATTCAAAGAATTATTGTGCAAATTGATTAAAAGTTTTCAACACGTACAATTTTTAAAAATAATAAACAAATATAGGAGAAAACCGTTCTATTTTGCTGTGGTCAAAATCATGAATTTTAGTGACACATATTAAATTTAGTATCAAGGAAACAATGGTATTTGAGAAAGACAGTAAAGCAGTTCAGTGTAATTTCTTGAATAATGAAGGAGTTTTCTGTAAATCACTAAAACTTTTCACAGCACTGAGGCATAAATTTATTAGTTACACTTAGGGCACCTGTACTATAAAAATGGTCACTTTGAACCCCCAAAGCTTCAAGTATGTTTCTTCAATAAATTACAAAATTATCGGGGGGGGGGGGTCAATCAGTCATCCCCGCTGGGTCCGCCCTATATAATATTTAATCCATGTGCCACTTTTACTGAAATGACAAAGCAGGATTCTACAAATATTTTGTGCCATCAAAGTTTACACGATGTTTCCCAAACTGTTGAAACATGATACAGCAAAGGGACAAAAGATGAGCTAAGCCAAAGAGAATCTCATGACTCTTCGAGACCTTTACTCAGATGACAAATGATAATGAGTCCAACATAAGTTAGTCCACCTCAAATATACTGTCCCTCTTTACTCCTACTAGAAGAACCCTACGACCCTATCCTTCTTGGTTTCTACTTAGGTCTGTTTGACAAACCGAGCCGGCTCAAGCTTGGCTCGAGCTCGGGCTCGGCTAGTTTAATCTCGATTAATGTTGGGTTCGAGTTGAGTCGAGCTCAAAAATGATTTTTGGCTCAAGGTATAAACGAGCGCAGGTCCACTCAGCTTGAATAAGCTTCGTAATCACAAAATATATACAGTTTCTGTATAGTCTATGATTTATTGTATATTTTGTCTCTCTTTTTTTTTTTTTTTTTTTTTTTCGTATTTTGACTTAGGCTCAAGTAAAGGTCGTGCTCGGCTCATTTCATGAAGTAATCGACTCAATCTCGAACATAGATTCTTCAGCACAAATAAAGGTCTAGCTTGTTTAAAAATGTAAATGCCAAGCTCACCATTTAAATCCGGCTCTGCTCGGCCTCATTTACAGTCCTAGTCTACTAAAAGAAGAAAGAACTGAGTGCCCTCCATATCAGGTAAACCACTACTAGAGAACCACCATCAAGGAGAAAATTCTAAAGAAATCCTTGTAAAGCATCAGAACCATCTATGAAAAATTAAACTGCAATCTCACCAGGACATTGTAATGATCAGTCATCATTGCTATCAGACCAGCCACAGAAGCTGTTCCCTCCGGCAGGGATAGATATGCCTGGAAATCAGAAGCATTATATGGGTTAATCTTTAAGCCTGAAAGCCACTCTTAGAGAAGGAATCCCACTTCAGTCACAGTGTCATAATGGACCGTGATCACATACAAACTTATCAGTAACCACATGATATTGAGTTGCAGGTATTTGCAAATGTTGCTTTTATATCGAACATGTTTCCAGAACATCAATGTGAAATCGTTAAGTCAATTCATGCTTCCTGCTCTACTAGGCGACGCAGGTATAAGGTACTTGTAGCCTTAAGCACCTAATAATAGTCTAGTTCCTCAATTCCTTTTAGAAAGATGCAAATGCCTGATCTCTGAGCCACAAGCCCGTTCAGATAGACAGCCAGATATCGGACAGGACCTATAGACAATACTGTGAATAAACTTGAAAAAGTGCTATTCACACAACAGCCTCTCCAAGCTATGATCCCTTAGGTTCGAAGGCAAATTCTGGGCACCCAGTGCAACCTGGTCAAAGTTTTTGAAATTCAAATCTAGTTTGGGCAGCCCAAATTTTAGATATTGGTTTCTCTGAATTTGAACTAGTTCTCGAAACCTATATCCCAATTCAAACAATGTTGAGTGGTCTACTTCAGTCGCAGCCAAAATAACTCAGTAAGGTTACTTGTAATTGTTAATTTCCATTCTCTAACTGCACATGGTACCAAAAACTGGTGGTTAGTTTGCTACTCCCTCTGTCCAAAAAGAAGAGGGACACTTTCCTTTTTTTGTTTGTCCCAAAAGAAGAGGGACTTTTCCTTTTCAGGAAAGGTTTTTTTGGCATAATGACATAAATACCCTATTTGTTAGTGGATGAGATTCATCAAGTCAAATCAACAAAAGCAAGTTTAAATTGTTGCCACACATTCAATGGGCATTTTAGGAAGACAATGGATAGTCAACCAGTCTTAAATTTTGCAGTAAGTCAAAGTGTTCCTCTTCTTTTGGGAGAGGGAATACCTTACGCAAATGCAACACTCCTGTCAACCTGCAGAACAAATATTCTACATCCACAAGCTAAAACGTCTACCATATTACTAATGAAAGTAGAAAATTAAAAAAAAAATACAAAACATATACAAGAAATAACATGCAAGCAACCTTTAGAGTAGATACAGCAAGGAACAAAAAATATAATAGCAATTATGTCTTGCTAATAGACTTGACTTATAATAGAGTAGAAGTTCTATTATAGAACGGTATGTTTCCAGAACAAATATTTGGGATAACAATTAATGCTGTATCTACTAGCAAACCTTATGTTTGGATAGAACGTACCCTATTCATATTGTAAAGGGCCTCCACCATTTCAACAGTTCTGTTACGTACCACACTAGCCACCTGAAGTTCAAAAGAAGCAATAATAATGAAAAATAAAGAACTGAAAACCAAGGAAAAGTAGTTCTTATCAGCGGTTGAATAGCTATTCTGTTTGAAAAACGAACAAAAAACAATGCAAAAGAAAGGAATAAAAGCAAATGAACCAATGACTCAATGAGGCATCAAACCCCACTCTGGAACTATAGGAAGAGCAGAATTCATAAAAAGATTTTGCTAACAAGTGCTCTAAGAATCCAAGAATAGAAGTTTAAATCATCATCAATGGGTTAAAAACAGCGCCCTCAACCCATTGGCATTGGCTCCCAATGCCAAATATTTATATTCTTGATAAGTGCCCTCAGGGCACTCGTTCTCAGGTACTAAGTAAAATAGCAGCTGAAAAATTAAAATAACAATCAGAATAATAGTGCTTAGTTAAGGAAAATGAATGACATGCCTTCTTCCAATCTTTCCCATACTTTCTATAGGCTTCATAAAAGCGCTCAAGCTCATCCTTGCTCCATTGAGATCCTAACGTGTCAGACAACTTCCTCTTCTGCACAAAAGAGTGTGTTCATAAAGAACTTTACTAAATGTATGTCATAAAGATTTATTTAGCCATCGGGCTAATGGTGCACAGCCTCGGAAACATGCTCTTCTAATTTCCTCTATTGAGATTATATTGTTCGTCAGGCAAGCAAAATTCAACTAGCAGTGTAACTCATAAAAAAAGGAAACATAGATAACATGCCCATGGAAGTAACAAAAATACTTTCGACTCCCCAGATATCAAACAAAGACTACTTTAGCCTGAACATGAGTACAAATCTCTGTAAAATGATCCATTAAAGATCCCCAATCATGTTAATCACTCAATAGCATGTTCAATAATATGCTAATTGAAATGAACAAGTAATACAATCTTTCTAGAATTGAGTACAAGGTACGCTACCTACCATCTTACCTCACCTATCCTTGCCATGCACAGGAGGGTTCTGTACTGAGTACAGGTATTTAAGTAAGAAAATAGCAATACTATCAGCATGAAGAGATGTACAACCACGTCTCATGGTGCATCCATAATCAATGATGAGTTCAAGACCAGGAGTCTACGAGTGAGGTCAAGACTATTTTGGTATTAGATAAGTCTCTTCTTCCCTCTTTTTCTATAGAGTAAAAAGGATTATGAAAATAACTATTCTCTCTACTTTATTTGTCCCTCCATATAACATCCAACTCCAGTCCAAGTTATCCTTGGGCAGCTAGTTATGTATGTATGTTGTTCTACAACGAGGATCACAAGTTTATTTCATAACACAGTTGTTCTTTTTAAGGGTGGCACTTGTTGCATAAGCCATGATTTAAAAATAAATCCTATACGTTTAATTAAGCTATGTATATCAATTAACCTAACATCATTCATGCATACAAAATAGATCGAAGCCATGAGGAAATTAGCGAGTTTATAATTTAGTTTACGTCCTCCTTGAAAAGTCCAAAACATTGAAGGATATATCTCATGAATTACTGTAACTTTCCATGGTTGCTACACTATATTAAGACAGGAGTACTATGTCATCACTACAATACATAGAGATGTTCAATAATCCACTAGTACACATTCATTTGACATTTCCTTTCCCTATGCAGTGTGACACACAAATGTTGGACAAGGACATGATGTGAGCGTATATGTATGCAGGTCTAATTATATTCAGATTTAGGGGTAAAGAGACCATCCGAGGTATTCAACGACCAATCCTGGAACGCTTGACAAAATATTTTTTGGGTGTTTTTGCATGCAGGTCTATTTATGTTCAGCTTTAGGAGTACAGAAACCATCCAAGATATTCAATGACTGATCCCAGGCAGCTTGAAAAAAGAATACAAATGTATAGTAATATAAGCTATGCTCACCTGTTGCTGACATTTGTTTGAAGTTCCTACGTCCTTTTCAGGCGAGATCTCAGCATAGTCTTTGTACCGCTTATTCACACTTCTAGATTTTCTTGTTGGGGCCATGAGCAACGTTTTCATCTATCTAAAGGAGTAAGCCAAATTACACACACCCAAAAAAGGCAAAATTAGATAATCATAACCAAATGATAGAATATCAAAAAAGGATGTAAATGTTGATAAAGAAAGGTAACCTTGAAGAAGTTAAATATAGAAACAACCTAAAATAGCATGTTGCCTTCTGGAGGAGATTCATGTATTTGGTATTGAAAGTTCTATGGAATCACATAGATATGATAAATGAAACTGTACATTATAAAATGATGCCTCAAGGAAATAAAACATGCCAAAATGTTATCTATTCAATGTTATGCTACTTCAGAATTTGTATGCCTATTTCTAAGAAATTAAGTCAACTACCTTTGATTCCATTCCCCAAAAAAGTTTAAAACAAATGGCATCATACATGGTGGAAAACTAATAAAGCCCAAGCTCAACTCAAACAAGCTTTTCTCCAATTGTATTTTATTAAAAAAGAAGATATCACAAATAAGAAGAATGTACATGCGTGTGTGAGATATCCACCATTACAAACAAGTGGGAAAGAATCATGACCAAAACAAGACCCTAGAAACAAGAAACAAGACTAACAACCAAGAGCTGCCTTTCAATCTCTCACAAGATCCGTCAAAGGCAAGACTTTGAACATCCTAGAATATCATGTTGCCTTTTGGAGGAGATTCATGTATTTGGTATTGAAAGTTCTAAATAATCACATAGATATGTAAAGGAAGATGTACATTATAAAATGATGCCTCAAGGAAATAAAAGCATGCCAAAATGTTATCTATTCAATGTTATGCTACTTCAGAATTTTTATGCTTATGTCTAAGAAATTAAGTCAAATCAACCTTTGATTCCATTCCCCAAAAAAGTTTAAAACAAATGTCATCATACATGGTCGAAAACTACTAAAGCCCAAGCTCAACTCAAACAAGCTTTTCTACCAATTGTTTTTTTAAGAAAAAAGAAGATATCTTAGATAAGAAGAATGTACATGCGTGTATGAGATATCCACCATTACAAACAAGTGGGAAAGAATCATGACCAAAACAAGACCCTAGAAAAAAGAAACATGACTAACAACCAAGAGCTGCCTTTCAATCTCTCACAAGATCCGTGAAAGGCAAGACTTTGAACATCCCCAGCGTCTTGGCCCAAAGAGAGGCTAAAAAGATATACATTAGATCAGCTCGATACTTAACATGTTATCAGAGCTCTGGTTTGGCAAGGTCTTGGATTCGAGTCATCCTGCTTGCATGTTGTCACTACGTTTGGTTTGTGATGCCCTGGTGAGGCATATTTGTTTGTCTTTCCACGAGTGGACAGGTCACACGTGAAGGGGAGTGTTGAGTTAGATATACATTGTTGCCCCTATCTTAACACCTTTCAATCCAGATACACCAAATGATAGAAAACTCCACAGCATACGACTATTTTTCTTTTACCAAAACCCTTACATTTCTGAACCAACACTTCCTCCACTGTACGAGAACTAACCCTGCTAACAAACGTCCCACAACACACAAGCCATAAGACAATGAAGAAAAACATACAGATGCATCTCACTAGCCTGCATCTAAAGAACACAAACATCTGGACTGGACGTCTCTTTTGCCTACAATTGGTAGTATTGAGCCTGCCATGTATCAAAGACCAAAGAAAAGTTCTAACTTTAGAACGGATCTTTGCCTTCCAAATGAAATCAGAAAGGCGGAATCACGGGGATTAGAGTGAACTAAGAAAGCACCAAGAGACTGACTACTATAACTATTGGATTAAGGCTCCAGATGCGCCTATAGCAGTATCCTCAGAAGGGATATTCCCAAAAGCAGTATAACAGATAAGAGTTCATCAACTTCTCTCTCGTTATGATTCCTAAAAGAGCGGAAATCCAAGAAAGATCGTTACCGATAGAGAGACTGGAACTAGCTACAGGATCTCCATGCAGTGAGGAAAACCAAAAAAGATGAGAAAAACCATTAGCAAGTGATCTTCCCCCAACCAAGCATCCTCCCTATATGAATGCGACAACTGTTACCAACTCTATACGAGATATGAGAAATGAAATGGCATGAAATGCCCAAAATGGGGGCCATATGCGTATTAACTTCTGTCTTTCAACAGTTGGTATAATTCAACTTTTCAGAATGAGGCACAACTATGAGGCAGAGGTGGCGGCATACTAGTTCCTCACTTTTTGTTTTCTTTTTGTTATGGGAGATGAAGTTTATAATATCGATAAAATTGCTTGAAGGGCAGACTAAATACCTGTACCGTAAGTACACATTAAGTAACAATGGAATGATTTCTTTCCATGCTATTTGAACTATCATGAACTGAATTTTTTTTTCAAAAATGGCAGGGAATGGAATGACCATTGTTGTGTACCCAACGGACAGTAAGAGGTACCATACTATGATACTTGATACTGCTTGAAAGGTACTTCTTGTGCTATCATGTCTACCATAAAGGCATAGAAAAAGATCAAACTGGGGAAATAGAGGAGTCACAGCAAACACTTCAGTAAAGTAGCAATAAGATAACTTAATTCGAATTGATTCCTATCAGCCTACTACCAAATGAACTCCTCAACTTTTTTTTATTTGTTTGTGACTATCCAATCGAGCAGCTTTCTCTACCTAGAACAAACAACCCCGCACACAGATTAAAAAAAGATAATTGACTCTATTATAAATATTATGATAGTGTGTGTTTTCTAAGGATACCCATGAGAGAGTGTCTGAGTGGGGCCCATCAATTAAAGTGTGAATCAAATCAAGGGTAAAATGGTAAACGTAACTTCTAAAATAGAAAAGATTAGAAAGTGGATACTTTTCTCGGAAAAGCCTAAAACGGAAAGATGGACACTTTTTAGTAACGGAGGGAGTATTAGATAAAAGATATGTTATATTGACAGATAGACCCTCACATCTGGGCATATAGACCCTCACATCTGGGCCAAAGTACCATGATTGCACCAAGCACACACATGTACAATAGCATAAGCGAACTGATTAACTGAATGCACCTCCGCACATAAACAAATCTCAAAAGATGAAATTAAGAGTAAAGGAAGGAAGGACAATGATGGATTTTCTCTACTCATGGAATCTCATTTTTTTTACATCAGTGGTATTTAATATTTTCATCATTGGGCATGAAAGACTACAGAATAAACCCGTTCCTTAGTACAGTAATACCTATAAAGAAGATTACGAGATCATAGATTTTTACTTTTCCTGAAATCAATGTGTATGGATCACCCATTGATTGTCATTAATACATTCTTGTACAAGAAGACCATGATTTCACCTGTACATACGTCTGCCAGATACAAAACAAAGGGAGCTACACTGACTTCCGGTAAGATTTTGAAAACCTTGACAAATATCTACCAGCATCTGAAAAATCACTCCACGGCTGAAGTCTCCAAAATATTGTTTTTTGTAGCATATCAAGTAACAACACCTTCTTAAACATCAACAGTGACACCAATTTACTGAAGTCACCATCAGTTCTTTGAAGAAACATACACAAGAATTGCCCTTGCCAATCAATTAATTGAGATAATTATACCAAAGGATGGGTCAGGCCACATATTTGTATATATAAACCAGTGTAGGTTTGAGGAAGTGTCAAACAAACAATGTTACATCTGTGACAGGCTGAGTAGAGAGGTTATTTACGTAACTTGAACACGTGATCCATGTTCTAATGGAGCAACCTTACCAATGTCCAAGGGTCACCTTTCAAATAGGTGTCAAATTTTCCTTCCAACTGACAGAAGTTACGAGTTTACATGTACATTATATGTTTCTCAAATACATAGTCATGCCTGTTCGATTTGGATTTCGGGCCAGTGAAATATTTTGACTTACTTATGGACTTCTGTATGATTTTTCTAGAAATCTTTTGTTTTGTTAATTTGTATGAACGGAAAACAATCAAGAGTCATATCATAGTTGTAATTCTATTTCCCTATTTTCAATTTGTACAGATATATAAATATCTAACAGCTTACTTAAGGTAAATGAGCTGTTATATCATAAAGAAGAAACTAGCATAACAAATGTTTAGCAGAACTAGCTGTAACCAAAAGAGAAAATGATCAACCTTGTAAATCTTGCGAGTGACTCTCGTAATTCACAAATTCATTACCTTTTTAGAAATAAAACATGGGTGTAGAAAATGCATTATGCATAGCAGGGAAACCCACCAAGATCATAAAAGGAAATGCTTGCAGTATTAAACTCAAATGCCATTTATGAACCAACACCAAATAAACTGAAAGCAAATTAAGCAATAACAAAGCAATTATCCATTACGTACTACATATACATATACTCAGCCACACACATAATACAAGAATGTCAATCTACATTCCACACATAATGTTTTTCAAGTATCATAAAATTCTAGTCAAAGTAAGCAGCCATTGGCACTCCAACCCGAGGTCAGATTAGTCTGTTCCCTCCATTCCCAAAGACTCCAATTTCAAAAGACCCCCACCATTCTAATCTGCTCCAAGAACAGTTAGCTCAGTTTCAGTCCGGAGAAGATAAACTCTTTAAATCCTCTTCTTTCTCTCCTACTTTACAGTGCTAAACAAATCTAAAAGTAAACACGTAGAAAAGATTAGAACTATGGTACACAACAGAATGAACCAGTTGAAACAAGTGAACGATTTCAAAATCATATCAAACAAAGAGATCTGACAAAAACATGACCAAATGAGACCAGACAAATTCAGGAAAAGTAACAGTCTTTATTCATATCAACAAGTAAAGTCCAACAAAAGTCAAATCCAACCATTCATAAATCCCTAAATTACAAAATAATCAAATTCTGAAAAAGCATACCTATCAATTTGTATGACTTGAGCGTCCAAATTCAAAATCCTAAACCCATAGATCACCGTCTGGATAGCTAGATAGAAAACAAATTTAAGAGAGAGAAAGTACGAGTGTGTTCTTAGAGAGAGAAAATTTGAGAGAGATGGAGAGGGAGAACTGGGTAATAGCGTTGCCGCGAAACTTGAATATAAGGGGCGGACTGAGATTTTGCTCGACGACTGCGAGAGAAAGTGTGTTTGTGTGTGAGTGTGAGTGTGATGATGGGTGGAAAAATCTATGCTGAATTACACCCGTCCTGCTGCTTCGTTTTCAAAATTCGCTGTATCTGGGACGTACACGTGATTGCTCCAATTGAATTACTGTCGTTCGTTTTGAGTGGGGCCAGGCTTGTGGGGTCATGTGTTTACAAAACGCGCGGTCGTTATTTTTATTTTTTATTTTTTTATTTTTTGAACTAAGCCTAAGTTCGACTAATAGGGCAGCAATGTCACAAGGTTGGTTGGTTGGTGGGAGTATTTCGTTTGTTTTAGTACCCTAAACTTTAAATTTGACAATTTATCACACGTATTCCCATGTATATGTCTCTTTAAGAATTAATTTTGTATAAATGACCTTGATGTTTCCTCAAAAAAATATATGTACCCCAATCAAGCTAATTTTATTACTCCTAGTATTATTGAAAAGGAAACTAGTTTGATAACTTTAATTAATTAATTAATAATAAGTTTTCATACATTATTACAGGGACGATTGATATTCAAAACTACTGTAGAGTTAAAACCTCAAACAAATATCAGTGACAATGGGATGGTAACACAAGATTACCTACTTATAGGCACAAGAGCCTCGCACTGCAAGGTCGGAATGAAAAACAATATTTGGAATGACACTTTTCACAATTAACAAAGTTAAGAGAAGAAACGACTAATGTACTTCATTCTTCAATCAATGATTACAAAACTAAAGTATGCGCAAGAAAAAATCATAATCATAATATTCATTATAACAAGGGCTTTAGGCAACATTGGATCTGAGGTCGGTCATTTGAGGAATACTCTTTTTTCCCGAGCTTGGAACTCCCCCTATATAAAACTTAATTATTATATTCCCTCTGTCCCGGATAAATATTCCTACTTTCTATTTTGGAATATCCCAACTAATGTTCCTAAATGCTTTTGATTTACCTATTTTCTACAATTCTTCCTAATATACCCTTAAAGCTTCATTTAATATAACGCATCCCAAAAAAACTCAATTATTTAAAATAGTTGAACTCAATTAATGTTCATGGGTATTATGGTCAGAACACATTTTACAGCACATCATTAATTATGTTTATTAATTCCTGTGTTTTATCCACTAAAAACATTTATCCGGGACGGAAGGAGTAACTAAGTTTTTAAAATGTTTCAATAGAGTACAAGTTAGTCAAGTCAAGCTTATTTATACAATTTTAGCTTCATTTTGATATGTTGTTTTTAATTTGTCATTTATCACTTTCATCATTATTTGGTCTCATATTTTTTTTTCTCTATCTTTTTTATGTTGGAGTAATTAATTATTACAAAGTGGAAAAAATGTAATATAAAAGAAGTAACATACCCACCAATTAAATTTTGAATAGGTCTTATGTGATATCGTCTTATGAATCCTAATTCGTAAGACGGAGCTCCACTCTTTCACAGCTCATCCCACTAACACACACTGGTTGAGTCAAGAAGATCCATCTTACAGAAAATATCTATAAAACGGTATTTTCTAAATTTTCACCTTTAACTTTTTAGCTATCTTCTTCCTTATTTTTCTATTAGCATTCTAAAAGTTTGTATTCTCTATATATTAGTATTTCAGAATCTTTGAAGTACCAAATACCACTGTAAATGTTATTATCACTTAGACCTACATTCAAAGTCAAAGTCAACGTCAACGTCAAAATTAATCAATAAATAAGTATTTTTAGCGTTTTAAAAAGAGCATTTATTTTAGACACACACATAAATTCATAAAATCTAATTGACCATAATACAAAGAAGTTACATTTATTTTACTTTATTTTTACTTTTAAAGATAAGTGTGGATATAAAGTAATTTTGGAAAGGAATGATGACCAAGGTCAAATTTATAGAAGTATGATAAAAACATTACCAATGCAATTGTGAATTTGATCTCATGTGGCTGTGAGTAATTAAGAGCCCGTTTGGTACAGTGTTTACAAAACGCAGTGTTTTAAAAACGGAGGTCTTTCCTTATAAATACGTTTGGGATATTACTTCAATACGCAGTTTTTTTTTCCTAGGAGCGTTTTAAAACCTGCGTTTTGGGAAAAAGCTGGGAATTCCAGCGTTTTCTGCCGCAGTATTGAAACACATTTTTTGCAAATAAGCTGTGTTTTATCCCTGCGTTTTGGCCAAAACGCTCAACTAAACGGGCTCTAACACTCTCAATCACATATAACAATTATTATTTCTTCATTCACATTCAATTAAAAGAGACCTCCCTAATGCAACGGTTAATTTGATCATATGTTGCGTGAGTTCCATCATTTAAATGGTAGAGGACAATGAGAATCTTTAAACATAATAAGAAATTTGTTGACTTGTTGTATTCACATTCTTAACTAGAATGTAAAAAAAATCAAGAGTCTCGTCAACAATGTGAAAAAGGCAAACCCTTATTAAGGGAAAAAAACAAAAACAAAAACAAAAAAGAGAGAGTAAAAGCTCTGTAGGTCAAATTGCAAGAAGTTTGGGCTTGAAGAAAGAAATGTTCAGTTCTATTAATCATATTATTCAAGATAGGAAAATGTAATGAATGACACGTAGATTATGTGTACTTTTGACTTTTCAATTACTATAATTAATGTTTCATTTATACAGTTTATTAAGTACAAACAAAACAAAAAGGATTTGATAAAATTATTTATGCATTTAAAAATTAGAGTGTTAATAGTAATTTCTCTCTCATGTTCTAAATAAATTTTGATTAGTATAATTTATTAACAATTATTATTTCTTTTTTATTTTATTATTATTTAATTTTAAATAGCAGAAAGCACAATATATTAGTAGATCTTTTAGTTAAAACTCGCTTCTTTACATTTTACAACCCCATATGGTAAGATGTGAATTTGACACAAAATTAATAAAAGGGTACTTACTAGTATAACATAACTCAATTCTTTTCTTGAAAAAGGGAGGCCAAAATTAATAAAATATTAGTAGTATTTTTTAATAGTAAACTGTTTATTTTATTTTTAAAAGGAGTACAATGGCAAAACCCCCTTAAGTAAGCTAGCTAGCTGTATGTGGTTGTTTTGCTACTAAACCAAAATTAGTATTGTCTCTCCTTTTGCACAATCAAATACAACAATTTTCTTAAAAGTAGGTGATAATTCTTTTCTCACAATTAACTATCTTAAAATAAATGTCTAGGGATGGATGAATCTATCCAAAAATCCCGTTAAATGTACTACTACTACTCTACTTTTGTTTACCGATATCTATTCATCATCTCTTTGTGTCATGACTATGACGAGTTGATATGACTATGAATAGATTTTTTTTGTCGTGTAAAATGTTGTTTCCAATAATATAGTTTGGTATTGAAGAAAAAATAAAAAATAAACAAGGAACCAAAGGGGTAAGAATTAAGGCCGTGCGCCGCGCCTCCGTCGGTGACATAACAAGTCCTATTGCAACCTAGTTAAAGATGAAATTGTCGTTGAACAACGGTTGCTAGTCTGTCTCGTTTGAAAAACATACATAACACTTGACTCTCTAGTCTCGTTTGTGATTTTGGACTTTCTCTTTTGTGGTTTTCTCTCTAGCTCTCTCTTACTTGCCAAACACATACGTTAACATATGTTTTAGCGCTTGGAATCATCGAACATTTACACGTGGCCTCGTGTATCTTTCTTCAGTTAAATAACTACTATCTGTGGTTGATGATCCACCCGAACTATTGAATCTACCACGCTGCTTATTACCAAAGTTTTGTCTAGGGTTTCTGAACTTGCTCAAGTCCTCTTCTCTAGCATTTCTTCTACGCCCATCATTGTCAGCTCCTCGAAATCCTCTGTTGTCACCACGAGTCCGACCAGGTGACCTATCATTTTTTTCCTGTAAAGAGTTCCTCCTATCACCCATCATACCCCGGGACCTGGGTCCTGAATCTTCGGTAAAACTTAAGCCTCCACGACGACTCCTCGAAGGATTGCTTATTCTACCTAGGCCTCCTTTACTGCCTCTTAATCTGTCACTGCTGAAACGCCCATCTTCATCGTCGGACCCAAAGTTGGAGGACTCGTCTTCGTACTTTCCTCCTCTTTTCTTGGAAGAACCCCATCCTTTCCCTTTGTTCGGCCTAGATGGAAAATCATCTTCAGTGCCTGAACTTAGACCAGGATCTTCATCCGAGCCATGATCAATACCACTACCTCTGGTTCTCATTCTAGAGTCGGCAACATGAGTAGATTTCCAGTTCCTATGAACTGGAGGCTCCTCATCAGAATCAAAATCTAATTCATCATCCTCTGAACCAGAGAGTGCAGTTTTTCGATCAAAAGGTTTAGAGGCCTTATTGTTTCTTGGGGAATTGACCCTTGGACGAGCATTCCAATTGCCACTTGCAGCTTCGGTATCATCAGAATCGGAGTTAACATCAAGGTCAGAGAACGGAATTGAGGAACTCTTTTGAACTTGATTACCACTGTGGGATTCTAACTCATAACTCTCGATATCATCTTCTTCATCATCAAAATCATCGAAGCCCACTCCAGGTTTCTCAGGACCACGAGCTGAGTATTCTCTTTCCTGAGGCCTTGGGGGCCTGCTGTTTTTATAAAAACCAGCCTCAGCTCCCCTTGTAGTTTCCTCATCCCCTTGTCTGCCATGTGGGAAGTCTTCATCCAATCTTCTAGAGTCGGCATACTCGAAAGTCGCAACATCAGCTCCGTCAGATTCATTGTCGTCAAAATCTAGATTCCACGCATCAGAAACATCTGTCCTGCTGGGGACCTTCTGTGACCTCATCCTGGGACCACCACGCTGTCTCTCTTCCATTTGCATCTCAGTAAATTCATCAGGTGGGCGCTTACATTCACAATGAAAACATGCCATATTTCTCCGGTAATTTAAGAAATTACACCTGCCAAAACCAGTTTATCTATTAGACACATGGACGATGCTAGGAGCAGAGGTATAAATTCTTCATCTATAAAGAACAAATGCAAGATCATGTTCAGGTTTAAGAAATAGAATTTATTTCTCATGCCCCACTGAGATAAGGACAGAAACTTCGGAGCATCAGTAGGACAAACACTTGCTTTCATGCACTTACTTGAAGTGACTGCTTCTTCCCCCGACACCCCAAGATAGCATAGCATAACATGATAGACAATACATGCCAGTTTACTAGTATAATACACCTTTTTATATAATAAATCCCACCTTCAAGGCACTTGATATCTTAATAGCGACAAACTAGAAAGTCTATAGTAGCAAACATGCAGTAAAGAAGAAAGGAAAACGTACTGTGGGCATTCCCATTCTCCTGGAAGCAGCTGTCTCTTCGGACGCTTGGCATCACATTGCAAACATACTGTATTTTTTGCAAAATTCAAGAAGTCACATCTGAGAACAAACCCCATAACTGTTAGCCAATCAAACAGGCAATCTTGGCATTTTGAAAGAATTATTTATCCAAGAAAGCAAATATATACAATCATGAGTTTCTGATAGCTCTCAACAACAGCAAGTACCAATAAATTTATTTGAACGATGGCCTATCTTTTCAACCAGCTAGGCAATTTTCCCACCAAAACGACCACTCTAGGTAACGTTTATTTAGTGCATTCAGAGTAGTCAAGGTAAATGACGTACAAATGTCACATAAAGTCCACTAGTAATCATCAAATTGGAGGCTACACTGACAAGGAACCATTTGAGCTAAGCACTAAAGGAACCACTTCAAGTATAGCAAAAAATAAACCCACGTCTTTTTGTAAAACGATCCATCAA
Source organism: Platycodon grandiflorus (assembly GCA_016624345.1). NCBI lineage: Eukaryota > Viridiplantae > Streptophyta > Magnoliopsida > Asterales > Campanulaceae > Platycodon > Platycodon grandiflorus. The sequence goes on along the minus strand of CM028365.1, from coordinate 15,044,347 downwards.
AATAGAAGAACTTTTTACTTAGTAAGGAAATATAATATAAATAAAATAATATGTTTTGATGAATCATGGCCTTGATGAGCACCTTCATTCAAATGTGCTGATAACTCTAAAGAATGCAGTTTACGCCATTTAAGAAGCTCCTTTGAAAGCTCATCCACAAAGAAAACACAGAAAAGCCTAGAAGGTATTTTAACTAAGAAAAAATCTCTCAACAAAAATGCCACTCATATCTTGAGCATTTATTTTCAGAGAATTAGATAATAGGGCATACAGCCAAAACTATTTAATCAGGTACTTACTTTGGACAGAGCCAATCTCCTTTTTTCATCTCAATGTCATCACGTCCAACTCGTTTCTTTGGAGGAGGTGGTGGTTGCTTCACCTTTGGAGGACGCATTTTTATAACCGGTGGGGGAAGATTCGGATCTATTGGAACTGCACTCAACTTGACGACCTCATGGAGCAATTTACGAACTACAGTCTTCACAGATTTTTTCTTCAGAAGTGCATTATTAACAACCGATCCATTCAAAGGATCAAAGCCATATGTCAATAGAACGCGCATTATATCAATTGTCTTTGCCTCGTCTTCTTTATTTGTTATTAAATAAGCCTTTTCACAAGAGCTCCTTAAATTGCATGAACTACAGACCTGAAATATGAACAATAGTCATGATTAAGATATCGATTAATTATAATTAAAATACTAAATCAGCAGAAGGGGGTAAATAATACGTGGTGGTTAAGGACATTCTAGCATTTGCTACCACACAAAAGCATAGGCTCTAAATGTGTCATAAAATGTCCATGGTGCAGGGTTAATGCCTCACCTCAGTCAAGGTGACCTCAAACACGGCAAAGACACGTGCATGTTTGGGGCCTTCAAAAGAGCTTGACCAGGCCATATTTCAAAATACTTTCTTATTGACAGTTTATCAAGGGAGTGATTCTACAATATGTTGATAGTCAAAACTGCACTTGCGCATCGCACTTGAGGTTAATTTTACCGATATCAACATCAGTACTAGAGGTAGGGGAGGACAAAAATTAACATGGACAAAAAACAATAAATTAAGAAGGATATGAGTGAATGTGATTGGACTAATGACCTTTTATTAGACAGAACAGAGTGGCGAAAAAAATTCATCTAGCCAACCTCAAGTAATTGGTTAGAAGCCTGAGTCTGGTGGAGTTAAGTTTTGACTTGGTGGAATTCTATGTTCGGTTTCCAGAAATTATAGGTCAACAGCAGTTGAAGAGCGACAACGGGGGATATTAATCCAAGAAGAGGACCAAAATGGGGCCAGGCTCAAAGAATCCCAACAAAAGGTAAAACATGTCAACTGTAAAAAAAAATGGCCTGAAATTCTGCTGCATCAATAAATTGCCATCCTCACTCCCCCTACCCTGGAGTGTCCCTCATCCTCTCGCTTCCTGAAGGAAATCCTCCAAAACTTCTATATTCTTCTACTACACTTTTTATCTGATTCTTTTCAACCAAGTCCTATTTTTGACACAGACTCTTATTTATGCCTTTTCCAGCCTGATCCAAATATTACTGTCATCTACAGTGTTTGAATTGTCACAACAGAATTACCAGAGAATTATAACCTTGCATCTACCAAGTACTTTGAAAAACAGCAAAATTATCTCGTGTACACGACGACTAGACATGGAGTAACTTCTAAGAAGACATCACAGAATTAAAGTATAAACAATCAACGATCCAGAGCTGAGAAAATGCACCTTGAGCATAATGATTATACAAGCCCACATTTTTTCTATTTTTGACTAACTAACAAAAACTTGAAGGATATAAATGTAACTTAGTTTCTATCTTCTACCCTCAATGCATCAAATTTCCGCATTTAAATGCTACATGATTGGCAGCAAGAACATCGGCATTTGTTGCAAAAATTGTAACCTAATCTGCAAGAAAAAAAATTCATTTCTGTGTGAGGCAGGGATTGTCGGACTTGAAGGTTCAACCGAGTAACAAAAATGTCGAAATGTAGATACTGTACTGACTTAATTTACTGCTCAGGATGTTTCCAAGAACCTTCCAGAAATCTATTTCAGAAACAAGAAAATGCATGTTTGCAACATAACGAAAGAGAGGGAACTAAATTGTTTGTTTTAGCTGTACAATAACCATATGAATTTACTATCACATTAATTTCCAAAACTTACATCTCCTTCATCGAGGTGGACAAGTTTCCTCAACAATTTTGAAGAGAGAACCACTCTCCTATCTGCACTTGGGCATCCATACCCAACTAGAACTTGGATATCCTGTCTCGACAACGACCTGAAATCAATTTCTATCTTAGGCGCGTTTCAAGGGAAGTGATAGCAGTTGAGATAATGTAGTACATCATAGATATTAGATTCTAAAGCAAAGCACCAAGAATCTGTTTCAATTCAATCCAAATAAAGCCACCAAATCTTGCAAGACATGTAATGAAAACATAGCATGTTCCATGCTGAATGGAGATTGGACATGCTTTGGTGTAACATGTAGAAATGTTAGGCAGCTAATGTTTTACATAAGAAAGATGCCGTCATACAACTCCATTGACAAATTAAAAATGTGATACTTTATAATACAAAGAAATAATTCAATGGAATTCTTTCTTCTTCATCATCTTAATGCAATTCCTCTAAGCAAATAACCCCTCCGTTCCACTCAGAAATCCATGTTTGAATAGCAAAACATTGAAGTACAAAAGCACCCTTGGAAGTAACCATTATAACAAAAGTATTGTTGTACCCATCTATTTCATTTCATATACAAGGGGTGAAGTTGAACCATAATATAAATTACATGCTTAACTCTTGAAATGAGACTCTGCATGAAAAGTCCCAAAAAGGAACGCAACTACGTAAGACACTTCGAGTGGACCAGAGAGGGAGTATGATCAGTTTAATATTAGTTTCATTCCTACTACCTATAATTACACTTCAAAGAGTCACTATGTCTCATAAACAGTATTTCAATACTAATCGAAAAATTCAAACTTCCCCCATTAAAGAGTCATTTTTTACTTTTCACAGTCACTTTGACCATTTCTTGAATTGATGTTGGACATAAAATTATATCGTTTTCACAGTCGCTTTGACAAGTTGTTATTCTTTACTTCTTCTTCTCCTTTTTGCATTTCCTCACAACAAATATGATCATTTCCAAAGTAGTCTCATTCCAACAGCATATTTCATAGTCTCAAAAACAATTGCTCGACTCAAATTATCCGTCTAAACAAAGAATATTCAACTGCACAGAAACCGCAGTGAGGGCATGCAAACTTTAACAATGTACTTGTCAAAATCATGGAAGCGAAAAAGCCACAAACCTCAATATATCGAACCGATCCTTGCCGAAATTGATACAAGCAGTCTGCACAGTTTTCCAATCCTTAGTAAGATCATAACCATCGTCCCGAACCTCCTCCGGCATATCGAACCCTAAATCCTCAACCAATTTATCTTCATCCTTCCTCCTATGATCAAAATAGTTCTGTTTCACCAACCTCTCCATCAACTCAATCCATTCTGGCCACGGGTGCACCAACTCCACCGCCGCCCTCGCCCTAATTGGGGTCGATTCAGCGGGGGCCACCTCATTCTTCGGCCCCACCACACTGGGAATCGACTCAGCGGGGCCCGGTACCTGATTAGGGTCGGCGGCGGTGGTGGTGGTGATGGGTTTGGGATTTCTGGATTGGCGCCAGGCGCGGATGCGCTGGAGGGTGTTGTCTTGTTGGGAGAGGGAGCGTTGTTGTTCGATGGCGTCGATTTGGTCGAAAACGAAGTTCATGCGGGCGGAGAGGGAGGTTGGTTTCTGTAGTGGGTCTGGGTCTGGGTTTGGGTTTGGTTTGGGTTCAATTGAGGAGAGAGATGAGAATAATTTGGGTTTGGGAGTTCTTCTATAATGAAGGTGAGAGAGGCGTCTCAATAGGAGGAGAAAGAGAGCCATTTTAGAGAGAGAAAGAGAGAGGAGAGATAAAACTAGTTTGGGGAGGTTGAAGCTAAACCTTAAACCTCCATTGAAAAACAAGAGAGAGAAATCTTAAACCCTGAAGAAAGAAATGCGGGAAGCAAATGGGTTTTAGTATCAACAAAACCCGGTTGATACTAAACGGCAATACCCCAAACGGCCACTCTTTTTAAATGAAAAATGTGTAACATGCCTTTTTTTTTTTTTTTTGGCCCTTAAATTAAATTAAATAAAAATCATAATTTCTCACTTTTAATTTTATTTTATAAAAAATTATTTTAAAAAAATAAAATAAAAAATCTACTGAGATGCTCTTAGGGTCAAGGAGAGTGCCCGCATAGGGCTCTCTATATTCTTTGGAGGTCAGCCATGTTGGGCGCCATTCAAAGAACATAGGGTGCCCATGTTGGGCGCTCTTTGTGTTGTTTGTTTTATTTTAAATGTTATTAACTTTATAATTTATTATTAATTATTTATAATTTTATAATAATTATTTATAAATTTTTAAATATTTAAATAAGTGTTATTAAAAATTACTAACAATTTTCACTAACTTCTTAGTAATAAATACCAGTTATTATAAACGTAAACATTTAATAACAATTGTTCACAATTAAAAAGAATTACTAAATTTTTTAATATTTCTTTATTAACTAATAACAATTATCATAAATATATATAAAAAAAATGGAGGGCGGCTACCATGGCCAACCTCCTTCGTCCAAGGGTGGCTCCAACTATAAAAAGGGGTTTACGAGCGGCTTTTCCAGGCAAAGCGCGCATGTTTGAGGTGGCCTACTTCAAGAAAAGGGCGCCTGATATGGGCGGCATCTTCGAAACCAAAAGTCTTCTTATTTCAGAGTGAAGAAGGGCGCCAGTTTTCAGGCGGCCCTCCCTTTTTTTTCTTTTCTTTTCTTAAACTTTTAATAACATAAACACATTCGTTAAATCTAAAAAAATTTAAATTGTAAGTAAGCAATAGAAAACATACCTTTTTTTCACCCAAACTTATAAGAGACTAAGGGTGCAATGGCCATTTTGATATTTTAGGTGCAAGGGCAGAACTATAATAAAAAAAGATCCACTTAAAAAGTGTTTTGTTTAGTAGGGGTGTAAATTCGAACGTCGAACCGGGAAATCGAATCGAACCGAGCCGTTTGGTTTGATTTTAAAATAGGCTGGCTTGGTCACGGTTTGAAAATTTTATAAACCGATCGGTTTGATTTGGTTTGTGGTTTTAGGGGTTAAACCGAACCAAACCAAACCGATATATATATATATATACCCCATATATATATATATATATTATTCTTGTTATTAATAGTCATTTGATTTGTCTTGAAAATTTTGCACCGAAATCTAGAAAATTCTAAGAGTAAAAATGGTAATCACACGCCTTGCTGGTCTCTCAACTCTCTCTCTCTCTCTCTTTTTTTTTTTCACTTCAACACAATGTCGCGCCTCGCCATTTGTCTCAACTTTCACCTCGCCGGCGCTTTCTCCCATTCATGTTTCTGATATTCTTTCTCACACCTCATTGAACCAAAAAATTTTCTCAACCTTACAAAATCAATCTCAACTTTCTTCTTCTTTTTCAATATTTGAAAATTGACATTGTCTTCTTCTTTTTCAATATTTATTCAGTGGTTCTAGAAAAATAATTAATCTAAAAATAAATTACTTTGAACTATAAAATTAAATCGAACTAAACCAAACCAAACCAAATGGTTCAGTTTGAAAAAATAGAATCGTTTGAAGCCGGTTCGGTTCATAATTTTAGCATAAACCGAACTAAACCGAACAATTTAAACCCCAAGCGTTTAGCAATCACTCTTTTTGTAAATAAGTAGTGATGTGATTTAAAGTTGGTTGAAAATGAAATTTATCAAAAATGGAAGGCATTCGTCTTTTGTTGGAATGAAAGTCCCCTTCGGTTGCAAACTAAGTGCCATTTTTTATTTTTTTGAATTAAATTAATTGTTTTTTAAATAAAATATAACGTGTATTTTTTATATTTGAAATTATTAAACACGTTATTAGTATTACTTTTTATATACTTTGACATAATTATAATCTTATTATCAATAATTAAATAAAAATATATTACATATTTATCCAAAGATTGATTAGATTAACTTTAAAATAACAGAAAATTGCTGGCGGATATACTTTGAAAAATTTTTATTCTCTCCAGTCTACCATTTTTTTTAAATCGAAAAAAGACACTTTGATAACTTTCTTCCTAAAATGCCCCCGTCTCTTTCATCCAAACCAACTATGGGGTGAATTACAACCAATGCAGAAAGATATGCAATAACCGACTCGGTGTGATCTACCAAAGATGCAGGCTTGGCTTCGAAGTGAATAGAAACTGACATCTAACTCAGTTTATAGAGTATATGCCAAAGATGAATTCATGGGAGGAGCAAGAGAGAATCCAAGTGAAGCAAACAAATAAGACAGATTCAAACAAATTTGAGATCGGAATGGTTGAAGAGGACCAACCTTCGTTGACCAAATTGGGCATCGCGATGCAACAATTAATAATCCCTATGCAGAAATTGTTTATCGCGATGCCTCAGCTGATGCCCGAATTGGGCATCGCGATGGAGCAATTAATAATCCATATATAGAAATTGGGCATTGCGATGAAACAATTTAATAATTCTTATACAAGAATTGGGCATCGGGATGGAAGAAATCTAGAAAGAGATAGAGTATTCACTCCTTCCGTTCCAGGCAAAGAGTCCACTTTCCTTTTATAGAAGTCAACATAAGACTAAATCAAATAAAAAATTTACATACTTTACTTATGTTTTAAGAAATAAAATTTCATTAATTAAAAACTATCTTAATAATACTATGGATTACAACTTTAATAACATTGTAAAAATCACTAGATTTATGTTAATTATTGGTCAAATTTTAACTTAGTTAACAAAAAAAAGTCAAAAGTGAACTCTTTGTCTGGAACAGAATAAATAATAAATAACAATGAGTGATTTTTACTTTGTGAATTGTGGGTTGTGCTGGGGGCTCTCTTGGTGGGGGCCGCGATGGAAGAAATCTAGAAAGAGATAGAGTACTAATAAATAACAATGAGTGATTTTTACTTTGTAAATTGTGGGTTGTGCTGGGGGCTCTCTTGGTGGGGGGCGAGAAGAAAGGAAAGGGAAAGAAAGAGAGGGGGAGAATGTGGGGACAAAAAGAAGAAAGAGAAAAAGAAGACACTTGATTAAAATGAGTGATGAGTGCGAATGAGATGCGTTAAATTAGGCATCGAGATGCCGATATAGAAACTGATGTCTTAAATTAGGCATTGCAATTAGGCATCGAGATGCCTTAAATTGGGCATCAAGATGCCTTGAGTTACTAATGTGCGCGTGTTTTTCTTTCATTAATGACATAATCATCTTTTCGCTAAAAAAATGCATTTTTCCAATTAAAAAAAAATATAAGGTATTGTAGCGAATTCAAATTGTTCAAAAGGGACCAGCCTGTAATTCACCCTTAAAATAATCAATTGAAAATACTTTAAAACAGAAATAGTAGAAGGTCTGGAAATGTTAAAGCCCAAAATATGGTTTGTTCACTCGTTGGGTCTGGTTTGTAAAACTGATTGCACGGTGGTTTACTTGTTTGAGAATAATTAATCCCAAATTATCTGTTATAAAACCTTCAACTTAGCGAGCCCCATCCACCACTCTCCTCCAGCCGTGATGCCAATTCCGATCCAGTCCCCCTTAGGCATTTATTTGATCGAGAAAATATTCAATGTTTCTTGAGCACCACGTAGCATGTTGACATGGTATATCACGACTAATAGCGATACACTATAGTGCCAAAATAATTTGAAAAGCAAGGTTCTCCGTTTAATCAAGGGAGGCGCTAATGTCAAACTTGATACATACTCTCACAAGAACCAAAATATTGTTAATGGCCACATGCAAGCCCTCTCACCTATGGAATGACGATCAGAAAACTACCGGAGCCGCTGTTGGATGCCCTTATATGGCCGTATTACCACAACTATCACCACGCCTTCGTTCACGAAGTTTCCTTGTAAGCTACCGTATCCACCACCACGCAACTTCTGTTTGATGACCACAAGCAAGCTCTCTCACCTACTTCCGCCCTCTCACTTGTGCCAAACTCATCTGACCTGATCAAGTGGGTTACAAGACAATGGCATTTCATGCACCAACGTTGTCGGTAGCAGAAATTGACGCCAAAGGTTTAGGGTTGGCAGCTTCTAATGAAATTCCCAACGGAAGTGTCTTCTCAGTAGCTGATTGCTAACATGGTGTGTTTTTGTTTTTGTGTGGTTTTCCCAATACTTTGGGTCTCTGTGGTTCTTGGCATTCTAAAACATCATACATATGTTCCCATGTAGAAGATTATGGAAAGGCTGTGGTTCTATATTTAAGTGAAAGTCATTTAGCAGCAGTTCACTCATGAGTTTAGATCAAGTTCCGGCAGAAGCTCAGCCGCTAGAAAGGGCATTTTGCCTTTACAAAATGATTGAGGTCCAAAGATCCAAGTCTCAGAATGGAACTTGATGATCATATACATAACCTAAATTTATACTCACTTTTCAGGACTACCTGAAGTGTAACGAAAGGGATAGATAGTTTACAAGGTATAAATGCATATTTACAGACATCAGAATAAGTGTGTTTACAGTAGAGAAACATACACCTCTCTTTATACATATACACAATATGCTACAAAGACATCACCTTTCCCACTCCAGATTCTAGCGAAACACGAGCGCGGATGTGTATTTAAAACCACTCCACCATACACTTCGGATAGAAACCTGATCCCGTAGCAGCAGAAGAAAGAGACTGCAGCTCTTTCTGAACTTTCCTTCTCTCATAAAAGACAGAGCATGCAAGTGACGTGCATTTCACTCCACTTTCGATGAGCCAATCCCCACCTCCACAATGGCGGCATACCTGAAAGCGAGAAAACAAACCATTTTCTGTAACCTAATAAATTCACAATCGCCAGCAGCTGTTGAAAAAACCTATGTACATCAGATAGCATTGAACTTCAGTAAAAAGACCAGTAACATATTTCTCATTTCTTGTAAAAATACCAGAAAGACTCGGGATTCTACTTTTAATACTTACAGCAGCAAGGTGTTGTATCTCTCTTTCCAACTTCGAAGTTCTTCCTGTCACAACTGTTGCAACAGTAGCTTCATTCTTTGAACATCTATCACATATCTGAGCCGATGCCTGGACCAACTCCCCGCACAAGATACAATGTTTAGATAGGTAGTAAAAGTCAATCCTGGTTCGGTGTGAATTAGAAAGAGATTGCCGTTTACCAACAGCTTCACGGACTGGACGGGGCATGTCCCAAAACCACTGGTTCAAATCGGCTCCAACAAGTCCAAATACCCGCTGCAAAGCTGGGATTATTTGTTTATTGATATAATACAAGTCATTTAATCTAAAAGGGGAATCAAGTGACAAAAGATCCAAAGGATCAACAACCATATCAGCTAGGCGGGCCCCAGGTTCACCATGCACCACAACATAAGGTACTCGCTCTGCATACCGGGGCTCTGCTCTGGGATCAGCTCTCATTGCTTTAGTGGCCACAATAGCTGCTGGAGGGAGTGAAGAAACCCGTGTACTATATGTACCCAAGCGAACCTCCTTCGCGAAAATAAAATCAGGAAGAGAGACCCTACCAGATAAAATACGTTTCCATTGACGTAGCAAGAATGCTTTAACCTGTAGAAAGGAAAAGTTTCACACACTCATCAGAGCCTTTGTCCCAGCTACAAGGGGCCAATACTAAGAACCACAGACATGATAAATAAAATCCAAAAACCAAAAATCAAGTAGCCAACTTTCTACCATTTCAAGAGAAAAAGAGAAGTTTTAGCATTGCAATTTTGATAAGTCATTGCCATATGTCAACTGATATATCCTAAGATGGTGGCTCTGATATATCCTTTTGACAATATTTTAAACCTTGTAATAGCATTGCAATTTCGATAAGTCATTGCCATATGTCAACTGATATATCCTAAGATGGTGGCTCTGATATATCCTTTTGACAACATTTTAAACCTTGTATATAACCCAAACGAACTAGCAATCCAGTAACAAACTTTATGATGCCTACAAATATTCAAGCTTCTTGCCCCCCACTGCGCCACATCACTTCATAAAATTCTTGTAAGATTCTTTTATAAGCCTAACAGTACTCTTATATAAACATTCACAAGTGTTCTTCAAGTGTACACAGCAGCAAAAGCTTATGGCAGCCTGCCCTAGTCAAGGACATAAGTATATCCCATAATCTTACATGAATTCACTATTTCATTATACTTGGCATTTTCAACTATAGCATAAGCATGACTCACCTTATTAATATCCTGATGTTCAAAAAAAATTTGCAGTGACTGCTCCATGGTCTTGGATACAGCTCCGCATGTATCTCTGCGTATTGTCTCAATACCTTTAGCATCAAAAACAGGCTTGACTTGAGCAGGTGTCTCATAACTGTAACCCACATATCGCTTCTTAGTGAGGAGGAAGCATGGATGGTAGACCTTCTCCATCTTTAATGTGACTGGAATGGGATTCATTGCAGTTACTGCAGATGCAATCTCATTTCCAATTTGGAAGGCTTCACTCACAGAGCGTCCTGCAAGGAGGACAAACATGCTGCACAAAGAAAGTAGCTTCACAATTCTGAAAAAATTGATGGGTGGCGCAAATTTCTAAAACGTGGCAATGAAGAAAACTCGACAGTTCCAAGAAATCTAATTCTCCTATATTATGCACACCACAACTTGGAAATTTCTACAACTTAATTCAAAATAATATAAGACCAACAACGTACCTATCAGTATCACCATATATAACTTTAGCTTTCCACTTATCATGTGTGTTCACAAAGGAAATAGCATTTTCCAGTGTTCTGCGGCCACACTGAACAATGCTATCTGCAAGCTCAGCGCAAGGCATGCGACCACTAAATCCAGCAGCTGTATAGCCGTAAGTCACATTCGCGATAAGCTTCAGTGCGAGCTGTCTTGCATTAAATAACTGAAACAAGGAAAACGAAGGATGTTAAGTAATCCAACAGTTCAAATATATTTATACTTCTGAAACAACTTCTAAGACGTGTCCTAAATAGAAAGAGTATTTAGAAATCATAAAGGACATGCCAACAGAATATATTGAAATTTCTGACTGAGCAGCATAGCAACACCCATCCCCAAACCCCACCCCCAAAAAAAAAAAGAGCATGATGGTGCCATGTTTTGTCACTCCAGAGCAGCTGGAGGTTCCATCACATGATCCAATTCGGTTACACAAAGTACCACATTCATTATTAGGGTTTAGGGAAAAAAAACATACACATACAATATATATACCATTTATGGTCAAATGGTAGGTATGCCCCTATCACACTGTTTATACATTTACAGGAAATCCTCAAGCTACATAGATGTTAAGCATGCCCAGCTTGTTACAAACATGAACTGACAATTCCTCTCAACGTGTTTGGTTCACTTGTGATATACTCCCGCCGTTCCTAAAAAAGAGTCTCCCTGTTTGAATCACAACACATTTGACTCGCAACACAAATTAAGAAAAACTAATTGACTCTATTATAAATATTAGAATGCAATGTATTTTCCAATGATGCCCATGTGAGTCTGGAACCCATCAATCAAAGTAGCAAGTAAATTAAGGTTAAGATGGTAAAAGTAATGTCTAGAAAAGGAAAGATTAGAAAGTTACACTTTTTTTAGAACCACCTAAAAACTAATAACGGACAAATTTTTAAGAACAGAGGGAGCAGCAGATAAGAGGTAAGTAAATGGTCTGTCAACATAAGCTCATGGGTAGATTGTGCTATAGCAATATATTTTGATTCTGCACAGGATATGAACCCCACATCCTGCTTCTACTCAAGTCTCAAGATGAGTAGCTGTAAATAGCTCAAATTGCCGACCAATCTCCTATATCATTCAAGATCTTCAAGTAGCTCTCGATCTTCTCTTATGCATGATCGGAATCATCAACCATCACACAAATTAGCACCCACTTTCATGTATCTGCAAGTAGTTTAAGGAGATACTTCCACCAGTACATATATATATCCTTCTTATACCTTGCAACCTCAATATTAAGTGTCTGCTTTTTGATATACAACATTGTTGGGCCCCTCTCTAACAACTTAAGCTTTTCGATGAGTTGGTAATAACATGGTATCTGAGCTGTGCTTTGACAAGATCTTGAGTTCAACTCATCCCGCTCACACTTATACCCGCATTATCATACTTGCACATGTCGGCACCCTGTTTGGTTTGTGATGCTCGTGGTGAGGCATCTTTGTTTATCTCTCCATGTGTGAGATGGTCACATGTGAGGGGGAGTGTTTGCTTTAATTTCTTAGATTAATTGGTAACTTAAAGATAAGAAATATTTAAGCATAGGCAAATCTTCTGTTTGAATATGAGCCTGAAGAAAGAACTTAAAGAGCATCGATACCTGCATAATTCACACTACTAGTGATAACAATATTATCAACACACACCATCACAAGATAAGACCACCTTTCAAGTTTTTGCAACCAAGTACAATTGTCACAGTGCCCCTCTGTGAACCAAACTCTAGCACAACTTCACTAAGTCGACCGAACACAGGCACAAAGAGACTGTTTGAATCCATAGAATGACCTCCAAGAAGTTTATACAACTTATCCCTCTCCCCCAGCGCACCAAATCTCAAGTCGTTACCCCATACACACTTCATCCTGCAAATCTTCTATGGCGAAAATAAACTGACATTTCATTGATGAAGTGGCAATCATAAGTAGCAGCAAGAGAAATAAACAATCTAGGAGAGCAGGAGAATAATCAATCCCAACCGTTATGACACTGTACAAGCTATAAGACCAGCTTCAGAAATTGCAGGTAACTTTAACTAGAAAAGCCCATTTACGACCACTAGTCTGTCTAAGTGTGTAGGTAAGAGCACTAGTTCCCAAGTACTACTGCACCCAAAAGCAGGCACATGCTCCTCCATAATTGCTAGCCTGAGACAAAGTCTTGGACACAGTTATAGGAATAAATACAGAGATACAGGAAGCTTAGTTTGGATAAGAACCACAAACAACAATATGGACTATTTCAAATGGAGACCCAATCCATCTATTGGCTCGAGGCAAAAAAAAACACACAATGAAGTTTGGTGAACTGAGACAACTCACAACCAAAACAAGTATACACAAACGTGAAACCACTGTCAAGCATATATACCACCATATTCACACCATCTACCAATAATCCTCCTCTCATAAAATCCCAGGGTATACTATGATCAGGAAAGAATGTGATCGAACCATTAAGCAAAGTAATGTTACTAACCGACAAAAAGTTAAATGTAAAATTAGGAAAGCACAAGACATAGGATAAAGGAAGAGATGTTGCAGGAAAAGCAGCGCGACATTATGACATGAGATGAGCTCTCAGTCTAAGTGAACATTACGAAGAACTGATGATGAATTGAAGGTAGATAGATAAAACACACTGATATTTTATGATCTGTAGTACCAGAATTAGTGGCTTATTACAAAAGGATGATCTGATGCATAGCAGGTTTACCGACTGGGCAAGGATTGGTGGAACATGACTTAATGTGTGCTGTGAAGCTTATGTGATGCTCACTCGCAGAAATCACAACCACCTTATCAATGCCACTAAAAGATGTCAAGCAAACGGGAATGGCCTTGAAGGTTTGCACGGAGTTTCCAACAAGTGCTCCTCAGATGACCTGACTTTCCACAGTAACAACACAGATGTGTCTCATTCTATCCAAGGCCACCAGCACCACCATGCGAACCATTAGCAGCCGTCCTACCCTAGCCACTTCGATCACCTTATCTGTTCCAACCATATATTTTGATACCACAACCTTAGACGACCATAGACCACCTTGCCTGTTTTAAACTGTATTCTGATCATTCAACGACCTTAGAAATTCAAACAAAATAAAGAGTGAAACAGTTGGACAGTACTCTGGAAACAGTACAATGAAACAGTAATCGGTGAACTGTACGGTAAAAGTACTCGTACAATTAATACTCCCTCCGTCCCTAAATTATTGTCTTCCTTTCCTTTTTTATCCGTCCCAAAATAATTGTCTTGTTTGAAAACTTTCCTTTTTAGGACATCACTTTTACCATTTTACCCTTACTTTTTCCCCTACTTTAATTATGGGCCACATACATATGGGCATTAAAAAGAATTACACATTATACCAATATTAATAATCAAGTCAATTGTTTTCTTAATCCGTGTGCCGGGTCAAACAAGACAATAATTAAGGGATGGAGGGAGTATTAGATTAGTATGTGCACAAAATCTATGACAACAAACAATTTAGTTTGACTTCAGGAACTGAAGTGAAGCTGTACCCGCTGAAGGACTTGCTGTGAAGGAGCCAACTTCTTCATAGCCTGTTTCACCATGATTCTTGTTGATAGTATTTCGTCAAGTAAGCGAGGTAGCACACCTTCACGAACCTGGATCATAACATGCAACATAGAAATCATTGATCTAAGTCTTACATTAAAGGTAACAGAAATTGCATGGTAGAATAGAAATGTATTCTACATGATTAAAAGGAAAATTAGAACTATATACCAGAACAGCAGAGCTTTCCAATGTCTAAGGTTAGATTTAATACATCAATCTGTCAAAGACTGAGAACAGAGTAGGCCTCTCCTTCTATTGCTGGTTATCTATTAATCCATTTCTATTAATATATAAAGAGGGAGAGGTGGCAACAAAGCCTATTTTTTGAGTTGCCCAGATTATTCCCAACTTTCAATTAGAGTTACCCAGTACCCACTACACTCAATAAAAATCAATGATGAATACAAGTAACTTCTAACTTTTTCCACTAATTAAAAACTAGCATCACGGCACACGTGACTGTGTGCATATAGTCTAAACATTTTTACTGTAGTCTATTATTTTGGCCTTTTGTTTCAATTTTATTTAATTTTCTTTTTGAGCACAAATAGGTTGAAAGAATAATTTATACTTTATAGTTGGTTGGCAGAGGTTTTGAGCTTAGTGGGAAGGTTTGAGAAATTAAGGGTCGGATTCTAGAAAAGAAAATAGGGAGAGACCAAATGGATGGAGACTCCAGAATGGACCAAACTCATCCCATACCCTCTATACATAGTATAAATAACTACCCAAAACCACCAACCTTAGAAAAAAAATACTAATAATAATAAATAAATAAATAAAAAAGAATACTAATAAAAAGAAAAACAAATGAAAAAAAAAAAATCGTGTAGACAGTTGCCTGTGCCACATTTCTTGTAGTTAAAAAGACGCAAATATCACTATCTTTACATAAAATGCGGCATTTTAAAAGGTGACGCTGAAGGCACCAACATTTTCAATGAAACTCACATGAGAATTGAGATATAATTGAATTTTATGCATTTAATCTAAGAGTAGTATTTATAATTGATGTAGTTTGGCATGTAGTAGTGGATTATTTCATAACTACGTATGTGAGTGGAAGTAAGCACTATTCTTAGGGTTATGGAAAGAACCTAAGAATCAGAATAATATTTTTAAATGAAAAGAGTACTGCACAAAACCCCTGTAGTATTATAATATGTTTTCCATTACTAAACGTATTAGTAGAATAGTAATCGGTGCAGATGATAGATCAGCACAGACTGGAGAGCAGACCTTAAGATTCATAATTCAGGATAACAAGCCAAATAAGTGAAAAGACCTTCTCCAGTGAATCTAGATTGATAACATCCAACTGTGCAATATGAGTAGACTACTTTCTTGACTGGTGTAGTAAGGGTTGCTTATTCATTGGAGAATTTGTTGAAACATTCTTGCTGGAGTATTGGGAAAAGGCTAGTTATTTAGTTTTCCTTTAAAGTGGAAATAAAAGTTCATTTATCCAAGTTAATCCAAATATCTGACTTAAGGAAGCTGGTAGAGTAAGCAGGGTGAGTTTGAAAACCAGTTGCAGTTAGAAAGCAAAATGCAGGTAGTAGATGCTTAGTCACGTGTCTTGCATAGGCCTAGACAAAAAGCTTAGGCAAGGTAGGCCTTCCATAGTACTTGTTGGGAGGTCCATTCAATTAAAGACCGGTGCTCTGCTCCCAACCAGTGATCCATTCGGTTAACATGTTCTTTTCCTTGCAAAAGTGGTGCCTGTAAAGCAAATTAAGAGCAGAGAAGAAACTAGGGGGAGCGTAAGACTCCCAATTAAGATGCATGACTGATGCATCTGTTTTTCAAATGATCGGTCGATCCAGTGCTCGTCTGTTACCTATGTCTTTCATTTAAATAGTAAATAATATAGATATTTGGCATAAACATGTAATATCTACGACAATGCACAACCATTTCCCTTAATAACTACTGTGAACTAGTGATACCGTTCATCAATAATGCTAAGATAAAACAAATAAAAAGAACTAAGAACAAGAAGAATTTAAAGACGGATCAATACGCAAAAAATCTTTCTTAGGAGGCGAAACTTTCACTGGAAGCATTACCTTTGACGGCACATACATTACACCATTTGGAGTGAGTAGTATCTCATGCTTTATATCCCGCAATACATTTAAATCTGGTGAGTATGAACTAACACCAAGTGTATTTGGCTTTGGAGGTGTGACTTTGCCTAGGCAGGTGGAAAAGCAAAGGTTGTATGCGATTATCATTGATGGATAAAGAGACTGAAAATCCAAAACAACAACTGGATCTGCATAGAAACCAGATTCCGGCTCCATCACAAGAGGTATACACTCCATTGCAGGTTGAGAAGCAACCTAGTTGACATAAGACTAGTCAGAAATTGACAATCAACAATAACACCAGTAATAGGGAGAAAATCTATGTTTTCTAACGCCATCAATAAAAAGTTCTAACTTAACAGCTACATAAATCATATCAGGGCATTAAGTAAATCAAATTAGGAAAACATTTAAAATGTTGAAGTAGGAGTTTACATGCTGCTACTGCTACGGAAACCATATCAGAGAATTAAAGCAAATCAAGAGTAGATTTGAAGTGTTGATGTGTGATAAAAGCTGCATCTTCTACAAATAACAAAATGGCCTGAGGCAATGAAAAAGTGCAGATCCCATAGAGCATACAGACAAGTAGTTCTCCATTAAAAGCATAAACCAAATATTTTTAAATTATTGGGAACCAGAAGGTGGATGCTATTGGCAAACTATAATATTAAAAAACTAAAAACTAAAATTAGCATTAACTAGAACAAGTACTACGGAGAATCTAGTGGAATGATTCTGCAAACTACAACTACAGTATATTTCTCATAAACAGACGTTGATACCTTACATATGTGGCACACCCGGGGTACAGCAGAATTGGCTGAAGCTTTTTGGGGCAAAAGACCAGGGTTCAGGTTCAGGTCCAGGTAATCCCTCCCGCTTAAGTGATGGTTCTACTCTTCCCACCCTCCACCCCACCCCACCCCAAACGAGAGAGAGAGAGAGAGAGAGAGAGAGAAGACGAAAAGAAAAGGAAGAAGGATCAAAAGGGCAATATAGCAGATAATGTTTAAAGCAAATCAGAAAGTGTACAATAAATCGCAAGCTTTATACATGCATATCAGTGTGCATCAAAGAAGGAAAACAACTGTCTGTTCAAAAGGTTAAAGCACAAACCCCTAGTAGCACGAATCAAGAAAAAAATTTATTGGCAAGGGATTGAAGTTCAAGCTTTCCTCTCCAAATGCATACAGCAAATCAGTATCTCAAAGACAAATAACATGGAGATCTACTGGAATAAGTTCATTGACCATGCATGTCTTTAAGCTGCATCTCTCGCATTCCATGGTGTTGCCCCAACAGCTTAATCAGATGCAGTAACCTCAGTATTTGAACCCTAACCTTTATGCGTGCTATGCCTAATAACTCATTATGCCAGAAATTAGAGTAGTAACTGAAATGATAAGAGGCACAACTTGTTATAAAACAAGGAAAAAGAAAGAGTCAGCAAATACCTGTTGGCTTCCAGGGGAAATCGCAAGATAGTTTTGTGTGTGAGCCAACCTCAGCAACATAGATTCGACACGGAACTGTGAACCTCGAGAAAGAACCGAAAAAAAGTCGATACCAAAGACACGGGCAAGTTCTGATGTCCGGTTTATCTGAACAGAACACATTAAGCAAAGCCCTAAATAAAATGAATTCACAGAAAGAAAAAAGCTTCAGATATAAAGAGAAAATACTGACGGATATTGTTAAGTGAATGCCAAAAACAAATATCATTCTTCTTTGCAACTTGATACCTTTAAATGAATCTTACTACATACTTTTTCCAACAGGTGCTGAATAACAAAATTAAATAAATGAAAATTTCCTATAGGAACCACCAATAGTTGTAGAGCGTCTCCCTGGATGACTTTAATGTGTCACTTAACTTCAACTTGAAAGAAGGGAAAATGAAGGCACCTGAAACCCTTAATAATCATCATGAGCAGTTTTAACATGTTTTATGCAATGACATTTTCCTCAAGTTAATAGAAAGTGTAATATTTCAATTGTCAAATTAAACCATATCTAGATACCCTGTAATACAAGTACATGCACCTCATATTCCAGTCGCTAATAAATTTTTTGTAAGTAAGAAATATATTAGACAGGATGCCAAGGGAGTGCAACCATGGTACACTAGGTGTAAATAGAATAAGATGGTCAAAAAAGAAAGAAACTCTCAAGCTGGAGCAAAAATAATTACACATCAGACATAAGGATCCTAACCAAATTCAGCTACGAAATCCACAAAAGCAGAGGAGCTCCCTGGGAAAGATTCATTCTTCCAAAAGAAAAGGCAAGTTCATCATTAATAGCGGATAAATGAGAGGAAATTGCTCAGGATGCTTTGACACATACAACATAGACCACTTAGTGCACCCATTAGGAAGTGTGGTAGTATCAATATCAAACCAGGTTAGAGGTAGGGGAAGATCAAAGAGTGTGGCTTGCAATGACCTTGTGTTGGACAGAACTGAATGACAAGAAGAGATTCATGTAGCCGACCCCAAATTGGGACAAAGGCTGATTTGAGTATCATCAGGCCCTTTACTTTCTGCATCGGAAGCTCCGCTCCTTCAATGTGTCTCCTAATTCTCTCCTTCCACAAGCCCCAAATGAGCGGTTGTAGATGTGGAAAAGAGCAATACATTTGTATATATTAAGTGGGATTCTGTCAACAGTTTCTATCAAAAGTAAAGGTGGGCAAGGGAAACCTATATAAAAAAAGGGAAAAAACAACTCCACTCGGCCTTTCTCCCAATTACTTGGGAAACCAACCAATAACAGCTATAGTTGAAACAAAACCACGACAATAAAGAAACTAGTCAATGCCCAAGAAGCAGGAAGGTGCACATTAGGCAGGCAATGCCTTGCTCTTAAAGCATTTTGAGCAAAAATCAAGATATAATCTTGGATGCAAAATAATATCCCAATTCAATTTAAGCCGACCTCCTCTCCCTCTCTTGACATGCTTTGCACATGGCTAGACCTCTGAGCCTAATGATGCCATGTGAACTTAAGGCAACATGCAGTTTTATATTTTCTGTTTTTATTCTCTATCTTCAAAGTTCACTTAATAGGACTTTTAAGCAAAAGATAAATCCCTTTAGCTATCATTAAAGAAAATCTTATTTCACAACAACAATAATTAAAACCTTCTCTCCAGAATTTATTTCCACCTCAAGGGCACGCATTACTTTGCGATTTCTAAGAGTGAAAACTGAACTCTTTCACCACTTACCATATCAAGGTGATTCATTATCTGAAGGTTCAACTTTGCCCTCTTTAAGAAGTACTCAATACAGCGGTATCTTGCTCTTCCCGGACCACTTGAAAACCACTTTGTCAATATTTTCCAATGAATAAATGGAATTTTTTGTCTCAGGACAGCCTCTGCAACAGCTTCAGCAGTATACATATTAAGCTTAACCTCACTGCGGATCAGTCGCCAAACATTAAGGACAATTCTTCCACCGACATGGACACCACTGGCATGAGTACGACCCCATTCATCCTCGATTATTGCATCTTCATGCTGAACCATCGATTCAGAGTAGACTTCACTTGCTATTCCAGTTGATTCTCTAGCATTTCCCTTAGTTGGAGATGGTGTCCGGGATATATTATTAAGCAACCCAATTCCAAGATGTGCAGCTCTTTCAGCGAGAAAACCAAGGGAACCACCTTGAATATCCCATCCCATT
Source organism: Platycodon grandiflorus (assembly GCA_016624345.1). Lineage (NCBI taxonomy): Eukaryota > Viridiplantae > Streptophyta > Magnoliopsida > Asterales > Campanulaceae > Platycodon > Platycodon grandiflorus. The sequence continues at coordinate 15,024,052 of CM028365.1, read as the reverse complement.
AATATGTCTGGGTCAAAAGAGCAAATGATCTTCATAAAGTTTGAGAGTAAGGGCTTCTCTTCTGAGAAAACCAACAACTTGTAACCAGTCGTGCCATCAAGATTGCTGTAAATAGCAATTCAGCATGAGAAGTCCAGTAAATAATCAATGGTGAAATAATAGTGCAGTGGAGAAAATGAGGACACGGAAACAGCAGCATAAGAAAAACCCTTTCATATCTTAATTAACCCCAACTGCACCTCACACAATATATATTGCACACACACACACACAGATATATATATATATATATATATATATACATATATACATGAGAGGAGAGAGAGAGAGAGAGAAGTAACCGAACCCTACATCAAAATCTAGATTCCAAGGATCACGACAGCGCCCCCTTTTGGCACATTTCTTACACATTACTTGTCCAACAACAAAAATTTCAGTCAAAAAGAAAAATAAAAAAGAGAAGAAGAAGAATAGAATCAAAACAAAAGAAAGACGGGACTAGAAGACCAAAGCTTAGCTTCTTTCTATTCTTTTCGTGAAGTTAGATAATATTTTTTCTTCATTTGAGGAGAGATTAAGGATGTGTTTGGCATCGTGATTTAGTGATTGATTTTGAGGTTTTGGGTTCTCTTTTGGAATGATTAAAGAAAAATTAAGAGAGATAGAGAGAAAGTTGGTGGAACCAAAGAGATAGAAAGTCCAAAACCATAAAACCAAGCCACTAAATCGCCAGAGAATGGAGCCTAATAATTTACTGTCACTGACTCTGAGGGTTTTGAGTCAGGCAGGGAAGATAAGATTCTTCAGACAATGAGCTTTCATCATTATCTGGAACTTATGGACGAGAATGCAAGGAATTTTGGCAACCAGCGCTACTAATTTGTATGTCGCATGCTTTATGGGCCTCAGCCATGGTTTGACTGGTTCCCTTTAAACTGATAACAGATAGTAGTGAGGATTGAAGTGGGAGGCTGTTCAGATCACATGTTGCTGCAGTTATAATTCAGCTATTTATATTACACGTTTCACTTAATAAGAAGGAACCTAAACTTAGGGATCTTTTGCCTAGTACTGAGAAACCAAAGTACTTTATTCTCAAGAATTTGGACTTCTGATAATTATGGAAGCATAACTAAGAAACAATATATGCTCCTACTTCTGCTAATTGTTATTAAAAGAAGGGCAGATTATGCAATTAAACTATCTACTTCCAGAACTGAAGTCAGCTGCATTTTCAAACTTATCATGAACTGTTTCATAGATTATATTATATTATGTTACAGCCGAAAAGCGTTTTATTTACTGGTTTTGTAATATACTCCTTCAGTTCCACTTGAAGAGTCTTACTTTCTACTTTGAAACGTTCCACAAAATAGTCTTGTTTGAAAAATTAAGCTACATATGTTATCAGTTCCCATATTTACCCATATTCAGTAAACTTCAAGAAAAGGTCAACAATTTTAATCTAGAAAATTATAGGTGTTTATGATTAACTTTAACCTTAAAACGTTTTCTTTTCAAATGTTTGAGTGAAATGGAGGGAGTATTATCTTGTCAAGGACAGCCCAATGCAAGTCTCCCACGCTACAGAATCTTATGCAAGGAGCATGTGCTTGTTCCTATAGTAATATGTTACTTGCTTTACCAAAAGTAATAACCTGAATAAGATTTGATCATCTCGCTTCTTAATTCACATGTGCCTGTTCCTATTCAATAAAATCATTATATCATCAAAGAAAGTGAAGCAACTTCACTCTAGCTCAGCTTGTGTTGTACAACTCCAAAATATTTCAGTCAACTATACTAAGTATCATTTTAATTTATTAAATAAAAGAAGAGAGAACAGAACTGCATTGGCTAAAATCAATCTTATCATAGCTTATCTAATCTTACCTTATATATATATATATATATATATATATATATATATATATATATATTTATTTATTTGCATAAGATACCATTATATTTTTCCATGTTTTTTTCAAAATGCCATGTCATAAGGGTAAAACAATTATTCCCCCTACCTCCTCTCTCTATCTCTCTCTTTTGTAACCCCTTATTCACTCCTTAATGCTGTGTAAAAGAGAATATTTCCATTCATCTCACGTAGGGAAATATCAACTCATCTCTAGCATTTTCTTTTAAAACATTGATGTTTGTCTTAATGGACAAGATTAAGGAGGGTTAAGGCAGTGCAATAGAACTTGGGGCGGTTACATGGGATAGAAGAGAAAGCAATTATGTATCATTAGCAAAGCATTAAATCCAAAGAATGATAATATATTACTTCAGCATCCTTTTTAGAGTTCAATGGTTTAAAACGACATTTCATTTGTATGAAGCTTTTGAATCGATTAATTTCCTTCTCCCTCCACATCCTATATAAGGAAGCATGGAGCTTTCTTTGCCTACAATTTTTAGTTCCTTTTATCAGGTTAATGCATTTTACGCCAGCTTTACATACATCTTCTCATGCATATTTCTCACTTTCTTTTATGATTTCAATTTACATTGTTTCCAAATTCATTAACCGCAACACAAACCATTTAACTGGTATTTTTCTATTTTTAGTTCATTTTTACAGCTCTGTTCCTTTTCCATTTGTTCTCATTCGCTAATGCTCAATCATGTAGACCTGAACAAAGCAACGTCAATTGACTTCTCCATTCCACCATATGGTACATTCTGTTCCATTTATATACCCTAACAAAACCAATAAACTATGACAAACTCTTTGTGTAAATTTGTTGTTTTTTTTTTTACTTGATTTTGTGTACAGAGGTGAATATGTTGAGACATTCTTTGGATCTCCAAGTCATTTCTTTTATGTCGTACTAAATATAAATTTTATATTGTACCTTTCTATTTTTTTTAACAAAATTTACTGTTTTGCATAGAATCGTAAAAGAAGACGACAATATTTAGCTATATTTGATGCAAATTGCATAGAAGCTATCATACACTATTTTCAGTTTGTTGTGTCATCATCATTTAGTATCAAAATTGCTCTTAGAAGGTGGAATCTTATAGAATATGTACAGCTTACTTGTATATTATTAACCTCCTCATCTTACACAACATGCACAACTAGAAATTGTTATTTTCTAGTTTCAAAACTACTCTTATAGAATAGGATGAACATTTGTTTTTATTTAAGGTTCAAGCATATTATGGCAGGTTTTGAGCAGAAGAGTGTCTCTTTCTACCGACTTCAACAATTCAACTAAGCATTGTAAAAGAAGCCGTTCAGCTCCTTCTATGGAGTACACTTTATAGAGCTAAGAAATGTTTAGCATGTATAGTCTAAGAACAATTATATATAGTAGCAATGATACTAATTATTTGCCTTGAGATGAATGCATTTTGAAAGGATAACTTGATTCCCCCTCTCTTTCTACTCCTGTCTCACTTTTGTAACACTCAATCACTCTTTGAATATTTCATTTGAAAGAGTAAGTTACAGAAGGAAAAGGTGTCAACAAACATTGTCTAACTGTGACGGATTTCAGTAGGAAGTTTGGACAAACAAGTTTTAATTCTTGCAACTTTCCACTCATAACTCCAAAATTCGTAATAAATAATCAGTTAACTCCAATTTCTTTTAAGAATGTATTTTTTTTTACTGGTTACCAATAAATCGAACATTGTAAAGATAATAGAGCCACCATATTCTCTAACATCAAAGTGCTTACTTCTTTATCGTATATTGTTTACTATAAAATCTTTAATAATTAAAAGTTTCTTATATTTTCTACTTCATTGGAATGGTTTTCTTTAAAAAACAATATCTTGCTTGATAGAAGTATAGGATGGCTTGGATATGGTAAAGCAAAAGTCAAATTTGACAGTTAATGTTTTTTTTATCATAGTATTTCCCGTAAATGGTACGGGGTACAAAGCTAGCATCAAATCTCTGACTACTAAAGCCACCATACCTTTTGACAGGATGAACATCACTCCGCAAAAGGATATAAGCATCAAATATGGAATCATCATCTTCCTGAAGGATAAGAACTATTAAGTTGATAGCATCAAATCGAGGATCAGGTCTTAAGTCACCCCTAGATTCTGCTTGCACCTGGCAACTGATGTGCATTAGAATCAAATATGAAGAACATAATTCTTCAATGCGTAAAAAGAAAATTATAAAATAACAAAACTAACAATCATCAAAACTCCTCTAACTGATTTTGGAAAAACCGTCTAGATGGAACAATTTAATTTATCTAGGAAGAGATAGTAGCAGGAGAAAAAATAATAGGTTCTCCGGTAGAGTTACAGAAAACATAAGAAATTGGGAAACCAGGCAAGTATAACTAGAGTGCATGTCATGCTGATAATTATCATGTTTAAGACATAGACTACTCATAAATGAAACAGCCAAGCATCATTTGATTGATGACATTTAAAATTGTTATAATTATCATTTTCATTATTATTATCTGGATAGAAAAAAGGGTGTTTATTAATATTAACAAAAAATGAACAAGCTAGACGGGCAACGGTGGCCTCGGGTCATTGTCGGTCTAGCTTGTAAGATATGGTAAGGAGCAAAACAGTTCAATATGCATATAAGCTTTAAAGTAACTACAGAACAGCTTCTAAATGATTCTCTAAGAAAATCACGACAGTTCTTAACAGTAGCCTACCTTCCACCTCAAATAATACAGCAAAACACATGCACAATCAGTGACCGAAACTATATACAGTTTTGACCCTCCCAAAGAAGCCCTGCATAGCATATCATGTCTCTCATGGGCAGCACGGATACATCCCCAAACAGTAGCCTACCTTCCATCTTAGATAATACAGCAAAAAAACATGGACACCACAAAATATTTGCCGCATCATCATCCAACAGAGGTTGGCAGATATTTAAAATGCGTACCATGTAAGCAGGAGTCATTTTGGATATTAAATGCTAAGTAATATCATCATTACAACCAGTAAGTTCGTTTAAAAGCAATCAGTTCAGGTCATATTCAGATTCTCAAAGGAAGTGTAATTAGATTACTTGTATTAAGGTAATTTGCTTTCACTATATATATAATTTTACTCAATCTAGAATTGGGAGAACATATGACAGGAGACAGTGACACTTGAATTTGTCGCTCTAAACATGAAAAGACATACAAGTATCAACTTTGTCAATATATTTCTCAAGGGTCCATACTTAAAGCCTGCAGAGAAGTATACAGCAAGGTATGTGAGCTACAAGAGAAATTAACAATAAGTGCACTTAGCAAGCGAGAAGTTACAATTAACAAATATACTCATTTCAAGTGCCATAAAACAATGTTGAGGAGAAGTGACCACCACAACCTCAATGCTAAACAATGTCAGCTGCTGTCCACCACCAACACTTGCTGGATCCCGAAATCCAGTTTGACTCAACGGAGTCAGCTTTGATTTTGCATCAGGGCCAGATATTTGAGAAATATCTTGTGAAAAAACAGCGCATGGCTTAGCATCCATCAAATTTCCTTCAGTTTCAGAAACTGTCGCCATCCCAGTATGAGAAGGCTGCACTGAAGTAACATGGCTATCCTGGTTTTCCTTCTTTACTTGGCCCAGGATGGGCCCTGTATATGATAAAGGAAAAGGAAAAGCATCAGCAGAAAAACCTTAGTGTGAGTCCCCCCATATTACTAAAGAAGCCTTCCAAGTAATCTTAATATTAGTTAGAAACAAACATGCAACATCATACAACTTTACTCTTCGAAGATGAAGACTCCAATGATGCAGTATTGTCAAGATTAAATGGCCAAAAAAATCTGAAAAGTCAAATGGAAAATTTAGTCACTAATTCAAGTACGTACCTGTATCATCATGCAACAGCCATCTACATACATTCCCTCTCGACGGGGGTGAAATCGCAGGTGTCAACATGTATAAACAGGAGCCATCATTGTGATAGTGAGTAGGAATACCCATGACCCCTTCTCGATGATTATTAGTGTTATTTATCCTACCCGAAGTGTCTAAAATTTCTTTCTCTTCTAGGCAGTCCCCCATAAAAAAGGGCAGGCACTCCTCTCCAAGCCCTTCCTGAACTGCACAGTACAGAAATTATACAAGTATGCAAGTTAATAAGCACACAGATGGTTATGAGAACTGAGAAGGTTAATGGCATTTTTGGAGGAGAAGCAGCATGTTAAGTAGTAACTAAAAGTGTTTGACTCGTAATACTATTTTATTTAAATGACATAAAGATCACGATGCATTATTTTAATGTAGAAACGTACATTGATTTCATTTTTCCAGACTAGACACTTTAAGGAACTATAAAGGTAAAACATAAATATATATCACTATACCACCTTTACACAACAAAAAAGTAAGTTACCAACCAAGACCCAGAAAGTTAGAAAGGTAACCTGATCCTTCATACTTCTCATCTGCAGGGGAAGGGCGATCAGGAATAGCAGCAAGTAATGAAGCATCCCGAGATGGTTCATCTGTCCACTGTATCACTGGGGGTTTCATAAAGAAACTCAAGCCAATTGTTTCCACTGTGTTTGAAGTCATGTTCACACCAGCAGATTCTGAACTGCTAGGCCCAGCTATACAGGTGTCCCTGCCATGACTGCCACCACCTAATGGGGCAGTATCCTTGCACAGGCCAATTTGAACTTCAGAATTCTGATTCTCAGGGTTGAATAAGTGTGAAAATCTTTCAGTTCCTCTATGTCCTGAAGGGGGACCAGGAATTATCAAGTTCCCTGATCCTGCAGTTGTTTCAGTGACAACCACATTATCAGGTACTTCACCAAAGCAAAACCGTCCATAGTTGGAAGGACTTGAGAGCATTAAGTTATTATTGGCCAAAAGAGGCAGTTTAACGGGTGTAGAGCAAAATGAATCATCGAATTTAGAATCACAAGCCTCGGCACACACCTTTACCTCAAAAGGTTCAGTATCCACATTCTTTTCATGTAAATATGCCGGCTCATCGATAAGGGAAGACTTGGAGTTGGAAGAAGAAGAAAGGAGCCTCGAGTCATGCCCATCTGCCCCCCGTCGTGTGCAGGAAAATGAATCATCTTTGGGCTCTTCAATAGAGCTATACTTTAAAGGAGTTTCACATTCAGGAGGCTCACCTCGGTGAGAACGCTTTCTCCTCATCAAATCCCGCATAGAGCATCCAACTATTATACTCTCTGCCTTCGTAGAACAGCTATCTTTGTCTGTATCACCCATTGCAATATCACAACACCTAGCGACATTTTCTTCCCGAACTGTTTGCAGATCATCATTCACTTTTTCACTCGATGTGAAAGGTAAGGAGCTCCATAATGGTCCTTTTCTTTTGTTCTTCCTGGTGAAGCATGAACCATTATCATGCTGTACCAAGTCTTGCGGTGGTTTCTCACATTCACCTCTTGTCTCTACAGTAAATGACTTACCAGCATGGTGATTTAAATTTTGATCATCACCGGAGCCATCAACTTGGTGAATCGTTAATGTTGATGAAGTTTGGCAAGAATAACTATGATCTTTAGACTGAGAACGAAAAGCTCTTTCCATTTTACTCTCGACGTCAATAGGATCCTCAATAGAATCAAGTATGTCCTGACACTCTTGTTGGGATGCACTCTCAAAATCCATATCAGCTTTCTCCAGAACTTTATCAATGGTTGTTGCAGGCAATAAGGGACTTAAAATAGTCTCACGAACAAGTTCGTCATCAGAATTTATATCTTCTGCCGCTTGAGAAGATGCTAGCCACTTTAGAAGCCTCAACGCCTCTTGATCTGCAGCCTAAAAAACAGTAATGAACAAATTATGAGAGTTCGTAACAGGAGTCCAGAGCTACCTAGTTAGAGAGCTCAGCAAAGAGGTACACGCGATACACATGCAATATAGACACTGGGATCTTCCAGAAGACCCAAACAGACCTCTACCAGAAGCACAAAAGCATCCACATCAAGAAAGCACACCACTGCCATATATTGACAGCAATAGCGTCAAAAATCATTCAAAGAATCAACTTGACCAATACACACTTTTCTGAATTACAGATATAACCTATCTTGAAAAAAATCTGATGCAGCTATTAGGAGAAAAACTGGAGCTATTAGCTAAACAAACAACTTCCAAGTGGAGCTCACAACTGAGCTGAGATAAGAGAGAAACTTGCAGGATAACCAAGGAGCAAGTAGCCAGAAAATTGCTGAGAACTGGCTGTCGAGGCAGCTTCTATTTCTTGCAAAATGAGACATCAAAAGTTGTTATAAATAAAACCTAATACTCACTCCGTCTCGTTTATATTGGCCACCAGATAAAAGCTCGTCGTTTTAGAATTCTTAATAAATGCTTCAACAACCATTGCCTAATTTTTGGATTTCCATTTGTACCCTTTATTTAGTTAATTAATGTGCATCGTTTACGTTGTCGATACTCAAATTGGTTAAGGGTATAACGAGAAACTAGACAATTAATGTCCATTGGATTTCTAAGTCGCCAAAAACTTCGAGACTACCAAAAAAGGAAATTAGGCTAATACAAATAAGACGGATGGAGTATTGCGTAAATATGCTCCTGGAGAGCAACAACATAATATGACCAATGGATTGTTTTAATCTCAGCCCTACACTAGACTATACAAAAGTGATCCTATGAGACTACTTAAAAGAAGATACAATACCATGATGCAACACTCTAAAGTCTAATAGGCCTGCACTATTACAGCTTATACTTGAGACGCATTAGAAATGTTTGGGATGCTCTATATCAAAAACTGCGTACTTAGAGTTCCCGCATCAAAAACACATAGGGAACAATCAAGGCCAACAAAACCATGCGACCTATCTACAAGCTAACACACAGTTGCGAAGTCAGAAATTTTCCCCAAGGGGGGCAAAAACTAACTATCTTGTGTGTATAAGTTTGAATTAAGAAGTGCTGCTACTTTAGAAATAAAATAAGTAAAAATGTTAATATTTTTTCAAGTACAAATGCAGCATGAATGACTTTTTCTCCCATAGTAATTATAGTAGTGGCAAAAGTTCCTAGAAGTGCAAATATTTTTGCAAAGAAAGGGGATTCTTGCAAAAAAAAGAGGGGGGGGGGTGGTCAAAGAATCCAAAAGTTAAAAAATATGCTATTATACTTAAAAATTTACAAATTCAAATTAGTAGCACTAATTTGTAAATTTTTCAAAACTAAAGGAGGTAATTGACCCCCTTACCTTACATGTGGCGTCGCCACTGCTAACACAGGAGTGATGCGCACCAGACAACTAATGTAGTAACATAATTGCACTAGACCTGTCAACAAATCGTATTTGAATTGGATTGACCCAAACCAAGATTCTATTAGCTAGGATACTTATCAGATCAGATCTGACCCAATTATCCACCAGATTTCTGATGATTATTTTCATACACCGTTGATTCTACACCTGATGTGTCCCACCTTATAGTATAGGTTTCACAAATTTAAGATATTATATACATATATATATAAGCATCTGCCCGGGTGATGAATACATTCTTGGAAGAAATGAATCCCCAAGCTCCTATCGAATAGTCACTTCCTGTACAAGACTAGACAATAGAAGATCTTGAAGCAGATATTAAAAAAGAATAAAAAAAGATAAATACAGACTGATAGATGGCCAAAAACCCATAAAACATTCAAATATCGCAACAACCACCCAATCAAATAAAAGTTACAAAAAAAGAAATTGAGTAAGAAGCACTAATATTATGGAAGAAAAAAAGAAGATTAAGAATCATGACAAATTACCTTAATATTTGATGGGCCAAGGGTGTCAGATGACTGCGATCCAGAAGTGGATAATTGCTGGGGACGTGCATCTTTTCCCTGGCCATAATCTGCACAATCATCACCTTTGCTTGGTAAATCTTGTGAGAACACTCCACTTTCATTGTTAGCCTTTGAAATCATCATGAGTTCACTGATGTCAACCTTAAAGTTGGTCTGTCCAACATCAACCACATATGTCTGATCAATTGAAGATTTCATTGTCTGCAAAAATCTTCTGCCATTCTCGAACAGGGAAGGTGAAGAATTTTCTGCATTATTTCCCAATTCTATAAGTTTGCTCTCAAACTCAAGTCCATCTGACAGAGTCTTCAAAACAACTTCTGGAAGTGGTTTTACAGGCGCAGGAGGTGCAGTTGCTCCATGCCTTCCATTCCTCTCAAATTCCTATGAACAAACCATAAAGATGCCAGAAGAAACATACTATGAATACAAAAGCACATGAGCGGGGTTGAAGCAAACCTCCCAAATTGGTATCAGTGACTGAACCATTTTAACATCTGAAAGAGTTTGTGAGGGTGAAGAATACAATTTTACTTGCTGATTAAGGATATCTGGAAAAACATATATATATTATCAATATTTGGTCATAAAAGCACAAAGAAAGGATGCATAAAAACATTGTGATAAATTTGGAACCAAACCAACCATCTACAGTGGCGTCTCCCTCAAGTTCACAGACACTTTGCCGTTTAACAAGAGGTATGTCCTGATCTTGACTGGGGAACTGCCAAACCCAACCATCTGGGATTGTGGAAGATAGCCAGATCGGTGAACCAGTACATGAATCACCACTTGAATCTGCCTAACAGATTCCCCCAGAATCATACAGAAATATTATACAGCCATTCATCATATACATGTTATGCCTGTTCGTAAAAGAACTTCTACAACATAAAACAAAACAATAATAACCTGAGAATCAGCAGACACGCAAGAGGTGGCATCTGTCTGTTCATATGGTCTGTTGTAATTAGCCTTCCTCGAACAGAAAGCTTCTGGTACTGGATGGCGGAACTTCATCTTTGATACATGAACATGGCCCATGCCATACAGGTTGCAATCAACCTAATGATTTTTATTTAAGAGAAAATTGTTATCTTAAGAGCAGCAAGTAAAGAAAGTAGGAAGCAGCAGTAACCAAAACGGCGTTAGACATCAAAAGAGAATTAAGTGAATGAATAGCCCAAGGAACTAGCAAATAAACACCAAAGTGAAAAGTGATTGCTGAAAACAGGTTGAGAAGAGACCCGCGAATAGACAGTGGAGGTCTGGCGGACGCACCGGCGCGCAGGGCGCGTGAGGCGCGTTTCTGGTACCGGCCTACAGTGGCAATTACACAGAAAAGATTGCCTCCTAAGGGCGACCAGCCGACCACAACTATCGAGTCAGTTTACTCATACCTGTCCAAATCCTCAACTATCTGATCAATACCTCTACCGCAACCGTAAACCACAAAATGCACAATGCATACACAATTAGGTTGGCCACACCACTCTAGGATCGAGCCAACCTCCAACAGTAGTCGCACGATCACCGGCGGCCTAAATCCTCAATGAAAACCTCGGACTGTCCAATACACTATACATGGATATATTAAGCGATGTACATGTAACGAACAGGAAAGAAAAAAGAAGGGAAAAAAAAGGTAGATTAATTAGGGTTCACCAGCACAAGAGATTACGAAAAATCCCGCTCTAATACCATGTTGTTTGACAAGAGAATGAAAGAGAAGAGATGAGATTGAGAAGCCATTACACAAACTGGTTCGGCTCATAGTCATATATATGTGTGTGAATATACAGCTTACATCAAGACCCCCAGACATATAATGACATACTATGACATACTAACAGAACCCCTAAACACATAACTCTACTCTAACAAGCACAGGTTGCTCCCCAACTTTTGGTATCTATATTATTTATCCGAAGACTTTTTACTCTATTTTCTTTTTTGATAGAAAAAGAAGATTCAATTACAAGATTGAAAGAACAGAAGTGGATAAGATATCAACCATTACAGATCGGAAAAAGTTTGAAACAAAAAAAAAAAGAAAAAAAAAAGGGACAAACTAGACTAACAAACCAAGAGCTGCTCGTCAATCTCTTGTCAGAAAAATGTATATATATATATATATGTGTGTGTGTGTGTGTGTGTGTGTGTGTGTGTAAAGAACAGGATTAGACAGAGTGAGCAAGGAATCCACAAACAAGTAAAAGGCCAAACATCACACTAAACACACCAGGGCAAGTCATCGTCTCAAACAACCCTCATTGCTGGGTCTTCATATCAAACTCCACAGGATGGAACAACTAGAATTACCGAACATCATCTACAGTTAATAACATTGTTTATGTGATGAAAAAGACCACCATCGAATCCTATTTTAAATTACGAAATACCATTTCCTTTTCCAATTTTAATGTTGATACTATTTTTGCAGCAAAAATATATTACGTAGGAAAAACATAAAAAAAAATTGAAAAAAAATCTTAGAAAAATAAGTAAAGGTAGTAAGAAGAATAAATGTCCATGGAAAAAATTTAATAGTTCCATGGAAAGTAATATATTCGCCGAGTTGCAGCAAGTTACTATTAGAGCGCTAATATATAGACTCACTGTTCTGTTGCAGATTGCTACCTTCGAAATCCAAACCGAGTCCGAAACTTTGAACCCTGGACAGGAATTGAGCATCACACTCACGCATAGCGAGTGCCCATACCACTGGTGATTACATATACTATGCAGATGTTTTTTACAAAGTAATAAGTTCACTCATGAATTTACAAACCAAATGGATCTTCACAATCCATTCCAATCATCTGATTGACAAACACAATCTTATAAGTAACAATGTATTCTCTCAAGGAAAAAGAGGTCAAGCAATAGCCAAGTGCAACTCAGAAAAAGGGCTGTGTTCACCAACTGCAAGACAACATACAATAGCGTCTTAATAGGATATTAGATAACATCCCCAACTAATTTAAACCACAGTGATCAAGATTGTAGCAAAGGAAATATAGACTCAAGACTAGGCAAATTGGCATTGCAGACGTTGTCAAAGATGCTATAAAGCGTCAAAGTTAAAATGACGGTCTCCAGATGCCCCATAATAGAAGTTAGCACTTCTGTCAGGACAATCCCCTAAACTGATACAAACTCTGAAGATAAGATGAGGTTCAATTTTCCGTGGGCAACAAAAAGGTTAACAAACTTTCTTATAGAGAAAATTGCCAGGAAGTCCAACACAACAGCAAGTAAACTTGCTCCAAACATTAACTTTGACTCAATCATCCGCTAAAGTCATTACCAACCAAGTAAACTAAAGGTCAAAACAAAACCAATAAAGAAAAGAAAAGAAAAGAACAGTCAGAGTAATAAGCAGAGAATGTAAGCATACCCCAATATCAAAAGTAATAAAGAAAACTACGAAAATAATGAGGAATAACCTAAAGACTGCTTACCAGGAACTGTAGAAGAAATGGTACATGTGATTCATGGGGCTGTAAACACTTGTCAAGAACTGCACCTCCCTGAAAAAAGGCAAAAAGTAGAAGAATAAGAAGGTGGAACTGTTGTTATCCAAAATGAATTGTAATTAATGCAAAATAAAGATTTGAAGATATATAAGGTGTCAAATGTAATCTTATCAACAATGTTAGACAATGACAGACTCAAAAACATATAAGACAAAAATGAATTCACATGCATAAAGGCTACCATTAGTAACAGCTTAATATGTAGAGAAGAGCCTGCAATGATTTTTTTGATAAGTAAGAAATTAAATATAAATAAAAGCTTCAAAGCAGGTGACACATCCTTTGCACACTAGCGGTATATACAAAAGAGACTACTCAAGACTGGAACTATACACAAAATCATCAAAAGAATGGCTAAAATTATCCGCTGAATCTGAACACCAATGAGATAAGGTGCGCAAAAGACAATTCTTCAGCTGATCTAACGACCTCTCTTCATTATCAAAAACCCCTCATGTTTCTCTCTTTCCAAATGGACCAACAAACACCCAAAGGGCTGCCTCCCAAATTAGATTTCTCCTTCTACGTTTGTACAAAGACCAGCACAAAAAAAGCTCTTTAACAGAGCGTGGCATCACCCACGAAAGCCTGAACATCCCCAAAATAAAATTCCACAAGGCCATCGCGACTGGACTATGTAACAATAAATGATTTACACTCTCACCAGTATCCTTGCACATAAAACACCAATTAACATACATCTTCCCTTTCTTGTGTAAATTATCCCCGGTGAGAATGGCTTCGTGACAGGCTTCCCAGGCAAAGAAGGCAACCCGATTAGGGGCTGAAGAGTTCTGGACCATCTTCCAAGGGAAAACAAAACCATCTCTACCCGAAAGAATCTGGAAGTAAGACTTAACAGAGAAACTTTTGTTACTCGTAGGCCTCCACAAAACCATGTCGTCCCTGGTTCGATCTATTTGTTGCTGATATAGAATGGCAAAAAAAGGCTCTCAAAACTCCATTTCCAGTCTCGAAGGTTTCTTCGAAAAATAGGATTCCATACACTCTGCCTTCCTCCGCTTGACAGATAGCATTTACAAGACAATTTTTATCCGAAGCCATGTTGAACAACTCAGGAAACATCCTTTCCAACTCCATCTCCCCACACCATCTATCCTTCCAAAACCTCACTTTCGAACCATCAACTATGTCAAAAGAGATGTGCCTCGCAAATGGAACCCATCCTTTACAAATGCCCTTCTAAACACCTGAATTAGTGATGATCTTCGGATACCACTTGTGCTCTCCCTCACCATATTTACAAACCACCACTTTCTTCCACATCCCAGTCTTATCCACCATGTATCGCCAAAGCCATTTACCAAGCAAAGCTGAATTGAATTTACTTAACTTCTTTATCCCTAGACCTCCCTCTCTTATATTGGTACAAATCTTATCCCAATTGACCAAGTGATATTTACGTTCCTCCCCTGACCTTCCCAAAGAAAATCCCTCGTTAGCTTCTCAATGCTATTGCTAACCGAAGCACGCATCACAAATAAAGACATGAAATAGGTAGGAAGATTGTATTTTTGATAACGGTGAGCCTCCCGCTTTGGATAATAATTGTTTTTTCCATCCTGCGAAGCGTCACTCAACTCTCTCAACAACCGGGTTCCAAATAGCTTTATTTCTGAATGGGGCACCAATCGGTAGGTCTAAATATGACGAGGGAAGAGAGGAAACTTTGCATCCGAACGACAATGCTAAATTCTCAATGTCTGCCACCACTCCAACCGGAAGGATTTCACTCTTAGCAATGTTAATTCGTAATCCCGATACCATCTGAAAGAATAGAAGCACGAGACGTAGATAGCCCAATTGAGAAGCATCAGCATCGCAAAAGATTCATCTGCAAATAGCAAGTGAGAAACCATAACCTCCGCCTCCCTACTTCTCCCAATCCCAAATCCTCGAATGAAGCCACCCATCGTAGCTTTATTTAAAAGACTACTCAAAGCCTCCATGATAATGATGAAAAGAAAGGGAGAAAAGGGTCTCCTTGTCTCAATCCCCTTGAGCTACCAAAAAATCCGGAGGGCTCCCCGTTAACCATCACCAAGAATCAAACCGAAGAGATACAAAACAAAATTCATTTCCTCCATCTATCCCCAAAACCCATCCTGTCCATCATATAAAGTCCCAATTGACGTTATCGTACGCCTTCTCAATATCCAATTTACACAATATGCCTGAAATACCGCTTTGCAACCTTGCATCAATTGCTTCATTAGCTATGAACGACGCATCAATAATTTGTCGATCCCCCACAAAAGCATGTTGAGTCTCCGAAACCACTTTACCAATCACCTTTCGCAATCTTAATGATAAGACTATGGCAACCAGCTTCTAGACACCTCCGATCAAACTGATAGGTCTGAAATCCCCCAAATTATTGACTCCTTTTTTCTTTGGAATTAAGGCAATAAACGTGACATTGAAACTTTTCTCAAAACACATGTTGGCATGAAAATAATGAAACACTTCCATAACATCGTCCTTGATCACCTCCCAGCAAGCAGAGTAGAAAGCTATAGTAAGACCATCTGGCCCTGGTGCTTTGTCTCCGCACATACATCGCAAGGCTGACATTACTTCCTCTTTGGAGAAAGGGAGCTCCAGAAAGCATCTATCCTCGACCTCCAGAGAATTAAAAGAAGCACCATCTAACTTCGGACGCCAATCGGCATTGTCCAAGCATAACTTCGAATAGAATCCCACAATGCCCTCCTTAATAGCCTCCCTATCATCAAAATAATTCCCCTAAATCCAAACGTTGCGAATCTGATTCACGTTCCTGTGCACACTTGCCATCCTATGAAAAAATTTGGTATTTCTATCGCCTTCTTTAAGCCATAGCACCCTCGCTTTTTGCCTCCAACAAACCTCATTTCTCAAAAAATTTCGATGATCCTCTTTCATAACATTCAAACCTCCCAACCCTGCTTTCTCATCCAATTTTTTAACTTCTTCCATAGTTATTTTAATTTTGATATCTATCCTCCCAAAAACCTCTCTACTCTATTTTTGTAGCCTTCAGAAGCTTCAGTTTCTTGGCTAGAATGAAACCCGGATTACTAGCAAGCAACCCTGTATAAATTCCACTTCTCTTGAATCCAATCCAAGAATCCCGGTTCTAGAAGCCACATGTTCTCAAATCGGGAAGGAGATTTACCTTTCCGCATCCCACCATTCTCTAAAAGTAACGGCACATGATCTGAAACCACTCTAGGCAAATAGTATTGTGACGGGTTACTAAAACAATCATACCAATCTATGGAAAGAAGAAATCTATCAATTCTAGAGAACTGTTTTCTATCCCCATCTCTGAACCAAGTAAAGTTACCTCCTGATAAATGAATATCGATTGGCCCCAAATCATTGATAAAATCATTGAAGTCTCTCATAGCCTGAGTAAAAACACTGGAGCCCGAACGTTCCCGAGGGTATCTTATTACGTTAAAATCGCCACCTATACACCAAGGGCACATCCATCTCGATCTAACCATTTTCAGCTCCTCCCATAATTTATGTCGTAAATTGTCAGCATACGGACCATAAACTCCCGAGAAACACCAATGCTTGTCGTTATCCACCATCTTTATTAAGCAAGAAATTGAATAATCACCCATCACTACGTCCACCTTCGCAACTGCCCGTCTATCCCACATCACGAGAATCCTTCCAGCTGCGCCCACAGGCCCCAAGAAAACCCAATCGAACCATCTCCACCCCCTATGCTGTTAATCACCTTTCTGTCAATAGAACACATTTTAGTTTCTTGCAACCAGACAACGTGAGGCTTCCATCTCCTAAACGATCCTTGATAACTTGTCTCCTCTTTATCATTTATCCCCCACACATTCCATGAGATAATCCATAGATGCATAATGAATCTATCATTGGTTACGGTTTCTTCTCCCTTCCCCCTTATTTTTCCTCGATACTTCAAAGTTCAAACTGGAGCAAAGTTGCTTTAATTCCCGTTTACCGCTTTCTCTTACCTTGTTACGTTTTTTGCTACTACCATCCTCTGAAGATCTCCACTGTTTCTCGATGTCCATTAACAGAGACATTATCTTATCCTCAAATCCTGAGCAAGAAACCCTTAAAAATTTGCCAAAATTTTTGGCTCTCCTTTTCACCCAAATAGAAAAATCCACTTGCGACCCATAGCTTGGCAAGGTTTCTCCGTCACCGAAATTCTCAGGACGCACCATTGCTAACGGAGTACAATTAATGGGTTCGGCCAGTATCTCCTCCTGGCATTCTAGTCAAACACACAAAGAGAGGTTGACTACCCCCTCCGCCGTCCGTACCTTTGGATCTTGCGCCATACTCCCTTCACCACTCGACGAGCCCCACTCCTCGACCCTCGCATTTGGCATTTCCTTCGTCATGTTTGGTTCCTGCTTGAAGCCCATTTTCGACGAAGAAATTACCTCGTAATAATCTGTAGTTGTCGACGGGCTAGGCCTTGAATTCGACTTACCAGAATCTATGCAATCCTTTTGAGCCCTGGGTCCTTCCTTAGCCCATTTCGTCTGATCGTCCAGCCCACTCCGAGAATACTCACTCCCTTCAGTATTGTTGCTATGGGCCGACTTGAACGGCCCATCTATTTTGTCCCCCGTAACTTCCCTATTCTGCGAAGTAATCACTTTAGACTTTACGGGAGCCCAAACTTCTTTAGCCTTACCATTCTGTCTAACCGGGCCTCGCCCAGGCCTAAATCCTTTAATGGGCCTCCATCTGTGGTTATAAGGACGAGAGCCCAAATAAGAGTATCATAATTATCAATACGTCGCCTAGCTAGCCATGTCGTTTTGTTTCTCAAATTCAAAATTTGACTGGTTGTCGACCCACGTGCTAGTCCACATGTTATTCCTGTCATCAGCCTGCTAACCTCAGCGTACGGTTTACGCCTCCCTTCCCTAACGTGATTTTTTACCGCGTGTTTAACATGCCCTTTCACCTCTGCAATGATGTAAACCAACAACAAAATTTCTTCCTCTAATAGGTGATCAAGCTTCTATCAACACTACATGTATCACAAGAAATCACTCTTGAATAAATGATTCCAAACTCATTGGAATGGAAGAGGATGCCTAAAAGGAGATACTTTTTCTTCAACCTACATTCTCAGAAGCTAAACCCATAGATAACTTTCTCATTAAGAAGAAACTACATATGCAAGAAGTCTTCAGAAGGCAGGAGGCTTTGGCACAAATTGATAGGGTCATAGATGGACTTATCTGAGAACATTGTAAAATTAACATCCTCTTAACCAGATGAAGGTATGCAATGTGCAATCATCTCTTCTTCATTTCAAACCCAACAAGGAAAAGGAACAAAAAACACTCAACAGTTTGTTACCTTCTTAAGTTAATACCATCTAATATCTTTAAAAAGAGAAGCAAGCAGAAACACGTAGACTTTTTTGTTAGAAACGTTGCAACACAAATGATACCACTTCTTTGGAGGAATAATCAAATTAAATTGTCCAAGGCAAAAATTTTAAAGGGGAGTGTAAAAAATGTAAGAGTGCAAACTCTACTGTAGAACAAATTAGAAAGTTCAACAACAAAAAAAATTGAAACCATGGCAGTACAGACTACAGACTTAAGTGACTCTAAAGATGCCAAAGTAGTTGTACATTGAGATGCTAAATTGCATACCAGAAGAAGACTGGCAGCCCGAGAGACATCCTGTGGGTGATAACTTAAATATCCGTCAAGGTTCTTTACGATGTACCTCAGCAATAGTATCAACTTGAAATAACTAGGAAAGAAAGCAAATTCTAGAACTCGACCATCACTGTGCTGGCATGCTGTCTACAGTACCAAAAAAGATGTTGAGATCTTATTAAGGGGACACAGTATTCAGCTACTGGCACTTTGTAACTAGCTCAAAGCACTAACTCAATACTCATGTAATGAGCTTGGACAACAGAAAAACTCTTTGTAAATGAATCACACAAAGAATTTATTACAGAAAAGTCGATCTCACTTAACCTTTGTCCTTGTCTTCAGCCTTGGTGCATACGACAAGGCTTTATTTGACTTAGTTTTGCTTAAATTGAATCTGTCCCAGTGTCATCTAGCTTGCAGTCTTCTATGTATATGTTTCCAGGCCAACCTTAACACGACATCTAATCCTTACCACAATTACACAAAGTTCGATAATTGGAAGAAAGGAGAAACCCCCACCCCAGAACCTTGTACATGAAAATACAACAAATAAAACGACTGGATACAGGTAAATCTTGGCGAACAGCTCCTCTGATTTATGATAACCATAGTACTTCCTTGCCCTTACAAGACTGCAACCATGTACATGTTGACGTTTTGAACCTGCACTACCTTTTAGCTGTAAGAGTTCAAGCAAATAGCTTATCAGTACTATTGCAGTGTTAAAAAAGTACCATGAAAACCCAATTGCTAGTCGAAAAATACTCTTCTTGCACCAACTGATACCTTCAAAGCCTTCTCAAGAGCAAGAGACAAAACGTGTGTGGGTGCATCACCTGAGCAAGTTGATCACCAGTAGGTTAGGCTCATGAATGATACGAGTGAATTACAGCAAACTCAGTGGAGCTCATTAACCCTAAATATAGTGAAAAGAACAAACATGCATCTACAAAGGCCAATTCGCTAGACACTACAAAAACAGGACCACCCACATAATCCACGAAAACTAGTAATGCAAAAAAAACTCAATCCTCCCATACGCTGAGGTAACATTCAACATCCCCAGCAAAGTATACATAATACAGATGAAAAAGCACGTCAAAACATACACTGCCCAAACTTCACGCCATCAGATCAAGAAGGAAAGCATCACATTCAATGTTTGGATCCAGCTTCTGGCTTTGCTTTACGTTCTTCAGTGACTTGTTGTCTTCTTCTACAAATTCTAATCCAATAGCAGTCCATCTTTGTGGATTAGGTTAACCTGGTGAGAGTGTTGTCACTGATCTCAATTACAAGCTCTAATTAAACTAGTCATCACGGAGAATAAAAGGGTCTTCATCACAGGATCAGTGAGCAACGACCTAAGGATTCTAGTGTCTGAAATTAATTCCTAGAAACTCTACTAAAGCATGTAAATATGAGTGACTCAATGGCAAGGTTGCTCCATTCTAACATCAGTGTCATGGCATCAAACTACAGAAGCACAATTTTTGCATCAGAGTATAAGGTTGCACATAGGGATGAGAACGTGTCGGTCAGGTTTGGATCAGTTACATCCGATATCCATCACCAAACCCAATCCAAATAAAATCTCCCCATATCCATGTGAACACTCGAACCTCCCATTCCCGTCCCTTAAATAAAGGGGTCACCAAAAAGCCCAAAGGTGAAAGGCCCAACTTTGTTTCTCTTTTTAAAAGCTTAGATGCCCAACTTCCTGAAGCTTTGCTCTTATTTTTTTTCTTTTTCTTTTTGTGTGTGTGTGTGTAATTGTGTATTTATGTATGACATGAGCTCGACAGAATTGAAATGAAAGAAATTTAGAATATCTTAAAACTAAAAGGGCAAATAGTCTGTACGCACCTAATCGACACAGGTTTGGGATGGGTTTTCCCATACCCTACCCAAGGCCGTTAAATTTTGAAAAGACTCCTTAAACCATACCATTGTGTGTCCCATATTGGATACAGATACTCTGGACTCCCTAGTTGCATATATTAGACCCTTCTGAAACCCGACATTGGCAAGACCCTTCTCGGGCCATAAAGAAATTATATGCTTCATATAAACAGATGAAAGATGATCAACTTCCACCCACATAGTCTAAACGTTAATGACTACCCAAATTTTTTAACTAATAGTTCGAAATAATAGAGGCAGGAAGATCACATTAACAAGGCTCCGAAACATTATGTTGAACCTCAAAATAGATGAAATATTTTTATATCTTTTCACAAAACTTTCCAGTAGCTTTTATGATTAAATTTTCAAAGAAAGTAAAAAAAGAACAAAAAAAAGAATGTTCGAAACTGATTCATATGCACAATACCTTCATGGTCTGAGTGGAGCAGCAGATCCGAACAGGGAACATATAGATAAGGTAAAGCCTGCATGACAACAAGGACAGTTCATGCTTAGTAGCACATATACGAGCAAATAAGAGAACAATACACCAATCAACCTAAGAATCAGAAACCAATCAAATTCATCATTTACAACATGAGAACTTGCACACCGAATACTTTTTGCTGTCAAAAGGTGTGGTCTCCTATATACATCTTTTACTTGTCTCACTTAAGCTTTAAGTTGGTTATTAGGTAGTTAACAAAGACATCATTGATACATCCGCCAATCGAGCCTCCAAAGCTAGCCTTCATAACAAAATTCCCAAAACAAACTGAGAAAGTAATGGGATTGAACAATGAATTATCTTACTCGATGAACATGCAAGCAAGTCTTCTGACCAGCTGGAGTCGACCCATATATTCTTATCACGGGAACCTCGTTCACCTTTCCACCTAAAATTTCAAGAATTTCCAAATACGTAAATGGGTGGATAGACAATTCACATAAAGGTATGTTCAATAGCAAAAGAAATATTCCCCCATTCAGTCATAGAATCAACATTTGAAGCCAAGCATTTAAAAGATATTCTATCCATTCCATTAAAGGAGTCTCCATTTGAGAAGTCATTAATTTATGAGAAACATAAGTATGCGCAGAAAAGATTCTTTAGGACACGTTTGGCTTATGAAAATGGATATCCCGAACGAGGAAAGTGGGACTCTTGATTGGAAGGGAGGGATTACATTACCACCTCTTAAAGTAACCATCACAAAAAAGATTCTTTAGGACACGTTTGGTTTATGAGAATGGATATCAAGTACCTGGGGATTAGAAGCCCAGGAATTGATACAAGAAACCCACCCCTCATCGTGGGTTTTAGAAGCCAATTAGTGAGTATTTCATTTATGTGGGAAACTAATACCCATTCACCTAGATAACTATTAGCAAATAAAGGGTATTATGAAGGGTGCTAGTTGTAACATTATGTTTATATGCACGTATATATAAATACCCGAGCCTAACCAGTCTTAGGGTTACGGCTTCCAAATCCTACTTTCTTCTCCCTCCTTCTTTATTGCTTAACAAGGTATCAGAGCCAGGTTTCTTCCTAACAAACCTGTACTTATCGATCTCAATTTCTTTTCCATTTTTTTTCTTTTCTTTAATTCGTTTGTGTCTCTCTTCATGGTTTAGTAGAGACAAGAATCAGTAGGGCTGGTGTTGTGTCAAGCTTCATGGTTTAGTAGAGACAAAAATGGAAGATTTAGTGAGGTGGTGTTACAGTTTGGCCTTGTGAGGTGCAGCAGTGATCATTCTGTCTTTCACCGTCAGTGTGATGCAGGGTGTATTCTCTTAGCGGTTTACGTTGATGATATTGTTATTACTGGTGGAGATAGTGATGGGATTCTAGCTCTAAAGTCTTTTCTTCATGAAAGATTTCAAACAAAAAGACTTAGGGAACTTGAAGTACTTTCTGGGGATTGAAGTTGCTCGCTCAAAACAAGGCATCTTCCTTTCTCAACGAAAGTATGTACTTGACCTACTTGTAGACAATGGGATGTTAGGGGCGAAACCAGTTGATACTCCTATGGAGACAAATGTAAAGCTTAGAGTTGATGATGGTGAAGAATTGACTCATCCGAAGAGGTATCGTAAGCTTGTAGGGAAGTTGAACTATTTAGCTGTGACTAGACCCGACATTGCATTTCCAATAAGTGTAGTTAGCCAATTCATGTCATCTCCACGATCTACTCCCTGAGAGGCTATAGTGAGAATTCTTCGATATCTCAAGGGAGCTCCAGGTCGAGGGTTACTTTATCGAGATCATGGGCACACGAGAGTTGAGAGATTTTGTGACGCTGATTGGGCTAGCTCTCCTTTGGATAGAAAATCAACGACGGGGTATTGTATATTTGTTGAAGGAAAATTAGTATCTTGGAAAAGTAAGAAGCAACCAGTAGTTTCGAAATTGAGTGCAGAGGCAGAATATAGAGCCATGGCTATTTCGACATGTGAGTTGATGTGGATTCGCCAAATACTTGATGAGATTGGGTTTGCTACTTCAACATCTATGCAATTATGGTGTGATAATCAAGCAGCTATTCATATTGCGTCAAATCCTGTGTTTCATGAACGCACAAAACATATAAAGGTTGAGTGTCATTTCATTCGAGAAAAGCTACAGCAGCAGAAGGTTATTGTCACGAGTTATGTCAAGTCGGGCGAACAATTAGCTGATGTGCTTACCAAGTCTTTGGTTGGGAATAGGTTGAGTTATATTAGTAACAAGCTGGGCATGCATGATATTTATGCTCCAGCTTGAGGGGGAATGTTAACAAATAAAGGGTATTATGAAGGGTGCTAGTTGTAACATTATGTTTATATGCACGTATATATAAATACCTGAGCCTAACCAGTTTTAGGGTTACGGCTTCCAAATCCTACTTTCTTCTCCCTCCTTCTTTATTGCTTAACAACAACAAACATGGGTATGAACATTATGGTAATCAAATGCTCATTCCCAGGTCAAGATGTCTTCTCACCAAACGTGCCCTTATTATTTCCAACTTGTTTACCCCATCCCTTCCACTCAAAGAGTCTAGATTTGAAAAATCAAAATTTTAAGGTATACATAATTAACCTTGGAAGTACGTGTTATAACAAACACTATTCGTCATATCAAACTTTATTTTTTTCTTTCTTTTTGGTACATCAAACTTGTTAATATCACCATCTACAGGGTAAAGTTATAACTTAATTACAAGGCTAATTTCCAATATGAGACTCTTTAATGGAACATCAAAGGGAAAGTACGACTCTATAAGCATAAAATGTTCAAGGGAATTGCAATCACAATCTAAATATTTGGAATGGGGAATGCTATAACTGCCCCCAAGCCACCTTTTTAAGCTTTTACTTCAAAAATAATCCTTTTCACTATTGAATTGACCAACATATCGGCGCATTTCCTAATGCAAAACCATTTCTAAAATTAAATCCTTAACAAGTGGCTCGGCCGACAATTTTTTAGTAGAAAACAGAATTCATGGTACCGTAGACAGTAACACAACTAACTGAGAAAGAAAAAAATTCAAAATCTAAGCCCAACTACACAGTCAGTCAGTCAATCTCCTATAACGAAGCCGAACACTCGCAAACTAATTTTTTACGCTCAAGAAATGCATGAACATGATAAGATAATTTAAAAACATACCTTGAAAACTACTGTAGGAAACATCGAGGCCTGGAATTGGAAGGGACATGTAGTGATCGATTGATACAATACGAACACTGAAAACGCTCGAATCAGACTGAGAATTTGCCATTGGATTTGCGTTAATTTACATAAACGTATGAGCTTTTACTCTAAATCTGGACATATAATATAGTAGGGTAAATTAGAATTGAAGACAGATTTTGAAAGTTAGAAAAGAGGGAGAGGTTTTTATTTGGCGCCGATTTAGGGCTTCTTATATGGGAATTGCTATTCCAACCCCCCTTTTTGCGAGTTTACCCCTAATATTACAAAATTGCCACAATATAAAAAGACTTATTTACCCTTAAAATAAATTCATTACTAAGTTGACCCCCCTACTGAATTTTAGAAACCTAAAAATACTAAGTATACCCCCCATCTCCTATTACTCTCACCCCCTTCTTCACCATCCTCATTCTTAACAACTTAACAAAAATTCAAAAAACTCTACCACTAAAATGGATTCCAAACCCTCAAACCCTAGCAATGAATCGATCCACATTGATGAAAAGGAGCACAAGGAAGTGGAAGAGATGAATTGTGTAAGTACTACAACTCTTTTTATACTCATTTTACCGTTTAGTTTAGGTTAAAAATGCAAAAAATTTCAAAAACCGAGCTAACCCGTCGTGTGCGACAGCCAGACCGCACAATGTATAGAGTGTGCGACTGAACTCGCACACTCTATAGGGTGCGGTATGGCCGCACACTCTATGAGTGTGTCAGGTCTGCCGCACACTCTATAAAGGTCTTGCCGCACACTCTATAGAGTGTGCAGGTGCCGCACGGTGAGGTTCACTTTTTTTTTTAATTTTTTCGTAATGTTTAACAGGATTCAAATACGTTAACTACGGAGCCAAGTGTGAAGGGTCCGAATAATGAAGAGATTGTTGCGATTGAACATGCACCGGCCCGAAGCACTTGATGTTGACTTCACGGATGTGTTCACAACTCAGAATCTTTTATTTCTCGGGATAAATTGATTGAATGGGTTCAAGCTAGAGGCCGGAGCATGGCATGGTGATTATCATTGGTAGGTCGGACGGTGGTGCCGGTAAGAAACGACTCTACATTGATTTGTGAACGTAGTGGTGTTTATAAAGAAAAGGTCAAGATTGGGTCTTCATCATTACGAATTGGTAATGAAGAAAAAGTTGAAAATGTTGATGATGTGGTAGGTAAGGGAAAAGGAAGAGAGAAACCTAAGTAAAAAGTGTGGTTGCCCATTCCGTTTGAGAGGGAAGCAAGTCTCGATTGATGAATGGGCATTAGTGGTTGAATGTGGCAAACACAATCATCCAACCGATCACATGGAGGGTCATTCATATATAGGTCGATTGAAGAAATCGAGGAGACCTTTGTTGTTGATTTTTCCAAGGGCAATACTAAGCCCAAGGACATCTTATTTGGTGAAACAAAGATTTGAGGAAATAAGTCAACAATAAAGACAATATACAATGCTCGGACAAAGAATAGAGTTAAGGAGCGTGATGGTCGATCCGAAATGCAACAACTTATCTTCAAGTTGAAGGAGCATGGTTATACCTTCTACGATACACGCCGCGAATCGACCAACATTGTGAAGAATCTTTTTGGGCTCACCCAAAGAGCATTGACTTGATGAGATGTTTTCCGAAAGTCATCTTCATGGATTGCACGTATAAGACAAACAGTACAAGTTACCATTGTTGGAGATTGTTGGTGTGACATCTACACATCACATTTCGATTGCGCCGCAATTTTGGAGTTCGAGCGGGAAGAGAACTATACGTGGGCCTTGTCAATTTTGAAATCACTAATGCACGAATCTTCCTTGCCCACCGTTATTTTGACCGACAGGAAAAGGCTTTAATGAATGCAATTGAGAAAACGTTCCCACGTCGAGCCATTTTCTTTGTAGATGGCATATAAATAGGAATGTCTTGGCGAATTGCAAGAAATTGCTAGGCCGAAAAATAAATGGGATGCGTTTAATCTCCATTGGAATGTATTAGTGATTTCGATCGAGACGAGAATTTGAAGAGGGACTTAAAAGACTACAATCTCTATTCAAGGATTCAATGCTGCGGTGAACTATGTAATGGAGCAATGGTTGTTGCCGTATAAGGAGAGATTTGTGGCTTTTTGGATGATAATGTCATGCATTATGACAATAACACAACCAATAGGTATATTTAAATAAAATGCGCTTTCATAACTTTCTCATGCATCAATATCTTACATCGTATCTTATTTGTTTTCGGGGTGGAGAGTCGCACGCAATGTTGAAACGACGGCTCGGATCGAGCCAAGGAAACTTTGACACATGTTGGCAACAGATTCACACGCTTATTGAAACATCACACGTTGCAATAAAGGATTCATTCGAGAAGAGTAGAAATGTCGTCCAACATAAATTCAAGGCAAATGTATTTAGGTTGATCCGAGGTATGGTGTCGGTGGATGCATTGAACAGATATACGATGAAATGCAAGCTATTCTGAAACAGTGTTGACGAACTCTTGTGTCCATGTACATTGCGAAAGACATGTGGTCTTCCTTGTAAGCATGAATTATCCGAATATATCCGATTGGAGGAGCCTATTCCCTCGACAAGGTTGATGCTTTTGGAGGAAATTAGATTTCATCGAGCAAGGGAGATGTTGTTGGTGTCGGGAGGAAATAGTTGGCGCATGGAGTGTACTTCATCAAAATCTGGATGTTAAGTTTAAGGAAGCCACGGATGATGTGAAGGTAGCAATGTATAAAAGGCTTATGGAGGTAGACAATCCTGTTACACTGGACTAATTATGCCCGCTCCGAAAGTCGACTCGACCGAAGCCTAAAGGTCGTCCCAAGAATGTAAAGACTAAACAATCAAAGTCAACCAAACGGGATCCGAGCAAGTTTGAGTACGTGGAATCGATTGAAGATAGTTGCTCGCCGTCGCCGGTTGATGATGTGGTAACTTATGAAGTAAATCCATCGACAAACCTCCGATGTTCACTTCTATTCCAAAGACAAAGATTCAGTAAATCAATTAGGTTGTTAGCCGAGATAATCTTTACTTTGGTCAACATCTTTTTACTTACCGGCTAATCTTTATATACTTTGTTTTTCAATAGGTTGTTCGCCGAAATACCCGCTTTGGACAAAGCTAGTGATTATATCAATCAACTACCAATATGGATTCGAGAGTTTGTCATCGAGACGAAGAATGTCATTGCGAGATGGGCATTGCGGTTTTCGTGCCGTATCTGCACATATATATGACAAGGAGGACAATTGGGGTAGAGTTCGAGGTGAACTAGCTATGGAGTTGGACGCATACCATGGGTTGTACGAAGATGTTTTCATGGAGCGCGGATCGACGCTTTAGTTGAAAGTATGCTCAATCGCTACGGCGATGTTGCACCAAAGCAACATTGGTTTCGGACTCGGAGATGGGTTACTTAGTAGCATCATTCTACAATGTGTGCTTTGTGGTATTTTCGAATCATCTTCTTTGACGTATTTACCGTTGAGAACCGAAGCCCCGAAGAACCTAAGTTGATCTGCATTGCATTCGTGAATGGAGACCATTATATTCGGTATAAAACTAACATTTTGTTTGGATATCGTCGAATGTTATTGAATACAATTGTTAAATTACGATAAATTTTTGAATGTGTATAGGTATTCTTGCGACGATTCCCCATTACCACCAATCGCAAGCGGATGGACTGATTATAAACAAGCCATGGCTAAAGGGTGGAATACAATATATAGTGAACGATGGGCTAAGTACAGTGAAAGAGCAGGAAATAGTCGTGTTAGCAACAAGCGTACACCTATTGTATTAGACTAGTCAAGTGTTGTGAACGAGAATGTTATGTATGGACAAGTGAATTTTTATTTATGAGCTTCATTTGCGTTATGAACTGTGTTGTTGTTTATGTATGTTTATGTTCAAATACAATTGTTAAATCATTGAACATGAAATTGAAGGACGATATGAAAAACTTAGAAAAATGCCAAGTCTGAGATCACACATTGCAACAAACTGTTTGTAAATAACAAATACAATAATAAAGAAGATGTTCATTACATAAAATTGTTTGTACATCAACAACCTAGCTCATCTAATCACCGTCGTGGATGCCTACGACGACGACTTGAAGGACCCGCCCGATCCGAAGGACCCGCATCCCCGATATGAGGAGCCAATATAGCGTACGCTTGTTCAAGAGCGACCCCAACTCTTCGTACGATATACTTCGATCGCGATTGATATCTTAATGTCGGCTCGTATTGCATCAACCATAGCCCGAAACATGGTGGGATAATCCAAAGGACGTTGTACATCCGCGCCAGAAATAAATGTAGATTGGCTACCTGGATTTTGCATCTTTGGATGTGAATATACTGTGTACCACTGTAAATAGTCAGCCGAGCATGCACTTGATGGGATGGCTTCTTGACCGAGGCCGGTATCGATAAAACATGGTTACGCCATTGACGATAATATGGGACTTGTTGCATTAGCCTTGAAATGTTTTTGTTGTCCCGTAAACCAAGACCAAGTGCAATCGGAGGAAAGGAATCGTCGGACGTAACCGAATTGCCTAAGCACTCGATCTGGATTGTATGGCTCCACAACACGCGCAGATAAGCATCCATGGTAATAAGAGATCCGGTGAAATGGATGGGGCGTACCATCGCAATACGGAGTCCAATTCACCTACATACAATAAACACGAAAAGTTATAACCATTAACACGTTAATATAGCATTAATAGGTCGATCGCATAATATGAAAGTTATAATAGTGCAATTAAACTCACTTCATCGGTTAGGACATCAAGTCTTTCTCGGTACACTGCAGTACATTATGTCCGGCGCCGGATAATGGTTGCCACTTCCGAGCGAGTGGCTCGGTGACGTCGTACTCAATGTTATGTGGAGGTTGGAAACATGGAAATCTCTCATATATCCAAGCTCGCAACAAACAAAATAATGCACAATATTATATAACCGGCCCCTATTAACAACTAAAAATATATATCATTTTAAGTATAAATCAAATAAATTTATTACCTCCAATAGCGTTGTATATCCCGTCATCCGTCGACATGACCGACGAGATGCCATGCCCAATTGTCGATATAAATAGGCAAGGGTTGCGGCTCCCATGCATACTTTGGTATCTTATCGACATTCTCCAAAAATTCCATATAGGAACCAGGAACTCGATTCCCACTCTTGTCCCCAAAAATGGTGCACCGAATATGTACAATAAATATGCCTTAGCAAGACTAGTCTGCATAGCATCATTATCACTTGTAGCTTCATCTTCGAACCTACCACGAAGCCACTCTAACTTGAAAGAGCAGCCTCTCCTACCATGGGTGCCCTGAATCACCTCGGATTTTCCAAATGGAAAATCTCAAAGCTCCTCAATAGTATATCCCAACGTCCGTGTATAAACAACAGCCTCCCTTGATTGGAAGACCGGTAAGACAAAACACGTCATCCAAGGTGATTGTCATCTCACCAAATGGTAAATGGAAGGTGTTCGTCTCCGGATGCCATCGTTCAACAAAAGCAAGAACCAAGGCTTTCGATGACTCCTTATAAGAACACCTAGGCGGCGATATAGTCCGGACTCGGACAATATTCCACCACCTACTCTCCAAATGTTCGGATTTGCAAGCGGAACCGACCAACTCAACAACTTAGATGTGTGATTTTGCATCTTTAGCACCGGTCGTTTATCCCATTCCACACATACCTAGCTACATGTGTGTTGTACGTAACTAGCAGTGAACCATCAATGCCCACTGGAAATGGGGCCTCCTCGTGCAAAGTGTCACCACCAGCACCATCACCGCCCCTTCATGATCAACATCTTCTTCCTCTTCATCATAACCGCCCCGAATAACCGGCCCCGAAGTACCCGTACCGGCCCCGAATAACCGGCCCCGAATAATAACCCCCAAATTACCCGCCAATAACCGACCCTCATCACCACCCCGCTCATAACTAGCCCCGTATACGTTCGCCTCATTTTCGGGTTGGGATTCGTGCCCTCTAGCGGAAGCCGTAACCTGCGCATATATGTCCTTTCGCATTCATTCAAGCCAAAGTAATGTAAGAACAAGGAAATAATAATGAGGAAGTAATAAGCTTACATACATTCATCAAATAGTTGATGTGCTTGAAGGTTGAAGAAGTGATTTTAAAAAAATGGTTCTGTGCGGCACCATTGGCCGCACGGTAAACCTTCGTGCGGCATGACCGGCCGCACGAGTCTCGTCTGTACACATCGCCGCACGAAGACACGACGTGCGGCACCCATACCGCACGCAATGCTTCGTGCGGTCAATACCTAGCGCACAACATCATATGTGTGCGCAACCCCCACCGCACGCACTGAGTATGTGCGGTGGACCGCCGCACGCCTGTGTGTGCGGGGCCGCGCACATACATTACGAAGCTTCCCAGAAATTGCAAAAATTCATCAAATTGGTAAAAAATGCAACAAAAATTAAAAAAATGCGTGTTCACAAAAACAAAAACAAAATGCAACCAAAATCTAACCAAAATGCAACCAAAAAGCCAAAATTTAAATGAAACACTTACCGAATGGTTCCATTTTTGAACTTTGAAATGTAGCTTGTAGTGGCTTGAATTTGTTGAAGTAGGTAGCGAGAAGGAGATTGTGGAAGAAGGTAACTAAGAAAGAAGAAAGAAAGTGTTTGAGGAAAGAAGAAAGTGAAGAAATGGAGTTCTCTGTTGTTGGGAAAGAAGAGAATGTTTTGATCGATGTTTTGGGAGGGAGATGGGGTAGATGTAGGTGGGGGTATACTTAGCAAATTAAAATTTTGGGGGTTTAAGCTTAAGGGGTAAAATAGGAAAATAAGGGGGGTATACTTAGTAATATAGGAGGTATAGAATATAAAAGGGGGGGTAGACTTAGTAAGTGGGTAGGCTAAGTAATTTTGGGGGTGGGAATAGCAACACCCTTCTTATATCTCACACTGTTGGTTTTAAAAACTTTCCCGGTACGCTTGACACTTGTGTGTTTATCGTTGCCCCTTACATTTGAAACCATATGTCACTACTATTTTTTTATTTTAGGGAATTGCTATTCCAACCCCCATATTTGCTGAGTTTACCCCCTTTGTAATATTACAAAAATTGCCACAATATAAAAAGACTTTTTTACCCTTAAAAATTTTAAGAACCTAAGATACTGTGCGGCACCCCCGGCCGCACGCCCTAAGGTATGTGCGGCACCCCCAGCCGCACACCCTAAGGTATGTGCGGCGGACCGGTGCCGCACATTCCTTAGGGTGTGCGGTCGGGGGTGCCGCACACTACGTGAATACCGGTCCCGCCTTGCATCAACTGAATCGGAGACCGCGGTGAAATGATGAGGACATGACCTGAGATGGAGGAAATGCCTCTAGATCTTTTTTGATTGGTTTGGAATTAGCCTTGGTTTCGATTTTTGATTGGATTAAATTCATTGTTTGTGATTGTCATTGTTTATTGTTTTCTTTGTTTCGATCTCTTTTGCTTTCTATTTTGGATCTGCAGCTTCAGATTTGTTGCAATTTGGATTGAGTGTTGGCGATCTGATGGTACCTTGGTAATTAGATTTTGATTTCATCTTTTAATAGTGCAAAAAAGAAGAAGAAGAAGAAGAAGCAAAAAAGAAGAAGAAGAATTGGGAGTTTATTGTTAAAGGGTAAAATAGGAAAAAAAATGGGGGTATACTTAGTAATATAGGAGGTATAATATTTGAAGAGGGGGTAGACTTAGCAAATGGGTAGACTAAGTAATTTTGGGGGTAGGAATAGCACTACCCTTTATTTTATTTTTTTGCATTCTTAAATAATTGTTTTCTTTAAATTTTTTATTTTATAATATGATTTTTATTATTTTATTTTTACTTTCTCTTTCAATAGGCCACATACATATAAATATTAAAAAAACTAAATATTATATAAATATTAATAATTAAGTTAATTATTTTTTTAATTTGTGTAACGGATCAAACAAAATAATAATTTAAAGATAGAGGGAGTATATATTATAAAAATATCATTATAAATTTTTATCTAAATGCTCGTATATATTTTTTATTTTATAGGTTGAAGAAAAAAAAAAATTTAGAGCGTAGTCCTTGCTAACCATGTTTAGCTACTCCTGCACCAATCATATACTCTTGGAAAGGCCCCCTCAGCTGCCATAGCAAGATTAGTATTAAGCCCAAGCAATCATAGGAGGGTATTCGTGCAGTCATCCTTAGTCCCTCCAGACCTCTTCCAGAATGAAGCAATCTTTGAAGGATTGAATGTTGACAGTTCTGTTCCTAATCCGTGGCAAGAGGTTAAGGTGAGGAAGCTTCATGTCAGCACCTCCTACCGATAGAACCACTCTATCTCAGGAGAGAGGAAGAGAGAGATGATGGAAAGGAAGAGGTAAGCAAGGAAGTGACGCAGAAGGGGAAAGAGAAAGGGCTAGGGGTTTATGATTTTGGTGAGGGTGAAATAGGGATGGCGCAAAATAAGAAAATAGGGGGTGTATTTTGTATTTAGTATTTAGGGATGATCAAAATTTTGTGGATGCTGTATTTAGAAAATTAGTATACTTACAAATTTTTTGGGTGTGAATAGTAAATCTCTTTTTGGAATGCGTTTATAATTTACAACTTATCATACTCTTATTTTTTAAGAGTGGGGCTATATATTAACACCATCACTCTCTCTTATCATACCCATCCTCCTGTAATACCATGGTTCCTCCCATGTATGACTTACTTGACTTATTGTATGGTTGACATGTTAAACTTACATATTATACTTGTTTGAGTAGCATGTTAGTGACTTAGGCCCTAATTCTTTATTTCAATCCATGCTTATAAGAATTGTTAGTTTAATTATGCCTTGATATGATTTAAATCCTTGTAATTGATTATTCTTGGCTTGCTATGTTTACTACATTGTTATAGGTTGTTTCGGGTTTGTTTTGGACTTGGGTTGGGGTTTGAACCATTTTAGAATAGCTTGGGACAACTTATAACCATTTTGGCCTGAACTTGGGAGCTATGCGGCCGCATAGTGCTAAGCTCACATAGCCCGAAACTCTCTAAAATTTATGCGGCCGCTCTAGGTGCCCGCATAGTATCCATGCGACCGCTTTATGCGTCTGCATAGGAGTTATGCGGACGCACAGCCTGGCAGCTTATCTTGATTTTCATTTCTTTGACGATTTTGACCATTTGGGTGGCTCTCCTTGAGCCACATCATCACCTCCCCTAGTCTGAATTTTTGGCCACTTAAATCAAGTGGAGAGACTTCATCCTCTCCATTTTTCCCTCCCATTTCCTCCATAGAAGCCTTTAGAGTGTGTGTGTGAGCTTTAGTGAGATGAGTGTGTGTGTTTGAGTTCCCAAGGATCAAACCGTTCGATTGACGATTCGAGACCGTCATTGTGTTGGTGTCGAGTTGGGGAGCAACTTTAGAGCCTTCGATCGTAATTTTGTTGGCTTGATATTCGGTTCTAGGTAAGTTACTAAACCCCCTTTTGTATGCTTTAAGCTTTAATGTATGCTAGTTCATCAATGATCATGTATGACTTGCTATGAATGTTGTTTTCATGTACAAATTTTTATGTTGAGATGAGTACATTATACTTGTGATATTTACTTGGATTGAATGATGTTTGATGAGCTAGGGTTGAACATTAACCTTAGAATTTGAATAAATAGAGAACTTGAGACTTGAAATGGGGTAATCTTGCTTATAACATTTATACCCTAATTTTGTGAATTTTAGTAATGACTCTAAGAAGTCGATTTAAGGGAAGATTATGATCCCCCGAACAACATGTTAAATTACTACGAGGTTTAGAGTTCGATTGATTGAGATTCTAGTCCTCCGTGTTTGTGGTACTGTTAAAGTAGAGACCTATAAATGGCCCTAATAGGTTGATTAGAATTATTGCAAATATATGTTGAATGATAATTGGTGGTAGAATAAAACAATCTACTTGTTATTTGTCAAGTTCACTACTTTTGAACTTGATGGTTATTTGCATTAGATGAGTAAGAACATCTACTTGTGCATTGTGTAAGTCCAGCTGGCGTCGTTGATCGAGTAAGGTGGGACGACCTATAGTCTTCACAAATCAATGTTTGTGATCGCTATAAGTCGTCGTGCCGGAGTTCATACACCCCTCTTCTGTTGGCCACAGTTGAGAAGTAGTCCCACTGTTGTAGCAATACGCATGGCTTTGGTTTGCTAGATGAACTCGATGGTATTAATCGGGGACGTCGATATTACATACACGAGTATCGAGATACATTTGGTTATTTTGTGTATTGCAGGAGCAACGCAAAGATGGACAAAGAGAAATGATATCCTTTATAATGTGGTTAATTACGAGTACTTATGTGGACATCAAAGTGCTACGTGTGACTTACGTGAATTGTATATCAGTGATGATGATACATGTTCAGTTGTGATATATAAATGTATTATCATGTTATATTTATCGCTTGAGCATTATGTCATGACATATAGTTGCATTTAGTAACTTATTGAGTTTCGACTCACCCCGTTTGTTGTTTATATGTTTTTCCTTAGATCCGAGCCAGACAGGGAGTTCACGGTGAGGTCGGATAGTGTTCACGCTTAGCTCACAGGTGATCTTTTACTTTGTAACCCTTGGAGCTCAATTGTAATTAGTGATAGAAATTCTTTTGGTGAGGACGAATGGTTACGTAAAGTTATATAGACTTTACTTTGGGTAGTGATGTTACATTGTTATACTTATTATTCTTTTGGTAGCCGACACGTGTATGTCGAGCTTGTGCACTCTGTGATATCTTTAAGTCAGTTATTTTTCCAAGCATGTTGTAGCTTGTGGTTTATGTATAGTTGTTCCGGCATATTGTGGCCGAGGTAGTTGTTGGTATAAATCGTTTTCTCCAAAATCTTATACTTGTGTTTTATTAGTTAGGTCCCGGCTGTAATGTCGCTGATGATTGGTTTTATTTTATCCAAGTTTTTATTAATATGGTTTTGTTGTTAGTACGGGTTGTTGTGTCGTTTGCTTTTAATATTTGTTATAGTCGCTTTATTGTGGTTTTGGCGCGTCGACCTTGGGATTTTGTATTGGAATCCAGGTCGGGGCGTCACACCTCCTAAGTCCTAATACACCCACCATAAAAAATTTACACCAATATAATTTATTAATACACCACCCCCACCCCTACCACACACGGCAGAAACCCCTTCTCCTCAAAACTCACGGCAGTCTCCCTCACCTCTAGCAATGTAAGCCTCCCTTCTCTCCCTCATTCATTTTTTTTCTTCTCAGACCTACTCCCACTCTCCATCAGTTTGTATTCCCTTCCCTCATCCCTTCTTTCTTTTTTTCTTTCTCTTTCCTCCTCTTTGAAAAAAATTAAAGATTTTTTGTTCGATTTTGGTTGTCCGAACAACTGAGTGTTGTTCGACTAGTCCTAACCAAACATTATAGTGATGCTTGATTAGGGCTAGCCGAACAACACTCGGTTGTTCGATCAATCAGGGCCAAACAAGAAATCTTCAAAAAAAAATAAAATTAAGAAGATGGTGGGTTTGAGAGAGGGGAAGAAGGAGAGAAGAGAGAAGGGAGGGGGAAGGGTAAGAAGAAAATAAAGGAAAAAAAAGGGGGGGGAGAATATAGGTAGCACAAGAAGAGGAGAGAAGGGAGTGGGGAGGGGAAGAAGGAGAGAGGAAGAGGGGAGGGAAGGAAAGATCGAAAAAAAGGGGGGGGGCGGGGAAAAACATACGCGTTAGGGAGGGTGAGAGAGAGAGTGGAGTGGAGAAGAAGGTAAGGAAAAAAAGAAGAAGGTAAACGAATCTTTTTAAAAGATGATATTTTTGTAATTAAATTTGGGTATATGTATTTGGAGGGAAGAGATGTGTTAATAGCCTCACTCATTTTTTAAGTGTTTGATTTGACTTATGTGATGATAAAGTTATAAGTCATGTATAAGACATTTAAACCGCATTCAAGGCTATAAGCTGTAGGGGCTGACTTATTTCTATTTTTTCAAAAATACGGAAACCCTCTACTTTAATAAAACTTTCTATATTCTAAGATTACTCTGATTTACAAACTAAATATTTTTTCGTTCCTTCTATGTCAAATTGTCAATGATTACTCTTATTTATATTAATTTAAGACAACTCACTAGTACTTCAAAAAATTAAATCAAACAGTACCAGTCTTAAGTTATTAGCTATATACCACCAATATTAAGTCATCAATCATTAACTATAAATTTTAGTAAATCAAACAGACTCATAGTAGTGTTTGAAGAAAAAAGTCTTCTGGAATACAAGCAAAAGAGTAAATCTAACACACATTAAATATGTTTAAATTACTAATATAACCAACAAATACTACTACGAATTTCAAGATGATGGAATTTTTTTTTCCCTACCATGTGTGGAGAGAGACTATACATTAAAGTAGTTAGGGAAAGGAGGATTGCTATTTATACCCATAAAATTGCTGAGTACAACAAAAATTACTAAAATATCATTATAAATTTAGACTTAAATACCCTTATTGTTACTAAGTACACCCCACCCCTTTTTATCTAATCTCAATAGCACTTAGTACACCCACCTCCCAAGGTTTTTAAGTACACCCCTCTTCATCCCTCTCAATTCATAATCTCAAAACTCATCTTCTTCCAAACCCATTTTCTTCCAACTTTCATCATACTTCAAACCCTAAATTCCAAAAATACATCCACATTGCTGCTAATGAAGGAAAAACAAGTCAAAGGGACCAATTATGTAAGTATTTCATCTCATTTCATATCTTTAATTTCAATTTTCTTTAATTTTTTCGGAGTTAACTGGGTAATCGTGTTCGGCAATAGACTATCGAACATCACAAGGGTTTTTCGGTAAGGAACCATGGAACAATATAAGGACTGTTCAGCAACCCACTGAACATTTTGAAGTTAATTCGGTTGGTTCCCACCGAAATTTCATCAAATAGCTCGGCAGGGGTACCGAACAGTTACTATAATGCTCGACAGCGTTACCGAACTGTCTTCATTATGATCGGCGTGGGGTACCGAACTTTTCAAGTAATGTTCCATGGTTCCCTACCGAACAGTATGTATGTTATTTGCTTATTAAGTTTTGTTATTGTAATTGTTAACAGGATTCAAATACATTGTCTTCGGAGGGCAGTGTGATTGGTCCTGAAGAAAACCAGATCATTCCTTATGAACCTGGAGTTGAAAACAATGTTGAAGATATTGTGTTGGATTTCACAGAAGTGTTCACGACGCATGAATTGTTTTCATCTCGTGAGGTTATGTTTGATTGGGTGCGCGCTAGGGGATAGGAGCATGGCATTGTGATAATAATCAGTAGGTCGGACAGTGGTACAGCTAGTTGCAAAAGGGCTCGAATGTTGATGACTTGTGAACGTAGTGGCCATTATCGTGAAAAGAAAAAGGTTGAGGCACTACCATCAGCATCAGAAAATGTCGAAAGGCTAATGCTAATGTGAGTAAACGAAAAAGGAAGAGATAAACGGGTACGAAGAAGTGTGGATGTCCTTTTCGTTTGAGGTGGAAGCAATTATCTGATAATCAATGGCAATTGGAGTTTCAATGTGGTGTGCACAATCATCCAACTGCAGAATACTTAGAAGGCCACTCATATGCTGGTCGATTATCAGTGGAAGAGGAGGAATATATAGTTGATTTGTCACACAACAATGGTAAACCGAAAGACATTTTGTTTGGTTTAAACAAAAATTTGAACAGAATAAGTCCACAATAAAGACGATCTACAATACTCGTACGAAGAGTAAAGTTACTGAGCGTGATGGCCGATCGGAAATGCAATAGCTTATGTTTAAATTGAAGAAGCATGGGTATTTATATCATAATCGGCGCTGCGAGAAGACTAATACTGTAAAGGATCTTTTCTTTGCTCACCCGACGAGCGTTGATTTATTGAAGTGTTTTTCGAAGGTCATCTTTATGGATTGTACTTACAAGACAAATAAGTACAAGTTACCTTTGTTGGAGATTGTTGGTGTGACGTCGACACATATGACTTTCTCTATTGCAGCCGTGTATTTGGAGTCTAAGAAGGAAGACAACTATATGTGGGCGTGCACAATATTGAAATCCTTGATGCATCAATCTGAACTACCCAGTGTAATTGTTACTACTAGAGAAAAGGGTTTGATGAATGCACTTGAGCAAACTTTTCCCTCTTCGAGACATTTCCTTTGTCGGTGGCATATTAATAAGAATGTTTTGGCAAATTGCAAGAAAATTTTTCGAAAAAATGAGATGTGGGATTCGTTTATTGCAGCTTGGAACGTTTTAGTGGTCGCAGATACTGAGTTAGAGTTTGATTAGTTCCTTAGCAGCCTGCAATCAAACTTCAAAGAATATCCATCTGCTTTGAAGTATGTCATTGAGCATTGGGTAGTGTCGTACAAGGAGAGATTTGTTGCTTATTGGACAAATACCGTCATCCATTTTGACAACACCACAACAAACAGGTATTTCACTTTAATGTATATTGATTTCTATATGTCTTAGATAAAGATGTGCTTTGAACCAATGGATTTCTGAGTTCAGGGTGGAGAGCCATCATGCAGCGTTGAAAAGACAGTTCGGATCCAGCCAGGGTAACTTCGATACATGTTGGCAACAGATTCACACGCTCATTGAGACATCACACAATGCAATAAAGCAATCATTTGAGAAGAGCAAGAATGTAATTCAACATAAATACAAATCAATTGTATTTATGTCTCTACGAGGTTGGTGTCAATATATGCATTGAACAAGATTTATGAAGAAATGAGTGGAATAAGATCCTGTAGACCCTCTGTTGTGTGGGTGTACATTGAGAAAGACTTGCGGATTGCCGTGTCGTCATGAGATTTCTGAGTATGTGAGATCGAACACACCAATTCCCCTTGAAAAGGTTGATTTATTTTGGAGAAAATTAGATATGATACCACCTAAGGGAGATGAGGTTGTTGGTGTGAGGGAGGAACTAGAAGTTAAAATGACTCATTGTGTTGATGAGTTTGTAAAAAACTTTAGAGACGCCCATACGGAGGATAGACTGTTAATGTTGAAACGATTGATGGAAGCCTCGAATCCAATAACAACACCACTCGTGATACCCAGACCTCAGGTCCAAACTTGTGGTCGTCCCAAGCTTGCAAAGGCTAGGTTGTCCAAATCAACAAAACGGGATCCTAGCGCGTTTGAGTATGTGGAGTCCATTGATCAAGATAGTTATTCGCCGGCTCAAGAACCACTCGTAACCTACGAGGTTGGTCCATCATCTAAACGTCCTACATTCACGACCACCAAGACAAAGATTCTGGTAAATATTTTTAATTTTTTATATTTAATTAATTAGTCATATTTAATATTAGTTTTCATAAAGTATATTGACGTCAATTTATCTTTTTTCAATAGGTTGTCTGCCGAACCACCCGAGCTGCAACTTCGATTGGTTATATTCATCTACTACCACCAAAATTTAAAAACTTTATTGAAGACACTAAGAATGTTCTTGGTGATGGGCATTGTGGTTTTCGCGCCGTAGCTGAATTAGTTGGATATAAAGAAGAGGATTGGGGTAAGGTTCGAGGAGACCTCCACCATGAGTTGTCGACCCACATAGAGTTCTACACACAGGTTTTCAACGAGCATGGTATGGTTGATAAGGTATTGAAAAGTCTCGACTACTACGAGGTGACTGTACCGGAGAAATATTGGTTTTGTAACCCATATATGGGTTACTTGGTTGCATCATTCTATAATGTTGCCTATGTTAGTTTAGATAAGAGAATGTCAATCATGTACCTACCTTTGAGAACCAAACCCTCATCCAATCCAAAATTGATATGTACCGGTTGTGTGAACAGAGACCATTATATTCAGGTACACACACATCTATTTATCTAATGTGTAATTTATATTATAACAACACTTTATAATGTAAGTCATGACATATATGTATTTCAATTGAAGGTGTCCTTGCGCGAAGGCGCCCCATTGCTTCCGGTGACAACATACTGGGAATCGAAACGTGAAGAATGTGCAGCTGGGTGGAAGGATATTTTTAGAGTTCAACTAGATATGTACGATGGTAGTATTGATGGAAACAATCGCACCACATATAGTAAAGATACTGTCGTCAATGTAAACTAAACTTTGTTTTGTAAGAAATATTGGTATTGTAAAATAGTTATTTTTTATGTCAATATTGCAGTGTTTTTAGGTTTGTTTGGAAAGACTTTGTTTTAATTTGTGATTGATGTAAATATAATTAAGAAAAAAAAAATTAACTTGAACACACTGTTCGGTAGCCATCAACCGAACTTTTCATAATGTGTTCGGAAGGGGTGTTGAAAAACCGAACACCTTCTAAATAGTTCGGTAGGGATACCGAACACATTGAGAAATTTTCAACACCCCTTCCAAACACATTATGAAAAGTTCGGTTGATGGCTACCGAACAGTGTGTTCATAGTTGAATTTTTTTTCTTAAATATATTTACATCAATCACAAAACATAAGGTATCATACGTCTGAACGTAAAATTAACATAATGCTATGGACATATGTTTGAACCAATCATACTTAACATTCATTCTCGGAACGCTAACATAACATAACATAACATAACATAAAAAGCTACAATTTAATCAATTCTCATAAAAAGTTACATAATGAGTTGTACATAAATAGTTACATAAAAAGTTAATCAATTTTCTCGTCTCCTACGACGAGTCCCGCCATGAGATGGACCCGCCTCGTCTCGCCGGAAGTAGATGGACCCGCCTCGTCTCCCGGAAAGGTCCCGCATTATCGGACCTCCTACTATCATATAAGTTCTGTCCAAGACATCATCCAATTCATCCGTCATCGCCCGATCACCTAACCTCCATCTCTGGGAGGTTGTACTAAATCATGACGTAACCATCTCCCATGCGTCGGGTACTCGAGCTGGAGATGTCACGGTAAACTGGGGGGACCGTCTCTCGGGGTTTTGAACCAACGGATGTGAATATGTATTGTACCACTGCATATAGTCAGGAGCACAATCCCATGGTAGTTGGGCAATATTACCAAGACGATCAGTAGATAGGACGTGACTATCCCAAACATTAAAGTACGGTACAAGGGGCAAGAGGGTAGACAAACTCTTTTTTTCCCATCTCACATGAACATCAGCAGCGATCGGTGTACATGGAATCGTCTGAACATAACCGAATTGTCTTAGAACTCGGTCCGGATGGTATGGTTCCGCAACAGAGCACGCCACTAAGCATCCGTGATATAACGAAACTGAGGAAAATGGATGTAAATCCCTAAAAAAACCCGTATACGGAATCCAAATTACCTACAATAACCAAAGAAAATTAATTTAACATATATGTGTTATAAAATAAAAAGAAAACTAAATTAAATAGCACTCACATCATTGGCCCTAAGGATGTCAAGACGCTCTCGGTATTGGATCAATTTTTGCATAGATGCTCCAACTTTTCCTTGTGGTAACCACCTCATTGCAAGTGGGTATTGACTCTTGTAATTTGATCTATATGGAGGCCTAAAAGCAGGAAAATGCTCGTATATTTAAGCCTACATA
This sequence comes from Platycodon grandiflorus, assembly GCA_016624345.1. Classification (NCBI taxonomy): domain Eukaryota; kingdom Viridiplantae; phylum Streptophyta; class Magnoliopsida; order Asterales; family Campanulaceae; genus Platycodon; species Platycodon grandiflorus. The sequence goes on along the minus strand of CM028365.1, from coordinate 14,981,736 downwards.
TAATAAAATACAACATCTATCAAATATACTATGGTTCCATAACATATGACTTTCTCTAATGTTTGAATGTAATGAACTGGAAATACAAATATGTTACCTCCAATAACGTCGAATATCCAGCCATCTGCTTTGTCTCAGCTCGGGACGCTTGCCCTAGTTGTCTATATAGATATGCTAGAGTTACAGCCCCCCAGGCATATATATCTACGTTGGTCAGATCATCCAAAAACTCTAAGTAGCTCGTGTTCACCCGTGTCCCACTTTTGTCAGCGAAAAGAGTACAACCAAGAGTGTACAACAGATATGCTCTGGCTGAACGAGCACATGCAAAAGGATTATCAGATGTACCCTCTTCCTGGAATCTCTCACGAAGCCACTCTAACTTTATTGATGGCCCTCTAGCACCATGCATCCCAACGATCGCCTCAGAGACATGCACTCCTAACAAATTCGCAACCTCCTGAGGTGTATATCCACACTCCGCCTAGAAAATAGTGGTTACCCAGTCACACTCAGTCCTGTAAGACAATACACATCATCAAGTGTGATTGTCATCTCTCCGAAGGGCATGTGGAAAGTATTCGTCTCTGGATGCCACCGTTCCACAAATGCCGACACCAATACTTTATCCACTTCTGCATACGAGCATTTGGATGATACATTAAGCCCCGAGCTATTGACAAATTTTTTTATTATTTCACTACAGTTATTACGAATTGCCCACTCTTCCTGTTTGGTAGTGTGATTCAAACATTTTAACAATGCTCGCTCTTCCCCATTCTAGATACATGTCGCTACATGATCATTGAAAGTCGTGAGAAGTGATGGAACTTGTGGCCCACCAGGAAACGAGCCAAATGTCTCTTCTTCTTCATCCTCCTCCTCCTCATCCTCAACACCGCCTCCTCTTTCATACTCATGTTGTTCTTGTTGTTGCTGTTGTAGAAGTACTTGTTGTTGCTGCTGTAGTAGTAGTTTTTGTAGCTGTTCTTCTTGTTGTTGTGCATGTTGTTCTCGTTGTTGTCTTTGTCTATCAGCCTTAGCTGAAGCGGTAGGTCTTCTTCTCCTATATGTATTGATTTCTGTACATATTAAATCTGTATTAGATCATGAAAGGTTAAGAAAAAAAAAAAACACTGTTCGGCACCCTAGCCGGACAAATCTAAGTATGTTCGGCACCCTAGCCGGACAAAATTCAGTATGTTCGGACTAGTGGAGAGTCTTAAAGTAGTTCGGAACCATTGACGAACATACTTAGATGGGTTCGGTACCCTTGCCGAACTCCGCCATTCCTGATCGGCTATCCAGTGCCGAACTGGCCACGCGAAGACAATGAAATTTTTACAACAAAACTTTCTTTAAATTGTAATTTTTCAACACAAATATGCAAAAAAAGTGGAATGTAACTAAGACCTAGCAAAAATTAAACATATATATTGAAAAAATATAGCATTTTAACCTAGAATACAAAGACAAGAGATTCACACCTATGTTTTCGTCTATTGTTGATAATGAAGAACTAATGTAGAAGGAGTGAACGGTTTTGCTGTTGTTTGCCTTTGCTGTTGCCATTTGCGTGCCTTTGCTGTTGCCGTTGTTTGCCTTGTTGCCGTTGCCGTTGTTTGCGAGTTTACTTGCGGGCGGGTGTTTCAAACCAGTGTAAAAGGGTGGGGTGTATTTGGTGGGGTTAGGGGTGTAAATGGTTCGGTTTATACCAAAATTATAAATCGAACCGCCTTCTATCGGTTCTATTTTTTTCAAACCGAACCGAATCGCCTGAGACTCGAAACCGAACCAAACCAAACCATTCGGTTTGGTTTGGTTCGGTTCGGTTTTATGGTTCAAAGAAATTTATTTTTTGATTAATTATTTTTTCAAAACCACTGAAGAGATATTGAAAAAGAAAAAGTCAATGTCAATTTTCAAATATTTAAAAAGAAGAAGAAGAAATTTGAGACTAATTTCGTTAAAGTCAAGAGAGATCTTACGATGGTTAAGAGTATATTTTGGTTCTATGAAGTGTGAGAAAGAATATTAGAGAGGTGAAGGGAGAGAGTAAGGTGAGAGGGACAATGACAGACTAATGGTGAGGGACGACATTGCGTTGAGGTGAGAAAAAAAAAGAGAGGTGAGAGACAAATGCGTGAGATTACCATCTTTACTCTTAGGTTTTTAAGATTTCAGTAAACGGTTCAAAATTTTCAAGACAAATCAAATGACTATTAATAACAAGAATAATATTATATATATACAAGAATATTATATATATATATATTTAACGGTTTGGTTTGGTTCGGTTTCACCTCTAAAACCACAAACCGAACCAAACCGATCGGTTTATAAAATTTGCAAACCATGATCGAACCACCCTAATCTAAAACCAAACCAAACCGCTCGGTTTGGTTTGGTTTGGTTCGGTTTCGTGGTTCGGCGGTTTAAATTTACACCCCTAGGTGGGATGTACATAGCAGGATTTTAAATTTTTTGGAAAAAATATTCTTAAGGGTATAATAGAAAATTAGAGAGAGGTGTACTTAATTTTTTAAGAGATTGAAAATAATAAGTGGGGGTGTACTTAATAATTAAGTATATTCAGTAATTTTATGAGTGTAAATAGCAATCCTCTACGTAAAGTCCTTTAGCAAAACTCCTTTTGTTTGGCGACCATGTCAGTGGCCATTAGATTTGATCAAAGGTTTCCTACTCCGTTTTCTTTTTCTCTGTGGCCTGTAGTAGATGGGCAATTAATCACAAGTAGAAAAGTCAAAATAACGTTTGATTGGGCTGTTTGGTTTTGAGACTTATTTATGATGTTTTTTTTTTTAGTAATGCATCTCTCTTCAAATTTTGACAGACAAAAATTCTATGCCGAACAATAATCGCGGTTGACATCTAAGATTTAACTATGATACTCCCTCTCTCCTAAAAATTAGTTTTATTTGATAAGTCAATTTTGTAAGAATTATAATTTTATTACTTGTACATATTTTCTTCAAATTGTGTTATACTCCTTCCGTTTCTCCTCTATATTTAAAAATTTTAATAATTAAGGGATATATAAGTGGTATTTGAATTGATTATAGTTACAAAAATGATTGATTATAGTCGTGTTATAACATATGTGGAAGATTTATAGAGATTGTAGGCATAATTTTTTTAGAGTATTGCTATTCACACCCCCCTTATCTCCAAGTACACCCCTTCGATTATTATCAAATTAACATTATAAATTTTAACCTATTTGCCCTTATTCTTTTTAAGTACACCCCTTTATTTTTATTTGATTCCAACATCTCTAAGTAAATCCCCTCACCCCTACACTCTTTCCACAATACACATTCAAACATTACACTTTCATTCTCACATCTTCCAAATCTCTCTTTAAACCCTAAACTTTCAAATCATCTACATTGTTAGAAAACACAATCATAGAGCATAAAGAATTGAATGGAACAAATATTGTAAGTATTTATATACATTTTTATTTAATTTCCCGCATTTTAAGAAACACACACGAATGACCCGTGTTGCTAATATTGAGTCAGTAGTGATAAAACATACTAAGGGGTGTTCGGTCACTGATCACCGAACAACCCTAAATGTGTTCTATCACTACTGACAAAAGGTATTCGGTTAGTACTGGCCGAACATCATTAAAGGTATTCAATCAATCATGTCAGAACAATATAGGTTTAGATCAATTCGAATTTCAACCTAAAATGTAATTTTTTTTTGCACAAACCACTTGAACTCAAATTGTAAAAAAAATCATAGTTAACCTAACCCTCAAAATTATTTATCATACTACTTGCAAAACAAATGATATTTAAGTGTAAAATGATACATAACTGAGCCACCTTTTGTGTGTGTGCATCTTTGTTATTTTACGTATTGGGTTGGGGGTGGGTGTCTTAACAAAGGATGGAAGAAGGTGTACTTAGTAATTATATGTTGTTTATTCAAAATAAGTTTGGTGGGTAAAATGAAAAGTTAGGGGAGGTGTACTTAATATTTAGGGAGATTTACAATTTAGGGGGGGTGATGAACTTATAGAAGGGATGTACTTGGAGATTAGGAGAGTGTGAATAGCAATTCTCATTTTTTTAAATTGACTTTTGAAATAAAAAAATTTAAAATAAAATATTAAACTCTTTACCTAGAGGATGTAGTAATTATTGCGTACTATTTTTAGAAATTGAACTCCTTTTTCATATTGTAGCTCACCGAATTGAATTGGAAAGCCTTTAGGGCTTTAATTCCAGCCACAAAACACTAAGATATTTGAGTTTCTTTTTTTTTTATCTTTATGTATGTATAGTGAAATAAGAGTTAGTGCGGATCCATGAATGTTTTTCTAATGGTTTAATTTTTTTTTTATTGACGTCAAAACAACGTCGTTTAGGTAAAAAAAAAATTCAACAAAGGACACAAAAATATATTTCAACGACGAAGCAATCAAAAAAATTGAGTAATGTTGCTAATAAAATTTAAACTCACACCCTTTTAAATATAAATATTCACTTTAAACCAATTCAACCATTTATATTTTATATATTTGATTAAAAAAAATTAAAATATATTATAATTAATTGGGGTCAGGTGATCTCACTTGGATATATATACATGGATCCGCCTCTGATTAGAATGAAACAAATGTCACTCTCAGGATGTTGGATTATCTTATGAATAACGACACTTTAACTATTAATGAATTCGGTCAATAGCATGAAACAAATCCAATTAAGTCTTCCAATCCTAAAGAATAAACCAGAAGTAAATCAATTAGGGCTAAGGTTGTGCATGCATGTTTGCTTAAATATATATATATATATATATATATATATATATATATGTATGTATATATATATAAAGGTCAATGGAGTGACATTGCATAACCATTAGGCTCGAAAGATCAACGCTCATTTTCAGTTATATTAGCACTTGGACACTGTGCTGGTAAGGATTGATCGATCATTTCATATTGTTGTTATTTCGTGTTCCTAACTTGTATGGGAACATTAATCGCCCATAATGAAATCGAAATGAGGATGATTTGTGACGAATATTGACGACATTATATAATGACTATGGTTAATTTGTAGTTCAGAAAGTGAAGAAATAGCTTACGATTAATTTAAAAATGTGAATGAATTTTTAGAAATAGCTAGCTATCATGTAGAAAAGGGTTCTAGGAGAATTGCCATTTTCTGATCGATCCTTGGAGGAAATCTCTATTTTCTAGATCTGTCTGCAGCATTCCATACAAATCATTCATTCGGTTTGGTTGGGTATCGGTATACACAGAGAGAGAGAGAGAGAGAGAGAGAGAGAGAGAGAGAGAGAGAGAGAGAGAGAGAGAGAGAGAGATGTCGCCACAATAATTAATAATCCTCAAGGCCTTAATTATTTAATATGACGGACGATACATATATAATAGATTGGAAGAAATTAAAAGGGTAATACATCTATTAATTAACGCCAATCTTTTTGTTTAGCCCATTTCTTGTTATAGTCATCATACCAAAAAATTCCATCTTGCATAGCGGACCATTTGCATACATTAGGAAGTCGTACGTCTACGTTTTGGCATGCCCAATACATTGAAACATTGAAAACATCCAAAACTTGTTGCTTTGATTGCCACCAGAAATGACAGAAGAAAAGAGTATTAATGGCAAAGTGCTCGCAAAATTTCCAGGTTAAATCACCATTATAAGTAAGATTATGATACCCAAGATCATTGTCCTTTGACTGACAACGAAGCAAGATCTTAGAATTAGGAATTCCATTCATGACATGAACTCGAAACTCTTTGGTAAAGAGACAAATTGCATCGGATGTAGGGACAAGGAAAAATCCTAAGATGAGGAAGGAAAAAAGGTTTTTCATCACGTAATTTGTTACTTTGATTTTGTTGGACTTCTTGGAGTATTATATATATATATATATAGTGCACTAAAAGTCTGATTGTATAATATTGAGATAATCTCAAGATGTAAAATCCGTTCCCAAGAAACTAGATTACTAAAATTCTACATGATCAATTGTGTTGACTTTGAACTTGGGCCTCCATTCGTATGAAGGCATGAAATAATTTATTTCACATGTAGTGCATTAATATTATTAGGCGGCCTCGATTGATACACGAAATTAATTTTATAGAATTAATTAATTAATAGCTGGTGTTTAATTGGTGTTGTCAGAAATGAATTATCTAAATCTTGTAAACGATTACTAAAATTTAAGGAATTACAATCCTAATTAATGGAGATGTGATATTTAAATTCCTAATAGTTGAATCCATGTAAAAAAGATTGTTAATTATATCATTCTATTAGGTTAAGTATTTGTTTTATTATAATCTCATTTGGTCTCAACAACTTTACGACCGTTCCTTTTTACTTTTCCTTCTCTTCGTTTTTCTCGGCTCTTCATGAGGTTTTTTGTAAGTCTTCCCATCTCCTTTAATTTGTTAATAATAATTTATAATTTGTGATTGTAGTGTTAATTTTTACGTTTGAAGCATGCTTTGAAATTGATTAATCTGTTAAATAATGTATACATCAAAATGAATTTTTAAATATGTAGCGAAAAAGAGGACAAAATGAGTATAAATTTTATGATCATGTGTTGTTTGAACTCTAATAAAAATGAAAAATTAGAAAATTAAAGTCTGTGGCATGCATATATTCATAAATCAAGTAATTAGATATAGCATGATGTATTAGAATATGAATTCAACTAATTACCTGCCAAGCAAGAGAAAAGATAAAATCTTAACCAGAAAAAAAAAACATCTTAGCTAAAAGTACACAATTGACATCATTTTAAACTATTTTATTTGAACCAGTTTCATTATAACATTAATTTGTTTTTTTTTTAAATTTAATTGAATGAATTTTTCTTGCTTTATTAATGTTGATAATTTAGAATTTTCACAAAAAAAATAAAAATAAAATAAAGAACTTGTCATTTTGTGGAGGAGTAATAACGTTAATGTCTAATTTTTATCATGAAAGTCATTGACAAGTACTTGTCTACTTTGTGGTAATGTTGTCAATTGCCTTAATTTTATCTTTTCATTTCAAGTTGTTTTGTTACCAAACAATATAATATTTTTTACTACATTAGTAATCATATTCCTTATGTTACCAAACACTTTTTAGGAATTATCTTCTCATCTATTTCCATAAAATCTTATTGCTATTTGCTAACAATAAATTTCGTGAAATCAATTCTATTTTCGTCTACCAATCGAGATCTTAATAGCATTCTACATAATTAGATGTAAATTGTATTACTCCCTCCGTTTCAAAAAGATTGACGTTTTAGAGTTGTGCACACATATTAAGAAATTTTATAAGTTGACAAATATACCCTTATTAAATATCTTTAATTTTTGTGCTAGAAGTAGTTGAAAAGATAAATTAAAAGGAGATAGCCATTGAGAGAAGATAAAATATTTAATGAAGAGATGATCAATTATTGGAACTTGTGAGAAGACAAGGGTAAATTAGGCAAAACATGCATTGGAAACCTAAAACGACAATCTTTTTGAAACAAATTTTTAAAGCTAAAATGACAAATATTTTGAAACAGAGGGAGTATATTATACTGGCCTTTTTGGTAACATGAGAGTTGTAAATACTTATTTATAGCCAAAGAATCTGTCACACGTGAAAGTTTTACTATTCCAAGACTAGACCGAATTTCCAAGGCCTCTTTATTTCAATCGAAGAATTTATTCTAAAATTTCAAAAAACAACATTTACGACCCTCTATCAGAGATTCAGAGACCCTTACATATCACTCTTACATATCATCTCCTTATAGTTAGACGATAATCTTCTGTTAACATGATCCCATCCGGGGCCAGTCCTGAACTTTTGGGAGCCTAGGCAAAAAGAAAAAAAGGGGGCATTGTTGAAATATAAAAATAATAATTTAACTCAAATATTTTTTTACTTTTTATTATTCAAAGTATTGAAAAAGTGCAACATCTACAAACATTTACAAAAAAAAATAAGTATCAAATAATTATTAAAAATTACTGTTCTGCACCGATTTACACAATTTACAACAATAACAATATACTTTGTTTGCATCTTTTGATTACAATATCAATAGAACCTGATTTTTACTTAGAATATTGTTATAATCTACTGAATGATTATTATAATTGGATTTGTTTTTCAATCTAAGCAATTTTTACTTTTTTAATGACCCAGTTAAATAAATGTTGATGGTCAACTAACATTTATTTTTTTTGATAAGTATATTCAGCGGATCCAAAATAAAATGAAGGTGAGATGATTCTGCTAACGTCGAACCCAAAATCTCTAATTTTATATAACAACACCTTATTGAATGCCTTTGCTAGGTATTGAACTCGAAATCTCTAGTTTCATAAACAACTACCTTATCCATTAAGCCACAAAATCTATTACAAAGATTTTGTTACCTAATATATTATACTACATATTAAGGTTATATACATATATTTAGCCCCAAAAATTGGGAGCCCATGTCGATCGCCCCAAGGCATGGCTTTGGGCCGGGCTTGATCCCATCCCAATTGTAGAAGGAAGTTATGAAAAAGTTTAGAGTAATTCTTCTGTGAGACCATCTTACTGATCGTAATTTGTAAGAGTGAACCCAACTTTATTGCATCACAGTTCAACCTAACAAAATACAATAAATTAGAAAAATCCGTATTGAAGAGATACTCGTAAACGGTGGTTTCTAAATTTTTGACAAAAGTTTATGGGTCTCCACCAGCCATGTGACCAACTTGTTGCTCTCTAATAATTCCAATGGCCCATTCCAAAGTCAATCGTACATCTCTCCCATTAAATTCCCATGCTCTTTTGACAAAGAAATATCACACCAACTCACATATCTTAAAAAGATAAGATGCCAATCTTTTCTAATATTCATTCCATACCACTCGATCAAATGTTGAAAAAACATGGCAGTGGTACTCCTGCCATTGTTGCAAGTTCTTACCTTTAAGGAGACGATCGATCATAGCGTCATTCTGTTTTAGTGTTAGCTTTATTCAATGGGTACGGTGAGAGCTCAAGAAGAAGCTTGCTCTTCAATGTCGTCATCTAGTTGTTTCTATGATGTGTTCTTAAGTTTCCGTGGCGAAGACACTCGTAAGACTTTTACAGATCATCTCTATACCGCTTTGGTGCAAGCAGGAATTCAGACTTTTCGAGACGACGACGAGATAGATAGAGGAGAAAATCTAAAGCCGGAACTGGAGAGAGCTATCAGACAATCACGGGCTTCAGTTGTAGTTTTCTCAAAAGACTATGCCTCTTCCACTTGGTGCCTCGACGAACTTATGTTGATCCTCGAGTGCCGGAGGACCGCTCGACTGGTAGTTCTACCTGTCTTCTACGACGTGGATCCATCCGATGTTAGGAAACAAAAGAAGAGTGTTGGAGAATCATTTACTAGGTACGAAAAGCAAATCGAAGCCGAAGTTGACCCCAAAAGAAAAGAGGAATGGCTAGAAAAGGTCAAAGCATGGAGGGCAGCACTTACAACAGCTGCAGAGTTGACTGGCATGGTCCTCAAAAATCAAGCTGATGGGTAATATCTTCCTTAGTTGTAAGGATCATGCTTTTTGGAAGTGCTTTTAAAATTTTTATATATATATGCACAGATACAACAAAAGTAAATACAAAAGAAAAGTGAATAAGGATCATATCTCTAACTTTCCTATAATATAGCTTCAATCTTTTTCATACTTACAAATACATATCTGAAATACATATAAAGTGGCTAGCTAGTCTCACTATATATGAGGAGTTTCCATCTCTAAAGTCATCCTATTTTTGAAGTAGGTTTACTTAGTAATTTTCTACCTATTTGTGTGAATTTTAAGATTATTTTGTGTTCTCATTATGTGTTTCTCAGGCATGAATCGAGGTTCATCCAAGAAATTGTTGGTTTTATAAATCGCAAACTAGACCGAATGAACGTCCTTAAGGTTCCTCAAAACCTAGTGGGAATAGACTCTCGCATATCAAGCATTAATTTGTGGTTACAAGATGGATTGTCTGATGTCGATCAATATGTCATTTGTGGGATGGGTGGAATAGGTAAGACAACCATAGCAAGGTGTGCTTACAATTGTAACTTTCGAGAATTTGACAGCAGTAGTTTCCTTGAAAATGTTCGAGAAAAGTCTAGAACTATAGAAGGTAAACTTACCTTACAAAATCAGCTTCTTTCCGACATCCTGAATGGGCGGAAGCAAGAAATAACAAACCTTTCCAAGGGTACCTCAAAGATTGAAAAGGCTATGCAGAATAAAAGAGTGCTTCTAGTTCTTGATGATGTTGATGACGTCAATCATTTAGATGAACTACTTGGCACGCAAAAGTTTTATCGTGGAAGTAAAATCATCATAACGACAAGGGTTAAATTACTCCCAAAGACTCGTGGAGTTTTCAAGGAGTACGTGGTTGAAACTTTAAACGAAAGTGAATCGTTAGAGTTATTAAGTTGGCATGCCTTTAAGTCTGTCACTCCCTTGAACGATTATGGAGAACAATCACTGAAGGTGGTACAACTTTGTGGTGGGCTTCCTTTGGCTCTTAAGGTTCTGGGCTCTTCTCTATTTGGAAGTAGTACTGAAGTATGGAATGATACATTGAAACTATTGGGTAGAAATGGTAATGTTGGAATCGAGAATATTCTACGAATAAGCTACGAGTCCTTGGAATATCGCCAAGACAAAAGTTTGTTCTTGCATATTGCTTGTTTCTTTGTTGGAGAGGATAGAGATTACACAGTCAAGATATTGGAATGTGATTTTTCCATGATAGCTGGGATCCAACATCTCGTTAATAGATGTCTCCTAACTGTAAGCGAGGACAACAAGTTGATGATGCATCAGTTACTTCAAAATTTGGGAAGAGAAATTGTTTATCAAGAATCACCAAAAGATCCTGGGGCGCGCAGTAGACTGTGGCATCATGACGAAGCCTTTAAAGTATTAAAAGAGAAGAAGGTAAGGAAAACAATACTTTTTATGTGTGTATATTTATGTGTTCTGTTGCCTAAAACTAATTCGATTTCTTTGTCATCTAATCCTTTTTTCTCCTTTTTCCCCGTTTACCAGGGTACTGGAAAAGTCGAAGGCCTTACCCTTGACATGCATAATGTGAAGGTGGATAAGTCTGTGAGAAAACGTCGATATGGTGATATTCTGAGTAGGTTATTCACATCTACGTACAAGAGTGACTTTGAAATTGACGCGTTTGAAGAAATGAGCAACCTCAGACTACTTCAACTCAATTATGTACGGCTGCTTGGAAACTACAATAACTTCCCTGGGAATTTGATATGGTTACGTTGGCATGGATTTTCTCTAAAGTGTATACCCATCGACATACCTTTGGAAGAGCTTGTTGCTCTTGACATGCGTCATAGCAAATTGGAACAAGTATGGAAGGGGCTAAAGGTATGACATTCAATACTTTCCTTTCCTTGTTCTCTTTTATTTACCCCATGGGGTTTTTATATGTAAATCATCAATTGTATATATTCCTATTGATTCAATGAACAATGTACAGAAGTTTTACCCATTTCTAATTAACAGTTCACACATTAGCTGATCTCCTCTTTGTCTTCTTTTTGTAAGCTACATTCCATACTCTTGTTTAGTTATGTTATATACTTAGAGAGCGAAGAATTCACTTATGATTTATTTCCATACAGCATGTCACGTCTTTAAAGATCCTTAATCTCAGTCATTCGCGGGAACTTGCAAGGGCTCCTAACTTCAAAGGTGTTCCTAATCTTGAAGAATTGATCCTCAAAGGGTGTGCAAACCTGGTGGAGCTTTGTGAATCCATTGAACACCTTAAGGGACTGACTTTACTAGATCTGGAAGATTGCGAAAATCTCATGAAGCTTCCAACCAACATTGGTACTCTTACATCTCTTGAGAAACTAGTAATCTCTGGTTGCTCGAAGCTTGTTGAGCTTCCAATGGGACTAAGCAAGTTGGAGTCACTGAAAGCGCTGCTCGCTGATCGAGTTGTCGTAAACCAAAAACCCCACGAGATGGAGCAGATGGAATGGTGGCGCCGTCATGGAATTGTTTCAAGATGGGTGTCGAGACCAAGAAATGGTCCTGAAGTCTTAATGTCTTGTTTACCAAGGTGTTTGAGAATATTAAGCCTTGCACACTGCAACATATATGATGAATCTTTCCCTAAGGATTTCGTTAACATAGCAATGTCGTTGGAATACTTGAATTTAAGTGGAAATCCAATTTGTAGACTGCCAGATTGGGTCAAAAGTCTCAGTAAGCTTAAAGAACTTAAATTGATGTCATGTAAAAAGCTTGAGCCTCTTCTAGCTCTGCCCAATACTTTACTATTTGCGGATCTTGGTGATACATCTGTGGAAAAAGTAACATCTTCAAGTGCGTTTGATTTAGTTGATATCTATTTTTACGGTAACCCAAAGCTAGTTGAAATAGAAGGTTATTTAAAGATAGCACCAATAGGAGAAGTCGATGATAGAATAATAACCAACTTGGGATGGCGCTTGTGCGATGTAGAGTCATTGAGAAATGTTGAGGTGAGACTTGAAGACAATAATATTTTTAGAGTTCGAAAGAAGTCGTCTATCCAGGTTCTCTCTCTCTCTCTCTCTTCCTCACACACACACACGCACATACGCATAAGCACACACACACACACATTTGATTTTTATCATTAATTATGATTCTTAATTAGGGATTGCATGAATGGGGAATATTTAGCACATATGTTCCGTTGGAAAAGGTTCCATCCTGGTTCTCTTGTAGACAACCAATTAGTCATGCAGGCTCGTCAATACCCCGGGGAACATCTGTAACCATAACCGTGCCTCATAATGGGAGGGTCCAGTGTTTGAATGTGTGTTCCATGTACGAGTTTACTGGCTCTGCGGATTTTCCACGGACTAAATTTCCATCATTTATCAAAATTAGTAACAAGACAAAGGATCTTGCATGGATATACTGCCCTTTCTGTATGGGGTTGCCAGAAGGTAATGGTGATCAGTTGGCATGGTTAAGCCAGTGGAAGTTTGGTAATCAGTTGGAGGCTGGAGATGAATTGACTGTTATGGTTGACATGGCGAATGATATGCAGCTAAAAGATTATGATATTCAACTTGTGTACGGTGGGGAAGAAGATCTAGAAGACGACGAGAGCCAAAACAAAAGCACTTCTACTTCTTGGAGCCAAGTCATTGGTGGAGATTTGTCGCATTTTCAGCTGAGCTCAGGAGACTACTTCTTCCACCGAGGACGTACTCTACCTTACCCGTTATTTAAGCTCCGTGCTCTTCCACAGGATCAGTTCCGGAATATATTTGGAGACCTCACCTTGTACAAAGGTGTAGCTTTTCTTATCAATTTAGTTTCCATTCTCAAAGAAAGCAGAGAAACATGGAATGAATGGATATAGTTCCATATATGAAACAAATTTCATTCTGCAGTTCATATATATATATATATTAATTACAATAGATATGCGTGTGATGTGAAGTTTTTTGGGCCTTAATGGTTGCAGAGTTAGAAAACTGGGGATGGAGAGGAGCTGGATCCGGGGCAGCAGAACACATTTATGTTGAGAGCACCTGATGATATCTCCCATGGGGGGCAAAATGGTTTTGATCCATCAGGAAGTCTTCAATCTTCTTCTTCCTCTTCTTCTTCTTCTTACTTTGTGTGTGTGTGTGTGAGTGAGTGAGAATTTTAATGTTTGACAGAAAACATTGTAAAGAAAGCTTCATTAATTAATTCTTAAGTACATTCATTTAAACCAAAGAACAACAGCCAAAAATGCTCATTATGTGTAATTAAAGCTCTTTAATTTGCAGCTAAGAATAATTAATGCGTGGCTGAAAATATAATTTTTGAGCTTGTGGTATCATTCATCATTACCCCTTGTATGTCATTTCTTTAAACCTAGGCTAGGCTAATTGATAGTATTTGGCAGAACATTTTGGGTTGGTTAAGCCGATCAGAAATACTGTACGTTTCTGGGGGTTAATTAGAAATGAAATTAAATTTGGGGAGAACTGAAAAACGTTTCCATGCGGTTTGAAACTAGTAGTAAATTCTTAGCTTATAAAAGAAAGTAACTTGAGTTCTAGCTAGGCATGTAGTACTATTTCCTACTTCCTCCAGGACTTATCTTTTTCATTTGCAAAAAGTTGAACATGGATTGTGTTAACCTTTTTGTTTAGTTTGTTACAGCGAATCTATGATCCGTAAGCAAACCGTTATGAAACTAAATGTGATTTGAAGTCTGTGTTAATCTTGATATTAGGGCCCGCCCGGCCCATGTTCAACATTGGCTATTGAACATGGCCCCAAATTTAAGGGGGCTCAATCTATTTGTAGCTCAGCTTTTATATATATATATATATATATATATATATTACTATTGAGAGACTAAATGGTACTCTCTCCGTCCCTAAATTATTGTCTTCCTTTCCTTTTTCGTCCGTCCCTAAATAATTGTCTTGTTTGAAATTTTCCTTTTTAGAACATCACTTTTACTATTTTACCCTTACTTTTTCTTCCTACTTTAATTATGGGCCACATACACATAGACATTAAAGGAAACAACACACTATTTCAATACTATTCTAATATTAATAATCAAGTCAATTGAATTTTCTTAATCCGTGTGCCGGGTCAACCCAGACAATAATTTAGGGACGGAGGGAGTACTTCATTTGTTAGAAAACAATTTTAGTATGATAATATTATAAAATATATAATTTTTTTTTGTTTTCGGGTAATTGTTTTTTATCAATTTTAGAATCTAATTTTAAATTTTATATAGGGCCCCCAAAATATCAAGGCCGGCCCCGCTTGATATTTAGACCATAAGGTTTGACACACCAACTCTCATCGAACCCACATGATATACATTGAGAATACATGAGAGAACTTTTGAGATTCAGGCCACGAAGGCATTCTTTGGAGTACATTGCACCAAAGTGCTGTCAAGCCAAGTCGGTCAAATTGCTGTCGAGTTGTTGCTGCTATGATCTGCTGTGTTGCTATCCACAATATATATGATCTGCTGTGTTGCTATCCACATTAACATTCCCCCTCAAGTTGAAAGGGGAAAACAAGCTGCATACACTTTCGACTTAATTGGAAGAAATCATGAATATGAGCTGAAGAGAAAGATTTAGTGAATAAATCTGCAGGCTGATAGTCAGTAGGAATGTGAGCTGTAGTAATGAGACTCTGGATAATTTTATCCCTGATGAGATGGCAATATGCTTTGTTCGCTCATGAAAAACTGGGTTTGCAGCAATGTGTAAAGCTGCTTTATTGTCACAGAACAAAGATACTGGAGTGAGATTAGAAACTTGGAGATCCTTAAGTAAAGCTAATAACCAAGTTATTTCACAACTTGCAGTTGTCATAGCCCTGTATTCAGCCTCTGCAGAACTTCTGGATATAGTATGTTGCTTCTTAGACTTCCAAGAGATCAATGAATCACCAAGAACAATGCAGAAACCAGTGACAGATTTTCGGGATGTTGGACAACTACCCCAATCAGAGTCACAATATGCTGTAAGTGTCAAAGCACTAGAAGCAGACAAAAATAATCCTTGACCAATTGTGCCTTTGAGGTATCGAACTAGCTTCAAGGCAGCAGCCATATGAGGGACTCTAGGAGAGGCCATGAACTGACTTAAAATGTGAACTGGATAAGACAAATCTGGCCTAGAAATGGTCAAGTAAATCAAACTTCCAATTAACCTCCTATATCTGTTGGCATCTTGTAATAACTCCCCTTGATTTGCAGCCAGATCATGATGTTGCTCAAGAGGAATAACAGAAGGCTTAGCATTCTCTTGACCTGTATCCTTCAAGATATCCAACACATACTTCCTTTAATGAACATAAATCCCAGTGGAATTTCGAGCTATTTCAATACCAAGAAAGTATTTTAGTAATCCCAAGTCCTTGATGCTAAATGAAGAATGAAGAAGGGAATTCAACTGAGTTATAACAGAAGGGCTAGACCCAGTTATCAACAAATCATCCACATAGACTAGCACTACTGTGAGAGTGTTATCTTTGGCAAGAGTAAACTGAGAAAGGTCACACTGAGACTGAGAAAAACCAAAAGCAAGAAGAACAGTGGAAAGTTTATGAAACCATTGTCTAGGTGCTTGTTTGAGCCCATAGAGAGACTTGACCAACTTTGCAAACCATAGGCTGAGAAGAATTAGAATGCAGAGAGGGAGAATAACCAGGAGGAAGATCCATAAACACTTCTTCATTCAGATCCCCATGTAAATAAACATTGGAAACATCCATTTGCATAATGTCCCAGCCCTTAACAGCAACCAACGCAAGAAGAGTCCTCACAGTGGTCATCTTAGCTACTAGAGAAAAAGTGTCAAAGAAATCCAATCCCACAGTTTGGGTAAATCCTTTGGCCACAAGTCTTGCCTTGTATTTATCCACAAAACCATCAGGATTGTACTTAACCCTGTATACCCACTTGAATCCTACAGTTTTCTTGTGATCTGGTAATGGTTGTAAGATCCAGGTCTTGTTATTTTCCAAATTTCTAATTCCATAGCTTGACACCAAAGAGGATCTTTAACAGCTTGAATATATGTGTGTGGTGCAGAAGTGGTTGAGATTTTAGCAAGAAAGGAATAATAGGAAGGAGAGATATGATTATAAGTAAGAACTGAAGAGAGAGCATGACGAACAGATCTTAGTAGCCCTACATAGCCCTGAAATTTGGTTGGCAATACTCTTGTTCTCATAGGCCTGGCCATAGGAATAGAATGTGGAATAATATGAATAGAAGATGAAGAAGGTGTAGATGAAGAAGATATAGGTGGAGAAGAAATAGGCTCATAGGTAAAAATTTAGAGTTTTAGAAGAGAAAGCAGGAATAGAGGTAGGACTAGAAGAGTGATCTGCAAAAGGAAATGCAGATTCATAGAATTTTACATCTCTGCTAAACAAAATCTTGTCGTTGCTTAGATCATAAAGCTTATAAGCTTTCTTGCCAAAAGGATATCCCAGAAAAACACACTTTATGGCTCTAGGTTGAAACTTGTCTCTGTTGGGAGCCAATATGGAAGCAAAGCACAGACATCCTAGAACTCTAAGATGAGTGTATGTAGGAGGCTTTCCAAGAAGAGTTTCGTAGGGAGTTTTGAACTTTAAGACTGAAGTAGAAAGTCTATTCAGTAAGTATGTGGCAGTTTGAATGCAATCTTCCCAAAATCTAATAGGTAAATGACCTTGGAATCTTAAAGCCCCGGCCATTTCAAGTAAATTTCTATGCTTCCTCTCTACCCTCCCATTTTGCTGAGGTGTATCATTGCAAGAACTTTGATGTAAAATACCAAAAGAGTGCAGAAGATGAGAGACTGAGCCATTAAAGAACTTAGATCCATTATCAGATCTGACTTCTTTAACAGTTGTTTTGAACTGAGTTTGGACTATGAGAAGAAAAGTTTTAAGGTATTGACAGACAAGTGTTTTGGACTTGAGTAAGAATGTCCAAGTAGCTCTTGAAAAGTCATCAACAATGGTTAGAAAGGAGGATCAACCATCATAAGTCAAATGCTTGTAAAGGCCCCAAACATCACAATGTATAATATCAAAAGCATTTGCACAGTGAGAAGAACTAATGGGTTGTTTGTTTAGCATAATGACAAACTTCACACAGAGTTATGAGATAAAGCAACACTATTATTAGTAGACAAGAATTGAATATGCTTGAAGGAATGAAATGGTAAGTGACCAAATCTCAAATGCCACAACAAAGTAGAAGAAGTTGTAACAGTATTTATAACAGAATGAACAGATACATCAGACTTTGGGAGAGCTTTGTTTAACGGATCTAGCTTAGGTGTATCAGGTAGAACAAGCTTGCAGAGACCACCTTCAATTTTACCAATCCCCCTGAGGTTCTTCTGGACTAAGTCCTGAATTAGACAATGAGATGAAGAAAAGATGAGAGCACAATTGTTATCCAATGTGAGTTTATGACCTGATAGCAGATTGAATTTGAAATCAAGGACATAAAGGACATTATGCAGAACAAGATTAGAAGATGGTTGAATAGATCCTTTGTGAGTGATTTGAGATGTTTTTCCAGTGGGAAGATGAATGCGAGAAGATACATCAACAGGGTTAAAAAAGAAGATCAAATGAAGATGTAATATGATCTGTTGCACCGGTATCTATAATTCAATCATTTGGTGTGAAATTTGGACTGGCTAAGCATACTGGAAAAGCACTGTTATGAGAGATAGTAACCTTACCAGCAAGATGAGTTTCAGGACTAGCCAAAGTTGTGGTACTAAGAAGCGATAACAGCTCTTGATATTGAGCATTTGTCAATTGAGAAGAGGGATCATTACTGGAGCTTACAGCAGCATTAATAGCAGATTTCATAGGATAAGAATAAGTAGCATTACCAGCAGACTTCATAGGGTGGGAATTAACAGCAGACTTCATAGGATAAGAATTAGTAGCATTACCAGCAGACTTCATAGGATGGGTTGAGAATTAACAGCAGACTTGCCTTTATTCTTAGGCATTTTAGAAGAGTCAGGCTTAGTACCATAGTCCCTGTGCCATTCAGGATAACCATATATGAAAAAACATCGATCCTTAGTATGTGAATCTCCATGGCAATGCTCACAGAAAAACTTGCCTTTCTTTTTACCATAATTGTTGGACAAACTTGTATTTCCTTTGCTATAGAGTGCTGTTGAAGCATCAATAGTGCTAGCAATACTCCCAGAATTATTGGTGCATGTTCTCTGTTTTTCTTCTTGACACAAAAGTAGTACAGGCTTGCCAATAGTTGGTAAAGGATTCATCATTAACAATTGTCCTCTTGTGCTGTCAGATTATCATTTAATCCCATTAAAAACTGAGTGAGCTTATGCACACGTTCCTATTCTTCATGCTTTTGAACAGCTCCACAAGTACATCCACAGACACATTGTGGAAGTTGAATTAAGTTGTGCAATTCATCCCAAAGACTACGAAATTTGGTAAAATAGGAATTAACAGACATATTGTCTTGATTTAGAGAAGTAATCTGTTGTTGTACTTGAAAGATTTGTGGTGCATTGCTTTGTGAAAAACGAGAGTGCAGATCATCCCAAATTTCCTTCGCATTTTTAATAAAACCACACTAGACCTAATTTCGACAGAAATTGAGTTCAACAGCCAAGAAATTATGATCAACATATTTGGAATTAGGTTTAGGTCTCTTGTTCTGCCAGTAACCATACCAAATTTAGTCTTAGCAGTAAGAGCAATCACCATACACCTCTTCCAAGGATTAAAATTTGACTCTGTAAGAACTTCGGTAACAAGTGTCATACCTGGATGGTCGTTCGGGTGAAGATAAAGCAGATGAGAGAAGCTTAGTTGAATCAATGCACTCAGATCATAATCATCAATTTCTTCTTCAGAACTGGAAGATCCAGAATCATTCATCTCAGGTTCTTCAGTGGCCATGGCAAAGAATTGAGATTGACGGACAAACTATTTGAGAATTGAGAATTGATCGAGAGAATTTTGAGAATCAATTGAGAATTGATCGAGAGAATTCAGAATATGCTCTGATACCATAATAGTTTGTGAAGAATAAGCTGTCTTTCATTGATGAAAAAGAACTGAATTACTTAAGAAAACAACAGACTAGCTATATATATACATTGAGAATACATGAGAGAACTTCTGAGATTCAGGCCATGAAGGCATTCTTTGGAGTACAATGCACCAAAGCGCTGTCAAGCCAAGTCGGTCAAATTGCTGTCGAGTTGTTGCTGCTATGATCTGCTGTGTTGCTATCCACATTAACACACTATCACTACCCTTTGATCTTGCATTGCTCCAATCGTAGCCATAGAGCATCCACAGAGTAATTTCATTCTTTCGTGACATGTTGGATGACGGCATTCATGTCTTAGAGCAGTTTTTGTAATGGACACATCACACACTCGTGCTGCAGCACTGACTTCAATGTATCTTAATGTGTTTCAGACTGAATATGCTTCATCAAAGCTACTCATCTGAAGGATATTTCTAGCCATTCTGGTTTGTTATAGACATTGGATCTCAAAGACTGCCCTTCACATACCGTCGTGCGGTCGTGGCATGTAGCATAGAACAATATACTAGTATTATAATTCAATGACACGTGAATTAATTTCAAGGCATTCAAAGAAACATTCCTTCATAATTGGTAAAATCTCAAAAGAGTGACCTAAACAGCACCACTGTGCAGCTATATAACATGTTTATGAAAAAGTTTAAATTGTTACACTGTTGGGAATGCCCCTGAAAGTAAGGCCTACTTCACTGCTGGGATAGAGCAAAGTGTATGGCATCTTTGCCGGTCCAGCCCTGTTCTTCAACTTTTCGTTTTTGTTCATCTCGATAAGTTTCTCCTCAACTTCAGCCAGATTCTTCCCAAAGTTCTCAAATGCTTTCAGCGCTTCTTCGTCTGTCGTCCATTCCGGGGTGTCTCGCTGCCCAAGGAAGACCTCATCAGCAGAATGCCTTGACAGTATCTCTATGAGAGAAATTCCCAAAATGCTCTGCAGCTGAGGGGTAACAGTCTTCAAGAAAGCCTTTTCTGGGTTTGCCTCGAGCTCTTTGTAGTCCTCGGTGCCAGGTTTAGGTATGAACCTACAGCTCATGGCTGGGCGGTTCAGTAGGTAGCCTCCATAAGGATATTGCCCAAAATTCACAGCTGCATGGAGGGCAGAAGCTATCCATATGATGGTAGTGCAGGATTCTACGAGTTCTTCACAGGTCTGCATCTTGGGCCACCATGGCTCATCTTTCTTGTCGCCATGGCCCCTAGTTCGAACCTCTTCCCACCAGGACTGAAGTTCAAAGTCGTTCTGACACATGTGGTCAGTCTCATAGTAGAATGTGCAATAGTCCTTGACCCATGTTTTGATTGTAGACCAGATCTCGAGCCCATCAGATGCATATGGGTAATCCTCTATTAGCAGTCGGACACCATGTGGAGAGTTTGAGTCCTCAACTGCCACTCCTCTACATAAAGCAAAATGAGCCATTTCATATGAGTAAGATCAAAACATTGGAAACAACTTCATTTTTCTTCACTTGGCTCATCATGATATAATTGCAGCTGGAGTTGTTAGTTAAGCTATACTTATATGCCACATTTCCTGTTTCCATTTTGTATTTCTTAATAGATTTGCTTCCAGTTTACCTAATCTTTGGCAACGCTTTGTCTTTGGTGGTATTACCTCTTGATTAGATCCTTAGGAAGTGCTTGGTCAGGAAAGACCCACTCTTTGTACATGGTAGATGACATCTCAATGGCATATTTCTCAGGAAAAACAGTATTCTCAAGCAGACCACCAGCATTAATGAGGGATTGCCTTGCAACGGCATTTATGTTCATTGTGTCACGGAAGTGAGGATGCAAGAGCTTATGAATTGGGTGAAGGACGCTTAGCTGCCTATTGGTTGCAATAATGAATGGCTCGATTGATGCATGCGTATGCAACCTGCAACAAACATCAATGTCTTATTTTCGAGACCTCATCCCAAAGTAGATCTTCTATTTCATTTGAAAGAGATGCTTTCTTTGACAGATATAACTATACCAGTGACAGATGAGCTGATGATAGCCAGAGTCATTTACTGCAACATAAGCTTTAGCCAGCTGCCAGATGGTACCTTCGGCCCCGTGTTCGGCTGGTGTGTACACTGTACTGATCGCTCCACCTTGATCACATTCTTCATGTGGGAGGCTCAGTTCAATTGCTAATGTCTTCAATGTTCCATCTCTTTGCAAGAAGAGGATTGTCCTTGTGGCGTAGGTCCTCGTGGAAGTTTGGTTTATCGCCCTCAGGTATGGCATCAATGGATCGTGGTGATCTAATATGTACAGCCTGTTGTTCTTAATTGCCTAAACAACAATACTCTTTTAGTTAATTTGATTCATGTACAAGATATCTGTTCTGATTTCAGATTAATTCATTCAAAAAGTAGGGTAAGGAAGTTAGTATGTGAGTATTACCTGGTTTACGTCTAATCCATCCAAATGATCTCTTATGTGTTCCTCGGTAATTGTACTGTTCTGGTTACCATATAGTCCGGGGTCTAGCTTGCTTGTTGGCGGGAACATCTGCAAATAAAGAGTCTCATAAATTTTAGTATAAAATTTATGATAGAAGGGTAATGATATGAATTCTTGTTACGAGAAACTTAAAAGATGTTTCACAGAAGGTGGAATTTACTTGGAGACGACGGATGAGAACAGGGTTTAATCCAGCAAGCATTTCTCTCGCGAATTCTTCATCTGTCCTCCATGCAGACGTGTCCTCTGTTTGTGGAACACGAAAGTTATATAATTCATGAAGTGTATTAATAGATAAGTTATGAACTCTCAATAGTGTGATCAAAGTTGTTTAGAGTATGCTGCCTTAGAGACGTTTAGCGATACCTTTGATCACTTGTGGCACTGGAAATTTCAGTGGTCCCTCCCCATCACTCCGAAACAGCTCCTTGAGCATTTCCGAGGGAAGCTTCTTTCTGATACTTTCGAGTAAAGAAGTACTGGGTAGCTTGATCCCACATTCGAAGAGCTTTAATACATCTTCGAATGATTCAAACTGATTAAACTTTTTATTAGATATAGCCTCAAACTTATGTTTGAGCACATGCTCGATTGTACCAATGATCTCATCAGAGAGTTTGTCAAATAGCGCCTCAAATCCAGGGATTAGGGATTGTGCTATTAACTTTAGCCCGTAGGCAACCACATCTGACATCTTTACGTGACTGAATCTTTCATCTCTAGGTACATAAATCTTTAAGCTATCATAAAGTGGAAGCCTGCTTTCAATACTTGGATCTATAAATTAAAACAGAACAGATCTTAATTACATCACTTTTATGACATAAACTTAGAAGAATTTAAAAGAATAGCCATCTTATATATCTTTACTTCGGTAAAAACATGTTAGAAAGTATTTAACCTGTTTTAGTTGGTGGTCGGCCTGTTCTTCCCCTGCGAGGATAAGGATGGTCAGTAGAACCTCCAAGAGTAGGGCGGACATGTTTGGGGTTATCAGGCTCGCCCAAATCGTTGTAGACATCATAGTCGTAAACCCTGTCCCATTCTTCAAGCTTTCCGGTTCCATTTCCTCTCAGGACCTTTAATTCTTCTTCTCTATAGTAGCGTAGTGGCTCGGGTGTTTGGCTTGGAAGATATGTCTGGGACACATAATATTTAACAGTATTTTTTAGTTTAGCTGCCTGAGTAATCACCTAGCTATGATCATAATGTTAAAAATGATTTCTTCCTGAGGTTAAAGTAAAGCTCCTCTAGCTAGCTAGCTAGGATGTTTAAACAAGTAGTCTACCTGATTTGTGAAGAAAACACGATCCTTTTTGTAACATTCAGCAGGGTAAACCCAAGAATTGCAGATAAAGTGAACTCGACCTTGATTAGGAACATCTTCTAGTGTCAGTGTCTTGAGGTAAAATTCACTGTGGTGTAAATTCCTTACGGTGAAGGCTCCGGGAAGTCCGAACTCCTCATTCCAGTCAAAGTTGACGGTGAATGTATGACTGCTACGACACCAGTTCTTCAAAGGTGCCGGTTTCCCAAGTTTCCCTCGCAGCTCTTTGTCGAGAAGAAACGAGTTCAGTGTTAATTTCAGGAATTTCTAAAAAAGAAGGTAACACTCCGGATTCAACAGTGGTTTTATTCATACTAGTTATAAAGCCCGTGCAATGCACGGGTGTAATTTAATTTTTGTGTTTAATTGATACATTTTAAAAATATTTTTAAAAAAATTATCATTATTAAATATAGATGTTTGTTGACTTCATGTCTGACAAAAGTTAAGTCTTGTTAATATATGCAAATTGGTAGTTGTTTATTATAATTTTTTCGTTTCAATATAAGTATTTTTTATTGGTGGTCAATACATATATTTTTGTTTTTATACATTTTTTTAAATTTTTTTAGTACCCTTTAATGATATTATATTATTGGGTTTTTTTATCTCTTTTTTTCATCTTGTACTTAGTAAAGATATTTTAGACAAATATTTGAAAAAATTTACAAAATTAAAAATAAAATATTTACTTTGGGACATATTGAAGAAATATAACATTTTTCTGAACAAATGAGAATTGTTTAAGAATTGTAATTATATTTTTGAAATAATTTTTGGAGATCATTCAATAATTAAAAAATATTTAATTGGATACTATATATATTTACATATTTTTTATACACCATCAGTTTGAAAAAGAAATTTACACAAATATCAATAAAACATAAGCATCAATTTTAAATAAATAATTTAATTTTTTTGTTAATATGGATCACATATTATATATATTATTTTATGACGTTTTAACTAAGAATATGAGACTCAATTTAACATGGAGAGAGTATCATATATAAAAATAAAATCTAGTTGGTTTATATTATAAAATAATTTATAGAATAACATAATATGTTTTTAAAATCTTTACATATAATATAATTGGTTGAGTTGGTTTAAGGTGTATAATCATATTTAAAAGGATGTGGGTTCAAATCTCATTGACAATATTATTTTATTTCCTAAAGTCCTTCTCCTATTAATATTACCTAATAGTAATACATATTGTAAAACCTATTATTATTAGGTATTATTATTAGCTAATGACTTAGAAATGAAAAGTCATTTCACTCCAAAGGTCATGCTTACTTGGAGGCTTGAGAATCAAAACAACCAAAAGTTGGATGAGGTATATATATATATAGATTTGTTAAATGGGATACGAATTGTATAGTAATTTTATTTTTATGATATGTATTAAAATACGGTTTGTTTAACGTGGAATATCCTTTGCATATTAATATACATAATTTTTAGATATAAGTAGTAGGAGTTATAAGTAGATATACCCTTTATTCTAGGTAAATAGTCCACTATACTATTTTATGATGTTTTATTTAAAAAGTCTATTTTAAAAAATGATGTCTACAATTTTCATAAAACTTTCAACTTTACTGTCTACATGTGATATAAATATATTAACTATGCTAAAATATTTTTGTAATTATGTCCAATTTCAATACTACTTATATATATCTTAATTATTAGACTTTTCAAACGTGAACTCTTTGGGTAGAACGGAGGGAATATTAAATATTTATTAAAATTTTAACAAAGATATAATTGTTAGAATATTAATATTTGTAAGTTTAGACTCAAAGATTGTGTTTCACTAATTTAGTAAAATCTCTAACTATTTATATGCAAAATTTGTAAGGAAGAGTAATTTAAAAAAATATATAATATAGTTTTATTTGGTGCGAGTCTATATTATAAGATAACAACGTATTGTAAGATACAACACTTTATTGTAAGATACAAATAACGTATCGTAGGATATGTAGTTAAATGGAATACGCAGACAAAATACGTATCGATTACCTCTATTTTTATACCGTATAGTAAGATACATTAAGATACTGACAACTATGATTTTATTACTAAAATGGGTTAGTCTGAGTGATAGCTAGGTTTGCTTTCTAGACTATTCACCCAACTTTGATTTTTGTAGCAGCACCTTAGATGTAATTTCCAAATGTATAGGTCGAGCATAAGGGGGTGCACCCTTTGACTTGCCTGGGAAGGTGAATTAAGTTGGGGTGCTAAGCCAAATGAACCACCTTATGCGCTAAACATAAAAATAAAAATAAAAAATAAAAAAATAAAGGTTCAATTACTATAGTTTGATCTGTCAACGTACAACCATAAATGCATATGGTACAACAGTGTAACGAAAGGGATGTTAGAGGAAGGAAAAGAAGGAAGATACCAGCAGCAGGGTCAGGAAGAAGAGCACTGATGAGTTGAAAGTAGACCTTCCGACCGATGAGCTCGTTGAACCAATCGCATGTTGACGCTTTCAACTTCTTCTTGGTAAGCACAACTGTTGCCTTAATCTTCTTCTTAATCACTTGATGATTATGATCTCTTCCCATGTCTTTTAATTTTACTGATCACTCACCCTGGGCCTTCAGCTGCAGCATTCACCACCCATCTTTGCTGCTTTCTACTGACAAAAGCAAAGAATCTGATACCAATACACAGACAGCAACAAGTAGTTAAGAAAAGCAAAGAATCTGATATTTGGAGTTGTAGCAAAGAAATTAAGTTGTTCCCTTTAGTTATGTGACTGTGACTGTATATAAAGCTTATCTTAAAATGTGGTAAGAAATCATTGAGATTTATGCCTATTCACAATCATTGACATTATATTCCTCTTCAATAAATTCTACAACAATAAATTAGCACTTTGAGGTTAAATGTTGAAATTGTATCTTAATATATTAATGGATGGATGGTCCACTTTGGAAAGTTTTTATTCTCTCCAGTCTACTTTTTTTTTTTTTTTTAACCGCTAAAAGACACTTTCATAAAATTTTTCCTAAAATGCCCCGCAATAACATATACAGTAACTTTTTCCTAAAATTTCTCCGGTCAATCTTCTTTTCTTACTAAAATTTCTTAGGTCAATCTTTCAAATAACTTCTTCTTAATATTTTTTCCGATGAATCTTTCTTTCTTCATAAAATTTTTTCGGCCAATCTTAATAACTTAGAGTCTGTTTGTTTGCACGTTTTGGCCAAAACACAGGGTTAAAACGCAGCTTATTCCTTAACTTATTCATAAAATTTCTCTGGTGAATCTCCCTTCCTAAAATTTTTTCAGTGAATATCTGTTTTCATTCCAATAGCTAGTAGTAAAGAAAATTAATTTTTGTGGATATCGCGATGATAGAATTAGGCATCGCAATTGGGCATCGAGTCCTAAAATTTATCTAGTAAATCTTACTTATTAAAATTTCTCCTGTAAATCTTTCTTTAACTGCATCCGATATGAAATTAGGCATCGTAATTGGGCATCGAATCCTAAAATTTCTTTAGCGAATCTTATTTACTAAAATTTCTCCGGTAAATTTTCATTTGGCTGTATCGCGATGATGGAATTAGGCATCGCAATTGGGCATCGCGATGATGAAATTTCTCCGGTAAATCTTTCATTAATGGCATAATTGTCTTTTTGACCCAAAAGTGTCTTTTTTCGATTTTCAAAAAAATATGGTAGACTGGAGCGATTACAAATGTCCAAAAACAGACCGGCCTTTAATTCACCCAAATAATTATAGTCGTTCTACCACCCTCCCGAGAATGTAACGAAAATGTAACAAAATTATTAAAATGTTCTAATAATTTTTTATATGTATTCATTTTTTGTTTAAATGTGAAATTGTGTTTTATAAATAATTTAGTATAATAATAATTTATTCATTTATTTGTATATAATATATACAAAATAATTGACGAAAGGTTAATTAATTATATATTACTGAATTTATATATAATGTTCAATAATTTAAAATAAGTAATATTATTAATATTTATTTTTATTATTTATATTATCTAAAATTAGATATTTATTAGTTTAAAATATATTTAAATTAATAATATCATATTATTAATAATTTTGAGCATTTAATAATTCATAAAAAAAATCAAAATATGCCATGGATCCCACCAAATTGGGGTTGAACTATTCACTACCTCAAATTTGGTATAGGTTTGGGTATCCGGAAGAACTCCCAAATTGGAGATTTAGGGATCCGGTTGGAAATGGTCTAAAAGCAGTTAGAGGAATTGGGCGGGTACTGCTATTATCAAAACTAAAACGTTCCCCAATTTTGCATTCGGTTATTCCCCGTTACTCGCCTCATATCTAGTCAAATTAGTTAATAATCGTCAAATTCAATTCAGTTCAGTTCGGGTATCCATGATTCGATTCGAAATTGACATCCCTAGGAGAGAGTAATAGTAATGAAGTGTAACTGTGTAAGAGTTTTATTTATTATTATTATTATTAATTTTTAAATATTAGGTAGGGTATTTTAGAAATTCTGCAAGGGGACTATTTAGGGTATATGTTTAAGAGATGCATTATTTGGTAATTGGTGTGCTAAGGCTACGATGGGGGCATTATGCGTCAAGTTAATTTAGCAAATTGTATTCTCCTTCTCATTAATTGATTGATTTGGCTCTTGTTAGATGCTATTATATATGAGATGACATCTCATGACTAGTTGACTAGGTTTTGCTCTTGCATGTTTACTATTATGGCTTTTATTTTAACACTAGCCCTAGGAATAGGATCACCAATAATTAATTAATTTGTAGGATTAGATTAATTTTCTATATTTTTTTTCTTTCCAAATTGATGCCTCTTTAGACAATGTATTTCCTATTAGTGACTTTATTTTTTCAAAACTTAATAGTAACTTTTTTGTTCTTGCTCAATTATGTCTTTACATAGATTTAAAAAGGCTGTGCTATTGCATGAGTTTTTTTAATACCCCATTCATTTCTAAATGAGCTTTTTATTACAACACTAGCCCTAACTTTTTTTTTTCTTTTCAAATTAATGTTTTCTTTAATAGCTGTTAGTGTGTCAAACCAACGAGACAATTTTCTTTTTTCATCTCACATTTTGTAAGGACATTATAGAAAATTGAAATAAATAATATTTCTAAAAGTAAAAAAAAAAAAAAAAGACACGTATTTTGAAACGTCCCAAAATAAACTAATAGCATAATTAGTTTAGTTTTGTTGGAGGGAGTACATTGTTTAATATACATGTTTTTTTTTTAAATTGTTACACTGTTGGGAATGCCCCTGAAAGTTAGGCCTACTTCACTGCTGGGATAGAGCAAAGTGTATGGCATCTTTGCTGGTCCAGCCCTGTTCTTCAACTTCTCATTTTTGTTCAGCTTGGTGAGTTTCTCCTCAACTTCCGCCAGATTTTTCCCAAAGTTCTCAAACGCTTTCAGCGCTTCTTCGTCTGTCGTCCATTCCTGAGTGTCTCGCTGCCCAAGGAAAACCTCATCAGCGGAATGCCTTGACAGTATCTCTATGAGAGAAATTCCCAAAATGCTCTGCAGCTGAGGGGTAACAGTTTTCAAGAAAGCCTTTTCTGGGTCTGTCTCGAGCTCTCTGTAGTCCTCAGTGCCAGGTTTAGGTATGAATCTACGGCTCATGGCTGGGCGGTTCAGCAGGTAGCCTCCATAAGGATATTGCCCAAAATTCACTGCTGCATGGAGGGCAGAAGCTATCCATATGATGGTTGTGCAGGATTCAATGAGTTCTTCCCGGGTCTGCATCTTGGGCCACCATGGCTCATTTTTCTTGTCACCATGGCCCTTGGTCCGAACTTCTTCCCACCAGGACTGAAGTTCGCTGTCTTTCTGAACCGTATGGTCAGTCTCATAGTAGAATGAGCAGTAATCCTTGACCCATGTTTTGATTGTAGACCAGATCTCGAGCCCATCAGCAGCATATGGGTAATCCTCTATCAGCAGTTGCACACCATGTGGAGAGTTTGAGTCCTCAACTGCCACTCCTCTGTATTAAGCAAAACGAGCCATTTCATATGAATAAGATCAAATCATTGGAAAAAGTTCAAAGTTTCTTCAGTTAGATCATCATGGTATAATTACCACAGTTGGTTTAGCTGGAGTTGTTAGTTAAGTTATATGCTAAAGTTCCTGTTTTCACTTTTGTATGTATTCCTCAACAGATTTGCTTCCAATTTATCTAATTTTTGGCATGCTTTGGCTTTAGTAGTACTACCTCTTGATTAGATCTTTGGGAAGTGCTTCGTCAGGAAAAATCCACTCTTTGTACATGGTAGATGACATCTCCAAGGCATATTTATCGGGAAAAACAGTTTTCTCAAGCAGACCACCAGCATTGATAAGGGTTTGCCTGGCCACCGCATTTATGTTCATTGTGTCACGGAAGTGAGGATGCAAAAGCTTATGAATTGGATGAAGGACGCTTAGCTGCCTATTGGTCGCAATTATGAATGGCTCGATTGATGCATGCGTATGCAACCTGCAACAAAATGTCAATATCTTATTTTCAAAATTCTGATAGATCTTCTATTTCATTTAAAAGAAATGCTTTGTTTGACAGATATAACTATACCAGTGACAGACGAGCTGATGATAACCAGAGTCATTTACTGCAACATAAGCTTTAGCCAGCTGCCAAATGATACCTTCGGCCCCATGTTCTGCTGGTGTGTACACTGTACTGATCGCTCCACCTTGATCACATTCTTCATGTGGAAGGCTCAATTCAATTGCTAATGGCTTCAATGTACCATCTCTTTGCAAGAAGAGGATTGTCCTTGTGGCGTAGGTCCTCGTGGAAGTTTGGTTTATCCCCCTCAGGTATGGCATCAATGGATCATGGTGATCTAATATGTATAGCCTGTTGTTCTCAATTGCCTAAACAACATTATTAAAACTTTCAGTTAATTTGATTAATATGCAAGCATTATCCGTTCTGATTTCAGATATTCAAAATTAAGTGCAAGGAATTTATTATGTGTTTATTACCTGGTTTATGTCTAATCCATCCAAATGATCTTTTAAATGCTCCTCGGTCATTGTACTGTTTTGGTTGCCATATTTTCTGGGGTCTAGCTTGCTTGTTGGCGGGAATTTCTGCAAATAAAGAGTATCATAAATGTTATTATCTCAGATAGAAGTGTTATCATATGATTGTTTGTTATGAGCAACTTAAAATAAGATTGTATTTCAAAAAAGGTGGACTTTACTTGGAGACGGCGGATGACAACAGGGTTTAATCCGGCCAGCATTTCTCTTGCGAATTCTTCATCTGTCCTCCATGCAGAGGTGTCCTCTATTTGTGGAACACAAAAGTTATATGAATAAAAGAATTTGTGAAGTGTATTCATAGATAAGTTATAAAATCTCACTAGTCAGACCAATATTGTTTACAGTATACTGCCTTAGAGATGTTTACGATACCTTTGATCACGTGTGGCACTGGGAACTTCAATGGTGCCTCACCATCACTCCTAAACAGTTCCTTGAACATTTCCAAGGGAAGTTTCTCCCTGATACTTTCGAGTAAAGAGCTACTTGGTAGCTTGATTCCACATTCAAAGAGTTTTAATACTTCATCAAACGATTGAAACTCATCAAATTTTTTGTCAGATATAGACTCAAACTTATGTTTCAGTATATGCTCAACTGCAGTAACAAACTTATCAGAGAGTTTGTCAAATAGAGCCCCAAACCCAGGGATTAGGGACTGTGCAATCAACTTTAGCCCGTAGGCGACCACATCTGCCATCTTCACGTCACTAAATCTTTCATCTCGAGGGACATAAATCTTCAAGCTATCAATAAGAGGCAGTCTGCTTTCAATTGTTGTATCTATCAGAAATAGAACAAATTTGACATCACTTTTATGGTATTAAAGAAGACAAAGTTAAAAAGTATGTCTCTATCTTTCATCTTTACTACGGGACAAAAGGATGTTAAAAGTATGTAACCTGTCTTTGTTGGTGGTCGGCCTGTTCTTCCCCTGCGAGGGTAAGGATGGTCAGTAGACCCTCCAAGGGTAGGGCGAACAAGGTCGGCATTATCAGGATCGCCCAAATCGTTGTAGACATCGTAGTCGTAAACCCTGTCCCATTCTTCTAGCTTTCCAGTTCCATTTCCTCTCAGGACCTTTAATTCTTCCTCCCTGTAGTAACGTAGTAGCTCTGGTGTTTGGCTTGGTAGATATGTCTGCAACATGTAAAATTTACGACTTAACATTGAGAATGCCACCAAATTCAAAATTTCAAAACTTTTAAGAACTTAAACACTCATTTTCAATAGAGGTTTAATTTAATCAGTACTTACCAGATTAGTGAAGAAAACACGATCATTTTTGTAATGTTCACAATGGTAAACCCAAGAATTGCAGATAAAGTGAACGCGACCATGATTAGGAACATCTTCCAGGGTCAGAGTCTTGAGGTAAAATTCATTGTGGTGTAAATTCCTTATTGTGAAGGCTCCAGGAAGTCCGAACTCCTCGTCCCAGTCAAAGGTGACAGTGAATGTAAGGTTCTTACGGCACCAGTTCTCCAAGTGTGCCGGTTTCCCAAGTTTGCCTCGCACTTCTTTGGCTACAAGAAACCCATTTCTGTGTTAGTTTTAAGGAAGGTAAAGCCCAACCAAAAGAAGAGCAGTGAAAATTCAGTAGAGGTTCTAATGATTGAAGCTAATGATTTCATAGGAAATTATAACTAATGAAATTATTTGGGATTTTGGATCATTGACCATTTGACTTATAGTTGTGTGGTATTATACTAGCATAGCATCTTCCTTATATAGTTGACTTTTGCTTGGTTTTGTCTTCTTAATATCCATCTGACCGCAATCTATTGTATTGATTCAATTTACATGGAAATCACTATTAGCGAATTTCAACTGCGGCACTCCATCAAGTTTATTTCGCTTATGCCAAGTGTTTTACACACTCTAGTGTAGAGTGCTTGTAACAATTCCCAATTTTGGTTTCATTTCCTTCTAACTGGATGCATCAGTTGACAGGATATGGACTACTATTTGTTATTGCCGAGAGGGCAAGGTACAACTATTGATGCATATGGTACAACAGTCTAATGAAAGATGTTAATACTAAGGCAAATTAAGAAGGAACGTACCAGCAGCAGCAGCAGGGTCAGGAGTAACAGCACTGATGAGTTGCAGGTAGACCTTCCGGCCAATCAGCTCATCGTACCAATCATACGTAGTAGCTTTAACGTCGTCGAGCTCCACCAGACACTTCTTCTTAGTAAGCTCAACTGTTGCCTTAATCTTCTTGATCACTAATTGATCATCTCCTTCCATGTTATCCACCTTCATTCTCTTACTGATCCTGCAGCTTTCACCCATTTCCGCTCCTCTCTATGAAAGAATCCAATACCCACCAAGTTTAGAAAACAAAAGGCAAAGAATCTGATATTGACGTTACTAAGAAAAGTTGTGCTTTTTAGTTGTATGACTATGAGTGAAAGATATTGGTTGGTGTTGCATTTATAGGCAAAGGCACAACTGTATCTCTGTGTGTGTGTGTTTTATTTATTTATTTATTTTTTCCAGATGAAATAAGTCTGTTTATATTGTTAATATCATAGGAAGGTTCATTTGTTGATATGTCAAGTTGATTTATTTTGAACCCATTCATAAGAATACAAGTTTGGACAAAGACTCTGAATTCTTTAACATAAAACTCTACACATGAAGTCTTCTCTCTCTTGGAAGATGAATAGTAATTGTGAGTCTCCAATGAGTGTGAAAGTGGCCTACCACGTGTTTTTTAAGCTTGGAAATTTGTGTGTGACTGTGTGTGTGTGTTTGTAGAGAAGGCCAAGAAACAATAAGTACCCCACAGCATGGGCTCTTCTTTACGGGGAACAATAACATTAAACTAAAGGAGGATTAAAAGGACAGCCTTGTCTGCTTCTTTATTAATGGATCTGATCCTCGATAGATTTTTGATTGTGAAATGAATTTGATCCTCTTTATTATGCTTTCTTTATGGATCAAGTATATATGTTTATGTTCGTCACTCAGTCTCACCTGCTCTTTTCTATTCACAAAGTCTAGGTGTTGCATTGTGGTTGGCTAGATAGAAAGAACCTCCCTTTGAAAAATGCATTTACACTATATATATATATATATATATATTATTATTATTATTAAAAACACTTTAAGGGCGTTAAAGTAAAAGCATATAGAGTTATAAATATTTTTTAAACACTTGTAAAGCTAATTGGAAACACTTATTTTGGAATGGAGAGAATATGATAGTTCCATTTTACATCTAAAGAAGAAATATGTTTTATCAATTTTGAAACCACTTAATTTCAAGTCTCCAAACTATTTACTTGAGTTTGATTCTTGTGACCAGCCTAGAAGGTAAATTCAAATTGTATTGCCAAACTATAATTAAGAGAATACGTGCAAGTTGATCCGAACGAACCACGTTTTTTATGAACAAAAAGAAATGAGTGCCTTTTCTCTCTTCTCTATTTCTTGGTCTAGTCACTAGAATTGTTCGTGTCGAAGTCACTTTAAGCATGCCTAAACTTAATTCATCTCTTTGTGCAAATCTAAGAACACATCTCTATGCTTAGGCCTTAGCTTACGATATACCCGCCCCGGTCCGTGTTTCTCTCTCTCTATCTCTCTTAATTGAACGAGAATTATTTCTCTCTGCAAACATACCCAATCTCGTCAACTTTTGATTCAAAATTCAGGTAAATACACCCATCAAACAATCTTATTAACCTGTAAAAGTCTTCTTTCATATATGGTGCTATCATTGGTCAAGTCTAACCCCCCAGTTGGTACACATGGTCAAGTCTAATCTAAGAGCCTCCCCCGCGATCGAGACTTCAACTTGCTGAAACCGAAGACCTTTAATTTGCGGATCTATGGATAAACCACAAAATATTATTTGGTAGAATTGTCACACCACGTACTGATGTGGTGTACTGAAAAGAGATCTTTATTTTGATTAGATAATTTGACATATGCTATAGTTATAAAATACTTTACACTCATCAATCAAAGTATAAAAATATAATTGATGCGTCACATGAAGTCGCCCTAGTGACATGGTGCGAGCATCCCATCAAATAACTTCTCGTATTCCACATATGGAAAAACTAAAATATTACAACAATATTACTTTCACAAACTTATCTAAACTCTTTTAAAGCGAGCTCAACATACTCAATTCTATCCTTCCAAACTTTATAAGCAAATCATTAGAGAAATAGTACTCTTTGCTAGGCCTGTCAATGAATCAGATATGCATCGGATATAAGTAATATTCATGATTAGTGTCTATATTAATTGTGAATGTGTATAATAATAAATACGTATTTTTGAATCAGATCGGGTTCTTAACAGATCGAATATAGGTAAATTCATATCCGATCCACTAAGTAAATATATTATCGAATTTAGATTGAATTTGAATTATTGAACCATTATCCAAAAAAATTTCATCAGAATGGGGCCAAAATTCAATCAATTGACAGACTTACTCTTTGCTAAACTGTAATAGTAGTTTTGTTTAGTACAATTTGTTTCGATGTCAACATTGATCAATTAAGAAAATTAAAATTATATTAATATAAATATATAGGATCAAATTGCTTGAGGGATTGGAGCTAATTTAGTGTCACCGGATCGGAACTCTTGTTTTATTATATATGTACAAGTGGGTGATTGTGACAGTAAGTATTTAATTACTTTAGTAATCCAAAATAAATAAATAAATATTTAGCCTTAAGTCACCCACCCAAATGAACAAGTTGACATAAAAATAACCAAGAATTAATGAATGTGAACGCTATTATTAAATTTAAATACTCACTACTCCTATAATAATCATAAATTAAAAAGATAGTAGGGAGGGAGGGAGATAAATGAAAATCGTAAATTAATCTATGGGCTGATTTATTCATTGTACGTATAACCGTATTGGACTGTCAAGTGTGAAACTAACAAATATATATATATATATATATATATATATATTTTGCCAAGTGTTGTGCATTGTATTCAATTCAAAATACGTAAAAAGTCAATTCAAGTCTAATTCTATTTATTATTCGGATGCAAGAATATTTTTATATAATAATAGCAAAAGTTCAAAATTAAAGTTGTTAGATACAGTGACAAGTTAATTAGATTTAATCTTATCTATCAAGTGGGGGGGATTAATGAACTAGAATTTAATAAGTCCATAGGCCTCAAAAGGTCAAGATTGAAGTTGTTAAAACGGCAAACTCCACAAATGATCCCTGTACTTTTTAGATTTTTTGCAATTGGTCCTTTCGTGACCTAAATAGTCCTTATACTAATCATTTTTTGGGATTGGTCCTTCCATCTATTTTTTTCTGTTAAGTTTGAACATGTGCCTCGCACGTGTATTTTTTCAAGGGTGATATAGTCATTTCCAATTTAAAAGTACAGAGACCATTTGTAAAAGAAAATTAAAAAGTAAAAAAAAAAAAGAAACTAATTTTAAAAAAAAATTAAGAAAAAATATAAATATTTTATAAAATATTTATATTTTTGGTGTACATAGCATTACTCTTATTCTTGATATATTTATTTATAAAATATTTATATTTTTTCTTAAATTTTTTTAAAAAAACATTAGTTTTTTTTTTTTTTTAACTTTTTAATTTTTTTTTACAAATGGTCCTTGTACTTTTAAAATAGAAATAACTATCTTACCCTTGGATAAATACACGTTCGAGACACATGTTCAAACTTAACAGCAAAAAGTTTTTGAAATTGGACGGAAGGACTATTTGCAAAAAAATTGAAGAAGTACAAGGATTTAATTTTTTCAAATTTTAGTACAGGAACCTATCACAAAAAACTCAAAAAGTATATGAACCATTTGTGTAGTTTGCCCTTGATAAAAATAGTTCAAAGTCAAGATTTGAGTTACGTACTTAAGTAGACTGAACTTTTCGTATACTTTTATGTTTTTTTTTAAAATATGAAATACGTAATTCACAGTATACAAAAAGTACTACGAATTATGTGTTTTATGATTTGAAAAAATAAAAATATATACGTAAATCAATTTTTTTCATTAAAAAAACGATTAGTTCGATTTTAAAAAATAAAAACAAAACACTTATTTATAATCTGATCAGTTCTTTATGCGTTTTGAATATATTAACCGTTGATGTGGCAATGCGTTTTGAATATATTAACCGTTGGATGTGTGCCACATGTGCATGTGAATAAACAACATTAATTACCCCGTAATTTTTTAAGCACATGTGGCGCACATCTAACGGTTGGAATAGGAGATGGAACACCATTTTGGAATAGAGGATCCGATTTGTATTTACAAAGTAATACATACTAAAAAGTAGGGATACTCTCAAAAGTCAAGGCAAGGCAGTCATTTAATGAACAAGGGAGGGCAACCCAACAATGTGCTCCAACCGCACCAGGCGTTCAGTCAAGGCCGCACTTCCCCTACCTAGCCAATGATCACAGAAATAGCGCCCTCTGATACCAGTTGCTATTATAGGGACAAATCTGCACGCAATTTTCACACAATTTGCACGACACCAAGACCAAGTATCCCGCGCAGCACTAGTCAGCCAACACACAACAAGAAGTAAACAAGGCAACCAGCAATTACAGCCAGGGCGTTAACGCCCCCAACCTTTTTAAAAAAACAAGACATAATAACATATATAGTGTCCTCGAGTCATACTAGGTCTAGTCTTTCACCTTACAAGTGTTTTCGGAATACAATGAAACTTCATGGGACCGGACGACCTTTCTAAGAATGCCTAAGGAACAATCTAAAGCATCAAAACCAAAATCGGACTTCGCTCATCCGACGGTTCCTGCCCAACAAAGGCTACAATGTCTTTCCCAAAAACCCAACACCATCATCCCAACTAAGTTGCCAAACTTTGACATGGTCATTGGGATGCCAAAGTCATGCCCAAAGAACTCGGGGCTCACACCTATTATACCATACCATGGTGGCCGTTACAGTGGTTTATTGTGATGGTGGGATTGTTTTAATGGTCTAGGGTGCTGGCCGGCATGGTTTTAAAGGTAGATTTGTGATGGGTTTGAAGGTGGGGGACTAGCTATGTAGGATGAAGTTACTAGCTAGTTGATAATTGTGATTGATCATGCAAAAAAGGCTGTAGGTGACCACGTTTGATCCACATGTGTATTCTAGTAGTATTCCGACTGACGTTGCTGGGATTGCTCTTAAAGAAAAGAGATTTAAGACCCGTGATAAACAGAAAACACCGTAAGGGGCGCGTGAGAATCAACAATATTACAAAGAACACAAAGCTCTAACAGAATATAGCTTTAGTATGTAATTTACACGTACCGTATAATGCTTGCTATTTATAAGAGATCAAGTCACAAACCTTATCAATTTCGGACTTGGGATGATATGATCAAATCCCGTGTCCTTTGGATCGCGACAGTAGGTTTGCTTAGGACTGATGAAGGTAGAATTGTAGTAGGACTCTACCCAAGATGATAGATGATTCCGTGAATGGCTCCGCTTATGCCGAGCTGCACTGGGATTCTGTCGAGGCCGGCCTGGCATACAGCCAGGTCACGTAATGTTCCTGCGACCGGCTTGGGATGTCTTGATAGGACGGATTTATACTATCTATTTCCTATGTTTTCCATCCTTATTTTTCTTTATTTCCATGTATTTAGTATAGGTTTGATGTATTTTTGAGTGAATTATGTTTTGTGAGGATTTTGGGAGAATCAATGTAATTCGAGAGAAATTTAGAGATTTATTGTGTAATCATTTTTGGTTCTCAAAGAAGCTCGAGATCATCAATCCTACATCGATGGAAGTCAACAAAGTCAAGACAAAGTCAACCAAAGAAGACCCGAAGCGAGCTAAAGAGTCACGAGGAAATTGAAGATTTTTGGGATTTTAGGCTTAGGGACGAGTCGTCCCCATTTGGCCTAACTATTCCCCTTCTCAGGGACGACTGATTCAGGGCCTAGGGGACGAGTCGTCCCCATTTTGCCTAACTATTCCCTGATGAAGGGACGACTGCTTCAGAGAGGAAGGGACGTGTCGTGACCCGACCCGAGATCCGATGTGAATCCCGTTCGAGCCGCGAGACAATGCGGAAAACACGAAAATACCAACTCCAAAAATTCCATTTAAGAGAATGCAAAGTCATGAGAAAACCCTGTAATGCACGTGCAAGCTTTCTTTTAAAATAACAAAACCATTTTAAACAATACTAAACCTCGACGGCGAAACAAGCCGGAGAAACAACACGTTAGCTAGCAACACAAACTCGAGCGAACATGCTCGGTACATATCTAAACATATCAGAGTAAGCGGAATAAAAGTTAACCATTATACATACAACCGCACGGCAACCATGCCGGCACAACAAAAGAATATATCATACAACAACCAAGACATCTACCCAACAAATACATTGTTTAAGTAACAAGTACACCCTCGGCCTCACCAAAAGAAAACACTTAGGCACAAGGTGCACTACCAAAAGATGTCGCCCCAACGGACCCGAACACGAACTCTAGGGATTCCTTGCCGGCGCTTGATCTAAGGAAAAACAAATGAAAACAAACGGGGTGAGTTGAAAACTCAATAAGCTACTAATGCAACAATATGGCATGCTAGATGCAAGACATTAAAAATAACAAATAATCAAGTCATCACAAAATCATTTCAATACCAAATGAAAATAACATGTATTGCACATAGCCCAAACAATCCCATATGACACGAGAGGCTCGACGATTGCCAACCGTCCCATACCGGTTGGAAACCATGACCAACATTCGTTCATATAGGAAGCACCATAGAACTATAAGTAACAAGTTACAAAGGATACGGTGCCGAGGTACACCTCCGACCAAACCAATACTTCCAACCAACCAACCAATAATGTACCAATTGTAGAGCCGTTGTTGACGTGCTCGAACCATAACAAAACCATAATCTTTCAATAAAGAATTCGTGAACCATTTTATTTGAAATTCACTAAAAGAAAACCCCGGTGCCACCGGTCACTACAACCCGGAAAGAACACCCCGGTAAAATAACTTACCAACGTTGCGGTTTTTCGCCTACAAACACTTGGCGCCATTTCCCCTACCGCGGCCAACGGTAGGGGGCGAGAACCCAATGTATTGGCCTTCGACTATTACGTAGCCCCTGCTCTTGTAATAATCGAGCGTCAATACACCCCTCTCTAACAATTAAGCCATGGACTAACTAAATGCTCAAGTAGAATATTTACTCGACATTTAAATATAAAAGATCATACTCCAAAGTAGGGAGTATACTACAACAATAACCATTGACAATAATATGAATGTCACAAGTGAGTTATAACAATCTCACATCACAAATAACCAACTCACAATAATTACGACAATTTACGTAATATCAAACACACAATCGGTGTAGTCAAATATTCTAACGAATCACTCGAATCATTCAAGTATTCCCAAATCACACACGTAGTCTCATTGATTATGAAATCCTAACGAACTCCGTTAGAGTCATTTTCGGTTTCTAATGAGTTCGAGTTTACGCGAATTAATTATACCGTAAACTTAACAATTACTACTCATATTTCACAATTCTAACATGTAAACATGAGTCTCTAAACACAACCAAAAAGTCAACCACGAATTTGGAAAGTCAACATAGTTAAATATACTCAATTTTGATAATTTCTAACATGCCTCACCAAATAACAAGTCTAACATGTGATACAACTCATAATTGAAGAAAAACAAGGGATAGTAGCTTACTAATTTGAGAATTAAACAAAGATTTTCCACATGCAATCCAAGTACAATGTTCTCCTAGGCAAGAGCTTCGCGATGGCGAAGTCGGATCGTCGATCGGGTACAAAATGGCAAAGTTATGCCACTTCTCTCTCAAGAACACTCCTTACACTCTCTCTAGAATCCAAGGTTGAAGAAGATGGAAATGGGGTGATTTGGAAGACCCCTAATGTCACTTAGTGTCTAAGGAGACCAGGTTTAGTTGGTCAAAAGTCGTGGTCAAGCCCAGCCCTAGGATTAGAGTCAAATAGTCAAAGCCAAAAAAATCACAAAATCTGTCACAGCAGGCGCGCTAGGGCGCAGCTTTTAGGCGCGCTAGGGCGCACGTCTGGCGCGCTAAGGCGCGGCACCTGGCTGAAGTTTTGGTCTGATTTGGTCTGATTTTTGCAAACTTCAGGGAACAGGCGCGCTAGGGCGCGGGTTTTGTGCGCTAGGGCGCACTGGGGCTATCCAAAAATGTTCAAAATGATGTCTAAAAGTTCCCATATGATTCTAAGTTGATTCCAAACCCAAACCAAGTCCAAACAACATCCAAAACACAAAACAAACCACATAAAATGAAGCTACGATTGCACACCAAATCGAATGTGAACAACTACGAAACTTCTAACACATATTATCATACTCAAAAAGTGTACAATAGACTCAAATGCTAACACATTCGGATGAAATTCTCACATGAAATGACGATGTCAATATAAACGACATAACATAGAAAGAATGTAAATAATGCAAATGGTGCGGGCGTTACAGGACGAGTCGTCCCCTGTGCGATTTATTGCGTCAGCGTCGGATTTTGCACGGGATTTTACTGTATTTACTTATTTTCTTTTTCTTTTTTTGGACTAGGTTTTGGGGAAGGCAGTATAAATACTACTCCTTGTTATTATTTTAGTTTTATCACATCTTTTCCTTAGTTTCTTAACAACATTGGAGTTTTAATTTTCATGGAAGGCTAATTCTCCATTGCTTTGGATTGTAAAGCTTGAACCGTCTTGGATATCAATTGAGGTTTGAAACTTTCTTATTATTTTCCCTTGATTACAATTTTACTTGTTCTTAATTCAATCTATTTCTAGGGTTTTGAGAAATTGATCAATCTCTTGATCCTTTTAATTGATTATTGCTAGAATTCCCTTTTATCGTGTCGGACTAGGGTTTTCATTGTAGCACCTTCACAATTCTTGTATGTGTCATCGTGAATTGTGATTAAAGTAAAATTGGCTTTAATTCTATTTGAAATATTAATAGATTAATTCCTTGATCTTAATCTCTTAAAGCTTTCATCGATTAATACATTGAATCTTGATCGTGTCGACTAGGTTTAATTATTAATTAGGATTATTATTTGAGCGTGTCGCCGATAGTAATTACTAACAAAGAAGAGATAGAGATTTTATATCTCGTGATCAAGTAATTAGGGAAAAGAAAGGAAGAATCATTCCTATGATATTGATTGATATACGGGGATAGTTTTACACATCCAAGGTGCTTTTACCGTAATTGTTTACAACTTAGATTTTACTTCCCGTCTTAGGAACATTAATTCAATCAACAAACAAACCCCTCCCCCATTTACTTTGTGTTGTGACTCGATCGTAATCAATAACCGTTCTTCGTGGATCGATCCTGGACTTGCTCTAGCTTCATATTTGTGGCCGAGTCCCGGTTAATTTAGTAGGTGTGCGACATTGCCTACCAAATTTTGGCGCCGTTGCCGGGGAACGGTGTTATTGTTAGCGTTCTTTTTCTTTTCTTATTTGTTTTATTTTTCTTTTAGTTCTTTAA
Organism: Platycodon grandiflorus; assembly: GCA_016624345.1. Lineage (NCBI taxonomy): Eukaryota > Viridiplantae > Streptophyta > Magnoliopsida > Asterales > Campanulaceae > Platycodon > Platycodon grandiflorus. The sequence goes on along the minus strand of CM028365.1, from coordinate 14,939,564 downwards.
TTGTTGTCTGTTTAGCTATATTTATTACTTGTTATCCTGTAGTGTGGAACCGTGTATGGTCCACACTCGTTCTACTAAAAATTTGATTGTTTCGTTTGATCCAGAAATCGAAAGATCTTTCAGGAAAGGACGACAACAAAGCAGGAGAGTCAAGGAAATATTGTTAGCTGAAGAGATGCAGAACGGAAATAATGCAGGCGGTGGTGAACAAGCGGAGATAATGCGGGTGGTGGTGGACACGCGGTTCCACCACGACATTGAGGCAAAGGACGCTCAATTGGAATGAGCAACCACATGCCGTCAATTCCCGCCTTACCCGCCGGGGTGACATTTGAGTTGAAGTCGGGCTACGAATCGGCACTTCACGGGATGCCCGGGAGGATCCTAATCGGCATCTCTCGTTCGTGCAAATATGTCGAGTATGAAGCCGCGCGCTCCGCTCGAGCATACATTATTAAGGCGTTTTCTTTCACTCGAAAGATAACGCGAATGGGTGGTATTATCACTTGCCACCTAATAACATCATGACATGGCAAGATGAAAGAGGTATTCCTAGAAGAGTTCTTCCTCGGGACCGATTAATGTTATGAAGAGGGACATCGTAATATGGAGCGAAGCGAGATGAGACCTATACGACTACTACAATCGCTTCCACAAGCTTTGTAGGAGTTGTCCATATCATGGGTTTCGAGGACCGGTGATTGTCTATTTTCATGGAGGGTTGACCATTCGGGATAAGAGATTAGTGGATTCATGTTGTGGAGGGAGTATTCGAATAAGACCACCGATGAAGCAAAAAGTTGATCGAGGAGCTAGCTAAGAGTACGAGGACCCATGACAAGAGGTCAAATATGAGGCGAGTTAGCGCGGTGGGTTCTAACTGGGTCGATCAATAAGCTCGAGACAGATTTGGAGGACCTCAAGGGTATGGTAAAGCGGTTGGTTACGGGACAGCGGCCGTGTGGGATTTGTTATGAAATTACGCACCTACAGATTCGTGCCCTTCTTTGCGGACGGGTGAGATGGAAAATGTTAATGCGGTTGGGTTTGCACAATGGGACGAGACCAATGGGTAACACTTATAACCCAGTGGAGAAATCATCCCAATTTCGGATGGGTACAGTCGGCGAGTCGCCCGGTGGTCGGTACAGCGGTTTGGTAATCGCGGGGTTATCGCAGCGCGTATCGTGGTAATCGGACAACTCTTATAGACCACCATATGGACCGGCGGCAGCCACGCAGCGGCAGCAGAATTCTCGGGATCTGAGGCATTCTGAATTCTTTAGCACGAGTGTTAGCACCATGAACCGAAATTTCCGATATCGCAGCGCACCGATGCGAGCATTGGTAACTTGGAGAAACAGATGGGTTAGGTAGCTGATGCAGTGGGACGGATGGAGGCTAGGGACTCGGGGAAGTTGCCATCAAGAACGGAACCGAATCCTAACCAGAAAAATGTGAGTGCTATGACATTGAGGAGTGGTAAGGAGTTGATGGACACAGTAATTAATGAGGAACCGGAATTAGATGTTGTCAAGACAGTTCCGGCAGAAAAAGATTTGGAGGAAAAAGGTGCTACATCTGAGTCAGTGCCAACAGTAGTTGAGCCGGAGGTGCCGTTCCCTCATGCCTTGAGAGAGTCGAGGAAACCCGAGCCCGACAAGGCTATTTTTGATACTTTCAGGCTAGAGGTGAACATCCCATTCTTGGACCTTCTTCGAACCGTTCGAGATATGCTAAGTTTCGAAAGAGTTGTGTACCACCAAGAGAAATCGAAGCTAAGGAGTCGAAGAAGGTTAAGGTCGGTGAGCATGTATCGTAGTATATCGAGAAAGATGCCCGAAGTGCGGTGATCCGGGATGTTCGTGATTCCCATTTCTCAGGGGACTCGTCGAGCATAAAGCAATGCTCGATTTGGGGGCTTCAATCAATGTTATGCCTTACACATTGTTTGAGAACCTAAAATTGGGGCCATTGCAAGATACTCGGGTAGTGATACAGTTGGCTGACCGGTCTAATGCTTACCCGAAGGGGGTAGTGAAGGATGTTCTTGTACGGGTTGGAAAAATGATATTTCCGGCTGATTTTTATGTGTTGGAAATGGATTCGGATCACAAGGCTCCCATCCTACTTGGAAGGCCTTTCATGTCTACAAAGAAGAACCAAGTTGGATGTGGCCAATGGTTCTCTATCTATGGAATTCGATGGGCAAGTCATGGAGTTCAACATCTTTGACTCCATGAAATACCCAAAGGATGTCCATTCCCTATGTTTCATGGATGTGATTGAGCCGGTGGTGGAGGATGTATTCGAGATGAGTGGTACAAATGATGATATGAAGTCAATTTTAGAGAATGCTTTGGGGTTTGCTGAGATGGACTTCGAAATTTCTGAGAGTTTGAAGGAAGCGGTGATGAGTCTTTCGGGAGGTGCTCCGGTTTATGGTAAGGCGCATTTGGAGGTTCCATCAGGGAAGCCAGTGCCGTCTATTGAGAAGGCACCCGAGCTCGAATTGAAGACCCTCCCGGAGGGCCTAAAGTATGTGTATTTGGGAGAAAATGAGACATTACCGATAGTGATCTCGAGCAAGTTGAGTACAGCTCAAGAGGAGAAATTGGTAGGGGTGATTCGGGCTAAGAAGGAGGCTATTGGGTGGACTATTGCCGATCTTAAGGGCATTAGTCCATCCTTGTGTACACATAAGATAGTTCTGGAGGATGATGCTAAGCCGGTGAAGCAACCCCAAAGGAGATTGAATCCGCCAATGATGGAGGTGGTGAAGAAGGAGGTGTTGAAGTTGTTGCAGATGGGGATTATTTATCCCATATCCGATAGCAAGTGGGTTAGCCCCACTCAGTGTGTACCCAAGCGAGGCGGGATCACCGTCTCAATGAATCAAAAAGGTGAGTTGGTGCCTATCCGGGAGCAAACGGGTTGGCGAGTATGCATTGATCTTCGGCGTCTAAATGAGGTAACACGTAAGGATCATTTTCCCCTCCCCTTTATTGATCAAATGCTAGAAAAGGGTAGCCGGAAGGGCGTATTACTGTTTTCTCGATGGTTACTCCGGGTATTTTCAAATACCAATTGCCCCGGAAGACCAAGAGAAAACTACTTTTACATGCCCCTTCGGTACCTTTGCTTATCGGAGGATGCCTTTTGGTCTATGTAATGCACCCGCAACCTTTCAAAGGTGCATGATGAGCATCTTCTCCGATTTTGTTGAGGATTTTATGGAAGTCTTCATGGATGATTTCACTGTTCATGGAGACTCATTTGACCAATGCCTTGCTCACTTATCTCTTGTTTTAGACCGTTGCATTGAAACTAATTTGGTCTTGAATTATGAAAAGTGTCATTTTATGGTCGAGCAAGGCATTGTATTGGGTCATGTTCTATCCAAGAAAGGTATAGAGGTCGATAGGGCTAAAATTGATGTTATTTCTTCCCTCCCATATCCCACCAATGTTCGTGAGGTCCGGTCATTCCTCGGTCATGCGGGGTTTTATCGGCGCTTCATAAAAGACTTTTCCAAAATTGCCTCTCCCCTATGCACTTTGTTACAAAAAGAGGTGGATTTTAATTTTGATGAGAGGTGCAAGGAGTCCTTTGATGAGATAAAATCTAGGTTGACCACCACCCCCATAATCCAAGCACCCGATTGGTCTCGTCCCTTCGAGATCATGTGTGATGCTAGTGATTATGCGGGGGGCTGTTTTGGGTCAAAAGTGGATAGGGCATCCCATGTCATTTACTATGCTTCTATGACCCTTAATGATGCCCAAAGGAACTATACCACAACCGAGAAGGAGATGTTGGCGGTTGTGTTCGCTCTTGAGAAGTTTAGGTCTTATCTTTTAGGCACCAAAGTCATTGTTCACACCGACCATGTTGCTCTTAAGTATCTAATGACCAAGAAAGAGGCGAAACCTAGACTTATTAGGTGGATCCTTTTATTGAGTGAATTTGATATTGAGGTGAAGGATAAGAAAGGTGCCGAGAATCTTGTGGCCGACCATTTGAGTCGCCTTGTGCTTAAGGAGGGTAAGTCCGATAACCACTTTGCTATTCGGGGTGAGTTTCCCGATGAGTCTCTTTGGATGATTCAATCGTCCGCACCATGGTATGCGGATTTGGTAAATTTTCTCGTGTCTCAAAAGTTCCCTTCGGGATTTACTAAGTCTCAAAAGGACAAAATCCGGAGTGATGCAAAATATCATGTGTGGGATGAGCCTTATTTGTGGAGGCATTGTGCGGATCAAGTGATCCGTAAGTGTGTAGCCGATAGTGAGATCCCGTCCATCCTTCGGTTTTGTTATGAGCATGCATGCGGTGGTCATTTCGGTGCTAGAAACACGGCTAGGAAAGTGCTTGAGAGTGGTTTTTATTGGCCTACTTTATCCCGTGATGCCTATAATTATTGCAAATCTTGTGATAAGTGTCAAAGGGTTGGTAACATTGGTCGACGTGATGAGATGCCACAAAATTTTATCTTAAATTGTGAGATTTTTGATGTATGGGGAATTGACTTTATGGGTCCTTTTCCCAATTCATTCGGCTTTTTGTACATCTTGTTAGCGGTTGACTATGTTTCCAAGTGGGTTGAAGCAATCCCCACGCGCACCGATGATTCACGGGTAGTGGTCAATTTCCTTAGGTCCAACATTGTGTGTAGGTTTGGTATGCCTAGGGCCATCATTAGTGATAGGGGACACATTTTTGTAATAGGACGGTCGAAGCTTTGGTTAAGAAATACCACATTACTCATAAGATTTCGACCGCCTACCATCCCCAAACTAATGGCCAAGCGGAGGTGTCTAACCGGAGATCAAATCCATTCTTGAGAAGCGTGAATCCATCTAGGAAGGATTGGAGTCTTAGGCTTGATGATGCTTTGTGGGCCTACCGGACGGCTTACAAGACACCTATCGGTATGTCCCCATACCGGTTAGTGTTTGGAAAGCCATGTCATTTACCGGTGGAGTTGGAACATAGAGCATTTTGGGCCATTAAGAAATTTAATATGAACATTGATGGGTCCGCTGAGGAAAGAAAATTGCAATTAAATGAGTTAGATGAGATACGGAGAGAAGCTTACGAGAACAACCAACTTTTTAAGGAACGGGCAAAGGCTTGGCATGATAAAATGATCATTAGGAAGGACTTTAAGGTTGGCCAAAAAGTCCTCCTATTTGATTCCCGTCTCGGTTGTTTCCGGAAAGCTAAGGTCTCGGTGGACCGGACCTTTGTGGTGAGGAGGTATATCCGCATGGTGCGGTTGAGATTGGCAGTCTCTCCGGAGACAAAGTTTTTAAGGTCAATGGTCAACGCCTAAAATTGTATCACGATGGCGCGGTAATAAATGAGGATGTGGAGGTGAATTATCTCCAAAATCTAAATTATTTTTAGACCTTCAAAGACTTAAAATTGGATGCTTTGCCGGGCGCTTTCCCGGCATTTGGTCTAGCTAAAGACGGTAAAGAAGGGCAGCTAACCGGGAGGCAACCCGAGATTTAATCATTCGTTTTTTTTTAGTTTTTATTTATTTATTTTTGGTTTTTCTTTCATTTAGTTGTAAATTGTTGTATTTTATTATGAATCGGTGCTACTAAAGGTATTGGTTTTATGGTGGTGTGCAGGGAGAAGCAAGGGAGAATGAATCAAGGCTCGGGCCTGTTTAAAACAAAAAAAAAAAAAAAAGAAAACAGGCCATGGGACGACTCGTCCCCAACAGATGCAACTATTCCCCAAAAGGGGGACGACTGATTCAGGGGCTTGTGAAGAATAGCGGGACGACTTGTCCCCAACTGAACTAACTATTCCCCAAAGGGGGGACGAGTGAATCTGGCGCTGGTGAAAAACCAGGGGACGACTCGTGCTCCACGGGACGACTCGTCCCTTGGGCCTGAGAAGTCACGCTGTCCGTTAAAAAAAAAAAAAAGTTTTTAAAACCCCAGACGACTCGTCCCCCGCCCCCAAACCCTATTCTTCTTCTTCTTCTCTCTCTCTACATTCAATCCCCAAAATCCTCCATCCTCCAATCCCTACAACTCACTTTCTCTCCTTCCCAACCTCCATAGCCATCCTCACAAACCCTAACCAACCCTTGCAATCCGCCTTCTTCCTCTCAATCACCATTAAAGCCCAAGTTTTCTCTCTCTACCCCAAACCCAAAATTTCACCAACTCTTCTCTTTTCTTCAAAATTCAAACCATAATCCACCATCTTTCTCTAATTCCAACCCACATTCCTAAATTCAAGCCTTCAATTCTCCTAAATTTTGAGATTTCACAAAACCTAGAAAGTCAAAGTGGGAGTTGTCGGTCAAAATTCATGGGAGGCTACTTTTGATGGTTCAAGGAGAGTTGTGACTGCATTGAAAAGTTTAGTAAGGTAAAATTTTCATCACTTTCTCTCTTGTGCATTCAATGCTTGGGCTGTGCTGATTTTGTAGTGTGGTGGTTCGGTTGGGATTTGAAAGGAGATTGTTTTTGTGGGGTGATTTGTTGTTGCTTGAATTTTGTGGAGGATTGGTTGTTGTTTGTGTATTGATAAAAATGCCTCCTAAGGATAGAGCCGGAAGTAGCAACAAGAGGAGTAGGCAAGACCCACCGCCCGTAGTTCAATATGATCCCACTCCCCCAAATGCTTCACTACCTTTTATGGGATTGGTCCAGTTAACCTCGGCCCAAAAGAAAAAATGGAGAAATTTGAAGGGTAGGAAAATCCAAGTCACCACTTTCCTTCATGTGCCAGTTTTGAGGGAGTTGGGTTTAGAGGCGTTAGTAACTGATTTGATGACACAAGCCAGGTTGGGTAACTTCTTGGGAAAGAGGGCCGATACATATTTGAGATATACACTTGAGTTCCTTTCAACCTTGGAGGTAGGTAAGGGAGCGCAAGCCAATACTATTCGGTTTAACCTGAATGATGAGGCTTATCGAGTGTCTTATGATGAATTGAGGGGGGTCTTCGGGGTTGACCAACCGAGAGGAAGCTGGTTGGAGGGTGATGGGGTGAGCTGTTTCTTCTTTACGGAACTCACGGGATTCCCATGCAAGAAGCAATACCTTAGGGCTTCCTCTTTTTCTCACCCGGCTTGGAAATTGTTTTATAGAGGGCTCTCTATGACTTGGATGGCCAACGGAGAACCTGGTCAGTTAAATGTGGCCATGGTTAACCTTTTGAGATCGGGGTTAAGAAGTGTTTTGGTGGTTCCTGACTGGGTGGATATTTTTGTTAGAAGATGTGAAGCATTTGCCCTTTCTAAAAAGGGAAATATTTCAATAGGGGGAATGATCACTTTGATCGCTACAGCGGTTTTGGGGGAGCTAAATCCCGAGGCAGTGAAGTTGACGGGGGGCACGAGTTTCTATTCTAGAGACTGGCTCGTGCAATATGACAAGTTTGTGAGAAACCAGAGGGCAGGAGACAACATGTCCTTATTATTTGAATATGGTACTCCCCGAAGGACGATTTCTTGCACGGTAGGGGCCACGTTTCCGAGTGGTGCACGGGCCAGGAATTGGCGTATGCCCGGTGTTGAGGATGTAATGGATCAAGTGGTCGAGGAGGATGATGAGGAGCAGGAACAGGCTCACGGTCAGGGTGATGAGCTTAATCAGAACCAGCAGGGTTCTTTGGATCAGTGGGCCCAGATGAGGGCGTTCTTAGAAGAACAGGAGAGGCAGAGGATTGTGCGTGGCGAAACGTCACGCTTATGAGGATCGAGATGAGGGCGGAGGACGAGATCGCATGGAGGCTATGGAGGATAGCATAGCTTTCTGGATCGGCGGATGACACGGCAGAGCGTGGATGCACGGGCCGATCCGCATTTTGGGAGCCGCACGAGGCTTTTATTGAGGAGCGGCGTGTCAGGAGAGCTGCCCGGAGGGAGAGACAGGCTGCTCGGCGGGCCCAGTTTGGTGGGGCCTCTAGTTCCCATCAGTGATGGTACCTCCCTATCTTTTCCTTTTACGTTTTCATCGCACTTAATCTTTATTTCACACATTGAGGACATTGTGCGGTTTAAGCGTGGGGGGGGGGGATTTGTATATCTGTACATTTTCTATCTGTACATGGTACTTTCTTATTGCTTTGATTAAAAAAAAAATGAAAAATGAAAAAAAAAAGGAAAAAAATGAGAAAAGAAAAGAAACTAAAAAAAAAAAAAAAATCTGAGGGGCTAAGTGAAAACCCGGAAGGGCGCTTAGGCAAAAGGTGAGGATTGAGTTTTTAATATCATTTGTAATCATCGGCGTTGGTTGGCATAAAGGAGGTTTGGAGTGAAGGGTAGGCATAATCCTTGAGTAGGAGGTTGGTTTTAGAGGAGATAGGTTAGAAACCCTCGTCATGTTTAGGAGTTATAAGGGGAGTAGGTGTTCTATACGAGGTAGTCTTGGTGCGGGACCTCTACCCAAGCAAGACTTTGATTCGAGGGTGTTTGTAGTGTGAGCCAAGCGTGGGGGAAACATAGGACATATTTAGTTCCCCTTGGCTTCTGTTGTGTGGACCTTAGTTTGGATATCGTGTTAGTATGGAAGTTGGTATCAAACTAAGGTCATTATTTTCATCATTTATATGTTGGTGTTATAAGGAGACGGAGTTTTCTTTTACTCCGATGGTTTATTTTGTCATTGACTTGTGTTGGCGGATTAGAGGAGACTAGGAATCATTTACCCTCCATGCATCTGTTTTAGACCGGTGTTAGATTTGAGTTTAGGATATTACTCAGGGACGAGTAATGGTCTAAGCGTGGGGGTATTTGATAGGACGGATTTATACTATCTATTTCCTATGTTTTCCATCCTTATTTTTCTTTATTTCCATGTATCTAGTATAGGTTTGATGTATTTTTGAGTGAATTATGTTTTGTGAGGATTTTGGGAGAATCAATGTAATTCGAGAGAAATTTAGAGATTTATTGTGTAATCGTTTTTGGTTCTCAAAGAAGCTCGAGATCATCAATCCTACATCGATGGAAGTCAACAAAGTCAAGACAAAGTCAACCAAAGAAGACCCGAAGCGAGCTAAAGAGTCACGAGGAAATTGAAGATTTCTGGGATTTTAGGCTTAGGGACGAGTCGTCCCCATTTGGCCTAACTATTCCCCTTCTCAGGGACGACTGATTCAGGGCCTAGGGGACGAGTCATCCCCATTTTGCCTAACTATTCCCTGATGAAGGGACGACTGCTTCAGAGAGGAAGGGACGAGTCGTCCCCTGTGCGATTTATTGCGTCAGCGTCGGATTTTGCACGGGATTTTACTGTATTTACTTATTTTCTTTTTCCTTTTTTGGACTAGGTTTTGGGGGAGGCAGTATAAATACTACTCCTTGTTATTATTTTAGTTTTATCACATCTTTTCCTTAGTTTCTTAACAACATTGGAGTTTTAATTTTCATGGAAGGCTAATTCTCAATTGCTTTGGATTGTAAAGCTTGAACCGCCTTGGATTTCAATTGAGGTTTGAAACTTTCTTATTATTTTCCCTTGATTACAATTTTACTTGTTCTTAATTCAATCTATTTCTAGGGTTTTGAGAAATTGATCAATCTCTTGATCCTTTTAATTGATTATTGCTAGAATTCCCTTTTATCGTGTCGGACTAGGGTTTTCATTGTAGCACCTTCACAATTCTTGTATGTGTCATCGTGAATTGTGATTAAAGTAAAATTGGCTTTAATTCTATTTGAAATATTAATAGATTAATTCCTTGATCTTAATCTCTTAAAGCTTTCATCGATTAATACATTGAATCTTAATCGTGTCGACTAGGTTTAATTATTAATTAGGATTATTATTTGAGCGTGTCGCCGATAGTAATTACTAACAAAGAAAAGATAGAGATTTTATATCTCGTGATCAAGTAATTAGGGAAAAGAAAGGAAGAATCATTCCTATGATATTGATTGATATACGGGGATAGTTTTACACATCCAAGGTGCTTTTACCGTAATTGTTTACAACTTAGATTTTACTTCCCGTCTTAGGAACATTAATTCAATCAACAAACAAACCCCTCCCCCATTTACTTTGTGTTGTGACTCGATCGTAATCAATAACCGTTATTCGTGGATCGATCCTGGACTTGCTCTAGCTTCATATTTGTGGCCGAGTCCCGGTTAATTTAGTAGGTGTGCGACATTGCCTACCATGTCTCCAGGTCGCACTATGGATCCCGAGGTCAGCGTTCTTGGGAGGGTATGTTGACCAGGTTGGCGACCTGGTAAATCGTGGTTACTAGGTCGTCGTATCCGAGCGAGTCCTATGCCATCTCGACGTTTGGTCCACCTGATGCCACGGTGTCTGCCACGTGTAAGGATAGATGATGAGGCCGTTCAGTGATAATTTAAGTGGAATGGGTTGTACATAGACTTAATTAATTGACAAATTCATGGTGCAATGTACTCGGGATCATGTTCCCGTTCATCGACCAACCAATGTCGAGACAAGAGTTTTCTCTGTAATTAGATTGCTTGGCCAATAATGCACAGTCAAGAACTTCAACAAGAAATATATATATATATATATATATATATATATATAAACAAAACACTAGCTGAAATTATCTGATAATTACTTATATAAGATATATTTTCATTCAATCATTAGTAATTACTCATTAATTAAAATTACATAAGTATTCAAATTGTAATCACAAGCTATATAAATAAAACAAGCCATGCTATAAAGCTTTTACATGGAAGTACTATTAGGGATTCCCTTCCCAGTAAGCCCCTCTTCACTAGTTGGATACAACAAAGTGTATGGCACCTTAACTGGTCCAATCCTGTTCTTCAATCTCCCATCGTCGTTCATCTTCAAGATTTTCCCTTCAATCTCTTTCAGACTCTTTCCAAACCTCTCGAATGCTTCCAATGGCTCAACGTCATTAGTCCACTCTGGAGTGTCTCTTTGCCCAAGGTAAGCCTCATCCGACATTTGCCTTGACAAGAGCTCTATTAAAGCAACCCCAAGCAGGGCTTGCAATTGAGAAGTAATTGTTTTCAAGAAAACCTTATCAGGATTCTCCTTGAGCTCTTCGTATTCAGGAGTGTTTGGTTCAGGCATAAACCTGCGACTTATAGTTGGACGATTTGGAAAGTATCCTGCATAAGGATACTGCCCGAAATTGACTGCTGCATGAAGAGCAGAGGCAATCCATATGATGATAGTCAAATAGTCTATTAGATCTCTGCGTGTTTGCATATTAGGCCACCAGGGCTCGTTTTTCTTGTCACCGTGTCCCTCTTCTCGTACTTCCTTCCACCAAGATTGAAGTTCGGGGTCATTTTGAACCATATCATCAGTCATGTAGTAGAAGCGGCAATAATCGTTCACCCACGCTTTGATCGCTGACCAAATATTGAGGCCATCAACAACATATGGGTAATCCTCAATAAGTAAGCGGAGGCCATATGGCGAGTTGGAATCCTCAACTGCCATTCCCCTGCAAAGGCGTAGACTAAAGCATATCAGTTTTGTGACATCACCATATATTTATATGTAGTTGCTAAATGGTGGTGATTTACGCACCTCTTGATAAGATCAGCAGGAAGCGCTTGCTCAGGTAAAACCCAATCCTTGTAAACTACGGATGAAAGTTCCATCGCATATCTCCCTGGAAAGACTGTTTTCTCAAGGATTCCGCCTCCATTAATCAGGATCTGCCGAGCAAATGCATTTATGTTCATCGTATCACGGATGTGGGGTTTGAGAAGCTTGTGGATTGGGTGAAGCACACTCAGCTGTCGATTTGTTGCAATCACAAATGGCTCAATGACAGCATGGGTGTTCAACCTGGGAACAACGTGAAAAAAAAAAAAAAAAACTTAAAAAGCACATCTCAAATTTACCATGTCATATGTGACAATAAGGTTGGTTTGGAAAAGTCTTTTACCAGTGACTGATGAGTTGATGAACACCGGAGTCATTTACAGTGACGAAAGCTTTAGCCAGCTGCCAAACGGATCCTTCGACTCCCTCTTCAGCTGGGATGTATACATTGCTAATGGCACCAAAGTTATCTCCTTCTGGATGAGGCAAGCTCAGTTCAATTGCCAATGGCTTTAATGTTCCATCATTTTGTAAAAACAGCAGAGTTCTTGAGGCATAAATCTTCGAGGAAGTTGCATTTATTTGACGCAGATATGGCATCAATGTGTCGTGGTAATCCAATATGAATAACCTCTTGCTCTTTATTGCCTGTTTGATGAAATATTTTGCTGTTACTTTTTGGTGGATACTGGAAATCAAGTTAATTATTAGATTAGAACAATTGACTTTGTAAACTGAACCTCCTCAATTTGGATCCCATCTAGGTTATTCTCAATGTGATTTTTGTTTATGGTACTATGCTGCTGGCCAAATAGTTTAGGGTCTAGCTTACTTGTTGGAGGGAACTCCTGCAGAAAAAGAATTTAACTGAATTGCCAACATCCACCATTTTGTTGATTCGAACATGGAGAAAAATGAAAGAAAGTTGAACTAATCTTTGCTTTCATATCTGGTTTCCTTGTTCGTTTCAACTTTTTATTTTCTCCAAAATTTGGAAATGGACAGTTTAAGTAGAGGAAAGCGCTTACTTGAAGAAGACGGATGCAGACAGGGTTGACTCCGGCTAGCATTTCTCTTGCGAATTCTTTATCTGTTCTCCATGCAGACTTATCCGCTGTGCCAATATTGTAAAAGCATCAAAATAAAATGAAATAGATTGATTTAATGCAAATGTTTTGAGGAAAAACTGTGAATATCAAGTTTCTGATATCTAGTCATATTTGGATTCCAAGTATAAGACTCTCACCTTTGATCACTTCTGGCACGGGATATTTTCCTAGACCCTCACCATCACTCGGAATAAGTTCCTTGATCAAATCACATGGAAAGTTTTTCTTAATATTCTCAACTGAAGGGAAATTAGGAATCTTGATTCCTCCTTCATAAACTTTGTCCACATCTTGGATGGAGTCGAACTCAGTAGGAGTGCTATTGAATAGAGATTCAAACTCTGGGAGAAGGAACTGACTGATGGATTTTATTCCAGAACCAAGAAAATCTGACAACTTTAAGTGCCCAAATCGCTCATCACTTGGAACGTAAATGCTTAAGCTCTTGACAAGTGGCAACCTGCTCTCAGTTTTAGGATCTGTCAAGAAAATTTTCCTGACATTGACATTAGTTTTCAAACTAATACATTTACCATTCAGCAAATAAGTGTATACAGATAAAGAATAAATTTGATTGAGAAATGGATAGAAATTAACTGCTAACCTGCCTTAGTTAGTGGTCTGCCTGTTCTACCTCTGCGAGGATAAGGGAACTCGGAAGAGCCTCCAAGAACGGGACGTGCATAATCTGGGTTTTTGTCAGGATCTCCCAAATCGTTGTAGAAGGCATAATCATATACCCTATCCCACTCCTCGAGTTTTCCATGAGTTCCATTTCCTCTCAAAGTAAGTAACTCTTCCTCTCTGTATGGAATCAGAGGTGCTGGTGTTTCATGAGGAAGATATGTCTGTGAAAAACCATTGTATGATGATATGATGATAGCGGGAAGGGAATGCATTGTTAATGTCAAATAGGAAAGAGTGTAGTTTACCTGATTTGAGAAGAAAACTCGGTCTATAGTGTACTTGTCAGCAGGGTAAACCCAAGAATTGCAAACAAAATGGACGCGTCCTTGGCCTGGAACATCTTCAAGTGTGAGTGTCTTGAGGTAGAATTCACTATGGTGAAGATTTTTGATGAGGAATGCTCCTGGAACTCCTATATCATCGTCCCAATCGAATGTAACATCATATGCAGAATCAGTTGGTGTTAGAGGGGTGATTGTTGTAATCCAACCCTCCAAGTATGCCGGTTTTCCACGCTTCCCTTTTAGCCCTTTCTCTGCAAAAGACAATCATGCTAGTCGAGCACCATTTATTTTCACTAAATTAAAGTTGCTTACATGTGTCAATTGTAAACTTAAGCTATGTTTATTGCCAAAGTACCCGTGTCGACACGACGTGTCGATATAGGTGTGAGTGTAACAGTTTTACACTATGGTTAACCCCAAACTTGAAAATTTTGGCGGATCTGACACCCAAATCCCCACCATATCCGATTCTTGTAGCCAAGTCGAAGTAACATTGATTTTATGTATCGAGAAAAAATTGCTTGAGTTAATTTGGCACTTTGTGCCTTGACTTAATGATATTAAATACATTTGGCCTGGGCTAAATAATGATAAAAATGATGTTCTTTATATTTTCGCATGACTCACATCTATATTTGGGAAAATATGTATTTTTGTTAAAACAATGTATACTAATACGAGTATGGACATTAGTACTAATTTCACTAGATCGTGATCAAATGAGGTGAAAATCATGACATATATATCCAAATATGGATCATGTAATTTGACACGCACCCAAGGATTTGTATTCAACTTGAACAAGTTTTGAGGGGTGAATCAGTCTTTTGCTAATCTTAGTGGGTGGTCCAGTATTCCTTCCCGCGCTCTCTTACGATGAAATAAGAGAAATTGTCTTTTCTCGCTATCTTACTGTGGTACATTGGTTCTCAAATCAACCCCTCAAACATTTGCTCCATTGGAAATAAATGAGAAATTTGCTCATCAGGCCCTGGAAGACTGTGAAAGTAGATAATCATTTTTTACATTCTCATACATATAATTCTATTTTCCTGGAAATTTCTCAGAAGGTTGCAAGGAGAGAATAATATTTTAAGGAACTATAAAATGTTCTGATGCTAAAACTCTAATTACTTTTAATATTCTCATACATTTAATTCTTTTTCCTGGAAATTTCTCACAAGGTTGCAACGAGAGAATAATATTTAAGGAACTGTAAAATGTTGTGATGCTAAAACTCTTCTTCATTTTGATATGAATGACAAGGGTGCAGAGTGCTACACTGTCAAAGATGACAACACAGGCAATGAAACTACCGGGGTAGCGTGTGTAAATAATGAGAAGCTGGAGGGAAGCGAGTGTGATAATTTGATAGTTACTTTGAGTTGGAGATTGCAGAAAAGGAATCTCCAAATCTGCAAGTTGTATGGTTTGTTACATTCTGTTTTGAAGACATGTGAATGAATGTATAAAGGGGAATGAATGTATTGATCTAGCTTTTTTGTATCTTTCAAGTCAATGAGAATATACACAATCAATCAATGAAATTCTCTCGAGAGCTTTCTCTTAATTTCTCAACTCTAGTTCTCTGTTTTTTCTTGATCGTTCAATGGCAATTCACTTCATTATCCAAATCTTTCACATTTCTTGTCTTTTTTTTTTTTTTATCTTATTTTCCATAGTACACTAAAATTTTCTTTCTTTTTCTTTGTTTTCCTTCACTTTCCGAGCCACAAAGTCAGGAATCAATTAAACGTATCCAACGACTATATATAGAAGGGAATGACTCATAATTTTCTTCTCTCTATTATGCTGTCACATGATTTTGTGAAACAAATTAAAGACAGTGAAAATCGCTTTTTTTCTGAAGGATAATCTTGACAATTAGCCGTCTAACAGAACTATATACTTGCTGCTATGTTCATATTAACTGAAGAACACATGATCGCTTGATGAATGACCTGTCTTCTACTAATAGCTTGCAACATATCTAGCTAGCTTCTAAATTTTCATCAAAAATAATACTCTATATATATATCCATCTAACAAAATAAAATAAACGAGTCTCATTTGAAAAATCAAACTTTTTAATATCGTAATTTTTGCTTCTATTTATATCGAAATATCATGTTTTTCAAAATATAGATTTTTTTTTTATTAATAAAAACTACTTAGAAAATTATAGCTTTAAAGTTTAGAAATATAATTCTTTTGGAGGATAAACTAAGATGAAATGTGTAGCCTTTTTTTTTATTTTAAAGTAAAAGTGAAGTTTCTTGGTTGGTTATCGTAGTACGAGTCAATATCAACACAGTTGAAGACCAAAGTAAATAAATAGTACAGTACTACTATAGAGGATTACTGGTTGGATCCAGTTTTAAGTTACCTGCAGAGTCGGCATTAATGGCACTAATGAGTTGGAGATAGACACTTTCGCCAAGCAACTCGTGAACTCTGTCAAGAACCGATGCGTTCAAGTCATTGAAATCTAATACATTCTTCTTCATCAGAACTACTCGACCTCTGATCATTTTTTCTCTCTTTATCTCATTTTGATCTTTGCTACTCATCTCTGTTGCTGCCTTCACAAAATTATCACCAGATCTCTCTCTCTCTCTCTCTCTCTCTCTCTCTCGGCAACAATGGGTATAAAGCAATTGATTGGAAAGAAAACTTGTGATGGCCGTTATGGGAGGATAGAATATATATTGAAACAAATGTTGCAGAATGGCGTATTTATATACAAAGACATGAGATCGACCAAACTCAATTTTCCATGCATCTAGCTAGCTAGGTACGTGGAAAAGTAGCATTCGGAACTATTATCATTGACATTCCGCGTAGCATGTGTAATTCGTTATCAAGATCACGCCAAATCATTAAATGAGTTGATCAGATGTTCAAGATATTTTTTTCTTGAAATGATGTCACTTTTGTCCATTTTAATCTCGAGCGTCAGCTCAACTCCATTCGATGAAGTAACATAATCTCAACCATATACTATGCCTACTACAAGGAACCTCATCTAGAGATCGAGGTTAGGAATCTGGAAATGTCAAGTTTGAGGAACGTGGTGGTTGCAAAAAGTTCCAAGGGTTCTAGGATATCACAAATGAAAGGCAAAGGTGGGCACATGTGGGTTTGAGCCGTGAAACAAATGGATTAAATTGAAAAGGGTCTTGACGTTCGAAAATGGTCTTGACGTCCGCGGGACAGTCACGACACCTGAGAAGGGTGACGTGGTGTGATACACTAATTATATATTAATATTTCAAGTGATATAGCTATGAGGTGTCCTTTAACTGCTCTAAAATCGATTGGGGTTGTTTAATTTTGATTAAATGTCACTTACACATAAAGTTAAAACTCGATTAATTAATAATCTTTCTTAAATAATACTTTTGGTTGGTCTCGACTTGTAGACAACGTGTTAAATTAATAATTCGCTAAATTTATAAGATAATACATATATGATTACTCATAAAGACCCCATGCATTATATAAATTAATAACTACTTATATATTACATAATACATTAGTGATTTATGAAGACTTCCTAAAAATGACTCGATTATCTTTTTATTTTTGTTGAAATTGATGTCACCTTAAATTTCATCTTTGATTTTTAATTTCTTATCCTTGTGGGGCTTGCATAATGCTCTATGTTGTGTGTATGATATGTTTGTGTTAGTACGATTGTTCTTGTGTTTATATAGGGATTACTATCTCCGTCCAAAAATAAATTTCGTTTTAGCAATTTACACACAGATTTAATAAACTTACATAAAGACTGATTTACCCTTATTTAAGCTCATTTATTGTAGATAAGTTGCAAGAGTTTTTTTTTTTTTGTTCTTTTCTCTTAACAACCATCTTTAATGAGAGTAATAAATAAGGATATTTTTAGTAGAATATGAGCAAATATTTCATAAAATCTTATAACGACAATAAAATTTTTTTGCTAAAATAATAATTATTTTGGGCCGGAGGTAGTATTAATGTTCATAAAGTAGTACATTGAACAATGATACATAATAAATTAAGTTGTAGATTGAAAGATGGATAGTAAATTGTGTCTTCATTTAAAGAAATAACTGCTTGATAAATTAATAAAATATTAATTAATCTATAAATTAATAAAATATTAATTATTGTATAAATTAATAATTATTAATTTATTAATATCTCGTTAAATTAATAATATTTGCTGGTCCCAAGGGTATTAATTTATAGAGTTTTAACCTTATTGAAAAACAAATGAAACCTCACAACACATCAACAAACAAAATAATGTGACATCATCATCTCACTGAATAATTTTCCGTCTGGAGAGTCTTGTAAGTGAGTGTCTTCTGGTTCTGGGTAGTTGTTAAGAAATTATTTATGAAAATTTTCCGGATCGCATTACCAACATTTCAATTCAGCGTCTTTTTATAAATAATTTCTCAACAAATCCTCCATCAAGAGAAAGGAATTTCAGAGTTATCGAAATTTAGTCTATGGAAAGTTGATCCGAATTATAAACGCCCTAATAATTACGTACAAAGTTTTCAAGCTTTATTCTGATTATTAGTTGCACTAACATCAAAATCATATTTCACTTTCAGTAAAATGATTTGCTTCAACCATGTAAAGATAATAATTTTGAACCGAACTGTGGATATTTAAGCTGACGGTTATTAACTGGTTTGACTAGATATATGGCGGGTAACGGGAAATAACCTCAATGAAAAACTGGGGAACGGATCAGTTTCGGTATTAGTATTACCCGCCCCAATCTCTGAACTGTTACCTAAACCGCTTACTTATTAATATAATTTTACCTCTATTCATACAAGTATAATTATTATATAAGCTAGGTATATATTTGTTAGATGCAAAACACTAAAACTCTAACATCATTCTCAACCATGAGAATTCGCTAGCTGCTTAGTGCGTTTAGTTAGTTACTTTTCTTCATCACTTAATGAATCTTTTTTAATATTTGGTGAATTTGTATCGTGCATAACTACTTGATTAAAATTATTTTTTTCATGAACATAATTATGATGAGTTTTAAGTAGAAGTATTATCCTTTATCAAGTCTTATTAACTTGATTAAATAGTTTGTTCTTTAATTTGAAAGTTTCATTTTAAGTGTTTTTTTTTTTCTAATTATTAAAATATTTTAAATTAAATAGTTAGCTTGACCAATTATCCGTGAGTATTTTTCAATTAATAATTACCCGTGGAAAATGTTTATAGCAGGAAAAATTAATTTTCTGGTAGGGAATGTGGCAGTTATGGGACATAAAATTAAATTGAGAATGTGGTAGTATTATGCATAATCGCCTTGCCATTCCTAATATTGAGACCATTATTACATAATAATACACTGCGTGTACGTAATTCTTTCCCCTAATGCGTAGCTCCATATCGTTTTCATATAACTGAAAGAGCTGAGAGATGTTATCAAAACAAAAGAAAAATAATGCAAATTAAGCATTTAAAGTAATTAAGGTTGGGTATGGTATGGGTAGAGAATTGAGGCCATTTTGTTGCACAAAGAGTAAGTAAAGTAAGCAGACGAAACCCTTTTTGGGCATATAATTACGGGAAACACCCTTCTGTCGTCTTACCATCCGCGATCCCTCCCGGGCGGGCCCAAACACAGATGCACATATTCAAACATAAAAAAGAAAATACTCATTTCTTTCCTTCAAAAAGTTTATGTTTAAAACTTTTAATAATTAAGGGTTACTTCATCTGTCCCTAAAAGACCGTTTGGTACAGCATTTACGAAAAGCAGTATTTTAAAAATGCAGCATTTTAAAAACGCAAGACTTTTCTTATAAATATATTTGAGATATCATTTCAATACGAAGCTTTTTTTTTCCTAACAGCATTTTAAAATCTGCGTTTTGAGAAAAAGCTTGGAATTCCAGCGTTTTAAAACGCAGTTGCGTTTTGAAAACGCTGTTTTTTCTGCCGCAGTATTGAAACACAATTTTTGCAAATAAGCTGCGTTTTATCCCTGTGTTTTGGCCAAAACGCTCGACCAAACGTGTTCTAAATTAGTCTTACTTTCTTTTTTTTTTTTTGTCCGTCTCTAAATAATTGTCTTGTTTAAAACTTTCTTTTTTAGGATATCACTTTTACCAATTTACCCTTACTTTTTCTCCATACTTTAATTATGAGCCACATGCGCATGGAAATTAAAGAAAACTACACACTGTACCAATATTAATAATCAAGTCAATTGTTTTTTCTTAATCTGTGTGCCGGGTCAAACAAAACAATAATTTAGGGACGGAGAGAGTATATTAGTATCATTGAAATTGTTCATAATTACAAAATACTTCAGCACAACCAAGATGCTTACAACATAAGTGGAGGATAATGATGAAAGATTATAAAAATTGTAAGGTTAATTTTTGAAAGTGGACTCTTAGAATGAAACATCCCAAAATAGAATAGTAGATTCTTTGTTTGGAAAGTAGGGTAGGGAGTATATACGTCCCAAAAATATAGTCTCGTTTGCAAAATAAAAGTTTTTTTTTTATTTTGTTTATATATATGTTTTTTAGATTCCAGTAAAGTGTATATTTTCTGCATGATGCATGAGAAGAATTCATGTTCTTTTAGAAAGAAAAAAAAAAGATAAAAGATTTATAACTTAAATTATAAAATTTACTAGTATATTTTAAGACAAAAAAAGAAAAAAGTAAAAATTATTTTCTTGGGGACACTACATATGCTTTTGATTTTTCGAGAAAGAAAAGGAAACTGTTTTTGAAACGGAGTAAGTATAATCTTAAAATTTTATTGAAGTGGTAGTTGTTGTTCGCGCAAAAGAGAAAAGTAATTACTCTCTCAGTCTCCAAACTAAGGGTACCTTCTCAACATGGATAAAAAAAAAAAAGACATTCATTTTTGACACGGAGTTGTATTTTTGCTACATATATATATATATATATATATACATATATATATATATAGAGCATATTTTAATTGACTTGAACAAAACTTGGTTACCTAAGCCATCTCAAATGGTACCTTGATCAACAATTGGAGAAATAATGAAGGTGAATTTCATTAATGATACAGACTTGTATGTTTGGAAGCTGTCTAACCTAAACCTAACGTCCCTTATTTGAAATTGTTTGTTACCCTAATTAATACGCTATGCATTTCGGAGATTAATTAATTATGCAGTGCCGTGAGCAAGTTCATTCACGGCTTCGAAAGGCCATGTTTAAATGCAAGTGGATTAGGAATAAGTTATGAGATTCAGTGATTGATCTACTGGTTAGAGCCTCACTCCTGTTGATCCCAGGTCGAATCTCGTTGGAGGGTCTTTGGGGGTTTAAGGTAGATTTAAGATATATAAAATAATAATAATAAATAAATAAATAAGTTTGATGTTATAAGCTCGGTGGTAATTATATTAGTTTTGATATGCATACCTTCAGATCAATTTACTCAGATCTCGGTACCGATTAAATTTTCTCTTTACTTAGTAATGACATAGAAATTTCAAGTCATCACTAACTTAACAACATTTAAGTATTAAGAGATTTGTGTTAAAAACTATCCAATGAGACCAACACTAAAACTGGTAGAACTAATATAAGCTCGATCTTGTGATATTATTTGTCAATTAAGAATCACAATCATTTATGATTAGTCTAATTAAACCCGTGCCAAGGCACAGACATTTGTATCTTTGTATTATTATGAAAATTAAAATTTTAAGAATCGGGCATTCTTAGAGCTCTTGCTTTATGTTTTCTAACACTTAACTCCCTTTTGTAATTACTTTCCATTTTAAAAGTTCGTTTGTTGCAGCATTTTCAAAACGCAGCTTTTTTTTAAAAAATGCAGCTTTGCATTTTAAAATCTGCATTTTGTAAAAAAAAACTAGAAATTTCAGCGTTTATGCAGTTGCGCTTAGAAAATGCAGTTTTTTCTACCGAATTATTAAAACGCTAAGTTGAGGAATAAACTACGTTTTGACCTAAATGCAAGACTAAATAGGCTCTAAGATAGACCAAACTTTCCAAGTACATTTTTTTGGTTTCTAAGGTATTCTTATACCAAAAGCTCGAGACTAATCCCGAGTCGAGTAGGGCACCAAGAAGATAAACTTTCCATATTTTTGGGTAATGTAAATTACCTCATCTTTTAGCAAGTGTTCTGTGATTCACCTTACTCCTACTGTTCCTGTAATCTTCAAATGTGGGCCATGTAGCCTTTCCTTTCATTGTTTCCCTTGATTGTTCCATTGTTTTAAGATTTTTTCCGCGTTGCTCCTCCTATTACATTTGCAATTTTTACTAACTAAGGAGATGCATGGTGGATGAAATATATAATTGTCTTGTTTAAAACAAGAGAATTATATATTAATAATTGTCTTGCTTTACTAACTAAGGAGATGCATGGTGGATCAAATGGAAAGATGCCATACATACTAAATTAAATTCGCTTAATAAACGAAAGGTATTTGGGTCTATCATTGTCACACCTGAAGTTGTGAAACCTATTGGATACAAATGAGTTTTTATTCGAAAGTGAAATGAGAATAATGAGATTATAAGGTACAAAGCTCGCCTTGTTGCACAAGGTTTCTCCCAAAGACCTGGAATTGATTATGAAGAAACGTATTCTCCTGTTATGGATGCCATTACTTTTAGATACCTGATCAGTTTAACAGTATCAAAAAATCTAGAGATGCGTCTCATGGATGTAGTAACGGCATATTTATATGGGTCATTGGATGCCGATATTTACATGAGAATCCCTGAAGGAATCAAGTTTCTTGAAGCAACGAGCTCAAAGCCCAAAGAATTATGCGCAATCAAATTGCAACGATCATTGTATGGGCTAAAGCAATCCGGACGCATGTGGTATAATTGCTTGAGTGAGCATTTATTGAAAAACGAATATGTGAATAATCAATTATGTCCGTGTGTTTTTATTAAGAAAACGACAGTTGGATTTGTAATTATCGCTGTCTATGTTGATGATCTGAACATTATTGGAACTCCAAAGGAGATTCAAGAAGCTGTTAAATACCTGAAGGGAGAATTTGAAATGAAGGATCTTGGGCAGACCAAATATTGTCTTGGTTTACAAATAGAACACTTGCATAGTAAAATATTTGTACACCAGTCCAATTATACAAAAAGGGTCTTGAAACGTTTTAATATGGACAAGGTAAATCCCCTTACTAGTCTCATGGTTAACAGATCACTGAATGTTGAAAAGGATCCGTTCCGTCCTTGTGATGATAACGAAGAAATACTTGGTCCTGAAGTACCATACTTGATTGCGATTAGAGCTCTTATGTATCTTGCTAACTGTACCCGACCAGATATAGCATTTGCTACTAATCTATTGGCAAGATACAGCTCATCCCCTACGCGAAGACATTGGAATGGGATTAAACACATATTTCGTTATCTCCAAGGAACAATCGAATTGTGATTATTTTATCCCAGCAATTCAAAGCATGAAATAATTGAGTTTGCAGATGCAGGTTATTTATCGGATCCCCAAAAGGCTAGATCACAGATTGGCTATGTGTTCACGATGGGTGGAACAGCAATATCTTGGCGTTCTCAAAAGCAAACACTAGTTGCTACATCTTCAAATCATGCTGAGACGATTGCATTTCATGAAGCAAGTAGATAATGTGTATGGCTTAGATCCATGACTCAACACATTCAAGAAGCTAGTGGACTACCTGTCAATAAAGACCCAACAGTGATATTTGAAGATAATGCTGCGTGTATTGCTCAGACCAAAGAAGGATACATCAAAAGCGACAGGACCAAACGTATTACCCCAAAGTTTTTCTTGTACGCTCAAGAACTTGAAAAGAACAAGGAAATCAATATTCAGTATGTTCGATCAAGTGACAATGCAGCAGATTTATTTACGAAGGCACTCCCTACTACAACCTTCAGAGTGCATGTTCGTAATATTGAGATGCGGAACCTACGAGATTTACGAAAATGATTATCCTTTTCAACTCGAGGGGGAGCTCGTATGGCTGTACTCTTTTTCCCTTATCATGGTTTTTTTCCACAGGGTTTTTCCTGGTAAGGTTTTTAACGACGAAGCCTATGCTCACGATTTGGACTTAAGTTATGCACTCTTTTTCCCTTTTGTCCTATTTTTTCCTACTGGATTTTTCGGCTTAAGGTTTTTAACGAGGCAAACTTATTCAACTTACAGTGATACGTCCAAGGGGGAGTGTTATAAATAATTAATGTATGGACTGTGGCACAATTTAACAATACAATGTAGCACAATGGTAGTACACGGTCACTGTAACAATACTTTTCTGAAACAGTAAGATAAATAATATTACTATTTATGAATAGTAAATCACTATTCATGAATAGTTTTCTTGTGTAAAAGTTCCTATAAATAGAGATTGAACTTCATTCAGCAATACATCTCCTTCGATCAATACATCTCTCTCTTCTTTTAAATTTGTGGTTCTATAACAATAATTTTATAATAACTACTCCCTTTTTGCCAGAAAAAGATCGAGTATTACTTCCTCCGTCTCAAAATAAGGGATTCTTACTAATTTTACATGAATTTTCAGGAAGTATTTGACTTTGAGCATTGCTATTAACACCACCATTTCCTCTTAATACACCCATTTACTTAATACACCCACCCCACTAATTTTACACCAACAAAACTTCTAAATACACCACCCAACATTTCCTATTTTACCCCTCTCACTTATCTCATTATTTCTTTCCCAATACACCCACCATATATCATCAAACCCCACCCTATTACTCAATACACCACCCACTTCAAACCCAATTTTAATTTCAAACATCTTCCTACACCGTTGTTAACATCCTCCAGAAATAAACACAACACCAACAACACCATTGACAACCCAGCTTTGTGCAAGGAAGAAGGAAGCCAAGAAGAAAGAAGAAGAAAAAGAAGAAGAAGCTTCACCTTCATTTCACGAAGTAGAAGAGGACCAAATTCAAACAATGAAGAAAGCCCTAGGTATGAAATTCTTCTACTTTTTAAGTTCAAACGATTTCAATTTGTATGCTGGGTTTTAATTTGTGTTATAAGTCCTAACTGATCGAAGGGAATTCGGGCCTGGTTCTTCGAACAAAAATGAGCTGTTCGGGACTGGTCCTCGGAACACGGCAGTGGTGTTCGGGGGGTAACTCCCGGACACCACAGCAGTGTTCCTAGGATCAATCCGAACACACGCCCTGTGTTCCATAAGTCAGACCGAACAGTGCTGATCTGTTCCACTGTATAGACCGAACACTGCAGCAGTGTTCCATAAGGCAGACCGAACACCACTTCAGTGTTCTGGACTCTTGCCCGAACACTACTGAGGTGTTCTAGTGGTGCTTCCCGAACAGTGTGTGGATGATCTTCATACCTTCCCAATTTCCTCTACATGTTATATTCTTCAACCTCTGCTGATATATATTGTGATTATTGCAGGTAAATTAGCAAATGTCTACGAAAGAAGAAGACCCACTGCTTCAAACAGAAGAGAAAGAGCTCAGCGTGAACAACAACCGCCTAAGGATCCCCCACACGTCTCACCGGAACAACAACACTCTCCTGTACACATGACTGACTATAGTTTTGAAAGAGATGCTGGTTTTGGAGATAATAGAGAGGAAAATGTTGGAGATGTAGGAGAAGAAAATGTTAGGGAGGATTTGGCAGACGAGACATATACTCTATTTCCTGGTGGTCCTGTTAATCCATCTCTACTGACTACGTATGAGTCGCACGTAGCACGGTTGATATGGCAGGGGGAAGAGAGAGAGCTTCTCAAGTGCAATAACCATACTGAGAAATTAGTTCAGTGGAGTTGTCGCAGAGATGTATGTCACCCTTTGTGGTTGGACGTTGTCAAAGCGTCCACGTTGTTTCGATTAAGGCGAACCTCTTACTTTGAAGTTGACAAAGTATTGGTTAGTGCATTTGTGGAACGCTGGCACCCTGAGACCAATAGCTTCCATCTACCCTTTGGCGAAATGACAATCACATTGGATGATGTATTTTGCCTTACTGGTCTTCCGATCACAGGGACTCCAGTTTTATCAAGACGGAGTAGTACACCAGCATCTACTTTTGATGTTGAGCAGTGGTTGGGAGTTTCATACGCTGAAGCCATAGAAGGAATGCGCGGTGCGAGGGGATCATCTGTTAGGCTAGAGTGGCTTAGGGAGAGGTTTAGTGAAGATGCTATGTCAGATGATCCAGAAAGGCGCGCCTTCTCAGCTAGGGCATATTTATTGTACACCTTAGGTTGTACAATTTTTGCTGATAAGAGTGGCACTCGGGTAAATACTTCTTACCTGGAGTTCTTGGTTGAGCTTGATAGTGTTCATACATATGATTTACAATACATGTTGATTTATAAAAGTAATGAACATAGTGATTTACAACTGAAGCTAATCTAAAGAGATAGTCGCAGCGCTTCGACCGATAGCGCTGGTTCCCACACTGTCACTATACAAATTAAGTCGGTCGCCAATCCAATTTTTCCACCACCGCACATTGAAGTCGGTATGTATTCCATTTATCGCAACCGGTGGTAATGGACTCCCTCGCGCAAGAACACCTACAAAATATACTACATATCAATATCATGGATATATATAACATAAATAACATCAGATAATATCCTTGATATGGTGTGTACCTGAATATAATGATCATTATTCACAAATCCAATACATATCATCCGTGGATCACTTGGGATTGGGGTTCTTAAGGGCAAATACGTCATCGGAATTTGTAAATCCAAACACACGAGCGCAACATTGAAAGCCGATGCGACCAAATGACCCATTTCGGCAAACAAAACCGGTGTTCCTTAGGTGCGGCTCCTTGTAGTAGTCTAGAATATGCAACACTTCTTCAACGCGACCATGTTCAATGAACACATTGTTGTATAACTCTTGGTTGGTAGTCAACTCGTGAAGAAGTGCTCCTCTAATCCTACCCCACGAGTCCTCTGTGAAGCCAAGTTGGTCTGCTACGGCACGGAATCCACAATGACCATCACTTTTAACATTTTTTGTCTCTACAATCCAATTGTGCAAATGGGATGGTAGTTGTTGGATAAAACCACTCGTAGTCGCGATTCGAGTCCTTTGCCGGACAACCTATTGAAAAAGATGTATCAATCCATAAATATTTCGAAAGCGTATAACCGGTTTTTTCTATCTTAAAAAGGTTATAAAAAGAAAAATACCTGTTTCTTCTTTGGCTTAAGTGCCGATGTCGAACTGAGGGTAAGAGGTTGTTTAATGGACGGACCAACCTCGTATGCAATCTCTTCGCATGGTGAACAGCTATCTTCTATGGACTAGACATACTCAAACTTACTCGGATCCCGTTTGGTTGACTTGTCTTTTTTAGTCTTTACAGACTTAGGACGACCACGAGTCAACACTTTCTGTTTTTCAACGGGATGAGTAAGTGATGTCGTTGGAGGTTGATTTATTTCATCAATCTCTTTAAGATTAACAACCTCTCGGTCTCGTGTGCTTGTTCCCACTTGGACGATAGCTCAACAATTTCTTGTTTAAATCGGCTGCCCATTTCTTCGACAATTCCAGGATCTTCTACCTTTGGAGGTATGATATCTAATTTTCTCCAAAAGGCGTCAACCTTATCAAGTGGAATTGGCATGTCCGATCTCTTATATTCGTCAATCTCATGACCACAAGGCAGCCCGCATCTCTTTCTCGTATACACCCACACGCAGAGGTCTACACCATGTTCACCAATAGCGCTCAATTCATCATAGATCAAGTTCAATCCATGCATCGAAACCATCCCTCGCCTCTCTAAATACAATTGATTTGTATTTATCTTTGGACAACATTTTTGCTCTTCTCAAAGGACTGTTTGATTGCTGTGTGTGAAGTCTCAATGAGGGTGTGAATCTCGCCAACAAGTCTCAAAGTTACCCTGGCTCGAGCCAAGTGTCTTTTCAACAATGCATGTTGACTCTCCACCTGAAATACAAGTTACAACCTTATTAAGTATATATCTAACAAAATATATAAAACAATCAAATATACGCCGATATTAAAATGATAGATACCTATTTGTTGTGGTATTGTCAAAATGCATGATCGTATCCGTCCATAACGACACAAATCTTTCCTTGTATGGCATCAACCATTGCTCCATGACATATTTAACGGCTAGTGGATAATCTTTGAAGTCCGATGGAGTCTTTGTAGCAAGGCATCATAATTTGCCGCAGATCGCGAGAACTAACGTATTCCATTGCATAGAAAAACAATCCCATTTATCCTTCACACGGAATAATTTTTGCAATTTGCCAAAATATTCTTGTTAATGTGCCACCGACAAAGGAAATGTCTCGAGTCGGGAAATGTTTTCTGAATTGCATTCATTAGACCAAGTTCTCGTCCGTAACAATCACGTGGGGTAGAGAGAATTGGTCCATCAATCCTTTTAAGACCGGCGCCCACGTATAGTTCTCTTCCCGCTCAAACTCCAAATACGCGGCGGCAATATGAAATGTCATTTGCGTCGAGGTGACACCAACAATTTCCAACAAAGGTAACTTGTACTGTTTGTCTTGTATGTACAATCCATAAATAGGACTCTCGGAAAACATCGCAATAAATCAACGCTCGTTGGGTGAGCGAAGAAAATATTCTTGACAACGTCGGTCTTCTCACGAATGTGATGATATAAATATCCATGCTCATTCAACTTGAACATAAGCCGCTGCATTTGAGATCGACGCCGACGCTCTACAACTCTATTTTGCAACCGAGCATTGTAGATAGTCCTTATTGTGGACTTATTATCTACAAAATTTTCTTTTAACCCAAACAAAATGTCCTTGGGTTTACTATTTGTGTGAGACAAATTAATGACAAAGTCTTTCTCCTTGGTCGATAATCGACCAACATATGAGTGGCCCTCCAAATAGTCTCAGTTGGATGATTGTGGACACCACATTGAACATCCAATGCCCAAGGTCCATCACCGATATTTGTCTACCCCTCAACCGAAATGGACAACCACACTTCTTCGTTCCAGCTTTCCCTTTTCCTCTTTGATTTGCTCACAACGTCCTTTTCCATGGTAGCTTCTTCGGTATTTACTTGAGAACTTTCCAGGCTTCTTGAATTCCCGGTAATTCCCACTACGTTCACATGCCAAAACTAACCGAGCTCTTTTTTTACACGACCCACTATCGGATCTGATAATTACAATCACCATCCCGTGTTCCTTTCCCGTCACACGCACCCAATCAAACAATGCATCACGAGATGTAAACATTTCATACGTCGTGAAAACATTGGTGTAATCCATAACGATATCTTGAACCGGTTCAATCTCCTTAACAACCGCGCAACACTACCCTCGTAGACAATGTGTTTGAATCCTGTTTACAACAAAACAAAAATTTCAACAAAACATAACCTGAAAAGTTTTTGTTCGGTAAGGAATTAAGGAACACCATAGTGGTGTTCGGGACAGATGCTGGAACAAATGGGTGGTGTTCGGGACAAGCTATAGAACACCATAGAGGTGTTCGGGAACCACCTAACGAACATCCCTGTGGTGTTCGGTCCTAACTCAGGAACATCCCAGTGGTGTTCGGCCTGTGCGATGGAACATATCAAGTATGTTCGGTGGGTGGTCACCGAACACCACTGTGGTGTTCCATGGACCAGTCCCGAACACAAACTACGTCCCAGTATGTCCGAAATTTTAAAAAAAATGGATTGAAAACTTGAAAACGGTATAGAATACTTACATCAATGGTCTGCTTTACTTCTTTAGTATCCATGTCTGATTTTTGTTGCAATGTGGTTGCTTTACATCGTTCGTGGGTAATGGGAGTTTGATATGAGATGGTAAGTTGAAGTTGTAGTTGAGTTTGGAAGTATGGATGTTGTGAGTTTGGCTTTGGATGCTAAACTGGGTTTGAAGTTCTTGAGTTTTTGAGAGTGTTTGGCTTGGTCTCTTTCCTGGGTTTGAAGTTTGAGTTCTCAGCGTAAACGTTATAGCCGCTTGTTATGGTAGAGGGTGTATTGATGAATTGGTTGGTGGTGTATTTAGAAGTTTAGGTGGTGGTGTTTTGGTGGTGTATTTAGAGGTTTGTGTGGTGTTTTAATATTTAGGGTGGTGTATTTAGTAAAAGAAGGGTATTTATGTCTAATAATATAATGGCATTTTTGTAATTAAATTGAGGGGTGAATTAAGAGGATTGGGTGGTGTTAACAGCAATCCTCTTTGACTTTATATACATTTTCTTTAATAACCTTATGTCAAATCAATGAGAACTATTCTAATTTTTCTATCTCACAATTACTAAGGATATTATATTCTATTGATTTACATAACTTTTGAAAAGAAAAAAAAAAAGAAATACTTATTGAGACATCTCAAAATAAAATAAGGGACACTTATAATATCTAGGTGGAGAGAGTATTTTCTTTAGTAATGTTCCAAAAGTAAAGTTTACAAAATATATATATATATATATATATATATCTCTTTTAGGCAAAGTATTTTTACTGTTTTACCCTTTCACGTAACTCAATTAATGGGACTCATAAAACATCTTCTTTCTAAAACTTTTAAAGGTAAAATTGGGAAGTGAACAATGTACACTAAATTATATAATTGAGTAACTTGATTTTGTGTATAGACAAAGGGACCTTAATTTAGAAATAGCTAGAGAGAGTAATATTTTTTATTTCATTTCTCCTAAATATATAAACATAATTAAGTTTAATTGACAAAAGAATTAATCCACTGTATTTGATTTCTAGTTCCGGTTCCACACTTGCTACTTTTTTTATAAACAATTTACTAATATTCTTATAATACGTTCTTCACCAAAATATATCGGATATCTGAATTCCTTACGTCCATAATTTTCACCGGAGATTTTATGTGGACACATTAAGTTTGTTAGCAACAGTACTGAAGTTAGAGGCTGGTTTAGTCACATTGACTGTACGCAAGCAAGGTCATGTAAACCGGTTCAAGTACCGGTTGGTTTAAGTGATGAGCTTATTATAAGATCGAATAGTGGTAAAATGATTAAAAAAACAATTATTATTAATAGCTAGGGGTCGGTGTAAGATCAAAACTTAATCAAAGTAGATCAGTGCGTTATTTTGTCGATTACACTGATCGGCCTCCTAAATAAAATATCATAGTATATCCATGAATATATTAACGGAATAATACTAATGCTATCTATATTCACAAGTGAGTCGATCATTTCTTAATTAGCTCTTCTTTGTAATTATTAAATAAAATTACATTAGTATCATAATATTCAAATTATAATCACTAGCTTAGCTATATATATAAATAAAACAGGCCATGCATGCCGTATGTAAAGCTTTACATGGAAGTACTATTGGGGATTCCTTTCCCTGTAAGCCCTTCTCCGCTAGTTGGATACAACAATGTGTATGGCACCTTAACCGGTCCAATCCTGTTCTTCAATCTCTCATCATCGTTCATCTTCAAGATTTTCCCTTCAATCTCTTTCAGCTTCTTTCCAAATCTCTCAAATGCTTCCAACGGCCCAATGTCATTAGTCCACTCTGGACTGTCTCTTTGCCCAAGGTAAGCCTCATCCGTCGAATGCCTTGACAATAGCTCTATCAAAGCAACTCCAAGCAGGGCTTGCAACTGGGCAGTAATTGTTTTCAAGAAAACCTTATCAGGATTCTCCTTGAGCTCTTCGTATTCAGGACTGTTTGGTTCTGGCATAAACCTTCGACTTATAGTTGGACGATTAGGAAAATATCCTGCATAAGGATACTGCCCGAAATTGACTGCTGCATGAAGAGCAGAGGCAACCCATATGATGATAGTCAAAGAGTCTATTAGATCTCCCCGTGTTTGCATTTTAGGCCACCAGGGCTCCTTTTTCTTGTCACCATGTCCCTCTTCTCGTAGTTCCTTCCACCAAGATTGAAGTTCGAGGTCATTTTGAACCATATCATCAGTCTTGTAGTAGAAGCTGCAGTAATCGTTCACCCACGCTTTGATCGCTGACCAAATCTCAAGGCCATCAACAGCATATGGGTAATCCTCAATAATTAGGCGTATGCCATATGGTGAGTTGGAATCCTCAACTGCCATTCCCCTGCAGAGGCGTAGACTAAAACATATCAGTTTTGTGATATCACGTCATATTTATGTACAATTGCTAAGAGTCTTGATTTACCTCTTGATAAGATCAGCGGGGAGCGCTTGCTCAGGGAAAACCCAATCCTTGTAAACTACAGATGAAAGTTCCAACGCATATTTCCCTGGAAATACTGTTTGTTCAAGGAGTCCACCTCCATTAATTAGGATCTGCCGACCAAATGCATTTATGTTCATTGTATCACGGATGTGGGGTTTGAGAAGCTTATGGATTGGGTGAAGCACGCTTAGCTGTCGATTTGTTGCAATCACAAATGGCTCAATGACAGCATGGGTGTTCAACCTGGGAACAATGTCAAAAAATAATAATAATAATAATAATTTACCAAGTCATATGTGACATAAGGATGATTTGGAAAAGTCCTATATATACCAGTGACTAATGAGTTGATGAACACCAGAGTCATTTACTGCGACAAAAGCTTTAGCCAGCTGCCAAACGGAACCTTCCACTCCCTCTTCAGCTGGGATGTATACATTGCTAACGGCACCAAAGATATCTCCTTCTGGATGAGGCAAGCTCAGTTCAATTGCTAATGGCTTCAATGTTCCATCATTTTGTAAAAACAGCAGAGTTCTTGAGGCATAAATCTTCGAGGAAGTTGCATTTATTCGACGCAGATATGGCATCAATGTGTCGTGGTGATCCAATATGAACAGCCTCTTGCTCTTTATTGCCTGTTTGATGAAATATTTTGCCGTTACTTTTTAGGTGGATATTGGAAATCAAGTTAATTATTATAATAGAACATTGAATTTGTGAACTGAACCTCCTCGATTTGGATCCCATCTAGGTTATTCTCAATTTGACTTTTGTTTATGGAACTATGCTGCTTGCCAAAGAGTTTAGGGTCTAGCTTGCTTGTTGGAGGGAACTCCTGTAGAAAAAGAATTTAACTGAATTGCCAACATCCGCCATTTTGTTCATTCGAACATGGAGAAAAATGAAAGAAAGTTGAAATAATCTTTGCTTTCATTTCTGGTTTCCTTGTTCGTTTCAACTTTTTTTTTTTCCTCCAAAATTAGGAAATAGACAGTATAAGTAAAGGAAAACGCTTACTTGAAGAAGACGGATGCAGACAGGGTTGACTCCGGCTAGCATTTCTCTTGCAAATTCTTTATCTGTTCTCCATGCAGACTTATCCGCTGTGCCAATTTTGTGAAAGCATCAAAATCAAATGAAATAAATTGATTTAATGCAATGGTTTTGAGGAAAAACAATGAGTATCAAGTTTCTGATATATAGTTTTGTTTGGATTCCAAGCATAAGACTCTCACCTTTGATCACTTCTGGCACGGGATATTTTCCTAGACCCTCACCATCACTCGGGATAAGTTCCTTGAGCAACTCACATGGAAAGTTTTTCTTAATATTTTCAATTGAAGGGAAATTAGGTATCTTGATTCCTCCTTCGTAAACTTTGTTCACATCTTGGAAGGAGTCGAACTCAGTAGGAGTGCTATTGAATAGAGATTCAAACTCCGGGAGAAGGAACTGACCAATGGATTTTATTCCAGAACCAAGAAAATCTGACAACTTCAAGTGCCCAAAACGCTCATCACTTGGAACGTAAATGCTTAAGCTCTTGACAAGTGGCAGCCTGCTCTCAGTTTTAGGATCTATCACCAAAATTTTCATGACATTGGCATTAGTCTCAAACTAATACATTTACCATGTAGGAATTCAGAAAATAAGTGTATACAGATAGAGAATAAATTAGTTTGAGAAAAGAATAGAAATTAACTGCTAACCTGTCTTAGTTGGTGATCTGCCCGTTCTACCTCTGCGAGGATAAGGGAACTCAGAAGAGCCTCCAAGAACGGGGCGTGCGTAATTTGGGTTTTTGTCAGGATCTCCCAAATCATTGTAGAAGGCATAATCGTAGACCCTATCCCACTCCTCGAGTTTTCCAGTTCCATTTCCTCTCAAAGTAACCAATTCTTCCTCTCTGTATGGAAGCAGAGGTGCTGGTGTTTCATGAGGAAGATATGTCTGCACAATAACATTGTTTGATGATAATGATATTAGCTGCTAGGGAATGCATTGTTAATGTCATATACTCCCTCCGTCCCCAAAACAAAACCAAAAAGTAATAAAAAAATAGCCTCATTTCCTATTAAAAAGTCAACTTATGACGACATCAAATTACTATTTAACATACGTTTAATATGTTTTTGGTTATAAATTTTCAATCATGGAAAGAATATAAAGTAAACTATCGATAACAACTTTTAGAATATCGTATAAACAATTGTATTTTTTGACTCTTTGGTCAAAATTTAATCAAATTGATCAAAAAAAAATCGAAGACTGTTTGTTTGGGACAGAGTGAGTAGGAGAAGTGTAGTTTACCTGATTTGAGAAGAAAACTCGTTCTGTCGTGTAATTGTCAGCAGGGTAAACCCAGGAATTGCAAACAAAATGGACGGGTCCATGGCCTGGAACATCTTCAAGTGTGAGTGTCTTGAGGTAAAATTCACTTTGGTGGAGATTTTTTATTAGGAATGCTCCTGGAACAACTATATCATCGTCCCAATCAAATGTAACAGTGTATGCAGTATCAGTTGGTGTTAGAGGGGTGATCGTTGTAACCCAATCCTCCAAGTATGCCGGTTTCCCAAGTTTCCCTTTTAGCCCTTTCTCTGCATAAGACACTCATGCATGTTAGTAGGGGGCGCCATATATTTTCACTATATTAAAGTTGCTTACGTATGTCAATAGTAAATTTAAGCTGTGTTACATGGACCCTTCATTTTTGTAGAAGTATGTCGACACGACACGACATGGGTGGGGGTTTGGCAATTTTACACAATATTTAGTGCAAAATCTGAAAATTTTGGTGGCTTTGACACCCGGATCCGCACTCATATCCAATCCTCGCAGCTAGAGCCGGCAAAATCAGCCCAACCCAGCCAACTCAACTTTAGGATGGGTGGGGCTTTACTTTTGGTGGCCCGGCCCAATTTTAATACTTGGCCTGATGGCCTTGCATGCAGACTGACAAAAATGTCAAAATTAGTGCAAATTAATCAGAAACAATGCGTTGGCTCGGCCCAACCTGATATTAAAAGAGGTTGGGCTTTAGTTTTAAAGGTCCGAAAAAAGCTTGGCCCGATGGGTTGGGATTGGGCTAGCATGGCCCAGCCCATTGCTAGCTCTACTCGCAGCGGAGTCCAGGTAACATAGATTTTAGGTAATGAGAAAGCTTGGACATGGCAGTTTCTGCCTTTGACTTTTGATATTAAAGAGAGATAGCCATACCACACATTTGGCCTGGGCTAAATAATAATGAAAATGATGTTCTACCTTATTGTATTTTTCTGAAAGCGATCGTACACAAGTAAGGACATCAATTTTAATTTTACTCAGTGATCAAATGAGGGGAAAAACACATCTCAAAACATGGATCATGAAATTTGACACCTAAGTATTTGTATTCAACTTAAACAAGTTTTGAGGTGGTAAATTAGTCATTTTCTAATACTAAGGTCTCAAGTTCGATACTTTCCCACCCTCTTTAGGGGAAAAAAATCGTCTTTTTCCGCAGTTTGTCAATTGGTATATTTGGCTCTCAAAATCAACTCTCGAACTCCATTGGAGTAACTGAGAAATTTGCTCCATTGGAGTAACTGAGAAATTTGCTCATATCAGACCCAGGAAGACAGTGAAGTAGATAATCACTTTTTACTTTCTCATACTTTTTCTTTTTCCTGGAATTTTCTCAGAAGTTGGAAGGAGATAATATTAGAAGGAATAACTGTAAAATGTTCTTGATGCTAAAGTTAGTTTTCCCCATTATCGTCCTTCTTTATCTTATCTTCCATGATACACTAAAATTTTCTTTGTTCCCTTTTGTTTTTCTTTGTTCTCTCTATTATATATGGTGACATGTCACATGTGATTCTGTAAACAAAACGAGAGTGAAAAACGATTTTCGCTTAAGGATAATCCCATTGCAGATAGATCTAAGCTTTATGAAAAATCTTAAGTACTTACCCGTCACACTGCATGATATTGAGGTTATACTATATCATGCATGTAGGAAAATATTCTAACATAAATATACAGTTGCTGCTATAAAGTCGTATATATTATCTGAAGAACATGATAGCTTGATGATGTTGTCTTCTAAATAGCTTGTAACATATCTAGCCAGCTTCTGAATTTTCATTAACAAGAATACTCACTTTGTCTAACAAAATAAAATACCTGGAAATTTCATGATCATGTTTTTCAAAAGACAGAATATTTTTTAAAGTAATTCTTAGAAAATTTTAACTTCAATTTTTAAAAGTAAAATTCTTTTGGGGATAAACTAAGATGAAATGTATAGACTTTTAAAAAAATTTTTTGAAATACAAGTTTCGTGGTTACTTATATGTCAACATCAACCTGAGTTGAAGACCAAAGTAAATACTAGTGGGGAATACTGGTAGGAGTTACAACTAACCTGTGGAGTCGGCATTGATGGCACTAATGAGTTGGAGAGAGACATTTTGGCCAAGCAACTCGTTCACTCTATCAAGAACCGATGCGTTCAAGTCATTGAAATCCACTACATTCTTCTTCATCAGCACCACTCGACCTCTGATCATCTCTCTCTCTCTCTCTCTCTCTCTCTCTCTCTCTCTCTCTCTCAAGAAATATGGTAATGGAAAAGCGAAACTTGTGATATATAACCTATGGGAGGACGTACAGAATGAAACAAATTAAATGTTGTGGAATGGAGCATGGGGGGTGTGGTGGTATTTAATTTATAGATGAGGATGGTAACGTGTTGTGTTTGGGTCGAGTTTTGTCATTCTGTAGAATTTGGAATTACTGTACTTAAGGTTTTATGTAGTTGGTTTAGTTTGTTGTCGAAATTATGTCCCGTCACGTCATTAAATGAGTTAATTGAATATTTAAAATATTTTTTAGTTGATTCTAATTCCTAGCATTCGATCAAATAATTTAATAAAGTAACATGATCTCAGTCGTATACTACACTAACTACAAGGAACCTCAATTAAA
The DNA here is from genome assembly GCA_016624345.1 of Platycodon grandiflorus. Taxonomy (NCBI): domain Eukaryota; kingdom Viridiplantae; phylum Streptophyta; class Magnoliopsida; order Asterales; family Campanulaceae; genus Platycodon; species Platycodon grandiflorus. Next base: position 14,902,678 of record CM028365.1, on the reverse strand, counting down.
AAGTTGAGAAGAAATCCGAAAGGGAGTTGCTATTTACACCCATAAAATTGTTGAGTACACCTTTTAACAAAAATTACAAAAATGCCATTATAAATTTAGACCTAAATACCCTTTTTTGGTTTTTTTTTTTTTTGGTAGGGGTGCCGAACACTCATAGTGATGTTCGGTAGGGGGTGCCGAACACCCATAGTGATGTTCGGTAGGGGGTACCGAACACCCATAGTGATGTTCGGTAGGGGGTGCCGAACACCTATAGTGATGTTCGGTAGGGGTGCCGAACACCACTATAGGTGTTCTAACACACCGAACAAACCGTTTAAAAAAGAAAGAAAAGGGACTGACCGTGTCGGGTGGCGGGAAGGAGGTGGCGTGGGGCGCGGAGGAGGAGGAAAGGGGTGTTCAAAAAAAAATCTAAGTAAAGGGGAGGTTGGGGGGTGGTGGGTGGGTGGAGGCGGGGAGGAGGAGGAAGGAGGTGGCTGTGTGTGTGGGGGAGGGGGAGGAAGGGGGTGGGGTGTACCAAAAAAGAGGAAGATGGGGTGAGTTGTATTTGGGGTGGGGTGTACTTAGTATTTTGGAAAAAATATTCTTAAGGGTATAATAGGAAATTAGGGAGGGGTGTACTTAGTTTTTTGAGGGGTTGAAAATATTAGGTGGGGTGTACTTAGTAATTGGGTGTACTCAACAATTTCATGGGTGTAAATAGCAACTCTCAATCCGAAAATGTCTACATTGAGGACAATTAAGGTTGTGTTTGCAAAAAGTTCCGAGGGCACAATCAAATTATAAATGAAAGGCAAAGGTGGGCTTATGTGGGTTTGAACCGTGAAACCATTGGAACTAAAGAAAAGGGTTAATTTTTAGAGGTGAATTACATGCCGGTCTATTTTTGAATATTTATAATTGCTCCAGTTTATTATACTTTTTTGAAAATCAGAAAAAGACAGTTTTGAGACAAAAAGACGATTATGTCATTAATAAAAGATTTACTGTAGAAATTTTATCATCGCGATGCCCAATTGCGATGCCTAATTTCATTACCGCGATGCCTAATTTCATCATCACGATACTTAATTTCATCATTGCGATGCCTATTTTTATCATCGCGATTCAGCCAAATAAAGATTTATCGAAAAAAAATTAGTAAGTAAGATTCACTAGAGAAATTTTAAGACTCGATGCCCAATTACAATGCCTAATTTCATCATTGCGATGCACCCAAAAAAGATTTATCGGATAAATTTTAGTAAGTAATTTTAGAACTCGATGTCCAATTTAAAGCATCTCGATACTCAATTGCAATAAGATTTACCAGAGAAATTTTAGTAAGTAAGATTCACTAGTGTTCTATTGGAATGAAAACAGAGGCTATCCACCAAAATCAATTTTCTTTGCTACTAGCTATTGGAATGGAAACAGAGATTCACCCGAGATATTTTAGGAAGGGAGATTCACTAGAGAAATTTTATAAAGAAAGAAAGATTGGCCGGAGAAATTTTATGAAGAAATGAAGATTTTCACCGGAGAAATATTAGGAAGAAATTATCTGGAAGATTGGCCGGAGAAATTTTAGGAAGAAAATAATATTTACAGGAGAAATTTTAGGAAAAAACTATTGTATATGTTATTGCGGGGCATTTTAGGAACAATTTTATGAAAGTATCTTTTAGTGATTAAAAAAAAAAATAGACTACAGAGAATAAAAACTTTTCAAAGTGGACCGACCAGCAATTTTTCATAATTTTTAGGAACTTACGGTTAGGACACTTAGAACACGTCTTTAAGGGTGACATAGTGTGATGCATTAATTATATATTATTACTCCCTCCATCTCTAAATTATTATTATTTTTTTTTATTTTTTTGTCCATCCTAAAATAGTTGTCTTGTTTGAAAATTTTACTTTTTAGGACATAATTTTTACCATTTAATCTTACTTTTTCTCCTAATTTAATTATAAGCCACATACACATTAATTTTAAAAAAAATTATATATTATATTAATATTAATAATTAAATTAATTATTTTTTATTAATTTATGTGTCAGACCAAATAAAATAATAATTAAGGGACGGATGGAGTAGCATTTTTGGGGGGGTGGGCACGAGGTATCCTATAACTGCTTTAAGATGTATGGGGGCTACTTGTTTTGATTAAACACTTCCACATGTTAAAAAGCAAACGAAATCTCACACCACATGCTAGTGATGTTCATCATCATCTAATTCAGTCCATATTTATGTTAAAAATATAAGGATCAGGACAAGAACCAATATATTAGTTTTGAAAATTTTGAACCACAGCCAAATCAAACCAAACCAAACCAAATCAACGTCAACCACAACATTGGTTCTGATTCCATTGGTCCAGTTTCACTTTTTTGTTGGTCCTAATCGTTTTTTTTTAGGCTTGTAATGTGGAATGATTTAATTTTTTGGATTTTTAAAGTGATCAGTAAATATTAAAAGCAAAAAAAAAAAAAAACTAAATCTAACACATTAAGGATAGGAAATATATAGAAATTAGAAAGTGAAGTTAGTATAATACGATTAAAAACTAAAAATCTAGGAATATGTATTTACAAAATTTTCTTATATATTGTGTGTAATATAAAAGGAAAAAGTGCACCACTAGTTTCTGTACTTTTAAACGTTTTCATATTAATCCCTATATAACGTTATTGCACGCTAGTGACCAAAGTTCTCCCTTTTTGACACCAAAGACCTTGAAATGGATGTTGTTAATTAGAAACTGATTTGTTGATTAATACAAAAGGAGTGAGAATGTACAAAATAAAAAGTTACAATGTATTAAACATCTTTTTTTTAAAAAATTTATGTTTCAAACCTTAATGATGAAAGAAAATAATGATTCTACATTTTTCAAATTCGGAACCGAACCAATTCACTAGTTCTTCTAAAGTTTAGGACCAAAACAAAACTGAAAATAATGGTTTGGTCTGGTTTAACCGGTTCGGTTCAGTTTTTAAAATTTTTTTTTTTTTGCACGGTCATACCATATGACCATCTCACGGAATAATTTTTCATTTTGAGGGTCTTGTAAGTGAGTGTCTTCTCTTCTGAGTAGTTGTTAAAAAAGTATTTAATGAAAATCTTTTGCATTGCATTAGCAAGAATTTTAATGCGAAATATATATCTTTTTTGTGAATGATAGATTTCTCAACAAGTCCTATATATCTGGAGAGAAAGAATCAGAAAGTTATTGATATTTAGGGTATGCTTGGCTTTGCATATAACTGATTTTGATTTTAGTATTTTGGATTTCGACATGAAATGATTGAAAAAAAGATAGAAAAAGTTAAACTTTGTGAGACGAAAGAGAGAAAAGTCTAAAACCACGTACTAAAGTCAATAAAATCGCGAGGGATAACACACACATAGTCCATATCAGGATTGTAAACACCCCCAGGGTAAGCGTACCAAGTTAGTTTTCAAGCTTTGATTTGAGTTAGTAATTGCACCAACAATAAAACCATGCATGTTACATCATAAAAAAATTTAAAAAAAAAAAAAAAAGTTGCTTCAACGTAGAAAAAGGTGTCCTAGCTAGCTAGCTAGCTACTATATATATTGAGACAATTACCAGTAAATGGAAAGACCTCATTTAAGTCACCTTGAAAATTAAAGTTGACATGAACGTTATCATATACAGTTGAGAGATACTATCAAAACAAATGAAATTATGCAAAGCATTTAAAGTGAATACTATATATATAGGGGTTGGCATGGAATGGAAGGGTAGAGAGAGAATTGAATTGTGGTCGATTTACTGCAAAAAGATTACGTAACGTAAGCAACCAACCTTTTTGCATGTCGCATTTCCCTCCACAATTCATCCCGTCCCATCTTTGATACACCCTCCCTCACATGTCTGTCTATCAATCCCCCTCTCCACCCCACCCCAAGTAACACACAGTCCCACCCTCTAAAGAAACAGTGATTTTTTTATACAACAATATCATCGGTGCTAAATTATACTCTCTTCCTTCGTTTTAATCAAAGAGTTTATTTTTATTTTTTTTCTTTTAATCGACTTAATTAAAATTTAACTGACAATTTACACAAATTTATTTATTTTATAAGGTATTAAAATATTTATAGTGTAATTTGACCTTTTAAAAAAGGTACTAAAATGCCTCACTCTGTCGTCGGACTTCTATTCAAAAACCTAACGGACGCAAAATCTAATCTTCATTACATGGACATTATCAATACTAGTTATAGATCCCGTGTTCCTCCCAAATTTAATTTTATTTTGAGATTAATTAAGATATTTTTGAAAAAATTTATCATTATTGAATATAGGCATTTGTTGACTTAATATCTGACAAAAGTTGTTGGCAATATATGTAAATTGGTGGTCGTTTAATATTGTATTTTCGTTTCAAAATAAATATTTTTTATTGGTCGCCAATATATGTATTTTTGTTTTCATACATTTTTTTATTTTTGAAGTATCTTTTAATGATATCAAATTATTGTTCTTTTTTTTCATCTTGTACTTAATAAAGATATTTTAGACATATATTTGAAGAATTTAAACAAAATTAAAAATAAAATATTTACTGTGGAAAATATTGAAGAAAGATAATATTTTTTCTAAATAAATGAGAATTGTTTAAAGATTGAATATACTTTTTTATTATTGAGTTATAACTTTTCCAATGGCATTACATTATTATCGTCCAACTTCTACTTCCATAAATTTCCTATTCCTAATACTCATGAGCAGAAAGGTATTTAAGGGTGTGTGTACATAATACAATGTGAGATGCTAAATACAGCCCCCTAATAAATTACTAACTTGTCCTCAGATGTATATGTTTTTGACATATTTTGTGTTACATTTTTTTTTTGTTATTATTGAGTTATAAATTTTTTTTTTGCTTTTTCTTATTGCAAAAAAAAAAAAATGGTACATGCGGCGACCAGGCGCATGTCGAAGAGGACATGCGTATGGCTTAGGCGCATGTTCCCTTTTTTTTGGCAAAAAATTTGTTAGAAACAAAAATAAATAGCAATATGTCCCTTTTTTTTTTTTTTTGCAAAAAAACTGTTAGGAAAAAAAAAAGTAAAACGTGGGCTAGTCTAAGGGGCAATTTGATCTGACATTCGTGTCCGAACTTTGAATCAAACTAGAATTTGCAACCCCACACGGGCGCGCGCGTGAGAGAGACTTATTGCTATACAAACTTACTTTTTACAAGAAAGGAGCTTGTACTCCCTCCGTCCCGGATAAATATTCCTAGTGGATAAAACACAAGAATTAAGAAATATAATTAATAATGTGCTGTAAAATGTGTTCTAACCATAATACCCATGAACATTAATTGAGTTCAACTACTTTAAATAATTGAGTTTGTTTGGGATGTGTTATATTAAATGAAGCTTTAAGAGTATATTAGAAAGAATGATAGAGAATAGGTAAATCAAAAGTCTTTAGGAACATTAGTTGGGACATCCCAAAATAGAAAGTAGGAACATTTATTCGGAACGGAGGTAGTATATAAATTAGCATTGTCTTTACTTTCTTTCCAATGTGGGATAAACTCACTTATCCAATTTTAACTCACCTACTTTATGCCAGTGTTCGAAAAATCGTTCTAGGCGTCCGCCTAGGCCCCGACTAGGCGCTAGGCCCCTCCCAAACGCCACGACTAGGCTCTAGGCGCCCGCCTAGGCACTAGGCTCCCCCCAAACGCCACAACTAGGCTCTAGGCGCCCCCCAAACGCCGCGACTAGGGCCAAATCGGACAAAAAATTGCCACCATAAAAAATTGCCGCTTAGTCAGCCTAGGCGCCGCCTAACGCCCAGCCGATTTGAGCGATGTCGTACGCATTTTGTCGAGGAGGGACCCAGTATGAGGAACCTGGGAGGAAAGGGAGTCAATCAAGGGCAGAGCGACGCACGACGATGTAATGAATGGCGTCCTCAATCTTCTGGATAGCTAGGGCTTAGATAAGTTCGGCGTCGGAGGAAGGGGAGTCAACGTGACTGAGATCCACAGCTTGGAAATAGTCGAAATGACTGGATTGATTACGGTGGGAAAGGAGGCGATATGCCGGTGAAGAGGTGAAAAAGAGAGAGAGAGAAATTAAGAGAGAGCGAGAGCGAGAGATTGTTGTTGGCCGAAATTCCGTCATCTATCTCATAGAGAGAGAAAGAGGCGTTTGTGAAAACTTTGTGAATTGTGATAGAGAGACAGACGGTCAGCTTTTAGTTTTAGGATTTTAATTCACTTTTCAAAATGACAACCTCCCCCCTCAAGTTATTAAAGTATTTCCCCTCCCCCCTCAAGTTATTAAAATATTTCTAAGTATTTTTCCTCTCCCCTCAAGTTATTAAAGTATTCCCTTCTTCCATCCACTTTGAAATGATAGAGAATTTGATTTTAATTTTTAATTTTAACTTTTAATCTTGTAATATAATCATTATTTTTAGTTTATTTGGTCATATTTAGCTATTTATTATTGTTGCGTCAGGTTTGATATGGACCTACTGTGTAATTATGTTTCGATTTCTAGGCCCCGCCTAGACTCCGACTAGACCCCGACTAGGCCCCTAGGCGCTAGGACCTGCTCTGGCGCCTAGCGATTTTTAGAACATTGCTTTATGCATTAATAACTCTATTATCCAAACATTATTTTAGACGAATAAATATACGATTTCGATGTTCCCACGGAGTAGAGCACATTTTCACAATTATCTTTGTCATTTGACCAACGAACCACTAAGAAATTTAACACAAAATATGTCGAAAATAATATACACATTCGAAGCAAATGAAAGTGAGTTTTAAAATATTTTCTACATATAAAAAGACGAGGGCAAGTTAGTAATTTCACAGGGACTGCGTTTAGCGTATAGAGGCAGTTGCGTTTAGTGCCTATGTAAGAGGGACCTCTCAATGGCTCGAGCTTGTCTCACGCTCATGAGCTTGCGGTCAGGCTCCTAATCGAATCGTTTAACTTCGCTCCGCTCCGGATTTTTGAATAAATTCTCATGGCCCCTAACACAACCAAAAATTGTGAGGAGGTAGTTAATACAATCCAATCAGATGTATCATTGTTTTCTAATGCAAGTCTAGTACACTTATAATTTACAAACATCACAAAGGTGACGGCATAGCCCCTAAACAACCAAAAGTTGTAAGAAGAGGAGTTAATACAATCCGATCAAACTAGAATCGTAAAACTAGGAGCATAAAGGTGCCTAGGCAGCCCAGTTGCAGTACAACTAGAAGCATAAAGGTGCCTCCGCAGCCCAGTCATGGCAGCAGAGTTTCGTAAAACTGTCGCAAGACAAACTAGAAGTGCAAAGATGCCTAGGAAGCTCAGCCACGTTAAACCGCAGCAGGACATATTTTGCTTCTTTTGTTTGGTGTCAACTGTCAACCTACAGAAGATGTAACAATTTCTCAAGTAATGACAGCTGGGATATCCACCAGCTTGGGAAGGGATGCCTAACAACACAATGCCATGAAGGATTTGTTTCCTGAACCTTTACACTACATTTCCTGGATTTTGGTAGAAAAATGGAAGATACGAGCAAAGGGAAAGAAAATGCAGTGGAAATGTGTGCCTCTTATTATTATTACCATTCAAAAAGGAATAACAATAACAATAAAAGGAGTTTGCAGTTTCTATTTTGTAAATCCAGATAACATTTCAATTACATTTATCCATGTACTTTCCTTTCTCTTCTTACATTTATCCATACACATCCTTCTTACCATGAATCAACTTGCAGTATACACATACAACTTGACCAACACCAAAATTCCAGAGTTGAAATACATATCGACTTTACAAAAGTACAATGGCCATACAGAAGGCCTTCATGGCTCCTTGGATATTGTGCTAGCCTCATTCCAGTTGAAAGGAATATGAAGCAATAGTAAGTCCAATTAAACGCATAATATGCTGCTTAGGAAGTTGGAGGATGCAGATGGGAAAACAATTAAGCTGCACATATGAATGACTTATGAAAGGGGTGCAGAAGCCTTCCTAAAGGAAACTTTACCTTGTCCCTGTTTTCCATACTCCATTGCAAGAGTGAGCTAGGGCCTATGAGTGAACTACGCCGACCCCACTTGCCTTTCCCACCTAAGATCCTCCGAGAATTCGATAAATGCAGCTCGGGGATCACCATCAGATAAAGATAAGTAGTACTGAGCAGTTACATCATCAACTTGCATGCTTCTTCTCAAGGAATCAAGCACCCTTCTCTTTCCTCGGTCAGAGATCACCCTATTCACCGTGCAGTTGGCTTTTATGTCGGGGCCGCCATCCAGATACACTACTGCCACTTCCCTCTTAGCATAGGGATCCAGTTCTATGTAGCATGTGCCATTGATGAGAAGGTCTGGTTTGCTTACAGGGATCAGCAGTCTCTCCCTCGAGTATACTCCATGCTCGCTCATCATGTTGTTCAGGCGTTTGATATCCATAACCTACAAAAATTAACAGACATGAAGTTTCTAACCATCTGCTTTACAAATAACTTAAAAACAGAAAGAAGGGATTATATAGCAGTAACTGAAAATGCGTTCGTAATGGAGATAGAACAAGGGTGAAAACTTCTGTACAATGAAGTAGCTTAAAACCCGTATAAAATGACAGGCAGATAGTAACAGAAATAATCCACATGCATCACCACCAATTCAAAAGTTGAGCTTATAACAATTAATGGTCGATTATATATATATATATATATATATATATATATATATATATATGGGGAAGTATTTAATGGTTACTTTTTTATTTAACCATCAATGGTTACTCTCATTATCAACCATTGGATCAAAAATTAAAGGTTGAGATTTAATGCATTAAATGACTCACCTACTTGCATTAATTGCATTTTCCAACTAACCATTAAATCTCAATCTTTAATTTTTAATCCAATGGTTGATAATGAGAGTAACCATTGATGGTTAAATAAAAAAGTAACCATTAAATACTCCCCCATATATATATATATATATATATATATATATATATATATATATAGGGAGTAGTGATACTCATCCCAATCTAGGTGGCAAAATGTGATTGGTTTAGATATCACATCACTTAACATGTGATGTCACCCTTTAACCATGCTTGACACGTAGAATAGGATGAGAAATTTGCACAAAAAAGTTTGTATCCCTTTCCTTTTCCACATATAGGATATTCAGGTGAAAGCCTCATGGGTGCTTACAACAGGCCAACACAGGAGTCATTCTCTGGTAATTATAGAGATGATCAGCTATTGTTTTTACTTTGGACACGTAGCAAGAGAAAAAGAAGGCTATGCATAAATCTTCTCGACTGCCAAACAGATCATTGGATTGAACTGAGATTCTACACCAACCCAGAAGAGTACTAGTGCAGAAGCTTAGAGTTGAAGACGGACCTCCAAAATCTTCAGTTTTTGTCTTTAATGTTTATGGAGTACTCCATAACTTTCTTTTAAGGAAATTAGTAGATTTTGAAGCTACATCTCATTGGCCAAACCATGGCATTGTCAATTTTCAAAAGACTATCTCTTGAAATGCTGCAGCATAGGGAAAACAACATAATCCAGTTTTCCTATTTTCCCTCTTTCTTGCTAAAAGGCAAGATCTAATTCACGCAACTTTCATGCTGTTGACGTCAATGCCTCCTTATGAGATTCGAGCCTGCGACCACATGCAAGTCAGTTGAGCCTTATCCACTAGGTTAGCATTGATCTCGGTTTTGCCTCGAATTATTTTTCCTTTGTTCCAAAATTCAATTCATCCAGATGATACTAAATCTGGTGACCAAAGCCCATGCTTTTATTTTTTTTCATTTGGTAAATCAGCTAATTTGTTATACAACAAACCTTAATTCAACTGCACAGGAGCACTCCACATAAGCACAAAATGAAAGAAAGGCCGAAAGCGTATAGCAAATAACCTTAAAAAACAACTCCAGTACAAAACACATGCTGCACTAGACCCTAATTCATCTGGTAGATGCTGCGCGCTGCCCGCATTGCCATCATCCTATTGAGACTATAATGCATATCTTAGGAATTGTCCTGAGGTGGTGTAGACACCGCAATGTAGTACCCATACTTCATTCGTACATTCATAAACTTTGTACACAAATCGGACTGATCAAACCTTATTTAAATTGTTGTAGGAGGACCAAAATGCCAAAGGAAGACATCTGGGGGCATAAGTGCAACATGGAGAAGGTCAAAAAGGTCAGAACAAGCAAAATTGGGTGGGCTCGAGATAGCGCCGCGCCACCCGAGCTGCAGTCCAGAAAGTCAGTTTTTGGCCACTTGCTTCAAGCCTTCTTGGCTCATTTTGTCCACCCTTTGGAACACCAACCTTGGCAGTTTTTTGTGGACAGGAGGGGGAGTCTTCCACCTATAAATAGACCCTTCTTTCACCATTTGAAGAGGTTGAAAATCATCAAACACAAGGAAGAGTTTGGAAGGGGGCATTTCTAAGTTTGAGAGACACTTGGAGCTTGATTTGCTGCAAGTTTCTCCCTTTAACCTTGTCCTTCCTCCAAGAAATCCAACACAATCCTTGAAAGCCTTAGTCTACTTCATCTCCTAGTCTTCTTTGATCTCTAAAAAAACCATCATCAACATCAACCGAGGCTGGAAAAAGATAGGAAAACTCTTGAAAGATTCATCCAAAATAAGTCTTCTTGAACCCTTTCAAACACTACATAAAACCCTATATCATTCCACTTTGATTGAAAAGGTTAAAGTATGTAAAGCTATATAGTTAATAGTTGTAACTCTTCTACCGTGTAATTTTTCATCTGGTAACAATGTAATCTCTAAGCATGTTAAGACGATGTTTAATTAGTTCTCTTCTTTATTCCTCCTGATGTAATATTCTTGTGTGTGTATCCCCCTCCCGTCCACAAAAAACTGTCATGGTGTGATAAAGGGTGGCTCATTTGTGTCTACCCTTTGGAACACCAACCTAGCAGTTTTTTGTGGACGGGAGGGGGAGTCTTCCGCCTATGAATAGACCCTTCTTTCACCATTTGAAGATGTTGAAAATCATCAAACACAAGGAAGAGTTTGGAAGTGCATTTCTAGGTTTTGAGAGACACTTGGAGCTTGATTTGCTGCAAGTTTCTTCCTTTAACCTTGTCCTTCCTCCAAGAAATCAAACACATCCTTGAAAGCCTTAGTCTACTTCATCTCCTAGTCTTCTTTGATCTCCAAAAAAATCATCATAACATCAACCAAGGGAAGGTTAAAGTATGTAAAGCTACATAGTTCATAGTTGGAACTCTTCTACCTTATAATTTTTCATCTTGTAACAATGTAATCTCTAAACATGTTAAGATGATGATTAGTTAGTTCTCTTTGTTATTCCTCAAAGATGTAAGATTCTTCTGTGTGTCTTTTACTTCTTTGCAAGTGAACTTGTTGTAACACCCTAATCTCTCAATGTAACCCATTCCTCTTCTTCCCTTTTTTTTTTTTTGTTTTCAAGATCTCCATGGAATTTTCCCAAAGGCTTGCTAGGTTTGGGGACTTGTTTGGGTATCTTGAAATGTCATTTTAAAATTCACTATTGGATCCCCATTTCCCCCTATGTAATACCTATGTAGAATTCAAGTCTCAAAGCCTCTCTTTTGAGGTTGTGCAAGAGATTTGACTTCAATAGTATTGTCCTTCCATTTGTGGTCGATTGGCTTTGCCTTCCCATTTGTGGTTGATGGACTTCCCTTTCCCATCCAATAGTGAGCTTGAAGATGACAATTTGAGTCCCAACTTTGATATCCTTGTGTTAGACGAGAGAATTTGGAGGTGTTTTGAAATCATGTTCAAGCCATTTGAAGCCTTTGTTGTTTGGTTCTTCATGTTAAACCTCTTGGCCTAAAATCAATGGTTGTTCTTGTAATTTTTCATGCTAACTTGGGAATATCTTGTGTGATGGGGGGAAAGGAGTAAAATCAACAAATGTAAAAGCAATGCAATGTTGTGATCTTGATTAAAAGAAATCATGCTAGGATCCTTTCTTTATTAATTAAACATGTTCTCAAATGACATCTTGATTAAGTTCTTAGGGTTAACCTTTGGTTGACCCTATTTCATCAATCAAAGGCTTAGGATGCTAGTTTAGACCTCTCATCACCACTCTAATCCCATAACACATGGGATTCCATTTTGTAACTCAAGAGATATGTGAAACAACCGTGATCTTTGATGTTTCCCCTTGAATGCAATCAGAACCGAGACTAATGACAAGAGACCAAGCCAAGATTCAAGCATGCTAGCAACCCTCAAGACCGAAAGGGCGGATTGGGTGCCTAACATGTTCCCAATTCGTAACATAGTCCACGAACCCATAGGATATAGGTTTTCCTCCATTCCATCGTTAACGGAGGTGGCGACTATGTTGATGTTTGATTGAGAGTCCGTTTGAAGCCCGAGCGTATTCAACACATTTAAGTTAGAAACTCGTCGCTTTTTCATCAACGATGTTGGTTTCGAAACGAGGTTCTCAATGTGGTACAGTTGTGGGTAACTGGATAAGCTTAGCCAAACCTCAATATGACAACTTCTTTTCATTGGGCTAGATCGACTGGGTAGACTGGAACCTTAAACGCCAACACGATAGAACTATTTAAAAGATCTAATCTAAAGACAGCATATACGATGTTTTCCCATATATACATGAGATATTTATGGTCGAGAAATGCAAGCCAATTGTTACTTATCCCCAAATGTAAAGTGCCAACATGACGTCCCAAGATAACCCTTTGGTTGATGCATATCCACAATCAAACATTGCCTACATCAAAAATGCCCTATAGCAGCCAGTGGGCAAGGGATTAAGTTGAAGACGTGTTTTGATGCATATCCCATAGCTTTGCCATCTACTGCCATCTACTGCCATCTTGAAGGGCCAACTATGGCCCCAATTTCAATCACGCAGACTTAAGGGGAGTAAAATTGTATCCTAATTTGGTTTATTATCTTCTCCAATAAAATCAAGGGAACATGCAAAATCTGAGTGAAATTTAAATCAAGTTTCTCACACATTCAGGAACCAAAGGATAGACAAAACACAACTCAAGTCGACAAATCTAATTAGCTAAACAACAGCAACACGAACCTGCAAAATTTACATCGTTTCTTCGGGATTAACATCAAAAGCCAAACCTAAAAGCTTCCTTTCACAATTACCACCAACGTACAGAATCAAAAAGTACTCCATCATATACATTATTGTAACAAGCACACACAAGAATTGATAGAGAGATAGAGAGAGAGAGAGAGAGAGAGAGAGAGAGACCTGAACGGAGTACTTGACAGCGAGGCTAGCAACGGAGTCACCACGAACCAAACGATGCGAAATTGCAAAGCGACCGAGACTAGTATCTCGCCAGAAGCTTCCAGAGCTAGGGTTTCCAATCACATGCTTCAGTTTCCATGGGGCTTTAAAGGCCTTAGTCTGAATCTCCCTATCGGAAGCCACCAAGCACCAAAGGCGGCACACGCAAGCCGCCCTAGCTAGATCGGTTAGCGGAAGCTTCTCCAAGATTGCGCGAAGGGTGTCCCCGCATACCAAGGCGGAGAAGTTGGAATTCATCGGAGATAAGACGGAGTCGTCGGGATATTCTTCGGCCGGGGAGTTGGAGGAAGAGGTGGTGGCGATGGAGAAGGTTTCGTAGTTGAGAGGAGTGGTGAGTATGTCTTGTTCGTCTTCGTCGCCACAACAACCCATTCTTCTTTTTGACTGGGATGAGAGTCGCCGAGAAATGAGGAGGATATTGTTGATGGTGATGGTGATTGCAGGCGTATTTTAGCTTCTGCTGTTTGAGATAGCCAAACAATGGAGGGCGTTCAACACTGGCATTAGCTAACGTGCACCTTGATTGACTATTCTGCCCACTTCTCTCTCTCATTTTAGGAAAAATTGCGGCGGTCCCTTTTTTGCATCGTCAATCGATTAGGTCCGTTATATTTGTTTTGAATTGTTTAAGTTCTTTTAAGTAATAAATTAATTAATTATTTTCAAATTATCCCGTAACAATTTATAATGTACTTTTAGTTTGCAATTTTCTTGATTTACAATTTTTAATTTTGTATTTATTTTCATTGCGATTTCTTACAAGGTACCAATTATTTGGATAAATAAGAGAATCATAGAGATGTGTTTGAAACTAATAATAGTTTGATTTACGGGGTTAACAAAGAAGGGAATCATGGAAATGAAATTGCAGAAATCATACATGATGCAAATGTTTATGAAGACGATGCACAAAAACACACTGCAAGTAGCAACTGATAAATTATTTTTATTATCATTATTGATGTGTTTGAAACTAATAATGGTTTGATTTACGGGATTAACAAAGAAGGGAATCATCAATCATGGAGATGAGATTGCAAAAAATACACACGATGCAACTGTTTATGAAGATAATGCACAAAACTTGCATTGCGATATACAAAACCTTGATAAAGGTAAAGGAAAAGTTGTGCATCGCGATGCACCATATTTATGTGTGAGTGCTTCTTGGAACTCAGATCCGATTTCACTAAACAACTGCAAGTAGCAGTAGATGTTACACAACCTATTGATTTGTTGAAAAAATGTTGTTCAGTGGATGTTGTTGGTACTAAAGACTTATCATCTGGTGCTTTGAATGGATCAGCAGGTACTGAATCTGATGATGTCGAGTTTCCCAAACTTCATCCACCCTGCAATGGTGTCAATGACAATGCATCTGTTGAGCAGAATGGTGCGAATGACAGTGCACAATATGTTGAAGAGAATTATGTCAACGACAGTGCACAACTGGGTTGGGCAAATCTTTATGTTCATCCCTGAATTTAATATTCTTAATTTAACATATGAGGAACTGCATACTTAATTTGTATACAATTCTGGCAGGATTTTTAGTCATTGCAGCTGCATAACACATATATTTTGTTTACAGTCACATAATTTAAGAATTACAAAAAAAAAAACAAGTTGTAACAATTGTGCATCGCAATGCACAAAATCATGCATTTCGATTTTGATGCACACATTGATGCATTGCGATGCACAAAATTAATGCATCGCGATGCACAAAATTTATGCATCTCGATTCTTAAATTTTTAAACCCTACAAATGTTGTTTCATTTTTCAATGACCACGATGCAACATTTTTTGTCAATGACACCATGTTTTTTTTAAATAATGCATCGCGATGCATCAAAAATAGAATTTTTATACAAATGCATACAGATTTCATTCTATTCAAGAAGTTATAAACAAAAAATATATTTATAAAATGTATTATGTACCTGAAACTTCTTCAACTTCGTGTTTTCCTTATTCTGGTGCTATATTTTAGTTTCGTAGACATTTTTGCTTGCTTTTTGAAATCGCTCGATGTTGCTTGATGTTGCTTGCTTTTTGAAATCGCACGATGTTACTTGTTGTTGCTTGCTTTTTATGTTTTAAGTTTTTTGGAAGTTTAGAGGGTTGTGTGCGAGTGTTCTTATGTTAAGCATTAAATATCGTTCTTTTTTTGGAGTGTGAAGCTGAATCATCGTGTACGTGTTAGAAAGAAAAGCATACATGATGCATCGGATTTTTCGTTTTGTGATGCATAGCATGCCATGTTCCATGTTTTGAAGGGCATATACATCATTTTTGCAACAAAAGTGTCTTTTTCCGGTTTGAAACAATTATGGTGGATTAAAGCGGTTGAAAATTGTGTAAAAGGTACCTGTCCGAATTTCCCCCTTTCTTTTTTTTTTCAAAGGTGTCTACCCAACACTAATTGTACGAGCTGGGATGAACCATAAGGGTTGTAAAGATCTCCAAACAAAATTTTAACGCAGTTGTGTTCCCATAATTTTTGAAACTGAGACCTATAGTTAAGCTAAGACAACCTCTTAACTAGCTGATCTACCCAGATGCATTCTCATAAGTCTCAAACCCTTTCCCACACTTTTTTATCTCTGACCAAGTGGCTTTTCGACGATTATCAAACACTTATTCTCGCCCGTTTTGTTTATATCCTCTAACCTTTTATTTTTGGATTTCATAAAATTTATTCACTTATAGTATTCTTAAAAATGTAAAAAATAAAAGATTGTAAATGAAAAAGCAAAATTAGACAAAGTATTTAAGATTATTTTTAAATATGTGTATTTTGTCTATGAAAAAATATAAAAGAAACGGAGAGAGAAAGCATTTTACGGTAAACCTTGTAGACATAAAAAATTCGGTGAAAATTATTTACCATTTGACTAATTAAAATATTACTTTGACTAGTTGAATGATGATAATTTTGGCCTTGTAACTATATAATTTATATACACATATGGATTGACCCAAAAATAAATAAATGGGCTCATCCGTTTATAAGTGCGTGATTGTTCTAATTATAATGGGCACTTACAAGTCCTATTTGACCCATGTTAAAAAAATACTAGAAGCCCATTTCTAGGTACTTGACATAAAGAAATAAGAAATTTAAATTATTTCTTAATTATTGAGAAATACAAATCTTTTTAGTTAAGAAATCAAGGGGAGACAAATATCCACAAAGTCATGGAAATTGCAACCCTTAATTGATGGCAATCAAATCATCAACCAAGAAAATTTTAAACTAGCCCTCACCCCTAGCCTATAAATAGAGGTCATTGGAGAGAGCAAAAGAGGAGGAGAATCCTTGCAAAAATCAGCTGAAGCTCTGTCGAGATTCTACTACAAGTCTTCCTCCGACCAAGCACTCTGATTGAAGAACAACAAGCGCATAAGAAGCCGTGTCATTCTTCGTCTTCCACTTGGTCTTCTTAAAGCTTCGTTCGAGATCAAGCCTTCTCGACCCTCAACTGAAATGACACAAGCCCTTCGAATCTTGCTCTATCGTTCAAGACTTCACCGTCAAAGACTCAATCATCCAGATTCGAGATCAAGCCCACTCGACCCTCAAGTCCAACCGGGCACAGAAGCCCTGCAAGAACCAGCTGAAGCTCTATCGAGATTCTACTTCAAGTCTTCCTCCAACCAAGCACTTCAATTGAAGAACAACAAGCGCATAAAAAGCCGCGTCATTCTTCGTCTTCCATTTGGTCTTCTTGAAGCTTCGTTCGAGATCAAGCCTTTCCGGCCCTCAACTGAAGTGATACAAAGCCCTTCAAGTCTTGCTCGAGATTAAGCCCGCCAAGCCTCGTTCAAGACTTCACCGTCAATCATCCGGATTTGAGATCAAGCCCACTCGGCCTTCATGTCTAACGCGTTACGGAGATCAAATCAGAGGTTTCATACCTTGTAATCGGTATAAAATTATAGAGTTGTAACCCATTATTTTAATACTAATAAAATTTAAATTTTTTTGTGCATTTATTTCTTGTCTTTGTTTTCAGCTCGAAATTTGTGTTTACAAACCTTTTTTCAAAACAAAATGTTTGCATTGTAAACATGAACCCCTCCATTTTATCATGTGTAATATATAAATCTTGGTCTTTCTTTGATAGCTTCAATATTTAGATGAGGTAATATTAATATATATATATATATATATATATATAATATAAGATGTAGAATAAAAGAAAAACTTACTATTAAGATGTCTTTCAGTCAGTCAGAATACTTCAGAAAACTTTTATTGATGATAATATATTACAAGAGAAGGAGGGGGTGTTCAACACATGAACCAACTATTGATTTCTAGCTCAGAGAGATAGAGAGAAGAGAATTGATGATTTCAATGGACAACACATGTCTTTCCTTTTATAATCTAAAATAAAGGATGTGAAAATAAATTTTTTGAATTCGTAGGCCAGATGTCCATATTGATTGGAGTCGAGCAGAGCCTGATATAATTGAGATAGTGGGGTGGTTATTGAATGGCCGACATCTTTATTAAGTGCAGACACCTTTATGTCCCGTCTAGAGATTGGAATGGCTTGTGACCTAGAAAATTACTCTTCCATCTCATTTTTATTCTTCTGTTGTATTACCCTATCTTGAGTAACTTCAACGATAGCATCCTTATAATCCCATGTAGTAGGAGTTATTTCAACTCCTTCTGGCTCTTGAGATTCCCCTACAAGAATTGCAAAGCAAGAACTTCGAATATTTGATGAAGGATTGGTCTCTGGCTATGACGGCTGAGATGCTTTAAATTGGTCCTTCATGGTTTCAAATACCTTAAGTTGACACTCTAATTGGGTCAAGCTTGGATTTTCTTTTCTAATAATATACATTATGTATGTGAATACATCCTGGATATCTGGTATGAGCAAATGCCTTCGGATTTGCTTGTTCAAAGGCTTTGACATATTCTGAAACTACTATCTTCATTTTTTTCAACTGTTGCTTCGGTATCGAATTTCTCCCACCATTTATAATCGAGGGTCCTCTGGAGGATTGAAATTTTCAATGAATCAAATGAGTATATAATATCCCATTTCCATATCCATGTTAATTGAAACTCTACAAAAAATCATAGAGTATTTCTGCCTATTTGAGGTTTTTCTGCTGTCTTTCCCTTCAGCTTTGGATGATAGTGATACCACCCTATAAACTGCTCCGATACTGGTTTTGGAAGTACATCCAATTCTGGGCCAAACCTATCCCACCAGCGGATAAACCAGGTAGGAAATCCATAGTGCACATGGATTTTTAGATTAATAACAAAAAGCCATGTGTGCTTCCTGATTGGATTCTGGTAATAAAATGCATAAAATCATGCATTTATATAATCTCAATAATTGTATTCGATGGCCTTATTGGACTGTAGGGCATTTGCCTTTGATGGATCTAAAAGACTCCATTGATGAGGATGAAGTATTTTAATTATAAAACACTTGGAATGAGTTCTCCATTGATGAGGATGAAGGGATTTTTGGATATTGAGATTTATACTTACTCCCTTTGGGAGTTATCCATCCTTTGGATGGATGCATCCTGCAAAAATTCCCTTGTTAGAAAATTATGTAGAGAATTATTGCTTCCTTTAATATATTCGATTTCAAAATCGAATACTGATAATTCTGATTGCCATCTGGAAAAAATATGTTTTGAAACAATATTTTTTACATCTTTTTTAAGGATGTCTTTAGCAGCAATACAATCAATTCTAAGTAAGAATTATTGATTTAATAAGTCATCCTAAAATTTGAAAATACATTTTACTATAGAAAACATTTCTTTCTTTATTGTAACATAATTAATCTGAGCATTCTTCGAAGAAAATCTTAATAACTCTTCTTTGCGAGTACTGAGATTCTTTTGCTTAAGAATATGATGATGCACAAAAAATCTGGCTTACCGGGGGTGCCGAATGGATCGTCGTTGCGTTGTAAATTTTGGATATCTGGCGTCGATTGATCTGCAAAAAAAGCCACCGTGAGAGGGGCGGGGAGGGTTCCCCGCCAAAACCCTCCGGCGTGGTCGTCAATACCCAATGTTCTAAAAATCGTTAGGCGGATGCTAGGCGGCAGAGGAGGGCCTAGCGCCTAGGGGACTAATCGGGGCCTAGGCGGGGCCTAGAAATCAAGGCGTAATTACACATTTACACTATAAATTTATACAATACATGCTACAATAATAATAAATAACTAAATATGAGCAAAGAAACTTAGAGTAATAATCACTAAAAGTAATGTCAATAGAGAGATTTAACACAATAATTTTAATTTTTCATTGAATCAAAGATAAATTTTTAAATTTTTTCTTAATCCTTGTGCTAATTAGACAATAATTAAAAAATAAAGAAAGTATTATTATTATTATTGTTGTTGTTAAAAAGAAGAACAAAAAAAAAAAAAGTGGATAAAACAGAAAAATAAAAAAAATCACATGTGGCGGCCCACTTTCCCATTCTTCTTTCCAATCCAATATTTCAATTTCAAAAACAAAGCCCAAAAAGTCAATGAAAATAATTATAAACCTCACACCTCACGGCTCACATCACTCTCCCTGACAAACTTAACCTACACCCCAATCCCCCATCCTCCCTCATTCTCCTCCTCTATCTCTCCACCGAGTTCTCTCCCTCTCTCACACACTCTCACAAAAAAAAAAAAAATTACAGTAACTACTCTCTTTCTCTCCATCTTCCGCCTCCCAACAAACTCCTTTCTTCTACGAAACACTCACTCACCCAAAAACAAAACCATAACACTCTCACTTTCTTGTCAACTCTCTTTCTCTCTCACGGGACGGCGACGTGTAGCAGCCGGCAGGTGGCGTGCGGCGGCGGCGTGCTATTTTGATCTGTTCTACCTGCTTGATTTGGAGATTGAAGAGACTCACGAGAGAGGACAGATTTTTTGAGCCCTAGCCCCTTCTAATTCAAACCCAATTTTTTTTTTTTTTTTACCAAAACATCTAGGCGTGGGCGGCGACTAGTCGGCGCCTAGGTCGCTTAGGCGGCGATTTTTGAAAAAAACGCCTAATTGTCCAATTTTGTTCATGTCGCGGCGGTAGGAGGGCGCCTAGTGCCTAGGCGGCGCCTAGGCAGGCGCCTAGCCCGTTTTTTAGAACACTGTCAATACCTCAGCCGTAAGAGAAGGAGAAAGTGTATATTCTCTGTAAAAGTGGCTTACCTAGGGTTAACCTGAAGGGTAGTATATATAGTAGAATGGGCCCTTACTCATTGGGAGCCCACTTGCTTGAGTGAGGCTAGCCCAAGTGGTACTCATTCCCTATGTACTTAACCTGGAGGTCGTAGGTTCGAAACTTGGCAAGTCCAATTTCAGGGTGTGAAGGAGTGCAAAAACCCGCTGCCAGTATGACACCACATGAACCACACTGCCAGGAGCGGGGAGACCCCTGTAAGCGTAAGACTTCCGACTCCCGTTAAGAGCATGTCTCCGGGCAAGCCCCCCGGAACAATTATGTCTCATCAGAAAAAGGCGCCCTTTTTTGTTGAGGGGATAACCTTCCTTCCGAGGGACTTGCCCGGAGACAGGACTTGCTGCTCGCGGGAGCCGAAAGTCGGGTGCATCCGTTTATACTCATGATCTCCCCACCCATGGCAGTGGGTTTTTGCCTTCCTCACGCCCCTGAAATTGGCGTTGCCAAGTTTCGAACTTG
Source organism: Platycodon grandiflorus (assembly GCA_016624345.1). NCBI lineage: Eukaryota > Viridiplantae > Streptophyta > Magnoliopsida > Asterales > Campanulaceae > Platycodon > Platycodon grandiflorus. Next base: position 14,881,610 of record CM028365.1, on the reverse strand, counting down.
TGACCTCCAGGATAAGTACACAAATTGTAGAGCATGAGTACTACTTGGGCTAGCCTCACTCAAGCAAGTGGGCTCCCAATGAGTAAGGGCCCATTCTACTATATATACTACCCTTCAGGTTAACCCTAGGTAAGCCACTTTTACAGGCCCATTCTACTATATATACTACCCTTCAGGTTAACCCTAGGTAAGCCACTTTTACAGAGAATATACACTTTCTCCTTCTCTGACGGCTGAGGTACTGACAACCACGCCGGAGGGTTTTGGCTGGGAACCCTCCCCGCCCCTCTCACGGTGGCTTTTTTGCAGATCAATCGACGCCTGATATCCAAAATTTACAACGTAACGACGATCCATTCGGCACCCCCGGTAAGCCAAATTTTTTGTGCATCATCAGTTGGTTCCGTTGCCGAGAAATGAAAAATAAGGCAGCAAAAACAAAGCTAAGAAAATTGAGCAATCAAATTAACAATTCTACTTTATTCAACCAAAGTGGTAAACAAATGTATTCGGACTCCTCAGGCCGAAGTACGTCCTTATTGCTTCCTGGAAGATGCCAAGATAAGACACCATACATGAATTTTAAATGCATTGGTGCTTTCCAATTTATGTCTCCAAAGGCTAATGGTTTTTTGTGCTGGAGGTTCTGATCAAATGAGAGCAGATTGGTGCTCCAGTTGCTATAAGAAATGTCTCAATACCGATCTCACTTCAATTTTGTCTCATATCATTAGCAAAACTCGTTTCCAGTTTTGGGGAATTTCGCAATCACTTGATTACAACATTGGCTTACTCAATGACATTAACAAAGAAAGTGACAAAACAGTGAGAAAGTTTGGTGGGCGGCGCAGCCACACTATATGGGTCAAAGCAAAAGGGCAAGAAACATAAATTTGATGCCCCAGAACTCAGACGGCACCGGCGGCCATAGCAGAATCTCGGGGCAAAGTGGCGAAGAAGAAAAGCTCGAAGAGTACGGGACAACACCACCGGCGGCTTCATCCTGCCAAAACGGCGTCGGCTCTATAAAAACGCCACCAACTGCCGTCAAATGTACCCCCAAGGCTGCCGTAATTGTCACCCCCGGCAAAGCGCCAGCTTGGCAAGAAGATGATGGTGGTTACAATGGAGTGCGACACTCGCCTACCCACTACGCGGCAATTGTTTTTGCTCTTCACCATTTTCCTCAGAGGAGTTGATGTGATGGCGACAACATGAGAGAAAATCACGTAATTGATATGGAGAGAGGATGCAAGTCACATGCCCACGTTTTCCTCATTTATGCAATCAGTTACAATGGGTGATTATTGGGTGATGACAAACTTGCCTCTCTTTTATTGGGCAACTACAAATTAGCCCATTCACTATTGGTGGTTACAAACCAGACCCTTAACTGTCAGGAAGTTATAAATTGGTCCCTCAATTGCTGATCAGTTGCAAATTGACCCCTCTACTATCCGGCAAGCTCCGTTAAGTTCCTTTGAATTTGTAAACAAGCCTTGTTAAACTTTAAGGTCGATTCAAATGGAATTTAACGGTCAAATTAAATGCCCTTTAAGTCAAGGTCAAATTCAAATACACCTCTCAGTCGAGGTCAAACGCACCTCTTAGTCGAGGTCAAAATCAAATGCACCTCCTAGTCGAGGTCAAATTAAAGGCACCTCTCAGTCGAGATCAAAATAAAAACGAACCTCGCAGATCGAGGTCAGAATTCGTAAATGAGCCTTGGTAAACTTAAAGGTCGAATTCAAATGCATCTCTCAGTCGAGGTCAAAATCAAACGAATCTCGCAGGACGAGGTCAGAATTCGTAAATGAGCCTTGTTAAACTTCAAGGTCAAATGCACCTCTTAATCGAGGTCAAAATGAAAACGAACCTCGCAGGACGAGGTCAGAATCAAATGAACCTCGCAGTCCAAGGTTAAAATTTAGGGCTCGATTAGCTCGAGAACTAAATGAACCTTGCCATCGAAAGCAATACCTCGGCAAGTCCAAGATGAACACGAGCAAGTAGTACTCCTTACCCTCGAGATGAACCTCAAGGAATAAGGAGTGGGGGGCTACTGATGTGCATATTTTGGACCCCTTAAAATGGTACGGGCCTCACTCAAGCAAGTGGGCTCCCAATGAGTAAGGGCCCATTCTACTATATATACTACCCTTGAGGTTAACCCTAGGTAAGCCACTTTTACAGAGAATATACACTTTCTCCTTCTCTTACGGTTGAGGTACTGACAACCACGCCGGAGGGTTTTGGCGGGGAACCCTCCCCGCCCCTCTCACGGTGGCTTTTTTGCAGATCAATCGACACCAGATATCCAAAATTTACAACGTAACGATGATCCATTCGGCACCCCCGGTAAGCCAAATTTTTTGTGCATCATCAGTTAGCCCAAGTGGTACTCATTCCCCACAACTTATGTACTTAACCTGGAGGTCATAGGTTCGACACTTGGCAAGTCCAGTTTCAGGGAGTGAGGGAGTGTAAAAACCCACTTCCAGTGTGTCACCACTCGAACCACACTGCAAGGAGCGGGGAGACCTCTGTAAGCGTGATTGATCGCCGGTCCAGAACCTCTAGCGGGTTCCCGGAACAATTATGTCTCATCAGAATACCTCCATATCCAATATTAAAGGCGTCTGTTTCTACTATTTTATACCATGTTGGTTGAGCCAAACAAAGACATGGTAATTGTTTTACGTATAATTTGATTTTCTGAATCGCTTTAATATGTTCCTTAGTCCAAGGACTAGGATTCCTATTTAATCTTGTATATAAAATAGCACTATCTTGTGCAATATTTTTATAATAATCAGCAATATAATTCAGGCTACCAAGAAATCTTTGTAGCTGATTTTTATCCTTGATTTCATCTGGAAACTTAGAAGCAAATTCAATACTTTTGTCAATAGGTATTATTTTTCCTTGAGATATACTAAATCCCAAAAATCTTATTCCAGTTTGAAATAATTTTATTTTTGGAGAAGACAGAACTAATCCATTTTTCTTAATGATATCTTTTAATATTTTCAAATGTTTGAAATGCTGGCCAATACTTATTTGAAAATATTAGTATATTATCAATATAGACAATACACAATTCTGAATAAGGTGTAAATATATCATTCATTATATTTTAAAATTTTGAAGGTGCATTCTTTAAACCAAAAGGCATAACATTCCATTCGTAATGACCAAATGAAACTATGAATGTTGTTTTATATTTATCCTTCTCATTTATTTGTATCTGCCAATATCTTGACCTAAGATCAAATTTTAAAAATATAACTGTCATAAGTAGTCTATCTAATAATTTTTTATTATTAGGGATTAGATATCTAATCCATCTTAATGCTTCATTAAGAGGTTTATAATTAACAACTAATCTTGGTACACCTCTTTCTTGTTCAACATTTTTATTAACATAAAAAGCAGTACAACTCCAAGGAGAATAGCTTTTTCTTATAATTTTCTTTTGTAAAAGAGTTTCAATTTCTTTTTTACAAAGCTCTAAATATTCAGACTTCATTTGACTAGGTCTAGCCTTAGTCAGTATTTGATATTTTTCATCGAAACCTTCTTTATAAGGAAGGGAGATTATATGTGTTTTTTTTTTTTCCCACCAACGAGCTCTAGCTCAACTGGTACTGTTCACACCTCTTAACAAAAAGGTCGAGTGTTCAAGTCTCACCAGGGATGACACCCTGGTACTTAAAAAGGTCGGGTGTTCAAGGCTCATTAGAGGCACCATTGTTGTCTCATCAAAGGCCAATTTAGTACTATTCACTTCTCTACCAAAGGCCCATTTAGTACTGCTCACTTCTCTTAACAGAGAAGTTGAGTGTTCAAGCTCTACACCAAAGACACCCTGGTACATCACTACTCTTAGTCGGAGAGGTTGAGTGTTCAAGCCCTACACCAGATACACCCTGATACGTCACTACTCTCAACGGAGAGGTTGGGTGTTCAAACAATTTGTGTTAGCCACACCAAAAGGCATCATGTAGTCTTAATTGTAGTCTTTTAAGACATTAAATAATAATAATAAGGGTTGGGGTAAGGTCTATGTCCCCTCCAACCTTTTTTTAAAAAATGTCTTTTTCTTTCCCAAAAAAACACTAGGAATATCACTACAGACCTCTTCTTTATAAAGATCTTGTGTTTCTTTTTTCTTATTTTGAATTCATAAGAGTTTAATTTTTTTTTTATATTCAAAATATTTACTTGTTCTTTTAAAAAGTTTAATTGTTTTTGTTTTGAAGAGAGTAAATCTCTTAATTCATTAATAACCCTGGTTTCAGGATTTTCAATAAATTCAAAAACACTTTCTTGATCTTTAATAATGGTAAATATACCTGTCTGATCAATTTTATGCAAAGGCATAACAGTATTAAGAAAATGTGTTCCTAAGATCACCTGTTGTTGAATATTCTTAACAAGTAAGAAGGGGGAAGGAATACAAATTCCTTCATTACAAATATAGGAATCAGTAATTTTATATTGGGTTAATTACACCATTAGTCCCTTGATTATGGACTTTTCCACCACTAGTCTCTTAACAAATTTTTTTCAAATTTCAATCCTTTGAGTACCAAAATTAGACACACTTAGTCCTTTTGTTGGATGCCATTAGTATTTTTCCATTAAGTTTATCATGTGCTCAACACGTGACTTTGATTAAGGGCATTTATGAAATTTTATGTGTAAGATTTTTTGTAATAATTAAACAAGTTATTCTTTTTCTGTCTCTCTCCTCTCCCCCCACACCTTCATCCCCTTCCTACATCTGTTACAGACATCCCCCCTTCCCCACCACCCCCTCAACATCTTCATCCCCTTCTACCATCTCAGTCACCATTAACCACCACCACCTGCACAATCTCCAACGAATCTTTCTACGTCGGCATCACCAACCTCCAACCCAAATTCACATCGTTTTACCTAGTCATCTCCCACCCCAACTGCAAAATCGTCATCTGGGTCGTTAATCGTCACACCCTAATCTCCAAATCTTCCAAAATCGACCTCTCCCCCACCGGCATCACTATCTTCAATGATTCCATTCCAACAAACCCATCTAGTCAACGTCCCCGCTAAATCCCACGTCGCCTCCTTATAGCTCCTCGAGTCTGGCAACTTGGTCCTTCTCGATCAATCCAACGCTACGCTATGGCAAAGCTTTGATCACCCGACGGACACAATCGTGATTGGTCAATAGCGGTGAAGCTCGCTATGGCAGAGCTTCCAGTTCATCATGATTGGTCAACAGATCTGGGTTTTTATTTTTATTTATTCAGTCCTATAAGTCATAGCCCTCGATTTATTGATCGAAGACCTAAAACCCAACATTATTCATGGATTCTTGGTATACTAGATTTTAAATCGAAGTGAGGGGTTTTTTATTCATGGACGATTGTGTTGGCTTTCATTAATCTGGGTTGTGTTTATTTTGACATTTGGAGTTCTGTATTATTTTTAGTGGTTTGAAATTAATCGAAAATGGGTTTAGATGTGGATTGAGCCAATGTGTGTTCTTGGTTAGTGAGGATAGTAGAGACGGCGAAAAAAGAGGGTGGAGTTGGAATGGGAGTGGCGTTAATGGAGTTTGTTTAAAGGACTAATCGTGAATTCATTAATAGTCAAGGGACTAATGGTGTAATTAACCCTTTTATATTTTATTCTCATTTTGTTACAATTAGCAGAGGGACTAAACCTTCTTGTATACAATTTAGGTATCAATAAGAGCAACAACTCTGTTAATAACATATTCACCTCTTACTACGATAGATATATAGACATACCATTTTTGGTGAGTAACTTGGTTAAGTAAATTAAGAAAATCCTCAAGAGGGTTTTTCTTCTGCTTTGTCCATCTAACTAATCTCTTCAAATTTTCTCTTATCCTTCTGATACAAATTAATGGTTAGGTAATCAATTTGTTTACCTTAAAATTCTACTAATTGCTGCTTTACCTCGCTTATTTCTTTTTTGAGGTTATTAATCTCTTTTTTAAGATCATTAACACTAATAGGTTGTTGTTGATCTTTCTTTTTTATTCTTTTAAAAACTTCTTGTAGAGAATTAAAGTTTTTTATTCCTTTCATTTTAGAAAAGGAATTATGAAATGATTCATTAGACTTATCGTCCTTATTAACTAAGGATTTTATTAGTTTTTCTTTTAATTCTGGATCTGTAATATTGTCCAGTAGTTCTAAGATTTCTGATTGATCACTGGTTAAAACGTTTAAGCATAGACCATTCATTTTGACTATTTCTTTCCAGTAATCTGTTTCTTTGGAACATTATCTTTTACAACTATGATCATCTTCATCAGAGGAGGATGAACTAGAATTAATATTATTTAATTCTCCAATATCCTCAGATTCTTCAGAACTCGAATCTGTATTATTACTATCACTACTTGAACTAAACAGTAGTTTTTGTTATTTAATCTTAAGACCTTCATCAAGATCTAATTCTTCTAACCTTTTCTTAGTGGTGCACTTATAGCAAAGTGTCCATACTTTCCACATTAAATCAGTTTTTTGATTCCTGTTTTCTTTTTGGTCTAGAGGAATAATTCCTTTTCTTATAATAATCTTTTTGAGATTTATAAGACTTTTTGTAATAATCTTTATTCCTATATCGTTTCTTTCTAGGATATTTTTTGGGTTTCTTTTTATTATGCTTAGGATAACTTGCCTTTGTATCATAAGCAAATTGATGACAAAATTCACCAATTTCGTTCTTACCAGTTAAATTTTGCTTTTTTAATTGGTATTGTAATTTCATATCATTACAGATACTTAATCCTACTTGGGTACAAGTACCAATTATATTACCATAGGTAATATAATTATAAGGGATGATATTACCATCATTTTGGTCTTTTAATTTCTGCCTTACCTTTTCTGCAAAAAGAGGAGGTAAATCATCAATAAATTTAGCTTTCCAATGCTCAGCATTGGCATCTTCCCTTTGCATAACTTTAGCAGTAAAGACATCTTTATACCATCTAAAATGAGTCACAGATGGACATCTCAAATTTTGTTATAATTCTCTATTCCTTTCATTTCTTTGGGGAAGTAATCCTACAAAATGGTGGATTATTGTCTATATAAGTGTATAGACAGCATCTCCTACAACTTATGTCCCCTTCATCTTTACAGTAGTAAAGATTTCTAGCTTTTGGTCCATAGTGAGAATATTATCCCACCATCCTTTAAGAGTCCTAACAAAAGCTGCTGCAATAAATTTTGCAGTATCGATTCTTAGTTCCCTGCGGCTTTACAAATAGTTGCCAAAATTAGCATTTTATGAATCAATTCATAAACTTGGTATTCTGAAAAACCATCTAAATTTCATTCATAGATAGTTCTATCATTATAGGAATTTTGTTGTTAGAAAACATCTTCTTCAAAAAGAAGATCTTGATGAGTAGGTCTTTTATAATAAAATTTCAGACCTAGACCAAGAGAGTCATAACTTAATTTATCAAATTACGCTTCAAAAACACTAGAATCAAAGGATTCATGTTATTCCTATTTGTTTAATTTTGGTTGAAGTCATCATAATGATTCTAGTGAATAGTGGCTAAAAGGTTGCGTACCCGTTAGCGTGGCAATTATCATAAAATCAAGCTTTGTAATAGAATTAGATTAGACTTAGTATTAGTTTAGGCGATACCAGCAGACCAGCAGCCTTCGACGAGCAAACCTTGAGGTCTTGAAGCTCTAGCGTGTCAAGAAGGCTGATGACGTGAAATTGGAAGTCCAGCTCAGATCTGAAGATATTTGTCAACTAGATATTATTTCTAATTTATCTAGTTGATCAAATTCAAAGTTGACTTCCCAATCACACTTTTCAAAGGATCACATGGGTGAATTAAATGAGATTTTCCTATTTGTGTATCCGACATAAAAGTACTTCAGCACTGCAAGTCTAAACATTTGACATTTCCAGCAAAAAAGACTTTTTCCATTCTGCAAGTCTGTGCAGCTGCTTGCAATGCCTGCAAATCTGTCTGCCTGAAAATCTAGATCTAAACTTCCAATGAAGACGAAGACCAACAGCTATATGCATTTAATGCATTCAAATGTTGGATCTCCACTTAGTGATCTGAATCCAACGGTCAAATAGATCTCCCCAAGTATATATTCAACACTTGAAGACTGGTAGAAAAACATCTCTTGCGAACATTAAAAGCTTGAACATTCTGCCATTACTCTACCAACCTTCAAGCACATTCAAGAGATCGAGGACTAAACTAACACTTCAACAAACTAGAAGAATAAGCTACAATCATATACTCCTAGTCTTTATTGTTCTTCTGAGTTTGTCTTTTCTGTTCTATTTAAAGCACACACGAGAGTGAATATATCTTATTGACTATTCCTCTCAACCATAAACACTCAGTCAAAAATATTTTTTGTACACGATCCATTAATGATCTTTGTCATCATCTTAATGGATAAAATAGTACACATTTCAAATCCAAAGTTGACCACTTTGGTAGTGGATGTAGCACTCTTTATAGTGTGAACGACTTCAAATACTTGTGTTCATATATTACTTTAATTGCTTATTCATTTATTACTCTAGATCTGTCCAAGCATTGCAGTTCATAAGAAGACTGCTGATATTGTTCTTAGAACATCAGCAGACCTTCACTGTAGTTTCTTTCCTTTGTTATTTCGCTGCCCTAACTTAGTCAATAAGTTGGTTGAACTTTGTTCAAGGAAAAGAACTTGTATAAATTTTAATTTGTCACTAAACTATTCAACCCCCCTTCTAGCCTAAACGTGAGCCCTTTGGGACTAACAATTCCCCATCCTGAGAATCTATATCTCTATTATTATTATTCAGGACATTGATACTAAATTTTTTTAGTTGTTTTATTAAATTGTCCATGAATTCTAGTTCAATATTTAAATGGAAATCCTTTACATGAATAAGAGGTTTTATATTAACAAACTACACTGGTTTAGTACCAGATGTACTTGGTTCTATTTCTTTTTTAATCGGATTAAAACTAAGATTGTCTTCAATTCTATTTTATTGGTTTCCAATCGTTTCAAGATGTAAATTAGTCCAATTATTATGTTTAACAATAATTTGTACTTCTTCTTTTATTAAATGAGAAGAAGCAACCTTTCAGCTTCCAACCTCTGATCCTTGTTTACTAATTGAAGATTTTCAGAAGGATGGTGTATTTCTGTTTTTACCTCTCCTTTCTTATTAGTCCAATTTTTAGCATAAGAACTTAGAATTTGGATAGTTTGTTGTTTAGGATACCACTCATGGAACCATTGAACAAAGTAGATAATATCTTGTTTTGATTCAAGATTATTATAATAAACTTTCTTAATAATCTGTTGTTCTTCTTTGTTAAAAACATTGAAGAACCATTCCCTAAATTCCTTATAAATAGGAGTTTGAAATTCTTTATTAATACTCAGAGGGGAGAGTTGGGTGTAAAATCCATTTAAACCCACATATTAGTGGATGTTTCTTCCACTGGTTTATTGTTATTATAAATTCTCTGAGGAATTTGAAAATCTGATATTCTAATACCTTGTATCTCTTCTATGTTAGTAGAAGATGTACTTGGCTGGTATTAGTAGGTATACTAGTAGGTTTATATCTTAAAGATTTAGACCTATTAGACATAGAAAGTCTACTTCTATTATCAGATGCAAAGATAACTTCAACGTCACCATCATCATTTTGAATAATTTGGTCAATAATGTTATCAATTATTGGTTTTGGAGGAACTATTTCCTCTAGATTCCACTGAGTTGGAAAGTTGATTTCATTTGAAGTTATTTGTTTTGGAGTGACTATATTAGTGGTTATACTGTTACTTTCTATAACAGTAGTTTTTTCCTGAATTACTCCTAAGAATATCATTAGGACATATAGTATTCATTACTTTATAATGTATCATGTAAATAGCATTAATAGTTTCTGTTCCAGGCATAAAATTATAAACCGAGGTTTGTATATTAACCAGAACAGCTTCAAATAAGTTTCTGTCTGTTAAAGACAAACTTAAATTTGGAAAACATTAAAATAAACTAGTCCTTGGCATTGACTAGTCTGAGCTATTCCCATAAGTGAAGGAAGAAAATCCAAACACATACCCATCTCTAATACATGCTAAAATAGAAGCATTTAACCCAGATAGAGTTAAAGGTTTAAAAGCAATTTGAATGCAGCCAATATGTAAATAGTTGTATTTATCAAGATAAGTAGAAATATCCTAAGGATTTAAAAGTTGTAACTTTAAACTGTTATCTTTCGAGCTAACAGATTGTCCTAAAGTCTTAATACTTTTTCGACATAAAAAGTCAAAAGTTCACATTGAATAAATCTTTTTTGTTTCAGTGGAAAGAATAGTCCATTGGTTTTGAGATAGCTCACTTGTCTTGACATTTTTAATCTTAATAGTTTTAGTATCATGTTATTTAAACATTTTTCATTAATAATATACCTCATAAAAAATAGCATAAGCAATAGAATAATAGTAGGCTAAAACTTCTTCAAATAACTGTTGTTTAACAAAAGATTTTTGTATTATATCACGATCTTACATATTCCAGTCAACGATCTTTTACAGGTTACAGTCTTATATATATATATATATATATATATATATATATTTATATATATATGGGCTTCAAATATACGTATATACTAGGAATAGTAGGATTGAGAATGATGGGTTAATTTCGTAATTGTCTCATTACTTATTACATAATGGAGTAACTGGTAGGGGTGTAAAAAGGTTTGGTTCAATTTGGTTTGGCACAAAACTCAAGTTGCAAACTGAACTAAACAATAGATGATCGTCTTACGAAGTTTGATACTTGGCCAATTCATCTGAAGTTTGGAATCAAACCGAACCACAATAGTTGTTCTGTCTCGGTTTGATTTTCTATTTAATTTTGTGGCATCTCAAATGTAGAAACTTTTCATTCAAGGAGAGACAAAAGATTAATATTATGCAATGTTCTAAAAATTGCTAGGCGGGCGCTAGGCGCCAGAGCAGGGCCTAGCGCCTAGGGGCCTAGTCGAGATCTAGTCGGAGTCTAGGCGGGGCCTAAAAATCGAAATATAATTACACATTAGGTCCATACCAAACCTGGTGCAACAATAGTAAATAGCTAAATACGACCAAATAAACTAAAAATAATGATTACATTACAAGATTAAAAGTTAAAATTAAAAATTAAAATTAAATTCTCTATCATTTCAAAGTGGAGGGAAGAAGGGAATACTTTAATAACTTGAGGGGGGAGGGAAAATACTTAGAGAAATATTTTAATAACTTGAGGGGGGAGGTTGTCAGTTTGAAAAGTGAATTAAAACCCTAAAACTAAAAGCAGACTGCATGTCTCTCTCTCACAATTCACAAAGTTTTCACAGACGCTTCTCTCTCTCTATCACTATGAGATAGATGACTGAATTTCAACGCCGACAACAATCTCTCGCTCTCGCTCTCTCTTTCTCTCTCGCTCTCTCTTAATTTCTCTCACTCTCACTCTCTCTTTCCCCTCTTCATCGGCATATCGCCTCCTTTCCCACCGTAATCAATCCAGCCATTTCCAAGCTGTAGATCTCAGTCACATTGACTCCCCCTCCTCCGACGCTGAACTTATCTATAAGCTCTAGCTATCTAGAAGATTGAGGATGTCATTCATCGCATCGTCGTGCGTCGCTCTGCCCCTGATTGACTCCCCTTCCTCCGATGTTCCTCATACTGGGTCCCTCCTCGACAAAACGCGTACAACATCGCTCAAATCGGCTAGGCGTTAGGCGGCGCCTAGGCTGAATAAGCGGCAATTTTTTGTCTGATTTGGCCCTAGTCACGGCGTTTGGGGGGCGCCTAGAGCCTAGTCGTGGCGTTTGGGGGGGGGGGCCTAGTGCCTAGGCGGGCGCCTAGAGCCTAGTCACGGCGTTTGGGGGGGGGGGCCTAGCGCCTAGGCGGGGTTTAGGCCGGCGCCTAGAACGATTTTTCGAAGACTGATATTATCTGAGTCAGTCACTTGATGGGAGCAACTAAGGCAGTAAAAAAACTGAAAATAAAATACCGGCAAGAACCAACCAAAAAAGAAGCAATTTGAAAATTTCTGGCTACTTTAACCTGCCTTCATCAACAAAACTGGAACATTCAACTTAAAGATTTCTTGAGAAATTCAAACACTCTTGTTACATATCAAGCTTCCGGTGAGGAACAATCTTTTACAACAATTTCCTATATAATCCAAGCGAGCAGGTGGACGAGAAAAAACACTCACACTCAAGTGGTTCTAATGGCTACCCACTTCTAAAAAGGAACATATCCAATTACCTCAACTTGTCCATCCTTGGCTTAGCCCGTACGCATCCATGAATCCAGCTTCATGACCGTGATCATGACCACCATGACCGTGGTGATGCTCATGTTGATGGTCACTTGCTTTTACCTCATCAAACATTTTCTGTATGTGCTCCGGTACAGGCTCTTCTTCCTTGACTTGTCTAGTGGATTTTGGCAATGAGGACACAAACCGATAAATACTTTCAGCTAGCTCATCAGCTGTATTGTCCTGCAGTCAAAGAAAAGTTTTAGGATTGCAATTCCAGTGTATCAAAAATATGGTAGTATGAGAGAGGTGTGTTGTTGGGGTTGGGGGAGGGACTGGGGAGCGGTGGGGACGGAGGCAAATTAAACCCAAGTCCGTAGCAACTCCTACTACTTATAAATGTTGGTATTACAATTTGAGCCAAAAAAAAAAACTCCAATCATCAGTAAACATTGTCCAACTTCTATAAATGTTGGGAATAATACATTCTAGTGTTGGTAATATAAGTTGATGTACATTTCACACTTCCGTAAAGAAAGAAACATACCTAGTATTTTCTTCCTTTGAATACAAACTCAATTATATCTTTAACATATTCAATTATCTGACCAAATTACAATTTTTCATATCTGCAGTTTCAGACAACCAGTTGAAGTAATACATTTGTGCAAATATGGTACTTTGCTTTCATCCTTCCAGCACTGTATATTTGAACCAATGTGTGGAGGTCACATACATTTTCCACTAGAATTACAGTATATGTGAAAGGTGAAATACTGCACCCGAAAAAAAAAAAAGGAGAGAGAGAGAGGTGAAACAAGTTTACTAATTATTACCGCTCAGTTTTGCCAGAAAGGTAAGTCAACTCCATAAAGTCGTATCCAAGACACTTAAACTTGACTTTTCTTCAGTGTAGTACTCATGTAAAGCATAAAACAGGACTCATACTTAAGAAATTTAAACAAAATCAAAAGTGCTTACTCTGGAAAAAGAAAAAAAAAAGGATTGGTTATAGCAGTTCCTTCCAGATACTAATGAAATACTTTACTTTAGACACAAAAGAGAATGATTAGGAGGGGAGGAGGGTGTTGATAGTCGCTTTTTCCTTGTTGACCAAAATATAGCCCTACTTTCCCTTTTAGTTTGTCCCAAAAAATAGTCTCATTTCTAAAATTTAAGCTACAGGTCTTCATCTTTTTCAATTTTGTTCTTTCATATAAAAACATGATGTTTATCTTACATTACATGTGGTGAGTGTAATGACCTTGCTTTGGACCAAACTGAATGGCAGAAAAGGATTCCAGTCGCCGACCCCAAGTGATTGGGACAACTGCTGAGTTGAGTTGAGTACGTGTCATACAAAAAAATCTATAACTTTTATACAATTTAAAGAAAATACAGAGAGGTAAAAGTACGATACTAAAAAGTTCGACTTCTCAAATGGAACAATTTAGGTAAAGAAATGATATTAAAAAGTTCGACTTCTCATATGGGACTATTATTTATTATTTTCGGACGGAGGGAGTAGCATCTAACATCATATCCAAATTATTCGTGCAGCACATGCTATTCTTGTCCAATCTCTTTTAGAATTATCTTTTATATTGTTAGTAGAAGAGTTATAGGTAACACATTTGGTAAATCATGTCTACAACCTGCCACTAGCACACTAATGTGAGATGACAAACATAAGATCAGGTTACCTGCTTTCAGCTTGTTAACACACAATTCCATTTTCTTTTTCTTTTTTGGAGAAGTACAAAAGACTAAACATGTCACAGTTCCATCAGAGTAACAGTTGCACTCTTAATAAACACTGAACCACTACCATATAAACTGTCCATGAAACAATTCTTCACCATCTACAATGTCCAATAATATGCAAAGAATGTCCACATTTGAAGGAAACATAACAAGTTATTCTTTTGTTCCAAGACTCGTCACGCAAAGATACAATCAGTTGCAAATGTCAAAACAGTAACTATTCAGATCTTTGATAACAGTCATTATAATGCAAAAGTTTGCTATCCTCACCTGAGGCCACCGCCCACCAGAGTGGGAGACGAAATTCGCCCGAGGAAGTGCACTGGCAACCCGAATTCCTTCTTCGCTCCATTCTTTGGACGAATCACTAGACCAAATCACTTGCTTCGGCAATCCTTTCACACCTTCCAAATTACCCCATTCAGCCAAGTCAAAACTACAATTCAACTTCTTCCCCATCCCAACAGCAGCTCTCCTTCCATCCCTACCCTTCAAAAGAACCCTATGCGCCTCCACATTAACCCCACCGTCAACCGATTTTGAACAACACCGCTCAACAACCCTCCTAAACACAAACCCAAACCCCAAAACAACCTCCCTAACCACCGGCACTTGCAACACCCACAAAGGCAAAGCAGTTGCACTCGATGTGCCATCAAGAATCGTAACGCTCCTCACAAACCCTAAATTCTCAGATACCCAATTAGCCCCCAACCCAAATGCAGAATCATGAAGAACCAAATCAACAGGACCTAATCCCATGGAATCAATCACTTGACCCAAAATCCTACCCATTTCCTCACCACCCAATTCAATAGGTTTCACAATCTCCACCTTCGAAACTTTTTCTTTCTCCACGTAATCAACATACCCATTCTCAACTAACTGATCAAACCCCCAAAACAAACCCTTCTCTTTAATTTCATTATAAATCTCCCAAACACTCTTGGAACCCACTACCCCAACATTTTCCCTCTCCTCAACCACAATGTTCGATTTGTCAGAAAACCCGGAACCGGGGAGGTCAATGGCAACGGCGTGAATGCCCTTGTGGGCCAAGGACTTGACAACGGGGCTGAAAGTGAATGAACTGCAGCCGAGACCAGGTACGATTAGGACGGGGTGGGATGTACTTGGGCCGTGTTGGATGGTGAAGACTTCGATTGAAGGGAGGTTGGGAGTGGGCTGGACTTTGATGTTGCGGCCAGAGGAGAAGTGGTGGCGGAGAGGGGTGGGGAGGGAGAGGAACCATGATTTGGGGTCTTCAGTGGGGGAGATAGAGGAGAGAGTAATGAAGATGAGAGTGAGGAGAGAAACTGAGATAGTGAAGTAGAACCAGAATGTGAATGGGTTCGGGGTTTGGGGTGATGCGGAGGGCGCTGGTACTGGTTCGGGTTCGGGTTTGGTTTTGGGGTTGGGTGTGGGCGTGGGTCTGGTGGATTTGTTGCGTTTTATGGGTTTAGGGGTTGTGGAATCGGGTTCCTCTGTTATGATCGCCATTAACGAGTGGTTGGAGGTTTGTGGAAGGAGAGAAATTGGAGATTTGCGCTCAAAAAGGTAGAGTTCACTGTAAAGTTTCTATTTTTAGTAATACGACGACGTGCTGCTATGTACAGATCTTAGGCCGAGTAAGCAAGGCGTATGGTGCAACTCATTGCTGCATAGATTGGCATTGGAAGACTAAAAAGTGTGGCATTATAACATTTAGGGCCCTTATATAAAGATAATTCGTTAATCAACGCACCAAAATTCTCCGGCATCATCTGTAGCGGTGGCGTCGGCGACGACCTCCTCCACCAACACCATCATGATTTCTCGCTCTTCCCACCTAAACCCAGTTACCTGTTACCGCTTCTTCTCTCCCTCTCTCCCCGTTTTCCCCACTTTCAATTCCCTCCCCAAATATCGCCCCAATCCTCCAATTTACCCAACCTTCATTGTCAGAAGCTCCAGCTCAATTACCGCTAAACCCTCCTCTGAGCTCCGAAGGAAGCGCAACGGCGGTGGTGAGGCGGAGCAAGACCAGAAGCTGGTCGCTTTACGCGAGCTTTTCAAAAAGCCTGGTGTCAATATTGACGCTTATATCATCCCTTCTCAGGACGCCCACCAGGTACTTTTTATTTACTGTTAACCTGAACCAACTGTCACAACTTATTCATTTTCGTTAGATTGAATCACTCATGGAATCATAGGTTCACATTTCAAAGTCAATTCGGAATAGTGTGTTTTTTTTAGCAGATATTATATGAATTTTGTTTACTTTTAATTACGAATTTTGTTATATTTTTAAAGGCTTAAGTACCAATTTGGTCGAAGTTATTAAGCTCATTATACTTCTTTTTTTCACACTTTGATCACACTACTTCGTTTTGAGAATTAATAAGCTCACTCAATCAATGAGCTTATTGATTGGAAAAGTCCAAGTAGAGTGATTAATGTGTGAAAAAAAGAAATAAAGTGAGCTTATTGAATTTTTGGATAAAGTAGAGTGCCGAAATTGGTATTTAAGCTTTTTCTAAAATATATGTGAAGGTACCTAGGATAATCAACCAAAAAGTTTGACTTTAAATGGTCAAAAAATGTTTCTTTTTTGAGTGACAAGGAGGGATTAATTGGAGGTTGCTATCTTGTAAATAGGATCGTCTGAAAAAATAGCCAGGACGTCTTTGGTTTAGCTCAAGCAGTCCATTTGGCTAGTTTATTTGGTAATTCAATAATTGGCCTCAAATTATGTCTGCTTTACACATTTAGCTGTTAAGCTACGGTGGTGTGACTCTGGTTTTATCAATCTCAATTCTTACTTGAAGGTCTTTGTACATTAAAAGCTAAAAGGAAACAGCTCCAATTTACTGCAAAGCGCAAATGTCCCATTTAGTTCTGATTGTCTGTCATACTAATTTGGCATGGAAGTAGTAAACCCCAAACTTTAATGGGAATGATTCTTACTTCCTTTTTTGTAATGGACCCTATTTTTGGAACCAGAGTGAGTTTATTGCTGAATGCTATATGAGGCGAGCCTACATCTCGGGTTTTACTGGAAGTGCTGGCACTGCAGTCGTCACAATGAATAAAGCAGCTCTTTGGACAGATGGGCGATATTTTCTCCAGGTTTAAATGCTGACATGATTAGCTATCCCTATGCTTGTTAGCATTATGATATGATCTTGCTTGGGGCTTAATGTTTCTTCCCTCTTTGTTGTTATCAGGCAGAAAAACAGCTAAACTCTAGTTGGCTTCTTATGCGTGCTGGCAATTTGGGAGTGCCTACCACTAGCGAGTGGCTTAACGATGCTTTGGCTCCCGGTGGCAGAATTGGCATTGATCCTGTGAGTACTACTGAACTTTTAAAAATCTTTTGGCTACATAGCTGTTATCGTGTTCCCATTCAAGGCGCTGTGGAGTTAGATATTTATTTAGTGAAAATAGGGATTGAAATCCCTAAGGTTTCATCTATGAGATGAGTTTATGTGAAGGTTTGATAGCATTGAGAGGATTGAGATATCAGTTTGGATAAATTCGATGTGGCTAATTAATTGTGAATGGTGTTATCAACAATTATACTATTTGATTCGTAGATTTTAAATTTGGCATAAAAATAGATTCATTTATGCTGGAGATATTTGACATGAGGTGCACATTGTTCTCATTCTTCTTCATTTCGGGTTCCCCCTTTTTCATTTTGATTACTTGATAGATCAGCTGGTTGCTACAGCTAAAATGTTATAATGATATATAAGTATAGTACCATCCCAGCACTTTTGTCATTTAAGTGCCAGTCAGTTACGCATTCAAATGCTTCTTTGTTTATGTCATTGTTCTTATCATGTCTCCGAAACATTTCTGGTATGTATTTGCTTATCTGTATTTGCTGATTCACATCCCCATAATATTCTCCATCTGCTTGTCTCTGATGCCACCTTCACTTTTTTTTTTTTTGTGAAGGGAGCAGTTTCTGTTTTCTTCTGATGCTGTAGAGGAATTGAAGGAAGCGATATCTAGACGTAATCATGAGTTGGTCTACTTGTACGATTTTAATCTTGTGGATGCAATATGGAAAGAATCAAGACCAAAGCCTCCAACCAACCCGATTAGAATTCATGACCTTAAATATGCTGGTATAGACGTGTCATCAAAACTATCTAACCTGAGGTCTGAACTGATTGATGCTGGCTCATCTGCAATCGTTATCTCTATGCTTGATGAAGTTGCCTGGCTGCTGAACTTGGTAATATGTTCAACTTTCTAGACGTGCTTTATTCATGTTGATGTATACCTGGAAGTGTATACTTTATATCTCGGTTTTGTGAATGGGTTGTTGAAATCTAGATCAAGTATCAAGCTATATTAAACTATAAGATTTTACAAAATGAGAAGCCAAATAACCAATATTAGTTGCATTTCTGAGGATCCTTATGTATCGACAATTAAGAGTTTATATTTCAGTGAGTGAAGTAAGAAAATTAAGTAAAAAACATGTGGAGCACATGCATGGTCATTACAACACATCAGGGTGACCCAGATTACAAAGTTGTTAGCCTAGACTCAGTTTCAGATGACAGTTTTAATGGTAAGTTGCTATTACATAAACTGCAAGATGGTAACAACTTTTTAGGTTATCAAATTCAACAGTATTTAGGCGCAATAAATAAATGAGAATTGCTATTCACACCCCCCAATTTACTAAGTAAACCCCTCCAATTATTACAAATGCCATTATAAAACTTGACATATTTGCCCTTATAAATTTTAACCCTAATTGTATTCTATCACTACAACCGAACACTTTTAGAGATGTTCAGTACCAACCGAACACCTCTAAAGGTGTTCAGTTGGTACCAAACACCTCTAAAAGTGTTCGGTCAACCATGTCCGAACACCCCCTACTTTCTCGATTTGTTCTGTGATAAGTTGGGGGGGAGAAATTGACATTATTACTAGGCATATCAATTTAGGGTCTATGTTCGCCTTTCAATTTTTTTTTTTGAAGATTTGGGATTGAAATTTGACATGAAAGAGGGTTGGGGGTTTGTGTGTGTGTGTGTGTGTGTGTGTTGTTAGGGAGGAGGAAGGGGGAAGGGGGTTGCGGGGAAGGAGGAAGTGGGGAAGGGGGCTGCTGGGAAGGAGGAAGGGGGCTGCCAGGAAGGGGGGAAGGGGGTTGCTAGGAAGGAGAAGGAAGGGAGGGGTAAAATGGGAAATGGAGGGGGTGTACTTAGTATTTTGAGGGGTTTACCATTTAGGGAGGAGGTGTACTTAGTAGATTGGGGGGTGTGAATAGCGATTCTCAAAATAAATAAATAAAATTCATTTTACACTGAAAGTTCCTGTTTCAAAATACCTGGCTGTTACAGTTTCTGTAGCAGGATGTTTGATGTACTGGAATAAGTAAGAGCAATACAATCCACGGCTAAGATGTCAATTTTATTGAAGCAAATGTATGTGTACCCTTGGATTAGAAGAGCGATGAATTTGGAGCAGACTCTAATCTCATTTTTCCTTGTTTATTAGAACAAAAAGACCAAGTAGGTTAGATAATATGATCTTCGCCATGATTCTCGACGAATCACGATTTCACACGGAACGGAAGCTAAGATGAAGGAAGTTGATCAACCCGCAACCCGATAATTGAGACGAACTCGAACCTTGGTATAATGAGCTTCGCCACAACTGGGATGTAATTCCAATTGATAAGAAGAAAAGATGAATGCTGCCAGACAATCCTGATAAGTTTGAAAAGTTCGTAAAGAATCAAGAAGAATTGAATAATTCTTTCAAATTAATTTTATCTTTTTGAATACATAAAGAGAAGCATTTATATGGGCCTAAAATCTTAATCCTAATACTTGAAGGAAATAGAATCCTAAAATAAAAGGAAACAATTAATGAATTACCTAAACTATGTAGGAAACAACTAAGTAAGATACCTAGGCTAATTAGGAAACAATAACAAACCAAAACAAGGAAAACACTATCAATCCCATTTTTCTAAAGGTTTAATTTTGAAAAGTGCACTTTGGCCCCCTAAAGTCGTCCATTTAGCGTTAAAAAGCTCCCAAAGTCATCCATCATGCCTAGGATGGCTTTAACGGGCGTCTCTTGAGTCTTCAAGCCTTTTTTCATACATTTTGAAGCCTTCAAAGTCCTTCCATGCATATCAAAGCCTTCCGTTGATTCTTGAATACTTGAGTAAACACGAACATCACGAACAAAGTGCACTTGTATTTCCATGCACGATCTTTTACCATAGAATCTTTGAACATGTATATGAGCATCGAAATTGAGCTAACTCGGATCACGTCATTAGACCATGCACGAGGCTCCCTCACAATGTGGGGTTGATAACAGTGAGTAGTTAAAGGAAAGGAAACAGGGACATGGATCCATGTTACTGAAATTCAGACCATGTTCATTTGGGTGATGTTTTTTTTGTTCTTTGTATCGAGTAATTAGGTGAATTCTCTTTTGTGGTTTTGTTTTTGTCCTCTAATGCTCAAATTTTGTTTTCAGAGAGGAAGTGACGTTCCACATTCTCCTGTTATGTATGCATACTTATTGGTGGAGATTGATGCAGCAAAGTTGTTTATTGATGATGCCAAAGTCACTCCTGAAGTGATGAATTACTTGAAGGGCGCAGGCGTAGAGCTGAGACCATACGAGACGATTCTTTCTGAAATAGAAAGGTGATTTTGGGTGCTTTGTAAATGTCTCCATTATAAACAGATGTAGCAAGGATTTGTATTTTGAGGTTCATAGGACTTGGGTAACCGAACTTACCATGACATGCCTCTGCTCATAATGGTACAGTGGTGCACAGCAGTAATTTTTGCCTAAACTATAATTCTCTCTCTCTCTCTCACCTCCATATTTGTGCTTGGGACTCTTTTGCCACCGGCCACAGTAGCTTAGCATCTTTTCTTCTTCTCCTCCTTCCTCTCCATCTTCTTGCTTCCAGATCTGCTTGATTCTGACGTGGATCTCTGCAGATCTGAGTCCTCCTCATTTTGGAGTCAATAGTTCGTGGTAAAGCATGTCTCTCCAAGGTTTTCAAGATTCAACATCAGCGCCATCGAGATCTCCGGCTCTCTCCATTGCCAGATCTCGTTTGAAGATGCCTGGATCCCCTCCTTCAAGCAAGCAGATCCAACGACGTGCCGTCTAGGGGGCTTTGCCTGCCTGAGGCGACTTCGGCACTATCTTTCCCATCATCGGTCTGCCTCTGTCCCCGGAGCTCTGGTCCATGCGTCAGCATGTGCAGGTTCTGTGCCGGAATCTTGTGTTGTGGGATTCATCAGTTTCTTTGTATTTCGTCTTCTATTGAGTCGTGATGGCAGTGTTAAAGTCGTGTCTTAGGTGACTCCAACTTTTTCTCAGTGCCTTCCTGGTCGGTGTATAGCGCAGTTGATGTCATGCTGACGAGTGTCGATTTTGTGGCGATGATTGTTGGGTCTTCTTGATAGATTGGGGTTTTCGGGCTTGTACTGTATTTTATGTCGGAGTCTAGTATTATGTCTTTAGTTTTGTTCTTGTTGTTGCTTCTGTTTTTCGTGTCTTGTTTGTGTCAGTATTGGTAGATTGCTTTGTCCTGGTTCCCGTCTGTATTGGTAGCCGTCTGCATCTTGGTCGTGTGGCCGTCTGCTTGTGTTGTTTGTCGTCTTGCTGTGTCTTGGTCATGTCTGTGTCCATAACAGTGGATTTCTTATCACCTCTACTTTAACTTCCTATATATAAAATCTTCTTCTTCTATCAAAACATTAAAAAGATATATTTTTTTTAAATGTAGTGCCTAAACTATCTCGCATCCTTAAATTAACGCATAATGGGTAGCCTTTGTTATGCATGTTGGAGTATACTAACATTTTTTATACTTATTGCTGAATCATATGCTCCTATTTCAGCTTAGCAGCACGAGGAGCACATCTTTGGTTGGATACAGCATCCATTAATGTTGCTATTGTAAGCACATATGCGTCTGCCTGTGATAAATATCATGGATCTAATGGTCGATCAGGGGGACCCACAACATTTTATAGGAGTTCTCCTATCTCCCTTGCAAAAGCAGTGAAAAATCATGCTGAATTGGAAGGAATGCGCAATTCTCATTTGAGGTAATTGAAACCTTGTTGATTGCAAATTGTAGCGTCTATATTACTCTCTTTTTCTAGTTTCAAATTAGGAATGGCAATTTCGAATCGAACCGCGGATACCTGAATTGAACCGAAGTTGACAGTTATTAACTGGTTTGATCGGATATGGGGCGGGTAACGGGGAATAACCGAATTCAAACTGGGGAATGGTTCGGATATGATATTACTAGTACACGCCCCATTCTCCGCTCCATTCCCCACCCTGTTCCCCGAACCATATATTAATAAGGGTAATTTTACCTATTTACATACTTATATTTATCAAATTAGCCTAGCTAATGTATTAGTATGTAAACCTTAATATCTCATCCTTGGAGCTTAAGGCTTTTGAAGTTTGGAAGAGAGATGAATGATTTGAAGATTTGGATTGTTTCTTCAAAATTTGGAGTTGTTTTTGTCTTAAGGTTTTTTTTCCTTACTCGGTTTAGTAACTTTTTTGTACCTTTGAACATTCTTTCATTTTGGTCCTAACATCTTTCTCTTTATCACTCTTACTTCTTTTACAATTATTACTAACAAAAACCCAATATTTGAAAATCAAATTAGCAAAACGCAATATCAAACACCCCCTTAGACTTTTAAGAATGATTGTTGATGGTATTTCTATCCTTACAATCTCAAGAAGTTCTTGTAACTCGTGGTGTGCTTGCAATATACATACTTACCTATGTACTTAATTATTTAGACTTTAGACATATTAGTTTCAATAACTTGATTATGATGAGGTTTTATAAAGAAATATCGTCTATTTATCAAGTCTTTTGAACTTGATCAGTTGTGTTTTCTGTAAGTTTCTTTCTTGAATATTTTACTAACATTAAACATTAGATTATGTTTACCTAAACAAAAATATTTTCAATTTAATGTTAGAGGTTTAATAGCTAGAGAAAACTTAAACACTTCCCCATGTGCATTCCCCGATTAACCGTTACCCGTGGGGAATGGATATGGGGATAGAAACTAATTCTCCGGTGGGGAATGGGTGGGTATGGGGAATGAATGAATTGGGGAATGGGGATGGTATTAGATATAACCGCCCCGAACCGCCCCATTATCATTCCTATTTCAAATTGTGAATGTGGAAAGAATATTCAAAAACCCAGCGAGCTAGAAAGTTTTGATATTTTCCTTAAAATTTCTCTTTCATTGGAAACATTTGCAAAAAGGTAAACATTTTAATGTGTTGCAAGCATGGGGTGATCTAGTTTGTGAACAATTTGTCAAACCATAATTCAAGCTCACTTAGCGCCCCCCCCCCTCCCCCAACCCCAACACACCCCACACACACAGTTTTCTAGGAATTCTTTGACGGTCTCCTGGTTCACTACCAGATGGCTAATACACTACAATGCTGAATGCATAATGCTTTGTGTACAGGGATGCAGCTGCTCTAGCTCAGTTTTGGGTCTGGCTGGAGGAGGAAGTCCATAAGAAGGTGGTATTAACAGAGGTAGAAGTTGCAGGCAAACTTCTTGAATTTCGTTCAAACCAACCTGGTTTTGTTGATACAAGCTTCGATACTATAAGTGGTATACTGTTAATGATTTGACCCTCTTTAAATATCTTGCTTTGATCTTAACTTCAATATTAGCTTTATCGGTCTAGGGAAAAGATAGCTATTTCACATAGAAGTTTTGATGAGTTTTTGCAATACCCCCATGTACGAGTATAATATCTCAACTTAGGTCAGTTCAGTCTGTAGCTTCTTGCTTTGCAGCTGAAGTTCACTAACAGCAAGTCTTTTAAGCTTTTAGTAGTACTTCTATTAAGATCCTACTGATCAATGGTTGTCAAAATGAGAAGCACCGGAATTTTTTGAAAACACGAAGTCATCCCAGTCAAGCAGCTGGTTCAATACATACTCCCCCCTCCCCCAACACATACAGCCATGACAGAAAAAGAAACCTCTCTCTTTTGTGTAAGATCTGCACGTTCTTGTGCTATCTGGGTGGACGGTATTATTAGTGAAAACCGAAAGGAAATATCTAAAATTTATAATTTTTTTGTGCCTCATGGATGGTTGCCTTATAGCACGTTGTTCATAACAATTTACAGGTTCTGGTGCAAATGGTGCTATAATACATTACAAACCGGAACCGGATAGCTGTAGCATTGTGGACGCACAGAAGCTCTTCCTATTGGACAGTGGGGCTCAATATATTGATGGAACAACTGATGTAACCAGAACTGTACATTTTGGTGAACCTTCCACTAGAGAAAGAGAATGCTTCACTCGAGTTCTACAGGTGCTATTTTATTTCAGTTCTCTCCTGTCTGCAAAACATTCTTATGCCCTTTTTGAGGGGAAGATTCTTGCGTTTTTCACATGAATTCACTTGAACAGGCTATGTTATTTCAGCTCTCTCCTGTCTGCAAAACATTCTTATGCCCTTTTTGAGGGGAAGGTTCTTGTGTTTTTCACATGAATTCACTTGAACAGGTTAATTCAGGATCACATTGTTCAAAAGATTGTGGCATTTTGCATGCTCTCTTGTGCTCAGATAGAGATACAAATTTTCACTTGAATGTGTAGAAAATCATGCAACATAAGATTTTGCTTGCCCGTTAGACTAAGATATTCTCGAACATTCTGTAACTGCTAACGTGCTAAGTTCTTATAGAGTAGATTATAAGTGGACCATATACGTCTATTACTGGTTAAAGATTGGTGTCTTAAGTCTGTAAATTCTGGCATTTGTGAATGTGTTTATGCTTTGACATTCTTAGGTTTGAAAAGAGAAAAGAAAGTAGAACCAAGACATTGGCATCTCAGAAAGATAGAAGCAAAACTTTTCATACCTTTGCAATTATTTAGCATTGCATCATTTGAATAAATCATTATTGCGTATAACTGATATTTTTAGTGCATTCCCAAAACAAGAATTTCTAATTGTAATGATGATGATTTGCAGGGTCATATAGCTCTTGATCAGGCAGTATTCCCAGAAAATACTCCAGGTTTTGTATTGGATGCTTTTGCTCGTTCTTCTCTTTGGAAAGTTGGACTTGATTATCGGCATGGTAGTTCTCTTCCCATTTTGTATTATAGTTCTGTGTGATTTTTTCCCCATATTTATGTATATGTGATATAACTGAATAATGTACTGAATTTCATTGGCTTTTTGACCTTCCATTAGGGACTGGGCATGGTGTAGGAGCTGCATTGAATGTTCATGAAGGCCCTCAAAGTATTAGCTTTCGATTTGGAAATATGACTCCTTTGCTTAAAGGCATGGTTGTTAGCAACGAACCTGGCTATTATGAAGATCATGCCTTCGGCATTAGAATAGAGGTGCTACTCCCATTTGGCTATATGTGAAGCAAAGAGTTTATTTAGCTGCCGGTGTTGCTGTGCTCTTTACTATTCATGAGTTGGTTTTATTGAGCTGCATAGAGATGGTGGGATTCATTTTTTCTTAATGGCAGTTCACTAGACAAGAGAAATGATATTAGATTCCTGCTCTCTCTCCCTCCACAATTTGGCTTGTTATCCAAGAATAATACAATCCTGATGAAATTCCTGCCATCTCTTTGGTGTCAGAATTGCAAGTTTGAAGTTATATAGTTCTCTTTGAGTAAGCAATCATAAATACATTGTGGCCTGACAGTACACATACTACTGTGCTTTAGATTATCAATCCTTTCGAAACTATGTGAGCAACTCGCATCAAGCACATTTTTTCCTCTTTTGTAACTAGCCAACGGTCAGATGCGCTTTTAATGTACAAGGTATACAGATCAATACAGTTGTTTGTCTGTTTTCTTCACTAAGAGCTCTAGTCTCAATAAGAATGCTAATTCTTATTGTTGATAGATGACCTCAGTAATTGCCATATTAGACTCTTATTTGCCGGAACCCTGTCTTGTCTTTGTAGGAGACAATTTAAAAAACTCAATTATATTGATGATCTTGACCTTATTGTCTATTCTAGCTTATGTTGGCACTAGAGTTTTAAATTTTAATTTCCTTCATGTTTGTCGTATATTGTGCTTCTGTTATGTTTACCTTCCATCTTTGTCATGCAGAACCTCCTTTATGTGAAAGACGCTAACACACCTAATCGTTTTGGAGGAATAAATTATATTGGATTTGAGAAGCTCACCTTTGTCCCCATACAGGTTTGTTGGTGGCTAACTTCTTCCTTGTTTTCTTTAATCTATTTGATTAATTCTTTCCTCCATCTCAGACATGCAGCTTCAGACTAAAATTTGTATGCTTATGCCTGTATGTTTTGGCTTTCAATACCATGTGTAAACGAAATGTAGTAATGCTGTTATGGACGATGTACAGGAGAATAGGATAATTTGTGTGCTGTCACTAAGAACAAATACACTTCCCTTAATCAGCCTCGCTCTCCCCCCACCCCAATACCTTCTCCCATAAAGAACAAAATTTGCCCAATGATGTGTAACAGAATACCCAGGCAAAGGGAGAGGAAAAAGATAATGGGACAGAATAAAAGGAGCACAGTAACAAACCATTTATGTTAATTGGATATACACCTATGCATGGGCCATTTCTACTAAATATCCCATGTAGTGTAGAAATGAGTTGTGCTCTTTTTTAGCTCCAAAAATCCATTTTCAGTTTCTTGAATTTTGAATTTTTAAAATATGACTCATATTTGCAGTTTTTCCTTTTCCTCCCCTTTTCTTTGTCTCTGTTTGTCGCTCACTTCTCCACTCATCATAAGCAGTTTCCACCTTCTCATTTTGGGCATTCTGTCGAAAAAGTGTTGATAACCATTCTATTATTGTTGTAAGTAGCCCCGTGTCATGCATCTTGCCAACTCCACTTCTTTCTTCTTCTTCTTCTTCTTCTTCTTCTTCTTCTTTTTACTTCTTTTGGCAATGCATTTTTCTTAAATTTTAATGTAAAGTCTTCTGGTGTTTCTTTTCCAGATGTGTGGGGTTGTACATGAGGGGTAGGGGTGAGTCTTGACTTAAAAATGTTGGAACGTCTTAAGCTTTTAGACGATTCGGTTTACTGTGGGCAATAATTATTTTTACGTTTATGATTTCTTCTCCAAAAATTCTCTCTTGCAAGAAAAAAGTTCATTTCTATGTTTACCCAATTATACGTGTCCCATGTTTTTACTATGTCTAAGGTGTTTTCTAACTTGATAGTGGGTTGTAATATGTAAGGTTCTAACATGCTTTACGAAAATATCTATTTTCTCTGCCTCTTATCCAGTGGCTAGATGTTTTATTCATCATTGCATGTTATTTGAAGGTGCAGCATGTTTGCCTTGGCTCGCTTATATTTGTAAACTGTCTCTCAAACTCTTTCCAGCTCAGTTGTACCTTGGATCGGCTCATTCAAAAGACATCTTTTTGAACTATGTTTATAGTTTATCTTATGTTTATACATTCTTCTACTCATTTTACGCAGACTAAATTGGTTGACTTATCTTTGCTCTCCATTGCGGAGGTGGATTGGCTCAATAATTACCATTCACAAGTTTGGGAAAAGGTACATGCTTATTTTGTTAACTGTATTTTGAACATGTTCTCAACTATATTTTCTTGGAAGCACATACATATCTACAAATTCGGTGCGACTTATCTGTACATCTGAACTGAAGCAAAATCCCCCATTAAAATGTATTGAAAGGGATGCCTAAGCCCGTATAAGCTTTTTTAGAGCAAAGAACAGCGAGCTCAAGGTCAGGCCAAAACTATTCTCACAGACAGCTCTATTATAAACGTGAATCCCACGAAAGAAATTTTATCAATTCCAGTCGATATTTTTGGTGGTTTCTACGTTTTTTGACACGTACTTTGATGTCTTTTGTAGGTCTCGCTGCTGCTCGACGGTTCTGCGCGTGATTGGCTCTGGAACAACACCCGTCCAGTTGTCAAACTGTAACTCATCATTAGCCCTGTATTTGTATTCATCTAGACTAGATGATGTTACGTTTATATTCCATTGTTGTATATAGAACATCAAATATCCAAGTAGTATTGAAGTTAACGAAAAGTTTAATGACATTTTATGAACGGGTGAAAATTTCAAAAGAGTAGCCTATTTTTTTTTTTTTTCAATATGGGTTGCGTATTTTTTTTCTTTTTTTACACATACAACGTACTTTAGATTTTGTTTTTAATTAAGTAATAAAAAATAGATGCTATTAGCAAAAACATAGCGGAGTATTTCAATGTTCCAAAAAAAAGTTTCCAAACAAAGGCAGAGTGACCCTAGACCCTTAACTCTAAATTAGTAAATTCTAAGCCTAAAATGTTGAACACTAAACTCTTAAGACTTTTAAAAACATTAGGGTGTTGCTATTTGATACTGTTATGATCTTGCTTATAGAAAACAAAGAACTGATCAAGAACAAAGATGAAAGAGTATTCTGTGTGTTGTATTATTATGAAACTTAATATTTACAATGGAGTATGATCTATATATATATTTGGTATAACTTGGGCTCCAAGATAAAAATGCAATTCCAGTTATAACAAACTCTTCTCACTTGTACAAACAACTTGACAACTTGCCAGCTTATCCTAACTACTTTTGTGATCCACTGCTGCGAATGCATCACTATTGATAGTGCTGCTGCATTGTTGCTCCGGCTGTGTAGTCACTGTAATATCCCCCCTCAAGCTGGAAGGCTGGAATAGGTTAAGAGCTTGAAGTTTAGACAACAAATAAACCAACGGACGAGAAGGAAGAGCCTTTGTAAACAGGTCGGCCAATTGATCAGAAGAAGAAACATGAGTAGTGGAGATAACACCCTGAACCAACTTCTCTCTTACAAGATAACAGTCAAGATCTATATGTTTTGTTCTCTCATGAAATACAGGATTGGAGGCTGTGTGTAAAGCAGCTTTGTTGTCACAAGTAAGCACAACTGGCTGAGGATAATGGACACTAAGATCCTTTAACAAAGCAAGTAACCTGACAATCTCACAACAAGCATTGGCCATGGCTCGATACTCAGCCTCTGCTGAGGATCTGAAATAGTTTGTTGCTTCTTAGTTTTCCAAGTAACAAGACTGGAGCCAAGTAAAACACAATACCCTGACAAGGACTTCCTTGTAGTAGGGCAACTTCCCCAATCAGCATCACAGAAAGCTTGAAGAGTAAGAGGACTTGCAGCAGAGTAAAAACGACCTTGACCAATAGTCCCAACCAAGTATTTAACAAGCCTAATTGCAGCATTATAGTGAGGTACCCTTGGAGAAGACATAAATTGACTGAGAATATGCACAGCATAGCATATATCAGGCCTTGTAATTGTTAAGTAGATCAACCTACCAATCAACCTTCTATACTTGTCAGGCTCAGGGAATAAGTCACCAGAATCTGCAGAAAGGCTATGATGTTGCTCAATAGGAACCTTGATAGGAGTAGCAGAAAGAAGACCAGTATCAGTAAGAATATCAAGGGTGTACTTTCTCTAATGAAGACAAATGCCCTTAAAAGATCTAGCAACCTCAATACCAAAAAAGTACTTCAAAGGACCTAAATCATTAATCTTGAATTGAGTGTGTAAGTATTGCTTAACCAAGGTTATAAGAGAAGTGTCTGAACCAGTGATAATAATATCATCTACATAGACCAAGATGACCACAATAGAGCAAGATTTATGAAGAATAAAAAGGGAATGGTCATTCAAGGACTGAATGAAACCAAAGTTTTTAAGAGCAGTGCTAAATTTGAAGAACCATTGCCTTGGAGCCTGCTTAAGACCATAAAGAGACTTCAATAATTTGCAAACAACAGGCCTAGAGGAATTGGAAAGAGCAACAGTAGGCTTGTAGCCAGGAGGAAGGGTCATATACACCTCCTCATCTAAGTCTCCATGCAAAAAAGCATTACTCACATCCATTTGAAAAAAAAGGCCATGACCAAACTGAAGCAAGAGCCAACAGAATTCTGAATGTAGGCATTTTTGCCACAGGAGCAAAAGTCTCAAAATAATCTTCCCCATGATGTTGATTGAATCCCTTAGCAACCAACCTAGCTTTGTAAGTATCCAAGGAACCATCAGCCTTGTATTTGAGTCTAAAAACCCACTTACAACCAATACGATGCTTGTGAGGAGGCAACTCCTATAACTGCCAAGTGTTATTCTGTTCCAAAGCTGCAAGTTCACTAGCCATAGCAGTGCACCAATTTGGATCTTTGATAGCTTGAGCATATGTAGATGGTTCAGTAAGAGAAGAAATATTACATATATAAGAAAAATAAGAGGGTGTGACAGCAGAGTAATCAACAGAAGAGAGAAAGGACTGAATACAAGAAGCAGAAGGAGTTGTAAATGTAGAGGGTAAACCCGTATAATCTGTATACTTCCTTGGAACAATTCTGTGCCGAAGTGGTCTGGTAGAAGCAAGTGGAGTGGCATGAAGGGAATTTTCTTCTGGAGCAATAGAAGTTGAAGGAGAAACAGAACAATCAACAGGAGAAACAAGAGGAGTATTATCAGAAAGAGGAGAAATAGAGCAATCTGGATCAGTAAGAGGGCCAGCAATGTCAACAAACATGGGAATATGACAGTCTGGAGAAGAGTAAGCAGAATCTTTAAAAGGAAAAATGGTCTCATAAAACACAACATCTCTACTAGTAAACACTTGATGAGTGGAGAGATCATATAATTTGTATGCTTTTTGGCCAAATGGATAACCAAGAAAGACACATTTCCTGGCTCTAGGAGCAAATTTGTCCCTGCTTGCAGCAAGGGTAGAAGCAAAGCATAGACAACCCAAAACCTTCAGATGAGAATAGGAAGGAGGATGTTTAAGAAGCATTTCATGAGGAGTTTTATGAAGAAGAACAGAAGAGGGATATTTGTTGAGAAGATAAACAGCAGTTAAGACACAATCACCCCAAAACTTAATGGGAAGATTGGCATGAAACCTTAAAGCCCAGGCTATGTCAAGAATTTGCCTATGTTTCCTTTCCACCCTACCATTTTGCTGAGGTGTAGCAGTGCAAGAGCTCTATTGTTCAATTCCCAAAGAAGTAAGCAAGGAAGACACAGAAGTATTGAAAAACTCAGTGCCATTATTAGACCTGAGTTGTTGCACAGTAGCATGAAACTGTGTTTGAACCATTTTGAAAAAATTGGTAAGAAAGGAACACACTTGAGCCTTGGATTGTAAAAGAAAAACCCAAGTAGCCCTTGAGTAGTCATCAACAATTGTAAGAAATGATGTATCATTATTGTATGTAGGGTGTTTATATGGTCCCCAAGTATCACAATGCAAAAGAGAACAAATGGAAGTAGCATGACTAGAACTCAAAGGAAAAGGAATTCTAGTTTGTTTGGCCAAATGACAAGTATCACAAGCAATTTTATTATGAGAATGAGTACACTGTAAAGAGGGAATATGATGCATTTCAAAAACAGGAAAATGACCTAGTTTATAATGCCACATTGAAGAAGAAACCACATTACAAGAATTAGATTTGAAAAGAGAAGAAAAGACTACAGCAGCATCAGTAACATCCTTGGAAAGTATGAAGACATACAGGCCACTCTGTAGCTTACCAATCCCCTTCACCTTCTTGGAAACAAGGTCTTGAAAAACACAATGAGAAGGATAAAACATCAAGCAACAATTGCTGTCATGAGAAAGCTTGATGCCTGACACAAGATTATACTGAAAATTGGGAGCATAGAGTACATTATATAAGGTAAGAAAAGGAGAAAGATATACATTACCTTTGTAGGTAATGCTAGAAGTCTGTCCATTAAGTAATTGTATAGTGTTTGAAATAGGAATGGGATTAGAAAGTAAAGAGAAATTAAAAGTTACATGATCTGTAGCCCCTGTATCAATGATCCAAGTTGTTGCATGTTGTGCCTTGTGAGATAAGCATAATAGATGAACAATACTTGTTAGAGACAAAGGAGTACCTGTGAAATGATCCAGAGAAACATATTGATGATATTGATCAACCATGGTGAGTAATTGTGAGTATGGATCAGATGATGAAGATGCCACAGAGATATGATTGACAGTAGCATGAGGATCCAGAGATGAAGAAACAACATTTGCAGTATTCTCATTGACATTGATGAGGTTTGAATTGTGAGATTTGTTCTTCAAGAATTTTGGCATTTTAGAGGGATCGGGCTTGACTCCATAAAGTCTATGCCAATCTGGAAATCCTTTAATGAAGAAGCAACCATCCTTTGAATGACCAGTACCACCACAATGCTCACATATCAAGCCACTTTTATTGTTATTCTTTTTGGACTGATTGTATTTATAAGTTTGTTGACCTTTCGAGAACAAGGCAGTAGAAGCGTCATGAATCACAGTAGGAAAATCATGAATAATTCCCCTTTGTTTCTCATCCTGACATAATAAGGATACTGCATGGCTAATACTTGGAAGAGGTGTCATCATAAGCAATGATCCACTTATAACTGTGAAACTATCATTAAGTCCCATAAGGAATTGAGTGAGATGTTGTAGATGTTCATATTCTTCCATGAGTTTAACTACTCCACAGGAACAATCACACACACATTTGGGAGTGTTGCTTACATTTGTTAATTCATCCCATAGGGATTTGAACTTTGTAAAATATTGTGAGACACTTAATGATCCTTGTGAAAAACCAATGATTTCTTTCCTTATTTGATAAATTTGTGGAGCATTGCCCTGAGTGAACCGTGTATGCAGATCATCCCATACATCCTTATCATTTGTAATATAAACAATGCTTGATCGAATATCAGCAGTGACTACATTCAAGATCCAAGCAATCAACATGTCATTGCACCTATTCCAGTGAGCTAGATACTTCGAATCTGGATTAGGCTTCTTATGAACTCCAGAAATAATTCCTAATTTCATTTTGGTTGACAAGGCTATCATCATAGCTCTTTTCCATTCAGAATAATTCGAGCCATTTAGAATCAAATTGATAATATTCATGCCAAAATTGTCATTAGGATGAAGATAAAGTGGATGAGAAGTGCTTAATTGTAAGGTTACCTCTGTTACTTCATATGGATCAATGCTCACCTCAGTCGTATTCTGTGATTCTGTCGAAGGCATTTTGGTTTGATGAATTTGCAAAATCACAGGATTGTAAGAAGATGAATTGGATTTGATGAACTAATCATCGATTGATGCGGAATATGGCTCTGACACCATGATACTTTTATGATCTTGCTTATAGAAAACAAAGAACTGATCAAGAACAAAGATGAGAGAGTATTCTGTGTGTTGTATTATTATGAAACTTAATATTTACAATGGAGTATGATCTATATATATATTTGGTATAACTTGGGCTCCAAGATAAAAATGCAATTCAAGTTATAACAAACTCCTCTCACTTGTACAAACAACTTGACAACTTGCCAGCTTATCCTAACTACTTTTGTGATCCACTGCTGCGAATGCATCACTATT
This sequence comes from Platycodon grandiflorus, assembly GCA_016624345.1. Classification (NCBI taxonomy): domain Eukaryota; kingdom Viridiplantae; phylum Streptophyta; class Magnoliopsida; order Asterales; family Campanulaceae; genus Platycodon; species Platycodon grandiflorus. The sequence continues at coordinate 14,847,973 of CM028365.1, read as the reverse complement.
GATAATGCTGCTGCATTGTTGCTCCGGCTGTGTAGTCACTGTAATACTATTAACACCCCCTCCCCCTCATATATTATAAAATATTTAAATATTATTATAAATTTTGATCTAAATGCTCTTAGTAGAACATTAATAGGGCTGTTCGGTAGGAGGCTACCGAACAACACTAAGGGTGTTCGGTAACACAAGGTCGAACAGTTATTACCCAAAAATTTCAAGGTGACGTTGGTGTTTAAACATGGATTAGATTGAGAAGTTGTGGCGGATCCAACCCCAGCATCCCTCACCATAACCCCCATGCCTTCATAAATCGATAAACACTTACAGATTTCAATGGAATCCAATTCCTTGTACTATGTCCCAACAAAATTAATGCAAGGCAAATGATGTTTTATGATGGATCCTAGCAACATTAAAGGGGTGGAGCCGTGGAGGTGGGATAAAGGTTCAGGACAGAGGGTGGCAGTTGTGGTGGTGGTGGTGGTTATGAAATTTGATGGTAGTAAGGTTGGTTGAATGTGAGAGAGAGAGAGAGAGAGAGAGAGAGTGTGTGGAGAAGAAGAGAGTTGGGGTGTGTGTGTGTGAAGAGAAGAAGAGAGTTGGTGTGTGTGTGTGTGGAGGTTTATGTTTGGGAAAAGTATAAGGAAGGGTAGAATATGAAAATAGGGGAGGTGTAATTAGATTTTTGGGAGATTCAAAATATGAGAGGGGGGGTGTTCTTAGTAAATGGTGTACTTAAAGTTATTGGGGTGTAAATAGCAATGCTCAAACCTTAAACTCTTAGGCCATGAAACCTAAACACTAAAAATCATAGATTCTAAATCCTATATTCTAATTTTGGCCTTTTCAAAATTAATGAAAACTTATTGGAACACTTGGTTAAGTTTTTACTAACGGTATACCTTAATGCAAACGAAAATCAAAGTACATTATATAATGTGTAAAAAAAAATTTACTCAGCCCCCTTTAAAAAAAAAGTGAGTACATTTTCTTTTCAAGTATTTTATACCTCTTATGAACAGGTCAAGAACTTGTAATTTGAAATTCTCCTATACAAATATCGTGACATGTTATCTCCTCGAGAAGTTGTCAATGTGGAAATACAAGGCCATGTTTGCCTTTTGATATAAGGCTTGATTTGAAGCCTAATTTTAAGAGCAAAATTCGGGCTGGTCCCTTTTAAACAATTTTTATTCGTTAAAGTCTACCATAATTGTTTTCAACAAAAAAAAAGATATTTTTTTGCGAAATATCATCTTTGTCCTTTAAAACACGGAACAATGCACGTTGTTCATCGCAAAATTAAAAAACGATGCATTGCAACACAACACGATGCACATAAAAACACAGAAGCTCACATTGTGCGTCGCAAAAACAAAGATGATGCACAAATTACCTTTTTCACTTGCGATACACCAAAAAGTTGTGCATCAACTAGAAAAACAAACTAACACACTTCACTTCAAAACACACAACAAAAAAAACCCTCTTCACTTCAAAAACAAAAGCGAAAAATCTTAAAACCGTCTGAAATTTTGCAAAAACTTTTGAAAACATTATCGTGAACTACTATTAAACAGGAAAAAAAAATGTCTTCTCAACTACAAAAGAACACTGGGAAGAAGGCAACAACCACCAGAAACAACAAAAACGAAGTATCATGTTAGTATTGATGAATACATTTTAGAGTTTCAAAAACATAGCATAAATGTTCATGAATATCGTTTGTAGGGTTACAAATTTGCATATAAAATTGAATATAAAACACCGTTTCTAGGGTTTTTTTATCACGATGCACAAATTTTATGCATCGTATTGCAAACTTTTGTTATTTTTGATACATCGCAATGCATTATTTTGATGAATCGCGTTCACTGAAAACGTTAATACACCGTTTTGTTTTGGATTCAAAATTTGTAAGTCGCGATGAAAAATGTTGTGCGTCCTGACTCCTGATGCACATATTGTCCATCACGATGCACAAAATTTTTTAGTACTATTATACTTGACGATGCACAAAATTATACTTGATGCACAAAATTATACTTGACGATGCACATTTTTTAATACAAATTTACAAAATTACATTGACGATACACATTTATACTTGACGATACACAATCGAATCTAAAAAATATACTTATTATAGAAGTGTGAGGAATATAACAATATACAGGTCAAGTATGCAGTCCCTAATTGACCAAATAAAAAGTATTAGTTTCAAGGAAGATCATATAACGATGCACATTTATTAACACAAAAATCAAAAAATATATTGGCGATGCACATTTAAAACAAATGACAATGCATACGATGCACATTTCTTACACAAAAATCACAAAATATATTGACGATACACATTTAACACCAATGACAATGCACAAAATACACTTAAAAAAGCGTCATATGATAGAGGGGCATTTTTGAAACAAATAGTCAATTTATCCCTTAAAATGGACTTAAGTGAATGAAAATAAATACAGAAAATTGCTAGCCGGTCCACTTTCTGAAACTTTTTTTCTCTCCAGTCCACTCTTTTTTTTTTTAACCGCTAAAAGGCATTTTGAGAATTTTTCTTCCTAAAATGCCCTCAACAACATCGTTGCTTTCAGATTTGAGGTTCGAATTGATGTATAAATGATTTCATGTTGTTAATATAGTCTTTTCTCATGTCTGGGTATCAATTTCCATGCATAGAACACGAATTTGATCACAATTTGATCAAATTCGAATTTTTTGAGTTCATCCCGTTTTTCTTTGTTCTTAAGCTGTTTTGGTCACTTTAATCTATGTTTTAAGCTTCGAATTTGTTTAAAATCAATCTCATATTGTTATCCTAACTTAGTACTACATTTGTGCACAATTTTTCTACCAAAAAATACTATTTTCGAGATCCAAATCGAGCTTGGCAGTATATTGTCCGAAAATAGAAGGAGATGTTCTTGGACTGATTTTGGGACTTTAATCAATGATTTGAGTTTGAATTTTGTATAATATCAATACCATACGATTATAGGAAGTCAATATCATGTTTGTATGTAAATTTCCCAACCAAAAACAATCATTTTGATCGATTTTGCTATTATATTAAGTTGGGCATCAGGATGCCTTAAATTCGCCAATCGCAGTATGCTGGAAAACGCAACGAGATCGCAGGGGTCGAGGGGACAGCGTCCCTCGTGGGGGTTCGGGGGCAATGCCCCTGAAAGGTAAATGAAAATCAAGTCCCCTCCAGCGGTTGAAATTCAAACGGTGCCTTGGTTGCTCATCGCAATGCCTTGGTTACTCATCGCGATGCCTTGGTTGCTCATCGCGATGCCTTGGTTACTCATCGCAATGATTAACCCACGCGATGCCTTGGATTACTCATCGCGATGTCTTGGGTTACTGATGCACGCGTGTTTTTCTTTCATTAAAGGCATAATCGTCTTTTCGCCCCGAAAATGCCTTTTTCTGATTTTAAAAAAAGATGAGTAGACTGGAGCAATTACAAATGTTAAAAAAGGGACCAGCCTGTAATTCACCCAAACAAATATAGTGATTTTAAGCGATTGAATATTTTACAAATGGTATCAGCCCACAATTTTTCTTAATTTTAAATGTTGTCTTTTACTTTTGTAATAAATTATTTTTTTAAAGTAAAGAGAAGGGTGAATTACAGGCTGGTCCCTTTTCAAACATTTGTAATCGCTCCAGTCCACTCATCTTTTTTAAAAACCGGAAAAAGACATTTTTGGGGAGAAAAGACGATTATGCCATTAATGAAAGAAAAACACGCGTGCTTCAGTAACCCAAGGTATCGCGATGCACTACTTTGGCATCGCGATGCACCACTTTTTGCATCGCGATGCAACAAATTGGGGCATCGCGATGCAACAATTGATGCATCGCGATCATCGTAGCGCGCTTTAGGGAACCAAAGCATCGCGATGCACCACTTTAGCATCGCGATGCACCACTTTTGCAATCGCGATGCAACAATTGTTGCATCGCGATTCACCACTTTTGCAAATCGCGATGCACCACTTTTGGAATCGCGATGCACCACTTTTGCAATCGCGATGCCACAGTAACACTCAACATATAGCATCGCGATAAAGAACTCCTGCATCGCGATGAACCATATATGCATCGCGATGAGCCATATATGCATCGCGATAAGCCATATATGGATCATTCGTATTAATAAGTCTGATAAAGAACTCCTGCATCGCGATGAGCCATATGTACATCGCGATGAGCCATATCTGCATCGCGATGAGTCATATATGGATCATTCGTATTAATAAGTCTGAGAAAGAACTCCTGCATCGCGATGAGCTATATATGCATCGCGATGAGCCATATCTGCATCGCGATGAGCTATATATGCATCGCGATGAGCCATATATGGATCATTCGTATTAATAAGTCTGATAAAGAACTCCTGCATCGCGATGAGCCATATCTGCATCGCGATGAGCCATATCTGCATCGCGATGAGCCATATCTGCATCGCAATGCATCATCGCCGCGCTTTAGGGAACTTGGTTTCGTTTACCTTTCGGGCGTTGCCCCGAGCCTACGAGGACACCGTCCCTCGACCCTGCGACGACCGGGTCGAACCCCGTGCGTTGCCCAAAGATACTGCGATTGGCAAATTAAATCACCCAAGAACATCTTCCTCTGTTTTCGGACAGACACCGTCAAGCTTGATTTGAAGCTCAAAATAGTGTTTTTGGTAGAAAAATTGTGCACAAATATAGTACTAAATTAGGATAATAATATGAGATTGATTTTAAACAAATTCGCTTAAAACAGAGATTTAAGTGGCCAAAACAGCTCAAGAACAAAGAAAACAGATGAACTCAAAAATTTAAATTTGATCAAATTTGTGTTTTATGCATGAAAATTGATACCCAAACATGAGGAAAGACTATATTAACAACATGAAATCATTTATACATCAATTTGAATCTCAAATCTGAAGCAACGATGTTGTTGAGGGTATTTTAGGAAGAAAATTTTCAAAATGCCTTTTAGCGGTTAAAAAAAAAGGGTGTACTGGAGAGAAAAAAAGTTTGAGAAAGTGGACCGGCCAGCAATTTCTCCTAAAGAGAAATAGTGGAAAAGTTTTGGGGAAAAAGTCTAAACCCACCAAAATTGGGCCTTAGATTAGGTCTTAAATCACAAGACAAACATAGTCAAGATGGCATCAAATCTCCTGTATCACAAATTATGTGCCATTTGTGTGCCCCTTTTATCTCAATTATTGATTTATTTATCTCAATTATTTACATTAAAATCACTCTAAAAAATCAATTGTTAAGATGAAAGGGTACACAAGTGGCACACAATTTGTGGCACAGGAGATTTGATTCCAGTCAAGATTCTTACATAGTTGCATCAAATCTTTATGATCTGTCACCCTTCGGAGCCCTTGTTTGAAAATGTATAAGAAAATTAATAAGACGAACTTTAACCGTCCTAAAAAAGATAATCCCCTTTTTTTATTAAAAAGTCCATCCAAGACAACATAAATACTACTCCATTTAACATATAATTATTATGTTTTAAGTAATAAAATTTTAATAATTAATACAGTATTAAGAATATTACTGATAATAACTTTTAAAATTTTCTAAGGATAAATAAATCTATATATATATATATAAAGTTGGTAAGGTAGCTACCTTCTTTTCTATTTCTCTCAATTCTCAAGCCTCCAAGTAATGAATTGAGATGACTTTTCATTTCTAAGTCAATAGACTATAATTATACCTACTAATAATATGTTTTACCTCCAAGTAATGAATTGAGATCATTTTTCATTTCTAAGTCATTTTCTTATAACTATACCTACTAATAATAGGTTTTACAATAAGTATTACTCTTTTTCTAATTATAATATGAGAAGAACTTTGAATAAAATAATGTTGTCAATGAGATTTGAACCTACACCTTTTTAAATATGAATATACACTTTAAACCAACTCAACCAATTATATTATATGTAAGGATTTAAAAAAAATTAAATTATTTTATAATATAAGTCAACCAATTTTTATTTTTATAAATGTCACTCTCTCCATGTCAAATTATGGGTCCTATATTTTTATTTAAAACCTCCTAAAATAATGTCTATAATATGTGATACATATCAACAAAAATCTAAATTATTTCATCAAAAAAATTATATTTTTGTAAATTTCTTTTTCACACTGATAGTGTATAAAAATATATAAATGTAGTATCCAACTAAACATTTTCTAATCATTGAATGATTTTCAAAAATTATTTTAAAAAATATAATTATATTCAATGATCCTTATATAATTCTCCTTTGTTCAGGAAAAATGTTATCTTTCTTCAATATGTCCTAAAGTCAATATTTTATTTTTTATTTTGTAAAAATTCTTCAAATATGTGTCTAAAATATCTTTATTAAGTGCAACATGAACAAAAAAATAAACCCAACAATTTGATATCATTAAAGGATTCTCTTTTTTTTACCAAATCATTAAAGGATACTTTAAAAATGAATAGAAACAAAAATACATATATTGACCACTAATAAAAAATATTTATTCTAAAATAAAAATATTACAATAAACGACCACCAATTTGCATATATTGACAATACTTAACTTTAGTCAACAAACGCCTATATTCAATAATGATCTTTTTTTTCAAAATTATTTCTAAAATGTATTAATTAATATCAAAATCAAATTAAACCCTGTAGAGCACAGGCTCTATAACTAGTGGTTATAAATTTTTTGTCAAAATTTAATCAAGCTAACCAAAAGAAATTGAGGTTTTTTTTTTTTTGAGGCGGTGGGAGTAAATAAAATAATAAATTAAATTCAAGGAGGTTTATCGTTTTCAGTCGGATTTTTCCAAAATAATTAGGAAATAATCAAGTGTGGAAAATGGCAAGTAATAATCTATTTTTGTTCAAATTTTTCTGAAGCCGCCCTTTACTTCTGTTAAGCAGATTACTGAAAACCTCTGACATCATTCTTCCATCCACCGTAGCCGAGGGGGTGCTAACGTTACCAGAAAATTTTTATTATTTTTTTTTCAAAAGCGATTAATAATTTAAAGGTAGTAATTCAGTTCAAGGATATTCTATTAACATTTTCAAATTTATTTTTGCTTTTATTTTCAAAATTCATTTTTCCGATTAGCCGTTAAACTTTATGAAAATAATGCATACTTTGAAAGTAGCCCCCCCCCCCTCAAAAAAAAAAAAGTCATTGAAGAGCATTGGGGAGAATGCTTATAGCTTATGATTTGTGTCGTTGAAAAAGTTTACAGAAGAAATGAGGATGCTTATTTTACATCACAAAGACTATGTTTGGATGCTCAATTCCAAAGTTCAAAATTGAAATTGGAAGAATAATTTGAATTCTGAGTAGCTCAAATTGTTCTTCCAATTCTAATTTTAAAACTTGGAATTGAGCATTCAAACATAGCCAAAATGTAATTACAACTACATGACACAATCATATATTAGCAGGGAATTGTTTTGCCTATTTGTTCCAAAGATTTGACTGACATATTACAACAACAATTAGCTTTCAATGACTTAATTGTATGTCAGTGCAAGGGTTTAAGCACCTAATGCAGCCTAAACTTCTGTATAATCGTGTAACTCGCACCTCTTTCAGTTTAGTGAAAGCTATAAAAAAGAAATCATTATGCTCGTTGTCGGATTTCCGCTCAGATCATAAAGGTTTTCTTAGTGTTGGATCTGATGCAGAAAGCTCCTCGTACATGTCTGATATAGCTTTGGCAAAATATGCCTTTGCTTGAGGCCTCTTCACCTGGGAGAAAAAGATCATAAGTAAAATGATGAATAGAGATCTACATAAATATCATATATTCTTTAAACAAGACGTCCTTATGGAAATTCCCTAACGATCATTTCAAGCCCTTAATACAAACTTCTTATCGTCTTTTCAAACATCTCAACCTCACCATAAAAGATACTCCTAAAGTTTGTAAATGAAGATTAAAACAGAGGGATGATGAAGTTTACCTTGAATGTCGGGGTAAGAAGACCATTCTCCACACTGAATGGTTCGAGTACCAATGTAACAGCTTTTGCAAACTCAAAACCTCTCAACTACAAGTATACAAACAATTTTCAGTCAGACTGAAACTGGAGCGTTTGAAGAGCTAATCTTGCAACATATTACCTGAGCTTCTCTTGCTACAGCATCCATGTCAGCTAGAACAGCAGCCTTTGCTCTTGGATCATTACATAGCTGTCCTAAATCTTCGTACTGACCACGTCCATTATATAAAACACTCCAAAGCATTAGTTAATGGATATACACTGTTGACATTAATCAACTTTAAAACATTTCCGAGTTCCCATGCTCGTATCAAGGGTAACTGCACATTCTTTACATTCATGTAGGAATTACCAACCAACAAGTGATGACGAGGAGCTAATGTGTTTGCATCCATGTTAAAAGATAATTATCATGAAGGACAAAAGAGCTACTAATTATGTCAATTATGTAAACAAAGTGTGCTGTACTTTGATGCAAACTTAGAGCTCTCAGTGGAGAATAAGCAAATACTTTTACCAAAAGGGAAGTTGATTAGCTGAGAGAATACCTTGATGCCTTCAGATGCAGCCCAGTTTTTCAATACATCTGGATCCACTGCAATAACAGCTACTAGACTGGAATTGAAACTGTCACCTGAAAGTGAGACACTCGGCAAATAAGCAACAGAGTGGGAGATATAAATATGAAATGTGCGTGAGATACATGTACTTACCGTATATAAAACATTGAGAAACAAATTTGCACTTGGCATATACATTTTCAACCTTATCAGGTGCTATATACTCTCCCTGCGCAAGCTTAAATATGTTCTTCTTCCTATAACAAATAATAACAATAATAATGATCAACTCAACTCAACTCAACTCAACTCAACTTAGCCCATGTTTAATAATAACAATATCAATAAAAATAAGGGTTAATTACACCATTAGTCCCTTGACTATGGACTATTTTACCAGTAATCCCTTAACAATTTTTTTAAAATTTTAGTCCCTTGACTATGAAAATTAGACACGGTTGGTCCTTTTGTTGGATGTCGTTAGTATTTTTCCGTTAAGTCTGTCATATGCCCATCACGTGCCTTTGGTTAAGGGTATTTATATAATTTCATGTGCAAGACTTTAAGCGGAAAAAAAAAAAGGCCCTAATACCCATCTTCTCAAACTGCGAGTCCACTACCACCAAACCCATCTTCTCCGGCCAATAATTCAAGAAACCACCACTACCAGTCCACCACCACTGCCAGTCCACCACCACCACCAAACTCAAGAAATCACTCAATAAATCACTTAAATTACTTCCATGAAAACTCAAATCACTCAAATTACTTCCAATTACTTTCAATTATCCAAACATATTCAACTTTCAAATCCACCGCTGCAAATGAGACAAATCAACATTGCTCAAAACCCTAACCCTAGTCGTCTAACCACCAAAGCCGTAGAGAGTACGACCCTAACCCTAGCCGTCTGGCCATCTCTATTTGCTCAAAAAGTTCGGATCAAAACGAAAATCAAACCCAGATCTACAATCGAAACCCAGAGATGAAATAGAAATCAAAACGAAGATCTGAACCTATGGATGAAAGACGGCGAACAACGAAGATCTGAATCTTCGTCCTCAATTCCAATAACAAAACTGGGATCGACGAATCAAACGAGGAAGGCTGAGATCAGGACTTTCGACGGAGAGACGTGGTCTACAATAACTGTCGTCAGGGAATCTCCACCAGATGGATGAAACGGTCTCTTCTTTGACAGAGAGTTTTAGAGAGAGAAAGAATATGACAGAGGTTCGAGCCGGAGTGGGGGGGGGGGGGAAGTGATGGGTGCAATTACCGGTGGGTCTTCACTTCTACTAGTCCGGGCTCCAACTAGCTTGAGAGAAAATGGAGGGATGAGGGTTTGCGGAGTCAGGGGCCGGGAAGTCAAAAACAGAGAGAAAATGGAGGGATGGGGCTGAGATGTTGTGGGGGGTGGGGAGAGGGAGAAAAGAATATATTGTTTTAAGTATTAAAAAATATCTTTGCACGTGAAATTTCATAAATACCCTTAACCAAAGGCATGTGATGGGCACATGACAGATTTAACGGAAAAATATTAACGACATCCAACAAAAGGACCAACAGTGTCTAATTTTCATAGTCAAGGAACTAAAATTTGAAAAAAAATTGTTAAGGGACTACTGGTGGAATAATCCATAGTCAAGGGACTAATGGTGTAATTAACCCTAAAAATAATAATGATAATAACAATAATAGTTATTAGTAATAGTAACACTTGATTAAATGTTCTAAAATTCAGGACTCTCTAATGATTCTTGACTACATGGAATGTTAGAAACACTATGCATAGGCGTCACAACTAAAAAGCCTGTACAAACGCTTCCCTTATCTAAAGGCATGTGGAATCACCCATTATTCTGATCTCAGAATAGCTTAAGCCAATATATCGAAGAGTAATAATGCTAAACAGCAAGCAGTCCCTCAATGAAAGAGATGACAAGGTGAGAATCCAACTTTTGCATGATAACAGGATATCTAGCGTTTGCAAAATTCAGAGCATGTATAGTAGATTTTCTGTAATGGTAAATAAATTTCCACGACTTTATGAGTTGAATATGTATGTAAATCCGAGAAGAGCATGCGCTAAAAATATCAGTGATTGACAGTAACTTGAAAATCTCTATTCAGGACTTAATAATCACAATCGCTATATATACATTTCCATGGTACACAGCTTAAATCACAGCTAAGACTAACAAGTAACAACACAAGCAATTTCCTCTCAATTGTCAAAGATTCAGCATTACCTATCAATAATCTTGAGGCGGCCTCCATGTAACCACATTCCAATATCTCCTGTATGCAGCCAACCCTCATCGTCAACTACTTCTCTTCTGTTCAATGTACAAAGAAGTCGGTTCAGGTTCCACAAACATAATCTTGTCTCGGTCTCACACACAGAAAAAAAGAAGGAAAAAAAGAAGTACGTTTGGACTTCATCTTTGTAGTAGCCTTGGAAAACAATGGGACCCCTCACACATATTTCTCCACGGGGATAAGGCTGATCCTCAGAGGTGTAGTTCATTTCAGGAACATCAACAAGCTTTACTTCTGAAAGCCAACTCATCACAAAGTACAAGTTACACGAACAGAATGGAATGCACTATTTGTCTATACAATATTAAGCTCTTCCTAGATGAATTGATTACAAACACTACCACTTTCATGTGATAGAAATGATAGACTACTGTACAGGCCAAAACATCAAAATTTTCAATGTTAGGATACATAATATGGCTTATTACTAGTTTCTTTGAATTCATTATTTCCTTCTGCTGTGCAAGTCTTTACTCTATTTCCCCTAAAATTGCCACATTAAATATTTATTTTTGGTGACAAGCCGCAGATGGATGAAAAGGAGATTGCAATATTTATCCGTCTCTTGTTCATTAGACAAGTTGCTTACCACATGCAGGACTAGGAGAACCAACATGACCAGATAAGTTGTCACCATCATCCATAATAGTTACAACGCAGGAAGTCTCAGTCATACCATAGCCTTCAATAACTGGACAACCAAAGCATCTATAGAAGAAAAGATGTATTTGTTAGACAAGAACTAGTACCAGCTAAGAGCTAATGATCAAGAAAAGGTATACTAATGCATTACTATCAGAAAAGTAATCAACTTACACCCTTAAAAAGTCCATTACATCAGGAGCCAATGGTGACGCGCCTGAGCCCATTAAACGAACCCGACCTCCAGTTTTTGCCTTTATTTTATTGAATACCAATCTGTCCCACATTGGTGATGGTCTTCGACCTAGGAACAATCATGAGAAATAAAAAATAAATAAAGTTAGAAGCAGAATAAATATAAGAAAATGAACGACAGAAACACATTTTTGGCACCAAAATGCCTACATTGAATTTTCCTAGAGTGTATTTATTTATTAATACCAAGATTTCATGCATCATAAACCAAAAGGATAAACGTGAAACTACAGACCTTACACATCAGCCGCAGTAGGGAAAGCAAGTATATCAAAGAATATAACTTTAAGCAAGAGGATATTAACTTGAAATAAGCCTGATCCAGAAGATTGATTATTATGATTTTCCAAGCTCACCCCTAGCAATATGGTGATATCAAATTATAAGGAAAAATAGAGATTATTGCATAGCATTATACGAAAACCTTCTCGAAGACTGCTACAATATTACTACAAGAGACAAGAAAGAAATAAGAAAATGCTATACATGAGAGCATTCCACTTTCACCTGCTGTAAACTGATTGCTATACACCATTTTCTGAGACCTACGGGTGGAAACGCATAGGGGAGTACTATGTATCAACGTTTATGAGTGCGAGTGTGTGTCTACTCTATTTTCATTTTATTTCTTGATGAGAACAATGATAGGCTGCCCCCTCGTTCCCTCCCTCTCACACGCACACATAAATACGTACATTCTTGGTTTCACAGTAAAAAAAAATATGTAGTTGACTAGATTCTCATAAACAAGATGACTAATCTGTGATGATGTAAAGACTAAAAGAATACAATGAAGAACCTGTCCGGTGAGATTCAAAACTAAGTTGTTTCTATTGCTTAGCTTTTAAATCTATGATAGCATACAACATTCACTAATACCAAAACCCAAGCATACACTAATGTCATAAATCATTCTCATGTCCCAGTCTGGATAACTTATGAACTATAACTGGCCAAAACCTGGTCTGTGGAGGAAATCTAGAATCTTTAATTCAAAGGACTGGCCCATTATTGGATACGCCTTGACTGTCCAAAATATAGTTTTAGTTTCAAAGATCTTCCTTAGTCAAAGGAAAGAAAACCACGTAGAAGCTTCATGAGGTAATACAGCCAGGACTTACCACTCATTATGGCTTGCTTCTTCGAATTGTATGCTGCATTAAATAACCTTTCCTTCAGAACCCCAGACGTTTTACAGCATTTATAATCCTAAGAAAAGCAAGAGACGGCTGAGTGACCATAGAGGGGAAGGATAACAACGTATGTACTCAGTAATAGCCCTCACATCATTTATAAAAGCATGACAAGCAAGATATAATGAGTAAACACAAGGAGAGAATTGAAATTAATTTAATCAGATATCGCAAATGACTTTACCCAGCATAGATTCTGTTGTAAAGACGGGGAACACTGCAAAAGATTGTTGGTCTTAGAGCAGCCAGATCATCCATCAATTTCAAGTTGTCCTGCAGATCATAAAGACTGATTCCATTAGCAAAGCAGATAGATAAACAAAAGGAAAAAAAGTCTATATGAATCACATGAGCCCATAACGACACACATAACTATGCCTCTCAGGTTATTTGCTTCTTTAATTGTCAATATTATGGTAAGAAACTGAAAGTGGGAATCAATTCAAGCCTATTCCACAGGTAGACCAAAGAAAAATATCCAATTGCAACACATACCCCCTGGTAGAAACCAACAGCGACTCCATTGTATACTGACATAATTTGGTTAGCTCGTTCGTAGATGTGCGCCAAGGGAAGATAGGATATGTAGCTGTCAAATATAAAATATGATCCAATTTGAAGGGGGAAACAAAGACCAAGTATACTTGGACTGATTGAAACCAAATAAAAAGCTTACATGTCTGAACAATTGAATTTGACTTTCTCAGAATTGCCTGCAGCACTTGCAATCAAGTTTCGATTCGACAATACGACACCCTTTCCAGAGACGGAAACATGGAAAATAAAATATGCATTACACAATCAAGCTGAAATATTTTATCTTGAAGATAATCAATTGTCAGCCAAAAGTCATAGAAGCAGAACCAAGAGTAAGGTTCAAAGGCAAAAGTATGGTACCTTTGGTGTCCCAGTAGTACCACTTGTGTAGCATATGGTTGCAATATCGTCAGGCTTCGGAGGGCAGAAAGGTTGAAGATTTCTACGGCCCTACAATTGATAATAGCAGTGAGAAAGAAAGAAAAGCCTCCAGATTTAATAATATTTGCCTACTCATCAAAACAAAACCAAAAAAAAAAAATAGAGTTATAAGTTGCGAATCCCCCTCCCAGCCCCAGCCTCTTTTCTGTTTTTTCTTTTTTTTTTTTTTAGGGGGGTTCTCCTTGATAGTAATTGTAGTACAGAAGTGTGATTTGTAGGAAAAAAAAGGTTTTTGAAGCATCTTCTCTGTTTCTTTTCTTCCTTCCCTCTCTCCACTAAAACATGGGGGAGGAGGATATTTTTTATGATAATCTCCTATATTCTCGCTCCATCTCAACCTTTGAATGTGGAAATAATACATGGCATTTCCAGACATAGATCAACAAGAAAATCTATCAACCTTATAACATATATAGCATATAATCCATATGCCAACTATTTGTAGGCCATAACATAGAAGAACATGGAACTTTAAGCAACCTGACTAAGTAACCTCAGATACGATATGAGCTGGACTCCAGATGTTGCTGGAAGCGATGGGAGGTGTTCATCCATTCCTCCCACTACCTGTTACACACAGGGCGAAGAGGAAAACATTTCAGAAAAATATCAGTCAAAAGTCCAAGTATTCCACCAGGAGCATTTCCTCCAAACAGAGCCAGCATATTGAAGAAGTACATACCACTATTAAGCGTACACTAGGAATTTCAGATAAGAAGCTCAATAACTGCAAGTTGAGGAGAGAAGTGTAAGATATGTTGCAACTTATAGAACAAATCTTTATTATGAATGTGACAATATTAAAGAAAATTTGGACTGCAATACTTCCATATGAATACGAAATATGCTCAATTCATTCAACGACCGTCATCCTATGACTAACTTAAAATGGAACTAATAGATGATACACCCTCGTATACAGGGTTATCACATACCGTAAACTTTCTACTTAAACTTCGTATATTACAATCAGGCTGAGATGTCGGCAAAAACCACGGTAGTCTCAATATGTTAATATAGATGAGGGAAGCTATATTTTCAAACAATGAAAAAGGAATTCTACCATGGGTTAAGTTTTCGAAATACTTGGTCCAAAGTAAGGGAAAATGAGAAAGTTAGCAGCCGGGAACATGTCAGGGATAGCAAGAAGTTGGAGCTTGCTGGATAAAGTGTGACTAGAACAGAGACAATATGCAAAAGCCACTGGTGGACCTCAGAGAATGAACGGAACAACGATCTGATTAACCAGAAACTATTGCTAATCGAAGTAGGAACTGTTGAGCATTCACGTGTCAAGAAAATGGTCATACTATTCTATTTCCTACAAGAAAGTAAAATATTTCATAGATTGCCTTTCCTCGTCTGTCCACAATTCCATTGCACATGCTTTGGCATACAAATTGCTATCACAAGAACTGCCAACTCTAATGAGAACCCTCATAGCCAGGCTTCATGCAGTTTCAAACACAGAGGATAAATTTTGTAAATCATAATCATTTAGCTTGTACAAAGAAACATATCTATTAGCACAGGTCTCATTATGATCCCCATTTATTTCATTTTCTTTTGCCCTTACCATTTTCACTGGATCTTTTCCTTCTTAATATGTATACGTTACACTAGCAAAGAAAGCATAATATAAACTGTGTTTTCAGAAATATGATATCAATATCTATACTACATACAAATTTCATTATTGAAGTGAGCAAATATCAAACTCACAATGTTTAGCGTACTTGGCACACAAAAAATGGCCTTTACATCAGCATGGTGTACGATATACTTAACAGCATCGGGGCCTGCAGATTAAACATAACTATTACAAGTTCAAACAGAAAATCCTGGCTAAAAATGATTTATGATGGCACACTTACACACCAAGAGTGTCATATAAAGGGACTGATATATACGAATATGCTGAGCAGGCATGATCCACAATCAGCCACTCTGGTCTATTGATAAAATAAAGTCCAACACAAGCTCCCTGTTCCACAGAACAACAAAACAAAAAACCAGTGACTCATTATTGTTAAGACATAAATTCAATTATACCATTGCTACTTTGAAATCATATATATAATATACATGAACAATAATAGGAACTTTTATTCCACATATACAACTAGGGACTCCAATCAAAAGTAAATATTATACAAAGTAGAAACATTGACAAACTCAATAAATATGCTTAGATGCTATATGTAAGACAAGTATAAAGCACCAACATTTTACAAGAGGCTACGGAGAAATAATCAAAACCAGTATTTCACTTGCCTTTGCTAATCCATGATAGTGCAGGCCAGAACCTATAGCTGATCGAGCAGTTTCTGCCTCTCCATATGTCATCCATTTGTACCTTCAAGAGTGAAGAACACGTGTCAGAAATATGAAGATCTCTTTAATGAAGTTTTCTACTGTTTGATCAATAATCAATCTAAGGAGGAATTTCGCTAATAAATGATTGCTTACTCTCCAATGGTTCCATCGACCCTAATACGTGTGCCCAAGTATTTGTAATCTCGGTATGTCTCAACTGCATGTCTGAAAACACAATATTATTAGGGAGAAAATAAAAAGATAAAGCCTCAGTTAAATTAGTAGAGATGTGAAGTGCAATTTCTTCGAAATACTTGGAAAGTCAAAAACAGCATTAAAGAGAATTCAGAAAGCATCTTCTCAACCAGAGTAAAGTGAAAACATGAACAGCCTAAAAAGCCGAGAAGCATCAAGCATAATGGACAAGAAAGGTGAGAAAGATTCTCACACGAAGATGTCATGCAATGTGCCAATTTCAGGATGATCATGGAACCCAGTGACTAGCTTTAATGGAGAATGTAAGGATCTGCCATGGATAAAAAATATTACGAAGATGAAATAAGCCAAACAAAAAAGAGTTGAGAAAAAATTAAGAAAGATCTATATTGACTAAAAAATTGGACGTAGCTAACCTGTATACATTCCACTTTCCTGTTTGTAGCTTTTCAGGGAGTACAACACTATATTTCTGATCTGCACAATATTTGAAGGCATCACTAAGACAATCTGAATTAAAATGAAAATTTAGAGGAGAACCAATAAACAAGAACATCATCTAGTCTGAATGAAGATGCAGGATACAGAAACTAATGAAGACAAAGGTGCATGTATTTCCATGAGCAACATATTAAGAAACCAGTATAGCAAAAAGGTCTCTGAGGTGTAACCTGAAAGTGTCCAAGAAGTCACAAGCTTGCAAATAGGACAAGTAGAGATGTGCAACATCTATCTTCCTTTTACACAAACCATTTCAACTACCAACACAAGGGTTCAAAACTTCGACTAAAACTGAGGGGAAACATATTCTTCGGCTTGGCTCGCTGAACCAAGTAACATCCCGCAACAATCAATATCCTTGAAATTTTCATACCTACCAACTCACACCTACCAGGATCATCGACAAGGATGTGCCAAAAGAAGGAGATATCTCTCTCCCTAATTTTTCACATTTCTTTTTCTTTGTTTGCTATTTTTCTCTCCTTTCTGCTTTGGGAGGGAGGGGGGTGTTTGCTGTAGGACACTTACATCAACTTTGTGCTTTTAGTGAATATTGTTGGTTCAAGACTCTTACTCTTCAAGTATTTACATAAACACATTTTATTGCAACTTCTCAGTACACAATTTTTTATATGTGAACTGAAAAAGATATTATGCTTATTAGAAAGGTTTAAATCTCATAAGAAGACTCATTCCCCACAGTTGCAAACATCACACTATACCTTCTACAGCATTCACTATATCACACTATAAGCATCTCTAAATGCCCTTCTTATAAGTAAGACAATCTTAGGGCTAGACATATCCATGGTTATTTAACTAACCGATTTCAATGATCATAGTAATTAGAGTGCTCACTACTTCAGGCTAAGATGCTCTTACCCCTTTATCAAGGGTAGCGGTATCATTGAGTATCAAGTCGGAGTTTGCACACTGTGACAGCATCTAAATACCATGTCTTAGATTCATGAATTTCGTGTTAACCACTAATCTTTCCATATCCAATGTGCAGCAAAGCTTGTAAAAGCTGCAGCCCTTATGCGGTACTTCAGATAAGAGATCATAATTTCCATATAAATTTAAACATAAGCAGCTAAGAGGAAGTAATCATGCTAAATAAACGCTTATGTTAACCAGCAGTGCACTTTAAACAGACCGAAGGACACAGTAAGGCATCAATGCATACATGCCAAGCTATGTTATCTTGACCCTTAATTTTTGCCTAAGTACCCGCATCCACACAACACGACACGGGTGTGGGTATGAGTGTGGGTATGGTTGTGGCAATTTTACACTTAACTAGTGCAAAATCTTAAAATTTTGGCGGATCCAACACCCGGATCCAATCCTCCTAGCCGAGTACAGGTTACAGAGCTGCCAAGTTCATAACTTCCAAGGGAAAGCACTATCATCGACATCAACAATGAATTCTGAAAAAGCTACCTCTAGCCTTGGATAGTTTGAAAGCTGAACCGTCACTAAACTTAAATGGGTTGTGATAAATGTGTATCCCATAAACAAGGATACAAGCAGAGGTTGCTACCAACCCCAATTCAATTGGCGTGGGGCTTGAAAGGACAAAACCAAGCTAACTGCACTTATACTCCCTTCAAGAGCCCGCTAGGACGTATGCCTACCAACTGGGCCAAAGAGCACCTGGTTACCTAAGCCCACTGGAAAGTCCATGGATGTTTGGTGGCGAGTGATACTAGGTGGCCACTTATAAGCCTCTAGTTTTCCCACATCTACCAGATGTGAGATTGGGATGTTACAACAACCTCAATAAAAACCTTTTCGTCCTCGTCAAGGCTGAGCAGTGACCAGGATCATAGCCACGAGCGATGTAGCTTTTAAGAGCTGTCTCATACGGGTTCAAAAGGTGGCTCTCAATGTGCTGCACCGCCCAGAGCCCTAGGTCAACTAGGACCAGAGCCCCTAGGTCAATTAGGACCACCACAGATCTACCTAAAAGTCCATGGATAATGTCGGTCCCAAATAGTAGTAAGTTTATAGTCCGACATGGGACTGGGTTGATACAATCTACTTCACTTAAATCATTGACGTCCTCGTCAAGACCAAACAGTGACCAAGATCGTAGCCCTGAGCGATATAGGAATCAAGAGGTGGCTCGTACAAGTTCAAGAGGTAGCTCTAAACAGGCCTTCAACAGTGAGCTTGAGAACTTTCTAAGTGACATAAGCAAGCTCACTAAAGAGCACCTGGGTCAATTAGGGCACACAAAAGTCCATGAATGTTTATTGGTGTCCAACGGCAATATGTGATCACCCCTTATAAACCTCTATTTTTTCCATATGTATCGAACATGGGATTGGGATGTCACAATCTCTCCCACTTAAATCCTTGATGCCCTCCGCAAGGCTGAATAATCACTAAGATTGTAGGCTTGTAGCTCGGGTAATGTTGTATTCAAGAGGTGGCTTGTACGGGGGTGACTCAACGTGCCTCCTTTGCCTACTTTCTCCTACATAGATCCGATGTGGGGATCGGGTATTAAATTTTCCATTTTAGTTTGTCCCTTTGAAATTTCTAAATTTTGAGCTTCAAACCTTTATATTTTTTCAATTTCTTTCTTTCTTTCAGAAAACACGTATCATGCAAAAAAAATAATAATAATAAGAATACTCCCTCAGAAAAACTGGTCTCACTTTTCTATCATTGTTTGTCCCAAAAAAAAAACAATCACATTTCTAGATTTTAACCAATAAACTTCCATTATTTTTTAAAAAAAAATTCTTTCTTTTCAAACCATAACATTTCTAATACTTAACACAAAATAGTTGTCATGTTGATGCAAATTATAGCAATATATAGAAACAAAAGTACAATATTAAAAAGTTTGACTAGTCAAATGATTTCTTGGGACTGAGCTGAATAGCTTATTTCTCGTACCAAACTAACACCATTAACAGCATACCTACCCATGTAGCTAGGCACAAATTCACCTTTATCTCATTCACAATAGACTCGTATTCATAGTAACAAATTAAAGTAGCTGCCTTAAGAGCGTGATTATTTCAACTAATTAATGCAACTCGATCTCGATCATCTATCAGAATCAGTATCAGATAAAAATTGATATATATGTACAGAAGAAAATTGGTATAATCATTATGAACTACACAAAAGCAGGGTGACCAATGAAAATTACTCCTGCTGTATAATTTTTAAAAACAAAAACAAGAATAGTGGAATAGCTAGTTTAATTACCGTGAACGAATTCGCCGGCGGTGTCGCTGATTTGAATCTGCGACTGTGGATTGATGGGGGTGGCGGGAAGGAGGTGGGCTTGAACAGATTCGAGGCGTCGCTGTGCAATTATTGATTCCATTTTCTCAAAAATAATGTCGGGAATAGTGAATTGTTGAATTATCTGCTTTTTTTGCGGGTTCACAGATCTCAATTATAGATTGATTATATCTACGCGTGTGTGTATATATATATATATATAAATGATAAAGTATATGAAAAAGATATATAGCGAAAAACACGAGTAGAGATTGGCACGCAAGTCGAGAGAGAGAGTGATGACATGATTGATGATGTTAGTAGTAAAAGATAGATATGCATTATGGGGAGTGGGATCGGGATAAGGCCTGAGGCTGAGGGTGGCGTGGTGGTTCATCTCTGTGAGCTGCTTTGCTTCTATTAAAAATGGAAAATTGTGCCGAAATGGCGCCAAATATTTTTCTTTTTGATTAGTTTCATTTAATCCTCTTAGTTAACCACAGTTTACATATACATTAATTTCTTTTGTCCTAAGAGCATCCACAATTATTAATTACTCCCTCTAAAACTTTTAGGTAAAGAGTCCACTTTCTTTTTATAAAAATTAAAATAAGACTAAATCAAATAAAAATTTTACATACTTTACTTATGTTTTAAGAAATAAAACTTCATTAATTAAAAACTATCTTAATGATATATGGATTACAACTTTAATAACTTTGTAAAAACCACTAGATTTATGTTAATTATTGGTCAAACTTTAGCTTAGTTGACCAAAAAAAGTCAAAAATGGACTCTTTGCCTTTATTGGTCAAACTTTAGCTTAGTTAATCAAAAAAAGTAAAAAATGGACTCTTTGCCTGGAACGGATGGAGTATTTAAAGAGTTTATCTATCATGTCACGTCATCAGTTTATAATTTTTTTTTTATAAATTTATTCTACACTAAATATAAATTCATAAAAACTTTATTGCATGAACCCACTAATAAATATTTTATTATTTCATAATATATATTTGAAAGTAATAAATTTATTTTTTAAAATAAATATATCATTATAAAGCATAAAAAAATTATAGAAAAAATGTATTAGTATATCAACAAATAATTTATTCATTTCTTAATTTTATCTTTCCAAAATATATTTTTTATTTATTAATATTTATTAGTAATTCAAAAATCCAAATTTATTTTCCAAATGGAATGCCTTAAAGTGATAGGAGGATGACTTCAAGCGGTCCATACACTACAACCGCTTGAAGCGACGTAGACTCTCCAATGCTACTGCTCCATGTCTTCAACCGATTTTAAAGGTTTTATAAAGTTTTGTCTTTTGCCCGTTGGAGCTGTCCTAAACAATTTGCTACTCCTTCTGTTTCAAAATATTTGTCGTTTTAGTTCTAAAAATTTGTTTCAAAAAAATTGTCGTTTTAGGTTTTCAATGCATGTTTTGCCTAATTTACCCTTGTCTTCTCACAAGTTCCAATAATTAATCATCTCTTCATTAAATATTTTATCTTCTCCCAATAACTATCTCCCTCTAATTTATCTTTTCAACTACTCCTAGCACAAAAATTAAAGATATTTAATAAGGGTATATATGTCAACTTATAAAATTTCTTAATATGTGTGCACAACTCTAAAACGTCAATCTTTTTGAAACGGAGGGAGTAGCATTTTAATTTATTTTTCAAATATGATTACTTAATTATTACTCAAACTAACTATGTGTATAATGATGATATTCCACATATTCATTAACTATTTTCTCTTTTCTTTCTGTGTTATATATATCTGAATTTCATAATACTTGTTATGACTACAAATCTAATGATGCCTCATCGCTTAGTTGCTAAAGTGGGTTGCTCTTTGATGTATTTGAACAAAATTCTTTTTCGAAACAAGCAATAGTTGCTAGATAAATTACTATAAAAGTGAAGGATCTATCCACAAGTCTTATCGATGAGTAAAGCTCCTTTCTTTTACATATAAGATCTGTTAGCTAGAGCGAAAATTATTACAGCTTCAAGGTAACATAAGCCTATTCAATTTTGTCTCCGTTTCGATCCTTGCCAGAACTCGAGTCGTCACAGTGACATTGTTATAACAATGACATCTTTTAAGAAATTTAAAGGCAAATTACACAAATGGTCTCTATACTTGGCTAATCGTCCTTCCGTCTACTTACGTTACTTTTTGGCCTTTAAGTATTTTCCGTTAATTATTTGCTTTTCGTCCCTACACCTCGTTAATGATTACTAAACTAAGGACATTTAACACAAATGATCCTTCCATCTACTTATGTTACTTTTTGGCCTTTTAAGTATGTACACGTGCCTCTCAAGTACATTTAGGAAAGGGTAAATTAGTCCTTTTGCCTTGAAAATATATAGTACTAGTATAAGTTTTTGAATTATATAATTATTTGGTCCCTCAGCTTTACCAAATCTATGTGCGTTTGGTCCCTCCGCTAAAAAAAATACAATCTGGTCACTCAATTTGTATTTCGTTAAGAGATTCTCCCTTTCCTCTGTTAACGTCTATTTTTCCGTTTGTTTTTTTAAAAAATGCCTAAATTACCCTTCACCCCTTTAGATAACCTACCGAAGGATAGGGGCTGAAATCAGGTTATTTTCTTTCCTTCGCTCAATTCATCTCTCCTTCTTTATTTCCTTCACCCAAACCACAAATCTCATTTGTACAAATCTCAAATCCATTATATTGCTCAGAAATTGGGAGAGATCTGCTCACAAATCTCACTCAATTCATCTCTCTTTCTTTCTTTCCTTCACCCAAGGATTCAGCTCCAGCTCAAATCTCAAATCTCATCTTGGTTACGCATCGGAGGATTCAGCTTGGTTACTCAGCTTGAGTTTAGTTTCAAATCTCATCAAAAAGGGGCAATGGCTTCATCATCAACAGCTCAATCGCGTGCCAGATCTCGCGAAGGTGTTCCATGGTGTGATTGCAATGCTCCAGCTCCATTAAAGACCTCACGAACTGATAGTAACCCCGGCAAGCTCTTCTATGGATGCGCAAATTACAGTGTATGTGTATAATTGCATTTGATGAAACAAAGACAAAATTAGTGATTATTTTAGTGTTTGTGATTATTTCAGTTCTGAAAAATTTGCAAATTACAGTGTTTGTGATTATTTCAGTTCTGAAAATTTGCATTATTGTTAGTAATGCACAAAAAATTATATAAAGTGCTTATAAATTTAGATATATATTTTTTGCTTTATCTTTTAATGGGAAGAAATAAATAGAAAAAATATAGTGATAAATGTGATTATGTTTGTGTTTATGTGTTCATGCAGAAAACTTGCAAGGGTTGTGGATTTTTTGAATGGGCAAATGATGGAACGAAAATGAGCGAAGATGTACTTGAATTGAAAGAGAAGTTGAATAAGGCTGAGATGAAGTTGCACAAGACAAAAGAAAGGGAAATGACACTAAAAAAATAAGTGAAGAGGCTTTAATCAAAATTGGTAATGAAAGAAATTGAAATTGTATTACTGAAATCTCAAGTTAGGTATTGGAATGTCAAGTTGTGGGTTGTGTCAATTGTTGTTTTGGTAATTTGGTATGTGACTTTGAGTCAAAATGGTAGTGCTAGGCTTATGTTACCTTAATATGGTTGATTTTGTGTTATGTAAACAGTTTGTGATATATAAATGAATGTTATGTAAACAATTCATGTTGTCTTATGTAATTTTTTGTTATGAATGTGAATGTGTAATCCACAAAAATTACAGAAAATCAGTAAATGGGTTTTTTCCCTTCTTGGGCATGTAGTTGTTGTGCACTTGAAAGGTATAATTGCCTAAACTTCTCTCAAGTTAAATGCTTGAATATACACAAACTGTTAATGATCACCAAAAAATACAATCTGTTAATCATGACCATACTTAACAAAAAGACTTCAGAATACACCAATGAATTACTCCAAGTTAAAATTCCCAAAGATCACCACAAATAACAACTCCAAGTTCAAACCTTGTTTACAACTTGTCCAAAATACATCACATTCATATTGAAACAAACTGTTAATCATCAATCTACTTAACAAAAAGACTTCAGACATTGTTTACAACTTGTCCAAAATATACCACATTCATATTGAAACTAACTCTTAATCATCACCATACTTGACAAAAAGACTTCAGATGTACCAATTGTCCAAAATACATAACATCCTTAACAACTTCTCCACTATTACTACACCAATTGTTACAGACCACTCCTTATAATGAATGGTAATTCTCCCCTCCACTTAAAACCTTTATCACCTTTCCTTGGTGACTTTTGAGTCAAGTTGCTTGCACATTGAGACGTACCAACTGTTTCTAGATTGCTTGGGATTGTCTAGCTTGAGAAAACCGGTGAATTTGCTAGGATTGCTTGGCTTGAGGTAGCTGATGCATTTGCTGGGATTGCCTGGCTTGAGGAAGTTGGTTGACATGGTGGTGCATAAGAATCCAAATTCACAGGCATAGATGCTCCAGGGGTCTACAAAAAAGGACAAAAAATTCAATGTTAGTTGAGACTTCAATACGTTATGATAATAAAAAGGTACAAAATTCAAATAATTTAACTAAACATACTTTATAGAATGTTTCTCCACTTGGTGCAACATAAAGTCCACAAAAATCATGGGTTGGTTCTTGATTCAGAATTTTCCTAGGCCTTCCTCTCTTTCTTTTCAAACCTTCAGGAACAGGAGTCTTCTTCCTACCCTCATTCCTATGTTTAGTGTAAACCCTTTCAACATTAGTTTTTCCCTTTTCTTTAGGGGTACATTTTTTCTTTGAAGTACCAGCAGCCTAGATGATCACAATCCAAATAAATAATTGTCAGAACAAAAGAAGAAAGAAAAGAACAAAAGAAATAAGTAATGTTAAAATGTAAACAAGTACCTCTAGATCCTCCCCCACTTACATTTGCAGTTGCATTAGTACTAGCAGCCTAGAAGAAAAGTAAAAAGAAGAAAAATTAATGTCTTAACTTCACAGGTAAAAACAAAAAATAAGTAAATACTACAAAACAAAAGTACCTCAATTTGGACCCTTATCTTTTTGCATCCTCTTTTATTATGCCCCATTTCATTGCAATTACTCCAATAAATGTCCTTCCCTATTTGACCCACTTTTCTGTGGCCCTACTTGTTTCATTGGACTTTTCTTCCTCAGGTGCCTTTGTTCTCTTTTTCTTTGGCCTTCCTGGCATTGTCTTGTACTGTGGAGGCTTCAAAGGCTCATTTTCAGATTTTGGCCAGTTGTTTTCACCAGATATAGGTTCAATACTATATGCATATGACTTTAGAAACTCATCCTTCTTATAGCAATCAGCAATGTAGTCCTCTACCCTCTTCCCAATCCTAACCAACCCAGCAATTGCATGACAACATGGGATTCCAGATAAATCTCATTCCCTGCAAGTACACTTCCTATTTTGAATGTCAACTACATATCCCCACTTCATGTAGTCAACTTGAAACTTGTTATTTCCATTATATGTGGCCCTCCACTTTTTGCATTCAGAAATATTTGTCTCAACTCTCTTTCTAATCCTAGGGCATATCACATCCCAATGTTTTGACATTTATTCCCTTCTTTTATGCAACCTAGTCATCATAGACATTTTGAGATGCTCCAACATATAAATGACTGGTTGACTCCTAGCCTCCACTAAAGACCCATTAAAATCCTCAGACATATTTTTCTTACAATTATCACAATTAGTCAAAGTAGAGAAGAAAGCCTTGCACCACTTCACTGGATTTCTATTCATCAGATCCTTGTAGGCTTCTTCATCTAATTCCTTCAATTCATCACAGTTTTTTATTGTACATGTCCATGTTTGTTAACCTAGCAATTGCCCAGAAATGACTCTTGTACTCAACACCTCTATAATTCTTTGACCAGTTGGCATACACATGCCTAGCACAGGCTCTGTGCTCACAGTTAGGCAGCATCTCAGCAATAGACAACACAAGTCCCTAAAAAATCAATGCAAATTGTTGGGCCTACATTTTTTATCAACTTGTTTACAACTTACATATATCATCTTGACACTTACAACTTGAGCTCTCCTACTGCACCTTGACATTTTTTGCAGGTTGAATTATTGTTACATTACAACCTATTTTTTAGGAAGTATGTCACCAGATAAAGGAGACGAGTCAACAAACGTTTCTTCATCAAACAAAGCCAAGGGATCCTTATCTCTTCAAACCAACATTGTGGCGAGAATACCTCAACAACTTCAACCAATTTCCTATATTCTAGGCTTGTTTGTTTCTTTGTATTTGAGGTATAAAAAGGGAGGAACACATGTATTTTTCACACACATTCTCACTAGCTTAAGCTCCCTAGTATACGCTCTTAGTCTTGTATTCAACTTGGTTAATCAATCACTTGGTCAAGGCAGTTCCCTAAAACCTCCGGGGTTTTGTGCTTGGCGAACAAGCTGTTCAAGGGCTTTCCTAGTTAACAAAATCCTTTGAGTTCATTTCTACAGCATTTTATAATCATTGTACCCATATTAACATTATCTTTGTCATCTTTCTTGTCACTAGTCTCCCTTGTTGAAATTTGACCAAAACAATTTGGCGCCATCCGTGGGACACTTTGATTATTTATATAGAAATGGCCAATCCATCGTGGTAGTCTTGGTGAGAGGAACCACCACTTCCTAGTTCTCGTATCTCGTGCAATCCGTCTTCAAATCCGGAAGCCGCCAATATGGAGCTAATGTCTAACATGGTCACGATATTGAAAAAGTGATCGACAGTTGGACGCTCAAGAGCATACAAACACTATGATACTCAATGCCATTGATTCCATGCGTAAAGGAAAACAAACCGAAACTCAAACATCTACTCCATTTTCACCTTTGCATCCTAGATCTTTGTTTAGTGCAGTACAGTCCAAGCCATGTTGGAGATATCCCTATGTCTAGTACCTTACCGGCAGAAAGTACAATCATGACGTCAATTCCAACCTCGCGGCCACGGTTCAACTTTACAACTAGCCAACTGTGTTGACGTCTTGCTATACCTATCTTTGCACCCTCGATGGGGCAAACAGGAGTTTCTTTAATACTTTTGACACTTCGCATCCCGTTTAATAATAATTCTCTTTGCGAAAGTCAACTTATTAGGGAAATGCAAACCATAAAAGAATTGCTTCGAGGTGTGCCGGAGTCAACTTGCCTCATCACCAAATTTCCCCAACTTGCTACAACGAATCCCGTTTTGTTCCACCATAGCTAATGTGGAAATCCCAAAGAAATTTTCACCCTCATATGAAGAAGTATGATGGAAGTCGATCCAGAACATGTGTTCTTGTATCAAGAATCAATGGACATTATAAGTATCCCCCTGTTTTTAAAGAAGCATGTTTTGCGGGGCTTTGGCTCAACTCTATCGGGACCAGCTTTAAAATGGCTAACAGGACTTCCTCTTAACTCTATCTCTTCCTATGCTCAACTTGTCGGCATGTTCACTAATCAATTTTCATGCAACGGGCGTTCGACAAGTTGACCGTGACCTTTACGAATTGTGCAACGGCCTAATGAGAGTCTTAAGGAATATTTGCACAGGTTTAATAAAGAAGCGTGACCATACCCAATCTGGATATGTCCACGGCTACCGAAGCATTCCGTATTGGCACGAGAAAGAACTCTCCATTTTATAATGAGTGGTGATGACACCGCCAAACAACTTGAAGAAATAAGGACCGAGCCTTACGATTCATCCGATTGGAGGAGGACAGTCTAGCAATGGAAAAGTCAATTGGAAGGACCCTCTATTTGAGCCATCGGACGAAAATCGACTCCCATCATTATAAGCATAGCAGGGCAAACCCCGTTAAATCCGAATCTTCTAAAGTTCATTTTGTAGATGATGATCAAGATGGAGATGATAATGACTACCCTAGAATTTCGACTATTGCTTTTACGTGGATATTGCGGGAGTTCTTTGCGCCATGGAGAATCTTGGAGATAGAGCAAGATGGCCTAAGAAAAGTGACAAGCCCACAACTTGGAAGGATAAGTCCAAGTGGTGTGCATTTCATGAGGAATTCGGGCATACTACGAAAATTGTTTCGCCTTGAGGAAGGAGATTGCTCATTTATTGTCAAAAGGACTCCTCAAGGATCTGTTGGGAAGAGGGTCGAAGTGAATCCAAAGAACCCGATTACGTGGAGTCCACAGAAAGTTATACCTCCTCCACCACCAAGGTAGTAAATGTTATTTCGGTGGATCCTATATTTGTGGTACAACTTATTCGCAGCCAAGCGTCATGCCAAGAGCTCAAAGGAGGATCGGTCGAACCGCCTTCAAGATGCCGCGACTTCACGGATGGTCAAGTTATCTCCTTCGAAGATGAAGACAAGGATAACACTGGACCCCCATCATGATGGTCTAGTTGTCCAAGTTCGATAGCTAATTGTATGGTCAAGAGGATCCTTATTGATG
Source organism: Platycodon grandiflorus (assembly GCA_016624345.1). Classification (NCBI taxonomy): domain Eukaryota; kingdom Viridiplantae; phylum Streptophyta; class Magnoliopsida; order Asterales; family Campanulaceae; genus Platycodon; species Platycodon grandiflorus. The sequence continues at coordinate 14,819,198 of CM028365.1, read as the reverse complement.
GTGGTAGCTCAATATAATCTTTACCCATGCTCGCAAGAGATGGGCATTCCTTTATCGAAGTTGTGAGGAATTCATCCGTACTAGTAGGGTTCGGTGGTGAAGTAAAACAGACAGTTGGAGAAATCAAGTTGCCTCTCTATCCGGAAGGTATGAATTCTATGGAGAGGTTACGTGTAATTGAATGTTCTTCTTCGTACAATGTCATTTTAGGTAGGCCGTGGATCCACAACATGAAAGCCGTGCCAACCTATCACCGGTGTGTCAAGTTCCCAACTCCTTGGGGTGTAGCCAAGTTGAAGGGCAATCGCCAGCTTTCTAAAGAATGCTACAAGGTCAACATGAAGGCAAGTTCGGTCCTCGTCTGCATAGCAATTAAAGAAAAAGGCCCGGGATGTTATTGAAGCGGAGAGCACGAGACGAAGAGTGTTTCGTTGATGAATCAAATCCCGAGGCCCAAGTGCAAGTTGGTACAGATCTTCCGACCGAAGTTGAGGAAGAGGCGATCGAGTTTTGAAAAGTCGAAATCTTTTGCATGGAAACACGAAGACATGACAGAATAAGCAAGGACGTCATTACTCACAAGTTAAATATTGATCCAACTATTCGTCTGTCCACCGAAAAGGAGAAAGTTTGCCCATGAACGCAACAGATTATTAAAGATGAAGTTGAAAGGCTTTTGAGAGCCAAGATGATCAAGGAAGTACAAGATCCAAGATGGTGGCCAATGTTGTGGTGGTAGAGAAGAAGAATGGCAAGTGGCGAGTATGCGTAGACTTCACGGACTGAACAAGGCCTGCCCGAAAGATCCATTTCCTCTTCCTCATATTGATTCTTTAGTCGATGAGACAGTGGCCATGATATCTTGACATTCATGGATGCATCCTCGGGATTTCAAAGAAATTCAAATGGAACCCTCGGACCAAGAAGATACGGCATTTATGACTCCTGAAGGTATATATTGTTATATTGCTATGCCATTTGGTCTCAAAAATGCAGGGGCAACTTATCAAAGACTGGTAAACAAGATGTTCAAAGATCAACTTGGCAAGACGATGGAAGTCTACATAGATGATATGGTAGTCAAGTCTAAGCATATTGAAGATCACGTGGAGCATCTTGCCGAGGCATTCAACATCTTGAAAGCTTTCAACATGAAGCTCAATCCAAAGTGCAACTTCGGTGTTAAAGCAGGAAGTTCTTGGGCCATATGGTGACTAAGAGAGGAATTGAAGCCGATCTGAACAAATCAAAGCTATTCTCAACTTGGAATCTCCCAAGAATATTAAAGACGTCCAAAGGTTAACCTAGAGTAATGCCTTAAATAGATTTATATCTAAATCGTCGATAAGTGCAGGTTATTCTATGAAGTGTTAAGAAAGAATAAACTATTCCAATGGATGATCAACATGAGGCAGCCTTCAAACAACTTAAGGAATACTTGATGACGTCCCTACTTGCCAAACCGTAACGTGGAGCGCCTACTTGTATTTAGCCGTATCCGAGAATGCGGTTAGTGCGGTCTTAGTGAAAGAAATTCAAGGTGAACAGATCCGTGTATTATGTAAGTAAGTCTCTACTAGATCTTTGAAACAAGGTATTCTCATCTTGAAAAGTTAATTTTAGCTTTAACTACCGCTACAAAATTGCGTCATTATTTTGAAACACATTCCATTACTTGTTAGAACTAATTATCCTATAAGAAGTGTGTTGAGAACTCCGAAATGTCGGGAAGATTAGCCAAGTGGTCGGTCAAGCTAAGCACATATGACATTTCATACGAGCCCGGAGCTATCAAATCTCAAGCTCTAGCTGATTTCGTAGCGATTTCATCCAAGTCCGCAACCCGAGGTAGAACAAGAGGTACAACAGCTTGAAGGTAAAACAACTCCTAGATTTTGGACACTTTATACAGATGGAGCTTCAAATTCCAAAGGAATCGGCTTGGGAATCGTTCTGAAGTCCCCCCAAGGCGATATCATACCTCAAGCTGTATCCTGTGAATTCAATGCAACGAATAATGAAGCTGAGTATGAGGCTTTAATCATGGGTTTAACTACTGCTTTAAGTTTAAATATTACTCATATAAATGTATATGTTGATTCTCAATTGCTCGCTAACCATTTCAATGGCAGCTACATGGCTAAGCATTCCAAAATGACTCTATATCTTCAACATGTTAAAGCTTTGGCTTCAAAATTTCTGTCATTCTCATTGGAGCAGGTCCCTAGAGAAGAGAATACGATGCACCGGCTAACTTGGGATCAACTTGCAAATCTATGTTGCATACTAATATCCCCATTATTTATGTTAAATACCCAGCTATAGACCAAGTGGAAGAAACTCAAGAAGTGACTCGGTCTAATGGGACACAAGTTACAAGTCCATCTTGGACCCAACCTATAATTGAGTTCCTTCAACTTGGAACTATACCACGATGTTAAGAATGCTAGATCCTTTAAAATGCGTACTTCAACTTTTGTTTTAATAGATAATGTCTTGTTCAAGAAATCTTTCGCAGACACTATTTGAGATGTATTGACAATGAACAAGTTGAACTCGTCGAAGGAGATCCATGAGGAACGTGTGGAAATCATTCGGTGGAAAGGCACTGCATCAAAGGTCCTCAGACTGGTTATTACGGCCAACAATGCGTCGGGATGCTATGAGCTACGTACAAAAATGTGACGCCCGCCAAAGGCACGGTAACATCTTGCATCAACCTTGAACCTCTACATCCTATTGTTTCATCTTGGCCCTTCATGAAATGGGGCATGGATATTGTGGGAAAGTTGCCTAAGGCTCCTGGAGGCAAAGTGTTCATGTTAGCAATGACCGACTATTTCTCAAAATGGATCGAGGCAGGCCTATGTGCAAGTAAGAGACAAAGAGGTGATTTCATTTTGAAGAAAAATATTATTAGCAGGTTTGGGGTACCATCGAGATCATATGTGATAATGGATCCCAATTCATAAGTAAAAAGATGGAGATTTTTGTGCTCGTTGGGGCATCAAGCCGATCACATCCACACCGGTCCATCCTCAAGCTAATGGTCAAGCTGAGTCAAGCAACAAGTTGATTGTCAACAACTTGAAGAAACGCCTAGATCAAAAGAAAGGAAAGTGGGTGAAGAATTACCACTTGTACTTTGGGCGCATGAACAACTACAAAAGGAGCCACAGTAGAACTCCATATTCTTTGGTGTTTGGAGCGAAGCGTAATTCCGGTTGAGGTAACAATCCCAACAAGGTATGGCTTGTTAACTCAGATGAAAATAACATCTTGTTAACCCAAGATCTAGATACAATTGATGAGATCGGGGATTTAGCCAAAATAAGGATGGCACCTATCAACAACGGATTGCTAGATCCTACAACAAGAATGTCGAATAAGAAGGTTTCAGTTGGTGATTTAGTTTTGAGAAAAGTATTTCAAAATACCAGAACCGAATGCGGTAAATTGGCTCCCAGTGGGAGGGACCATATCTCATTGATCTTGCCGGCAAAGGTGCATACTGGTTGTCAACCCCAAATGGAGACAGGATTCCTAGGAGTTGGAATGCCATCCATTTAAAGCTCTATTTTATGTAAGTCAAGTAGTTAACAACTAGACTTATCGTGTATGAGTTAATTTATGTCAAGATTCATTTACGTATTTCAAATTCTCAAATTTATTGGAAACCCTTATCGACTTAAGCATCGGAGGGTGTTGGCTATGCTAACACCCAACCCTAACATGAATTTGTTTTGCAAGGTATACTAGCAAAGTAGGCTCAACATGTGAATACGCCGCGGCTCGAACATGTTGAGACCTAAAATGGAGCAGGTTGAACATGTTAACACGCCGACGGCTCCAACATGTTCAGACTGAGACGAAGAAGTCCAACATGTGAACACGCCGACGGCTCCAACATGTTGTGACTTTAGCTGGAGAGGGATGGAACATGTTGACACGCCAGACGGCCGATACTTGTTCTATCTCTTCAAACGACTTACCTCGATCAAAGGTACATTTTGGTTAAAAGATCTACATCTTTTCTAAAGAGTTAAGGTTTTTACACCTTCGCCGTGCGCACGATTTCACATCCATTCAAGATGTGACTATTGGTTGTAACATTAACATGTTACCTATTGCTTAAATCATTAAACATTCTTATCTCGCTAACACAAGCAAGTGTTTCTAAAAGAAACCTAGATTACTTCATAAAAGTTCGAATGTTCCCAAGATTAGTGGATGAGTTGGTTAAGCCAACAAATCCTATCAACCTATGAAAGCATGGAGTACTAGACCAACCTAGTACCCCTAAATAGATTGTTTGCGCTCTTATGAGCGGGTTACATGACCAACGAATAAAAAGCATAAAATTGTTTGTGTTACTCTCCAAATCCCCTAAAATATTCAAACTTTGTCAACATTTTGGCCTACCGCCGTGTTACGTCCGTTTCCTTTTCTTGATTCTCGCTTTCAATTTGTTTCCCCACCATACTGCTCAGCACTTTGTTGGCATCCTCAATCAACTCCTCTAAGGCTGGAGAATTTACCTCCTCCGCATCCACTGGTTCACTGATGAAATCCTCCAAGGTCTTTCTTTCTTCCTCGAGGTCCCAGTGCACGGCGAGTCCACTCTTCATTTCCTCCATCATCTGAATCCTGGTCTCGAGCAGCGCCTTGGTGGCATTAAATTTGAAATCCTCTCGAGCAGCTTCAAGCTCCTTGACGTGAGCCTCGTTCTCTGTCAACCTTTCAAAGACAAGCATCCGCCAATTCCTTCCTTAACTTCACTATTTCATTACTCGCATTTTAATTTCCTTCTTCAACTTGCTTATCTCTCAAGACTTGCCTTCACCTCCTTTCGTGCCTCTTCGGCCTCAACACCGCTCCTAGCCGCCTTGATCTTCAGAATGGCAGCTTGATCCATGATAGGAGTCATTATACCCGAGAGCTGTGTAAGAAAGAATATTAGTACTTTATGAAATCCTTTGGTACATAGTTCAAGGTGTTAAGGATTAAGATGTATAAAAAACTCTTGTAGATGAATAAAGTCAGAGGAAAATTCCCTCTACCTTGAGACCTCCATTTTTGAATTACACCAGCCTCTTGACCCAGGCTGTCTTTCCTAACAAAGAAGAAACGATTTCTCCATCCCCGATCAGCAGGGTCATTGTTAGATATCAAGATGGGCTCACCCCCACTTTTTACCCTAAAACAAAATCTTCCCGGCCAAAACCTCTTATCTCGTAGTATAAGCAAACTCCTCTAAATCTACAACCAAACCTATTTCATCCCGCAGCCTAACTAGGGTTTGAAGGCATCGCCAACCCCGTGGCATGAGTTGGGCGTAATTTAGCTTCGTAGAAGCAAAAACCCAGTGATTATGACAGAAAGGGAATTTAAGGCCAATAGTGAAAGGGTATTCGGGAAGACATACCCACTCGGGGAATAGCATTCGGAGGTAAGGGAAGGATGGGTGAATAGAACGGCTTCAAGGGGCAAGGCGTGATTTTTCCTAACAACTTCCGGATCCGAAATTGTACATTTTTCTTTTCGGGTTCTTTTAATAGATTACGGGTCGAAAAACCCTCGGTAAACCCTCTTCGCTTTCGATTATGCATATCTTCTTTTTCCCATCTTTTTCAACTTGAGAAAAATAGCAACAAGAAACGAGAAGAGTACGAGGAACTCACCGAATTGCTACACGTTTTCCTTCTCCACACGATCTGCTTTGATATCTTTCGGAAGGAAACCTTTGTTGTTAACAACTCGTGAGAGGAGGAGTTGGAGAAGGTTGGTTTGTTCAAAGAGAAGTTGTGAGCGGTTGTATGTTTGAAAACGCAAGAGTAACCTTTTTGCCTTGGGAAATCTCAAAACCGTCCCATCGGTACCTTTAGCATTAATAACCGCCGTACGTTGTCAATTCTTGGCAAACTTTTTAAATTTTTGTCTCTTTATATTCTTTTGAAAAATTTGAAAAGTTTGGGGGCAATTGTTGGGCCTACATTTTTATCAACTTGTTTACAACTTACATATATCATCTTGACACTTACAACTTGAGCTCTCCTACGCACCTTGACATTTTTGCGGGTTGAATTATTGTTACATTACAACCTATTTTTTAGGAAGTATGTCACCGGATAAAGGAGACGAGTCAACAAACGTTTCTTCATCAAACAAAGCCGGCAAGGGATCCTTATCTCTTCAAACCAACATTGTGGCGAGAATACCTCAACAACTTCAACCAATTTCCTATATTCTAGGCTTGTTTGTTTCTTTGTATTTGAGGTATAAAAAGGGAGGAACACATGTATTTTTCACACACATTCTTACTAGCTTAAGCTCCCTAGTATACGCTCTTAGTCTTGTATTCAACTTGGTTAATCAATCACTTGGTCAAGGCAGGTTCCCTAAAACCTCCCGGGGTTTTGTGCCGGCGAACAAGCTGTTCAAGGGCTTTCCCTAGTTAACAAAATCCTTTGAGTTCATTTCTACAGCATTTTATAATCATTGTACCCATATTAACATTATCTTTGTCATCTTTCTTGTCACTAGTCTCCCTTGTTGAAATTTGACCAAAACACAAATCACAGTAGATAATTAATTAAAAAGTTCATTATATGCAACAGTATAATGTTAAGAAAAAAGGTTTACAAAATAATTAAAAGTACCTTCTGTTGGTCTGAAATGAGGGTCCATCCCATGCTATCTGCCATTTTCAAGTCCTTGATTAGATGACCAAGAAACCAACTCCAAGCTCCGGTTCTCCACTTGCACAACCCCCCAAGCAACAGGAAACATTTGATTATTCCCATCCCTTCCCACTGCAATTAACAATTCTCCTTTCATAACACTTATAAGAAAACATCCATCCAATCCAAGCACCTTCCTACAACCAGACAAAAGACCTTTCCTCAGGGCATCAATACACACATAAAATCTCTGAAATACAGGACCATATGTAGGGTTGTTCCTGACACAATACACTTCTATTGTAATACCCTCATTAGTCCTCCTCAATTCATCTCTATAATCTCATATTTTGCTGTAGTGTTCTATCATTGAAGTAGCAACAGCATTCAGTGCTTTTCTCCTGGCCTTAGAGCAAGTTGCCAAACTGACATCCAATTGAAAAGTTTCCATAATCTCTGACCTCATTGATTCAAGTGTCCAACTAGGATTATTCTTGATTCTTGTGTAGTATCTGGTGGCAATCCACTTTGCAGTAAGTTGTCTACTCTTTATAGTCTTGCTACACTTATGGTTATGATTTATGGTACTAACCTTAAAAATCTTCACTCCCTTGTCTTGACTTGCCCAAATCCTCCAAGGGCATATAGTAGAGTTCATGCAAACTACGCACACCCTTCTTTTTTCATTCTTCAAGAACTTGAAATCTATGCTATTAAGTACTGCATATGACCTAACTGCCTCCTTAAACTCCTCTGAATTTTTAAATTGCATCCCTAATGAAAACTTGATATCTTTTGGATCAACCATTGGATTGAATGTTTGATATTTGGGCTTCTTTTTCTTTTTCCTAGGGTTTGCATCATCTTCACTTGAACTAACATCAGAATCAGTGTCAGAAATGAATTCATTATCCATGGCATTGTGTTCCTCCTTAGTCGTTCCAGTGTTTGCAAATGGATTTTCTCTATCAACCTCAGCTGTTGTACATTCATCCCCTACATTCACTGACCCATTTCTCTTCATTTCAATAATTTTTCTTCTTGCATTAGCCACTTCCTCATCACTTGCTTCTATTGCATCACTTTCACTATACTCATTCTCAGATTCTTCTTCACTTTGTTGAACATAATTCTCATCTTCACTACTGTCATCAGAAGAAAGCCTTGCCTCATTCATATCATCTCCATGCAAATTATCACCTCCATTCAAATTATCATCCTCATTCAAGTTATCCTCTCCATTCACATTATCTTCACCCTTTTCATTCACATTATCTTCACCCTTTCCATTCACATTATCTTCACCCTCTCCATTCAGGTTACCATCAGACCATGCTTCATTCCTCATTTCAGAATAACTCAAATCAGCTTGATCACCTTCTATTTCTAGTGATTTATCTATTATAACACAGTCTAAATTATCATCAATCCCACTTTCCTGTGTACCAGCAATAACACCACCTACTTCAATATACTTATCCACATCATGTTCAACATAAATTTCTAAATATTCACAGTTTCCTAATGAAGCACACATCCCTCTAGTTTCAGAATCACTATACATTCTCCTGAGTCGATTATCTAAATCCTTCTACAACTGCCCATCCTTTTGAAAGTTAATATTTTCTTCTGACATTAAGTAACACAAATATTTCATATTTTTATACCTCAACAATTTTTCAATGCCAGCCTTTAAAGAAACAAATGAGATGTAGTCTGCATTATTATTGTCAATTATATCATAAGTCCCCCATTGTATGTAAGCACTTTATCTTTCACAAAACTACCCCCGTGATACACTATTATACTGAAAAAGACTCATTCTGTAAAATAATAGCATACATATTACATAATTAAATACATTAGGCAGCATACAAGTAAAAGACACAAGAAAGAAAGAAAAAAATTTACATTCTGTAACCAGACGAGAAGAAAAAAAAAATGGCCCTTATAAAGTTTGTCCACCACTATGTCTTTCTTTTTGGACCACTTGTGACCACTCCATTTTTTAAAATTTAAGCATACAAAACAGCCACACAGTACGAGGGTGCTTTCTAAGCACTTGACCTATAAAGCATAACTTGACATACAAAAAAGTTTACTTTTGTAGAGAATCAATCCATAATAAGTGGAAACCCACTTCATTCTACCAACACAAAAGCTCTAATTTCAAAGCCCTAATTTCAGCCACATTGTAAAACCCTAAATTCAAAGCCATACACGTAAAAACCCTAAATTTCAGCCATAATAGCAACACAAATTGTTTTTTAAATCCCTAACACCAAAGCAAACATAAATAAACCCTAATTTTTTTAACGATTTCAAACATTTTGTGATAATGTCGTACCTATTGCCAACGATGACCTCGATTCTTCGAAATTTCAGTTCAATGTCTTCGATTTTTCGCTATATCAGTTCAATGTCTTCGATTCTTCGCTATATCAGTTCAATGTCTTCGATTCTTCGCTATATTTTACTCATTCGCCAGTTCATTTGTCAGTTCATTCACTGTTTTGTTATCTTTCCCTCCCGTACGTAAAAATGAAGAGAGGATTTGAACTTTACTGAATTAAAGGGGTGAAGGGTAGTTTAGGCATTTTTTTAAAAAACAAACGGAAAAATAGACGTTAACGGAGAAAAGGGGGAATCTCTTAACGAAATGCAAATCAATTGACTAGATTGTATTTTTTTTTAGTGGAGAGACTAAACACATAAATTTGATAAAGCCAAAAAACCAAAAAATTATATAATTCTATATTTTTTTCTTCTTATTGAACCGAATAGAAAATTCTTTCCCCAACCCACCGCCATCTTCTTCACCAACCCACCACCACCCAACCACCCCTCCCTTCCCAGGCTATTTTCACTACCTTCTACACTCTGCAACTGCAACCTCCATCGCCACTTGGGCAAAACTGAAATGACCCAAGCTACCACTACCTTTTGCACACTCTCTGCCGCTATAGCCACCGAAACCATCACAATTGCAAACCAGCTCCCCCCAAATGTGATAGACTGGAATTCTCTCTCTCTCTCTACCCACCACACCGCTGCCTTGAAGCAACCCCGACACAACCCCGACACTATGTCTGAGATTCTATCCATAGGTGAAGGCCAAATTTGATTTCTAAAAGGTAAGATCGACCAAACACTACTGGGTGTTTGGTTGGGGAGCTTAATTGCTGATTTTGCTTCCTTTTAATTTTCTTGGCCTCGAAGTTTGATTAAAAATCCCAAACACTCGCTCCCGGAATTATCTCCCGTCTCTGCTAATCCTTTACCGCATTGCTGGGACTTTTGATCAATAAAGTTTTGTTTTTTCATCAACCGTACATGTCAAACTGGAAAACCCCAAACCTCCAAACCCTCTCACATGGCAGCCGACATTCAAAAAGCCGACGTTTCCCTAGCCATCAAGAATGCCCTCATCACTCAAAATTCGTCCTAAACTCCTAGCCGAAGCCCAAGTTGAAGTAATCGGCTCTCATTTTTCACCATCATCTATGTATATGTATTGTCTTTATGTTATTTGGGTTCTTTCAATTATGGGTTTTCGTTAATTTTATTAATTTCGTTCCTTCATTTTTTGTGGATTTAGTGTTACTCGTGCACCATGCGTATGATTTGTTGCCTAGCAGGCTTTGTTTTTGCCATTTTGTATAATTGTAATTTGTGGATCTAAATATGGGAGCTATATTTTACTCCCGTTCCTTAATTATTATTTTGTTTGATCCGGTATACAGATTAAAAAAAATATAATTTACTTGATTATTAATATTAGTATAATATGTAATTTTTTTAATACCCATGTATGTGGTTTATAATTAAAGTAAGAATAAAATAGTAAAAGTAATGTCCTAAAAAAAATTTAAACAAATTAATTATTTTTGGAAAAAAAAATTAATAATTTAGGGATGGATGAAGTATTTAATTGTTGCATGGGAATGAGCAAATGTTATGCTCTGATTGTTGTCGATAATTTACCTGAGAAGACTGCAGAGCAATTCTTTTTTAGTTGGACTCTTTTGAGTTTCTAATATGACAAAAAAATTAGTATCTTATGGTTGGTCCTTGTATTTTTATAGTTAAAATGACAATTTTGTCTTTCTCTAAATGTACGTGAGAGTTACATATATAAACTTAACGGTCAAAATTTGACAAAATTAGACAGAAAGATCAACTGCGTTTAATTAGTTGGTATAAAGACGACTAGAAAAAAAAAATGTACAGAAATGAAATCCAAAAAAATTCTAAAATTACATGAACCATTTGTGTAGTTTGCCCAAAATTTAATGATGACAGGGTGGGGTTTGATATTGTAGCATTTAATAAGAGTTAGGGTCACAAGATAGGAGCAGTCAGCTGAATTTTAGTCTCGCACTCACTTGGGCACATGGACAACATTTTTTCTCTTTTCCATACTATTCTTATTTGTATTCATTCTTTTTTATTGATGCGGTAGGTGAGTGATCGGACCGGGGCTCAATTTCGAGCATGTTTTTATCGCCAATTGTATTTCACTCTCTTCGTTTCAGGTAGAGAGTTCACTTTTTTTTTTAAAAGTTAACATGTGACTAAATCAAATTAAAATTTTACACATTTTACTTATGTTTTAGGAAATAAAATTATATTAATTAAAAACTATTTTAAAAATTCTATAGATTGCAACTTTCAAAATTTTGTAAAAATTACTAAATTTATGTTAATTATCGGTCAAATTTCAACTAAGTTGACCGAAAATAGTCAAAAGTCGACTCTTTGCCTGACACGGAGGGAATATTATATTAGTGTGTCTTTTTTCTAGATAGAGGTTATGTTGTATCGCTTATGGTTGTTCTTTGTACATTTTAGTTTATTGATATAAAATATTTATCGCTTTTAGCAACACAAAAAATTAAAGAAAAAAACTATAGATTTAATTCTTCACATTTATTAAGAATTCATTTTTAGCTTTCTCAATAAAAAAAAACTCATTTTTATGTACTTTTTTTTGTCCCAATTGAAAAGATATAATATTAATATTTTTTTAGTTAATTTGACTAATTCCGGGTTGATATTTAACATCAACTTATTTTATAGTAGAAAATAAAATTATTATATTTGAAAAATAAATTCAAAGGATTGTATCATAAATCACATGTTTTATAATTTTTTTAAAAAAATTCTTTATCAACTTTTCATTTTAAAACTATCTATTTGACCAAAAATCAAATTGTACATTGGGAGAGGAGTCTAAAAACATATTGCGGTGTTCCGATCTAAATAACTCACCAATGATTTTATCCTTCAAATAGAATTGTCGTCCTTTTTTTTTTTTTTAAGGAAAAGGGATAAAATCGTTTTCAAAATTTGACCACACCCACAAGTGAATTTTAACGGTCTTTAAATAATCACTCTATCTAATGAAAGATTCAAACAATCCACCGACCTTTACCGTATAAAAAATTACCAATATCTCTTTCATTAGTCATAGACAACTTTTATCAAGTTTTGCACAAAAAGTTTGCTCCAACGTATTCAACACACATGTGAACACCCAAATATAATGCTTCAAGAATATCAAATCACACCTTCTATGTCATGTGGAACGGAAACAAAATAAAACATAGTTCAACACAAAATGGGGAAAAAGCTAAGCAGAATTGAAGAAAGGGGTTGTTACATGCAATGGAGGTACAACCCTTTAAAACACATAATCCGCAAAGAATATAAATTGCATGCAATAGATTAACAACATCCTCTGTGACATTTTTTGTTTCATTGAATTCTTATTCAATGGGACAATGAGTATGTATGACAAGAGGTAGGATAGAAGATTTGAATCCTGATAATAAGTTACGTGCTTAAATAACGACATATTATTAACGACCATCACCATAAAGACTTATTACAATCAAATAATACCTACATTTGTATTACTAATTCACAATATCTATTTCAAGAAATATTTCATTAATTAAAAGCTCAAAAAGTATAAAGATGGTTGAGTCGGGTCGAGCGAGCTAACCAAACGAGCCAAATTGCGTAGTCGAACAACCAAGCCAAACTATCTCAGTATTTAACATTTATTTAATGTGGAGTAAATATAAAAAATAAAAAATAAAAAACCTTTAAAACTTGAGATTTGATCTTTCAACTGAATTTTTGATATAGACTATTATTTAGTAAGGAGTAGGTCTCATGTGTAATCGTCTTAGAATCCTACTTCGTAAGAGGAGCCCCACTCTCTCACAGCTCAGCCCACCAATACACGATGAGTCGGGTCAAGAAGATTCATCTTACTGAAAAATACCCGTAAGACAATCTTTTCTAAGTTTTTGCATTTAGTAAGATCGCAAACTTAACATTCTCTTGTTTCTCTACTCTCTGCTTCGAGAACTTCTTTACATTTCCTTCCTATTGTTCTTCATCATCAATTGTCAATGAGCAATATCGATTAGGGCTTCAATTTTTTGGATTTCAAATTTATTTTTTCTCTCTATTAGCCATTCAAATATTTAGATAGTACTTTCTCCGTTTAAAAAAAAAATCATGTTTAACTTTACATAGATTAGAAAATGTTAACTGATTTTACTATAAATATTATGATGGTGGGCTTTTTTTAGGCTTAATTCTCAATTTCATCACCCTACTTTCTCAAAAAGTCCGATAAGCTCACTCTATAATTTTTTTTCACTGATTTATAACTAAACTTTACAAAAGGTGTCACGTTAGTCACTCCGTCACTTTTGTTGTTAAGTAAACTTAAATTTTTTGTGTAAACCCGAAATTGCCCTTAGTATAAGCATGTGCTAGTCACGTGACGTGCTTTCTTTACCTCACCTCACCCTTAAGCTCAGACCAAACACAAACACTGAGACCATATCGATCGATCGATCAGTTAAAGGCTCCATTGAAGCAGAGGCTGTAAGCAGGCTCCATTGAAGCTCCATTGAAGCACCATGGAAGAGCATGAAGCAGGGAAGCTTGAATTCCACTTCAGGTCGAGCAGGTCGAAACCCTAACTACCCTAGTGATTTGATTAAAGAAAGGCTGTGTGATTGTGGTAAAAGGGCTCGTATCTGGACATCATGGACTGACGAACATCCTGGTATGAGGTTTTTTGGATGCCCTAACTGGAAGGTATAACATTTCATCCTGGTATGAGATTTTTACTTACTTTCACCAATTTGGTTCTAAAAATTGGACTTTGATATTGAGGATTTTAGTTAATCTCAATCCTTTGGTTCAATCAAGGGTTTTAGTTCACATTTACATTTTGGATTGAATAATTGAAATTCCATCGAATTTTCCACCAAAATGAGTCTTTGTTGAATGGTTCAATTTATGGGTTTATTTGTTCTGTTTCAACATTACATAAATTGATTTTTTTTTTCTTTCCCAATGGTTCGTAGCAGGATGATGAAAAAAATATGTCATTTCTTTGCATGATATGACCCTCCATTGAATCAAAGAGCAAGAGATTTGCTCAATGATTTTAAGAACAAAGAGGTTGAGATGAAGACAATGTCAACTAAGCTTGCAAGTGAGAAACTGAAGATATCAAATTTGAAGAAGGAGGTTTGGATATTAAAGGAAGAGAATTCTATTTTGAACAAAGTTGGTTGCAAATGTTGGAAGGAAAAATTGATTGCTCTATTAGTTGTCATTGTGATTGGAATTTTAATGTACAAGAATGACAACATTAAACCTCAATTCATGTTGCCTTAAGTAGTTGTGATGTATTTGTTGTCTATTTTTTCACATGGCCATAGTAAACAGTATGGGTGTTTGTAGTATATAACTTGGTTTTGTTGATGAAAGTTATTTCGCCATGGTACTTGGTATATAATGTAATGTTTTAATGTTATGTTGTGTTACAAAGATGCCATTTTTGTTAATTTGTTCATTTTGACCAAAGTTTGTTACTAGTGATTGCATAATGTAAACACCCTATACAATTTCACTCTATATGTCAATACATAACTTATGCCATGGTACTTGTGATTGCACAATGTTTGAAGTCACTAATATCATTATACAATGTCATCATTAACAAAACAAAAGAACAAATTTACATAACACAAGGCATTAATGTCATTACACAATGTCATCATTGTTCAAGTAGCAAAAAAACAGCCTTGTTTTACATGCCAATACTAGTCAATCACCAACCAAAAACAAAAAAACCACCCAAAAGTGTTAAAGACCAATATTACATGCATTGAGCATGTTTCCTTCAACACATTTAACAGACCAATAACAAAAAACAGCCCTAGTGTTAAAGACCCCACAGTAAGCAACACATTTAATCAATGTCTATTTGAACCCCATTGTTCTTCTTGCACTTATGCTTAAATGCATTGATCATGTTCCTTTCAAATTTTTTGATTTGTCCTCCCTTCTCAACTTTAATTTTCTTGATTGTTTGAGCAAAAAATTCACTTCTGACCCTAGCTATCACCCTACTCATTTTAACTAGTGATCCATAGGGTGCACTTTTGTAACTTGTTACAGTTGTAGATATCTGACTTAGTTGACTTTCAAGATCTCTGTTCATAGGTCTCTGACTTGGTTGACTTCCAAGATCTCTGTTCATAGGTATTATCTAACTTGTGTTCATTTTTCCACCTTGCCTTGATCCATCAGTAATAACAGGTCCCTATTTAAAAGACAGAAAATTGTTAAAAACAAGGTTAAATGCATTTACTAGTAAACTACCAGTCTATAAAAATGACATGTTGTACCTAACTTGGTTGATTTCCAAGACTTGTGTTCATTTTCCCACCTTGCCTTGATCCGTCAGTAATAACAATACTCATGTTCACTTTCCTTGCTTGATTTGATCCATCACCAAGAATAAGTCCCTATTTAATAGAGAATAACTAATGTTACAAATATTGTTAATTTTTTTTTTAAAAAAAACACCAGTTTTTAAAAATGTAAAGAAAATGTAACCTGAGTTGTTGTCTCCTGAGTCTCTCTTGTTGCATTTATACTTGGTCCATCCACAGCACCAGTTTTTGATACACTAGCTGCCAGCTTTGCTTTGGAACAAGATCTCTTGTTGTGTCCAGCATCATTACAAATTGCATTTCATCACCCTGCCCTTTCTTGATAAACCTTATTTTTTTGGAGGACCAACTGTACTTGCCTGACTTGCTTCACCTCTTTTTTCTTCATGCTTTGACTTAATCCTGCATTTCTTTGGCCTGCCTGGCATTTTCTTGTTTAAACTAGGTATCAAAGGATTCTTGCTTGACTTTTGCCACTGATTTTCACCACTGATTGGTCTCAATGAATATGCATAAGCCTTCATAAATATTGACTTATGGTAACACACATCTAAGTAGTTTTCTGGCCTCTCACCTCTATGAAAAATGGCTGCAATAGCATGTGTACATGGGATTCCATTCAGTTGCCATTTTTTACAAGTGTATGTTCTTTTCTCAAGGTTCACAACAAATCCTTTTTTTTTGTAACCTACCTTAAACTCCCCATCTCCATTGTAGATTAAATATCAGTACTTGACATTTTCCTTGTGTTTTTTCCAAAATTTTCTTGATGGCAGGGCAGTAGTCATCAGCATACCCCATCATCCATTCCCTCCTTTTCTGCAGCCTACCCATTATATACAACCTTATCTCCTCTAACATGTAAATCAAAGGCTTAACCCTAAAGTCAACAATTGTTCCATTAAAAGCTTCAGCCATGTTATTCTCTACATTATCCACTTTCATTGCAGTACTGAAATAAGCTCTGCAGCATTGCTCAAGGTCTCTCTTGATGAACCCATAATATGCAGCCTCATCAATTTCTTTCATTTTTTCTAACTCTTTTTGTATTTCAGACTCAGTAGATGCATAAACCATAGCCCAAAAAACTTTTCTTAGTTCACCCCACTTGAACTCTTTCCTCCAATTGCTATAAACATGCCTTGCACAATTTCTATGCTCAACAAAAGGCAGTAGCTCATGAACTGCCTCCATCAGACCCTTTTGTTGATCGGTTATCACAATGCATCCATCACCACTCCCTAAATCCAAGTCATTTACAAGCATTTGAATGAATTGTAACACCCGAGAGTTTTAAACTCTTATCATGTGCATGACATAGCATTTTGCATGTCATATGTGTTTGCTTTAAGCTTGAGTATGTGTTATTTACTCATGATTACTTGCTCGTGCTTTAGTATTAACGTGGGCATGAATGGGTGTGCGTGTTATGCATGTTGTTTTAACCTTGAGATAGAAAAGATTACACACAAAAACATAGAAATATATTAAAACTCGGATTTTCGGCCTATATGAACACCTTATAGTAAATTGACCATAACTTTATGTAGAAAACTTGAAATTCATATCCGTTTGATGCTGCGTAAACTAGACATCTAGGGCTTTCCAACCATACTTTATTTGTTAAATTTGAATTTATATATTGTTCCAGACAAGCTGTTAAAGTTAACACAAATTCTGAATTGTAATGTGCATTATCACTTATTTGTTTGAATAATCAAAATTGATATTTTTAACTTTATTAATTAATTATGATTAGTATTAATAAAGTATAATTAGACTTAATTAAGTTTAGTTAGCATTGATGGTGATTAATTAGGCTTAAACTAAGTTAATTAGTGTTAAAATACTTATTAAATATTGACCAATAGAAATTGGCCACCTTATAAATAAAGCCCTTGTGTGAGAACACCTAGCAACTTGGACTTTTGACTATGTTGACCAAATAACTCAGCCTTTGACTGAGATTGAAACCCCTCTTATTTAGCTTAACAGCAAAGGCATTCTCCATTTTCGGCCAAGCCAAAATGCCACCGCCTTATGCAACCAATTGAAGATTTGTGCACTTTTAATTTGTTGACCGGTTTGATTTGGGATAATTATAAGTTAGATAACAATCCTTATTCATTTTTGAAACCCTCCCAACCTCCGTCTCTCTCCTTTCTCTCCATTGGTCTGTTCCAAGACCCTCATACAAGCTTCGTGCTCGAAATTGATTTGGTAATTATTTCTTCGACTATTTCACAAAATTTGTGCACTTTTTGTTGACCGGTTTGACTTGGGATAATTATAAGTTAGATAGCAATCCTTATTCATTTTTAAAACCCTCCCAACCTCCGTCTCTCCCCTTTCTCTCCACTGGTCTGTTCCAAGACCCTCATACGAGCTTCGTGCTCGAAATTAATTTGGTAATTATTTCTTCGATTATTTCACAAAATAACTCCGTAAGGTCGACATGCTTGACGAGTAAAACGTTATTATCGAAAAATTTTGAGTTTTTATCGGTATTAATTTTATAGCACTGTAAGTTACTATCCCTTTTATTTACTGTATTAATTATGCATGCTATATAAAATGATTCTACGATGATATATTTATTTATGCGTAGAATTACGCTACTTGTTAATCATGTTAACGTGTTACTTTTAGTACATGTTAATTATATAAAATTGACCCAGATAATCGGTGTTATTATTAATATTAATAATTTTGGGCGATACTACAGTTAGTAATTATAACCCGAAATTTAGTTAAAGACTCAAACGGAGTCAAATAGGGTGAAATAATATTACCGCGTCGTTAGTTAAAATTGATGATAATAATTACAATTCTTTAAGGATTGTGATTTATTGGGACTAGTTAACCTGCACTGCAAGTTACAATATGTAATGTGCTATGTGGATGTGTTACAGGCAAATAGCTGCAAGTTACTTTAATTATGAGTAAGAACGATTGACTTACTCAGTGATGATTATTTGTGTGTTCAGTGTTTACGGGCACAACGTGAATTATATGTGATTCAGTAAGGACACATCTTGATTGATTTAGCATGTCAAGTAAATATCTACTTGTGCATTGCATCGAGTCCAGCTGGCATGTGTGTTTATTTTGGGGGGTATGTTAACGCGCGGTTATTGCTAGAGCTGGGGCTACATAATAACTGTGGGTCGCATATCTGGCTCATGTCCCCTCTACTGGCCATAGTTGGGGGTAACTGCGGTTGTTGCAATACGCATGACTTGCCTTAAAGCTACAACCACCTCTATTTTCCTGGGTCGTAAGGGACCAGGTATGCTTGGATGGGGGTCGTGTGTGACCCTTGGATTCGAATACCGGTCTGTTATATGTAATGCTGTAGCAACACCTGAACTATGTGGATTCACTTCAGCTAGGAGTAAAAAGGTTGGAAGTATTGAGAACGTTGGAGATGTATCTCGACATAGTATCCTCTTATATGTGTTTACTTACAGCATCTTATATGCTTCCTATACAAGTGAGTTGGTCGCGGTCTCCAACTGGTATGGGATGGTTGGCGACAGCTGAGCCTCTCGTATAGTATAGGGTTGACTGTTTATAACATGATACCTGATACATGTTGTTATTGAGAATTACAATCTTTTGTTATTACTGCTTGCATGATAGCATGCCATGTAGTTGCATATAGTAACTTACTGAGCTCGTCTCACCCCGTTCCTTTTATTTGTTTTCCTTAGATTCTGGCGTGCCCAGAAGAGCAGCGCTGTGAGCTTGAGGCTAGCGGGGAAGTCTTGACAGGTGGTTCTTTTGGGTAAAAGCTCATTAGAGCTTATGTATATATGTACTTTTGTGAGGACGTGGATGATATATGGAGTTATGTAATCCCCATATTTTGGGTAGTATTGTATAGTATATGTTGTGTGTTCTCTTTTAATGCCGACACAAGTTGTCGTGCGTGTATAGTGATGAAACACTTGTGGTTTGTATTATATCAGTTGTGGCTTTGAGCCTTACTTTTATCAGTGTTTTCCGAGCGGTTAGCTCGTGGTTGTTGTTAGTGTTGTTCTCTGGCTTACTTTATAGCCGTTGAGGTTGTTCATTTACTTTTGAGCTGGCATGGCTCGTATTTATCAAGTGTTGTGTTATGGTAATATATTTGTTCAGCGCACCGACTAGGGGTTCCATATTAGATCTCGAGGTTGGGGTGGGATATGAACCACCTCTATGAATTTTTGTTCTCAACATTTACAACAGCCTATGCCACAGGAAACATTTGATTGTTGGCATCCCTCCCTATTGCAATAAGCAATTATCCTTTACAAATCCCTTTCAAAAATTTTACCCATCAAGCCCTAGAACAGGCCTACACCCTTCAAGAAACCCCTTTTTCAATGCAACAAAACAAATGTAAATCTTTGAAAAATATTCCTTCCCGTTGGTTGGATGAACTCATTTCTCTATCTCCACAGTACTTCCCTCATTAGTTCTCTTTAATTCCTTTCTGTAATCCCACAGCTTTGCATAATGGCCATCCAGTAATCCCAACTCTTCACCAAGAACCCTAGCCCTAACCCTTATACACATGCTCCTACTAACAGTCAATTGATATTTTTTCATTACCTCTCTCTTGAATTCTCTTAGCTTCCATCTTGGGTTATTCAAAATTTTATCCCCAAATTGTTTTGCAAGTCATCCAACACTACAACATCTACTCCTAAAGTTTTTTCCACATTGATGAATAGGCCAGAATGTTTTAATTTGGAAAGTTGTCTCATCCCTAATACAGCTTGTCCATAATTCCCATGTACATACATTTGACTTGACACACTTAGCATGCACCCTCTTCTTATCATTCACAAGAAATTTAATGCCATAACCGTTCAGACAACCATAATCCCTAATGGCATCTCTAAATTCTTGTACATTGGTGAATGTTTCATGCAAACTAAATTCTCTATTCTTCATATCACATTTTGTGTTGAACCTAGGGAACTTATTTCTGACAATTTTCAGTTCTCCATCATTATCACTCTCACTATCAGTATCAGGAGGAAACTCAGCATTTCTCTCATCAAACATCATCTCACTGCCATCATTGGGTAAACCAACTTGTTGTCTCTCAGTTTCACCTCCCAGTACAGAGCAACCATGTTCAGAAAAATCCTCTCCTCTTCACACCACTAGCATACTTAGACTTCACAAAACCCTTCTTAGTTTTCTTCAAATTTTTCCTAGCAGTCACTAACTCATCATCATTCAGGTCCTCTAAATCTTCATCTTCTAGACTATATTCTAATGAGTCATCCCCACTATTTTCTGATGAAGAACACACATACTCAGCATCATTATCAAAGCCATCCTCATCCTCGTGTTCAATAAAAATTTGTATTTGTCCTCTCACCTCACCTAGCTTCTTCAAATACTCCAAATCTTCATGATTAACTAATGCCCTAAGCCCAGTGTCTTCTATATTCTCATCTCCTATACGATAGGATTTACAACTGATACTTGGGTACCTTAATTCATTTCTTACCCTTTCATTCAACTCAGAAAATGTCAATTCTTGTATATTAAATTCTTTTCAATAATGGATCTTACCCATATACTTAATTGGCTTGTCATGTACAAATTGACCCCCATAGTTACATTTTACAGCAACTGTCATCATTCAGCAAAACAAATAATAGAAAAAAGTTTAATCAGAAGAAATCAAATAGTGGGAGCATGTGAAAATACACTGGACAAGTAACTTTCTGAAGAAAAAAACATAAAGTGTTGGGGAAGGGGGGGACAAGCTACTGTATAAAATTGCAATAAAGACTAAAGTGGGAAAGGAAAGGGAGACAACAACATTACAACAACACATATAATGGGGACCATTTCACATAAAAATATGAGCTTTATAAATAAATATGCATTTCTGGGACCATGCCCTATATTATATTACAAAAATTCCTAATTTTAACAGAACAAAGGGGGACCATCTCAATACATGCATGCATACACATTAAACACAAAAGCCTTAATTTTCCCTACTGTGATAACATAAACCCTAATTTTACAAAAAAAATAAGTCCTAAAATCACCCTAATTGAAATTATATAAAAGCATAATCTAACAATACAAAGCACAAATTCGTAATTTAAGCTTTCAAAAACCCTAATCTGTAATAGTAAATTCACAAATTAGGGTTTATTTCAATAAACGAGTTTGTACTAAAATCAGGGTTTGTGAGCTAATCTTCTTACGATTTCACAACAAACGAGTTTGTACTAAAATCAGGGTTTGTGAGCCAACCTTTTTACGATTTCCTTCACTTTCAATACGTGATTCCAGTGGTTTGATTTACTCTCCCAAACACTCTCTCTTTCTATCAAAAATGCCAAATTAGATGGTTTGAATATTAAATGTCGTATTCGTGATCAAGTTTAGACAGCCAAGACACCACGTGCAAGGCATAATTTTACAAAAAAAATAAGTCTTAAAATCACCCTAATTGAAATTATATGAAAGCATAATCTAACAATACAAAGCACAAATTCGTAATTTAAGCTTTCAAAAACCCTAATCTGTAATAGTAAATTCACAAATTAGGGTTTATTTCAATAAACGAGTTTGTACTAAAATCAGGGTTTGTGAGCTAACCTTCTTACGATTTCACAACAAACGAGTTTGTACTAAAATCAGGGTTTGTGCGCCAACCTTTTTACGATTTCCTTCACTTTCAATACGTGATTCCAGTGGTTTGATTTACTCTCCCAAACACTCTCTCTTTCTATCAAAAATGCCAAATTAGATGGTTTGAATATTAAATGTCGTATTCGTGATCAAGTTTAGACAGCCAAGACACCACGTGCAAGGCATATGCCACAACCGAAGGGCATTTTAAACCTTTCGTAGCATTCCATCAAAAAAATTTAACGGCGTTCAAAACATGTACCAAATTGACATCTTTTGTAAAGTTTAGTTATTAATCTGTGAAAAAATATTGTAGAGTGAGCTTATCGGACTTTTTGCGAAAGTAGAGTGATGAAATTGAGAATTAAGCATTTTTTTTATTAATGCTCATGTCAGAACAAGACACATTAATTAAAGTAAAAGTCAGATTAAAAGTAAAATGGTAAAAATAATATCTCAAAAAGGAAATACAGTAATACTGAGTGAATATTTTTTGGAATGACCTCAAATAAAAAGATGAACTTTTTTTTAGAAACCGAAAGAGTATGGCGTCAAATTTCAAGATCTAGTGGCTCGATTTTAGGTTTTAAAATTTTCTTTTATAATGATTGAAATAAGTAAGAGTGAGAGAGAGAGAGAGCGAGAGAATTGGACAAAAAAAAGAAGAGAAAATCTCACTAATCACGCAAAGAGGACATATTCTATATATACGAGTATATATGATTTATATAAGAGCAGTGTTATATCTACAAAATATAGTAATCCTTCCTTTCCAAAATAAGTGTTTCCTATTTACTTTACACAGGTTTTAAAAAAGCGGTTGACTATATGTAATTTACCTTTAATGCCTTCAATATATTCCTTAGTGGTGTTAAATCAATAAATTCCTCTTTTTTCTTTTTTCATCTCACAATTGATAAGTGTACTATAGATAATTTGCTTAAGGAATTTTTTTTTTTTTAAAAAAGACACTTATTTCTGAATAACCCAAAATGAAATAGGGGACACTTGTTTTGAAACGAAGGGAATAACAAATTTGGTTTACTTCATGATTTACAGTAGAACAATATTACACTTACTGACAATATCAACCGATACATAAACCAACGTGCTTCATAGGATTATAATTACAACCTTGTGAAGCACGTCGGTGGATGGGTCCTATACAACCCTGTAAAACACGTCGGTGAATAAGTTAGTTGATATTATCAGTTGCCCAAACATTTTCTTTTATAGTATTGTATCATTTGTAAAAAGGATAATGACATTGGAAGTCCCTTGACTATGGCCCATTTCACCATTAGTCCCTTAAGAAATTTTTTTCATATTTTTGTCCCTTGACTATGAAAATTAGTCACGGTTGGTCCTTTTGGTGGATGCCGTTAGTGTTTTGACGTTAAGTCTATCACGTGCCTCTCACATGACTTTGATTAAGGGCATTATTGAAATTTCAACTTCTTCTTCAACCACACCCACACCCACACACTCTCTCTCTCTATCTCTCTCTCTCTCACAGACACACACAAACACAGATCGGATTGCACAGTGAGGGCACAAAAATATGAAAATGGCCCTTCATTCTGGCAGCTCTGGACAAATTTTCGGTTTTATTGTTCCTCTATTTTAATTAATACCAAGTTCGTTGCTGCAATGGATCGGAGCTCCAAGTGCTTTGCACTTCTGACGATCATCTTATCCACCGCCTGAACTCCACTTCCGCCCTGGCGACCATCTTATCCACCGCCTGAACTCCACACCTTCAAAATGATTGCAACAGAAACCACCCAAAAGAACCATTAGAATTTAGAAAGAATCCCTTACCAAATACCAATTTGAATATAAATTCCATTGAAATCATTCAGTAGGAGCAGCGGTTCCGATCTGAGATCGAAGACTGGCCCATGATCGCCAATCAACCCGTTAATTCCACGGAGGAAGTGAGGAACATAGAACCGGAGAGACCGGAACACCCAGGAAGTGCCGAGCGATCAATGAGTGATGGAAGAAGGTTAAGGTTTTAGAGAGAGAACGAGAGAGTGAATAAGGTTTAGAGAGACAAATCAAAACAAAACAAAACACAACATAACAAAAAGGAAAAAGTCTCAAAGAGGAAGACACCAGTGGACTCCCTCTTTCGATGCCATTGACAACTAGGGCTTGGATCATTGTGACTGTTACGAAACACACTGGCGATCGTCCCCGAGATCCGATTCCTCGGCCACATGAGATGAGTGTGGCATCCATCTCAAATGGCACAAAACTTGACCCCCTGTTAGCAATCTGATTTAAATTATTCCAAATCCGCCGTTTTCTTCAACAACTGCAATAGAGCCGTGGCATTTGGAACTGTCTCCAGCATAGAAGAGGCGCTCTGTATGAAATTTCAAGGTCTTGGATTTGAAGTTTGAAGATGGCAATTTGGTTAAGGAGCGATTTGTGCACAGCGGTCCAGTGAATGCTCATTACGGAGCCACCTTTGTTCTTTAATTGCGGAGCCAGTGGGCTTCTTCGTGCTCATTACGGAGCCACCTTTGTACCTTGCCTGCACCACCCCACCACCACCAACAATAAGCGGTCGCCTCCGGCGAAGGTGTGACCCACCGGCGTGAAAGTAATTCGCGAACCCAGATCGGATTGCACAGTGAGGGAGAGAGAAGGGATGTGTGTGTCTGTGAGAGAGAGAGAGAGACATAGAGAGAGAGTGTGTGGGTGTGGGTGTGGTTGAAGAAGAAGTTGAAATTCCAATAATGCCCTTAATCAAAGTCATGTGAGAGACACGTGATAGACTTAACGTCAAAACACTAACGGCATCCACCAAAAGGACCAACCGTGACTGATTTTCATAGTCAAGGGACAAAAATATGAAAAAAATTTCTTAAGGGACTAATGGTGAAATGGGCCATAGTCAAGGGACTTCCAATGTCATTATCCCTTTGTAAAATGTACACTATTTACTATTTAGTACTCCCTCCGTTTCTAAACAATTGTCTTCCATTCCTTTTTTTTTTTGCCCGTTCCAAAAAAATTATTTTATTTCTAAACATTTCTTTTTAGGAAAACACTTTTACCAACCAATATTTATAATAGAGTTGTTAGTCTTTCTTAATTTGTGTGCCCAATTAAACATGACGGTTATTTAGGAATAGTGGGAGTACATAATTTAAACCATTCTGATACTAAATTTTATCGATCTAACTTTTTCTATAACGGGTTAAATGCACCACTGGTCCCTGTACTTTATAACTTTCTAGCATTAGTTTCTGATTTCAAAAATTAAAAAATTTAGGTCAAAAGTACGCTGTTTTTATTCGCCAGTGGTCCTCCCATTAACGGCCATTAGAAAATCAGTTGTTAACCCATCACGTGCTCCTCACGTGACTTTTTAGAGGGCAAAAAAGTATTTTTTTCCTAAACTAAAATTTCACAATTTTTAAAACAAAAATAAATATCTACACCAGAAAGAGGGGAGTATGGAAGAAGACAAGTCGAACCTTCTTTTAGTCTTCTATCTCTTTACTCTCAAGTCTCAACTGACTTCCTGCCTTTCTTCAAAGCACTCCACGGAAGCATTCTAAGTCCACAGCTAGAAAGGAGCAAGGAGCAGGGACTGAATTAAGCAATTGTAACAGACCAAGCTAAGCTCGCTTAGCCCATCCTCGCTTTGAGTCCGGTCCCACAAAGTGATCCTCTTTACTCTAGTCACAGTTCATGGCCAAGCATCGCCACCAGTGCCGAACCACCGCCATCGATTCTCTCTCTGCCCCCCCTCAGCCTACTCCCCCCCTAATTCGCATTCCACAAATAAAAACCAATCAATTGAACTCTTGATTTCTAACCCAACATAAAACTCAATAGATCTCGTTCGTAGCTTGACCCAAATGTTGGACCGACCCAAAAACTTTTGCAGAGGCGGCCGGAGGAACAGAGATCCATTTACGTTGAAATTCAAAGCTTGTTGATGCCCAGTTCTATTTGAAAATCAAACTAGAAAAACCATTTATTATTCTCCAATAGCAGAGTCAAAAAGAGAAGGCAAAACACACCATCGGGCCACTGTACTTTGGGGAAGGTTGCAATTCGGCCACTGATCGTTTGAAAATGTTATTTGGGCCACTGTACTTCAGTTATTATGCAAACGAGCCCACTAGCACGTTAATTTTAAATAAAATCCTATTTAACCTCTATCTTCGTCCAGATCTTCCTTAATAAAGACAGGGGTAAAATAGAGATTTCATTTAAAATTAATGTGTTGGAGGACTCGCTTGCAAGATAACTGAAGTACAGTGGCCCAGATAACATTTTCAAACAATCAGTGGCCGAATTGCAACCTTTTCCAAAGCACAGTGGCCCAATTATTGGAAAAATACACTTAGGTTATGGGGAATTGATGAATTGATCCTCCTCATCAAAAAGAGAAATATGTAGTACTGTTGCTTGGATTCCAGAATCAATTGATGAATCGTTCCTCCCATCAAAGCATTAACGGCTTTCTTTTGCTTTAGATCCAAAGTAAAAGCCTCTGTCACCTCGACTTTGTTTGCTGGGTATGGCTGCCACTGGGACTTCATCTTTTTTGGAAACGAAAAACCTGGATGCTATTTGAGTCTTTTTTGCAATAATCACCAAGCTGAGATTTCGTCTTTGGTAACTTGTCACATTCACGGCAAGCTCGCTGATGTACGCGATCTGTGTGAAGAATATTTCATGTCAATAGCCATGCAGAGCAAATCTAACTCAGAATCATACCGGTTTTTGGTGGGGAAGATGGGGATGGATAGTTTTCAAAGCCCATATTTAAATAAGAATTTTGTTTGTGGTTCTTTAAGCACTAGGCCCTGTTCTTGTTGCAATAAGCAATGGAGGGTCAAATCGAATGCTCAAAGATTGATCCAGTTGACTCCCGCTGGGCTAGGTGCTTCTAAGACTACAGTTATCCTCCATTGCCTCATGTTTTTGGGCAGCCGATTTAGCTGTCGAGATAGCTTGAAAAGGATGGAGGAAAGTTACTAATTTGCCCCCTTAAAATTTCATATGCTTTGCACATGGCCCGTTAACAACTGTTTTTCTAACGACCGTTAAAGGGAGGATCACTGATGAACAAAAACAGCTTACATTGGATCTAAATTTTTACTTTTTATAATAAGAGACTAATACTAGAAAGTTGTAAAGTATAGAAAACAAACCATGCATTTAACCCTTCTATAATTAACTGTAAGTTTCAGTTCATTTAACCATCATGAAATTCAAATTTGTTCAATTTTGGACAGTTATTTTGGCGCGATCGAGTTACCGCATGCGCTACGGCCATCTCTATCTTTCTAGTTTGCTCCGCAGAATGGACAGCAACTTGTCTTACGTGACTACCCGATGAAACGCCAGGACCCACCCACATGGCCAACACCCTACACTCCCTTCCTCATGACTCCTCCGACCGACAAACACAAACACGCAATACTACAGAGTCGTCTCTCTACGCACCCGGTGCTCAACGCAGATACTCACATTGGCCGTTGAGCTCTCTCGCCAAATCCTAGGGTTTAACTACGACAATGGCGGAGATAGGGAAGACGGTGCTGGACAAAGGCTGGCTAGCTGCTCGATCCACTGAGATTGAACTCACCGGAGTTCAGCTCACCACCACTCACCCTCCCTCCGGCTCCACTTCTCCATGGATGAATGCTGTAATTCCTGGAACGTAATCTCTCTTCCACTCCATCTATCTCACTGTTTTGTGGCGTAGGTTCTATTCGGCAAATTCAGTTTTGATCATTGAGTTGCCTATTTTTTGTGCATTTCAGTTGAATTGACTTGATCAATCTGATATTGTTGTTCCAAAATTGATGATCGATTTTTGTTGGAGTATGGATTTTAAGAATGTGACTTTTCCATTTGATAAATTGATAATTCATTGAATCTGACTTCCATTCTAGGACACAAAGTGATATCATTTTCAGTATCAGTGTATCACTAGTAAATGGATCAATTACCTTCGAATGAAGCTGTTAATATAGAGTCTTCATTTGATATGTGAACCTACTATACCTCATAATGTTACAAGGCTGCCGTATGGGAGGTGAAATTGCTGGTCCGATGACTTCAATAATTTTACATATACTCCATCTTTTAATGATGAAATTTAATATTTTAAGCAATACCAGGTTGGGAAAGTTCAAATTTTTTTAATCGTAAAACATTGAAATCAATTCCCCCAACATCCAAAAAGAGCATCATGTGGTTTTCATTGATTTGGTTCTGTTTGTTTCCTTTTTCTTGATTTAAAGGCCATGGAATTCTTGTGTGCTAAAACAGTTTTGTCTAACTCTCTAGTGGTCAGTAAATATGCATCCTAACAATTTCACTATTTTTATTCGATCTTTATTATATCCATCCTAATAATTTCATGATTTTTATTTGATCTTTATAAAATGTTGGAATTAGTTCTTATGTGACCTTTCATTAACAATGGTAGAGTAATTAGTAAACACTGGAAATTACCCATTGATTGAAAGACAATTTATGAATTTGTTGCTGGGTATCGGACTAGTGAATTCACTGAATTGTGATATATCAATGGTTTACATTTTAGGAGAGAGAGGACGGTACATCGTGAGCAGGAGGAGAAACAGGGAGAGGAAAGGGGAAAATTTTATTTGGACAAAATTATCCTTTAAAATTGGCAAGAAGTAGGAATCTTTTTGTCCTAAAAAAGGTGGGGAGGTAGCTATCCTCAGCCAATTGGTGGGGAGGTTAGCTTTCCCCATGTATATATATGTATGTATATATAGATATATGTATGTATGTGTGTATATATGTATATATATAATGTAGATATGTATACGTTTTTCTGTAAATAGATAAAGATGACTAGTTTAGAAGTTGGTGCAAATAATAGCTAATTTTGATTTGAAATTTTCTACAAATGGATGAATGCTAGTTTTTCCCCCTTTATTAGCCAATCAATTTTGATTAGTTTGCCCCAAGCGAGGCTAGACCCACCTTATCAGGGATGGGTTCTTATAACAGAGCTTGAGCCTGCTGGTATTGTTGAGTGGTATAAATCATCAGTAGTTATAAGTATAGATAATGAGTAAGTCAATTCTGTTGTAGAGAATGTCAAGATGCATTATTTTGTTGAAGACAGATAAATATATGAGTTGATATTATCTACTTTGTTTCTCCAAAGGTTAGGATAGTTCAATCTTCCGCATCAGCTTTTGTGGAATCATTAAAATTACTGATGAGAGAGAAAGATAAAAACAAAAAAATTTATTTGAAATCATGGAAGTTTTCATATCGTCACTTATTCTTTATTACTTGATGTATCCGTTAACATGGAAATGCTATCTCTGGCATATTAAGAACTACTTTAGTCCATAAGCAGCCTCCATCTTCTTGTTCTTTTTCTCCTCCCTCTATTAACAATTAACTTTCTCGCTTTAGTAAGTATCTGTTTGGTTTCAGTATTGTTGAGGGAAGGGAAGAAAAGTACAGAAGAATCTACATTTTTGTTTATGGTTACAAAGGAAAAGGGCACAGACAATAATAATAGAAGGAAAGCAATTAAACACGCAACCCCCCCCCCCTTTTTTTTTGTTTTTTGGGTGTTGTGTAATCATCTCTAAATTGTATGGAGGAGAGAAAGGATGTTGAACCATATCCTTTCTCCTAGTTCTCTTTTCCATTTGTTTTCTCAGTTACAAAATCAACGAATCAAATTGAGTGTCCTTGACCACCATATATACAGGCCCCTGAGAATCTGTTCACAATTTTTTTCTTCCTGCTACGTCAATCATGAGTATGATATATCAACAACAAAGTGAATTAAGTTATTGATTAATATATCCAATTGGTGTTTATGGAATTAATGTGAACTTTGGAGAATCTAAATAAGTTAATTGTTTTAGTCATAACGTTGTTACATGGGCATGTGTACTCTTGTTAGAATGTCATGGAAACAGAAATGTAACTACACTTCGTCTCCACCTACAGAGACATTTCCTCCTCCTCCCCCCCCTTAAAAATAATAAAATAAATAAATAAATTAATTAATAAATAAACTGTCATCTACCAATATAAAAGCCAGAAGCATGAAATTTTTCTTTGCTTTTTCTTTGTTACTCTTCTAGTTCATTTACAGACCTAAGGTTATTTGATTGGCAGTGTTCTGGCGACGCTTCTGAAGAACAACCTCATTCCAGATCCTTTTTATGGGTTGGAGAATGAATCCATCTTAGACATAGCTGATTCAGGGAGGGAATACTACACATTCTGGTTTTTCACAACTTTTCAGTGTAAACTGGTATGGAATGCTTTTGAGAAGATTAAGTGTGTATATCTATTTGCCAGTTAATTTGCTTTACTGCTGCTTTTGTAGAAATACTGAGTTCCATAGTGAGCATGATTGATTATTTATGTGATTATCTGCCGCTAGATATTTGGACATTGAAGTTGTTGATTTTTGAAGAGAAATAAAGGTAGTAGGTGGGCGAAATCATAGTAGAACCGTACCTATTGAGGAGCCAAACAAGGCCTCCTCAAGCAAAGATACTGTACTTTAGGCTGCTCACATTGAGCCCCTCCAGCCAGCCGATGTGAGGCTCACCTGGTTCACTGAGTCTTTTTTTTAGAGTTACAATATATAAAAGAAAGGATTTGATGCATTTGATGAACATGATAGTGGGTTGTTAAGGTACCAACTCATCTAAAAGCTTAATTTGTTAAGAGTTTGAGAGAGGACCGACCTTTTAATATCATGCTTTACCAAACTTATCCCATGTTCAATAATTAGTTACTCCCTCCGTTCCTAAATAATTGTCCTGTTTGATTGGGTACACAGATTAAGAAAAACTAATTGACTCTATATAAATAATGGTATTATATGTAGTTTCCTTTAAATCCCTTGTGCATGTGGCCATCATTAAAGTAGCTACAAAAAGTAAGGGTAAAATGGTAAAAGTGTTATCCTAAAAAGGAAAGTTTAGAAACAGGACAATTTTTTTTGGAACGGACGAAAAAGGAAAACTGGACAATAATTTAGGAATGGAGGGAGTTCAATATAAGCAAGTAGAATAAATTTCCAGGTATGTCTAGACACGTTCATTTAGTTATTGGTTTTACATGTTGCTGTTGAGAAAGAGAAATCTTTAGTTCACATGTGTACAGTTTTTAGTTTTCTTTGTGCTGCTCGCTTTTATGTACCTCCATAATATAGTTTTTTCTTGTTCCTTTTATTATTTTCATTATCTGCTACAAAATAATTTCCCATTATCTACAATGAATAATGATATTTATAATTTTATATTTTGTTGTTTGATCTCTTGAAATTCTTTCAGTCAGGTAGTCAGCATGTTGACCTGAATTTCCGGGCTATCAATTACTCTGCAGAGGTATACTTGAACGGGCACCAAAAGGTCCTGCCAAAGGGGATGTTTCGCAGACATTCTCTTGATGTGACTGATATTCTGCATCCTGATGGTCAAAATTTACTTGCTGTTCTTGTTCACCCTCCTGATCATCCGGGAAGGATTCCTCCTGAGGGGGGCCAAGGTGGTGATCACGAGGTATGATCTATCTCCATTTTATCATACAATTTTCATCTTTTGAACCCGTAATTCGGCTGCATAAAACCAATAAAGAGTCACTAAATTGAAAGGGTCTTTTGAAATATTAGTTATTGAATAGAGAATCTTTTCATTTTTGTAAGAATTAAATGAAATAGATTTTTGGTGTCCTAAAGCTCATTGAACAATGTTAGGTGGCGACTCCCTTTCCAAACAATAAGGCTCTTCCATTTCCAAAAGAGAAGAAAAATTCATCATAGCAAAAGCTTCGATTAATCAAAGTCCAAGTTTTCTCACTTAGTTTGCAGTTACTTTACGAAAAACGAGTCAATCAATGAGTGTAAACTTTTTGGTCTTGAATAAATTGGGAAAAATGAGTTCCATTTGTTACTTTCCCAATAAATCTCACAACACCAAAGGAAACCAATGACTCAATGAGAGAGTGGGCCGATGCCGAGAAACCTGGTGAGACACTTAATGGTAAAGTGTACACGCAATCATGCTTAGGTACTTGCATTTTTTGTCTTTACCTGTCTAATTATACAATCTTGTTTATACTCTTAATCATACTTAGATATCCATTTTAATGCTACATGTTTCTATCTTCAAACTGCACCCTAATATTTTCTTGTGCTCATTTTAGATTGGGAAAGATGTTGCCACGCAATATGTTGAGGGATGGGATTGGATGGCTCCTATAAGGTGAACAACTTTTTTATAAGTTCCGGAACCATGGATTGCTCTTTTGTTGCTTTCTTGCATCTTCACATTTGTTTCATCAAGTACTTCCTCTCTATAGTTAAATTGATGAATTTCTTGTAGAATAATTATCATCATATTATTTTCATATTTATCATCTGATGGTACTCTCTCTCTCTCTCTCTCTCTCTGGTGCTATTGAGGTCTAATGACTGGTGGCAACCATGATAGGTGGTATAGCGGTGGGGTAATTGGTGATACGACAGGTGGTTAGGAAGTTGGTATTAATGGACGCAGATGATGGTGCTTGGGAACACGCTAATGGTGGGAGGGCTAATGCGAGTTGCGACTGCTGATGGTAGACATTATGGGAGTGGGGTTATGTTGTCAGGCGGATGAATAGAGAAGAATGTAGTAGAAGGGGGTGTTTTTGCTGCAATGCATTTGGTGGCCGAACTGATGTATGTGCTATAGGGGTGTTAATTTTTTATCCATTCTACTAACCCATCCATTTTATCCATTAAAAATGGCTTATTGGGCTAACTGTTTAATAATCCAATATTGTAATGGGCTTTAATTGAGTAACCCGATAAGTACCCGATATTATAACGGGTTGGGTTTTTATACAACAACCGAATAAGTTACCTAATTATGAATGATTTTTGAAAGTAGCCCAAAAAAATCTTTTAATCGACTTGACGCAAGATAGACTAATAAAGAAAAACAATTATTTCTTTTCAGGTACCAATCTCTTACTATCTCATTTCTCTTCAATAAAAAAAAAATGGACACTTATTTTCAAGTGGAGTATTTTTTATTTGTGGTGTTAACAAGGATAAAGAAATGTTTTTTTTTTTCTAAAAAAAGAACGGGTAAAGAAAATTTAGTGTAGATGCAATGGGTAATTTGGATAATATCCACTGGGTATTCGGTATAATCGGATATTGGATAAGTTTTTGGGTTTACCCAAAATCATCCATTAAGACTAATGGGTAGTTTTGGAAAAATACCCATTAAACTTGTTGGAAAACTTTGGGTTTTACCCAAACCCAACCATTATACCCATATTGCCACCCCTAATGTTCTGGACATTAAGTCAATGGGGTGTTTGGGTGCGGAAGTTGCAAGTGATCGTTGGAATAATGCCCAAATAATTTGCGGTCAGCCCCAAGTCCTTAACAGTCACTTTGTCCAATGGAGGGCTTTGTCTATTTCCCAAACTGGAAGGTGTGGGGACATTGCAAGTAGGTCAAATTCTTAGGGCAGGGTACAAAAATTTACCCTAATCAGTTATTTCACCCTCTTGCATATTGGCACTCTATTGAGCCATATAATGTATGATGATTGATGGTTCAAACCTTAACACTAAAATATAAACAGATCATTACATGAAAACTTACATTTGGAAAGTTTTAGTATGCTCATTGGTTGAGATTTCTTTTTCCAATTATGCAGCTTACTGATCAAAAGCATTTCTATCCATGTGAAATAATTTTAAGGGGATTGCCTGCAGTTTGTCCTTCTGGCATTCTCGTTGCAATGTCTGATCTAGCCTGTAGGTCCGTCTTCCCATAGAGAAAACTATGGTCCTTGGAGACAGGCAAGTAGACCTTCTTGGTCAATCATGTATAGAGATCTTTTGTTTCCTTGAGCTAGATAGAAAAAGCAGTCAGTGCAAACTCTGGGTCTTTTGAACCTGTTACTTTTATCAGAAATACTGTTTGAGCCTCATTGTACATATTTGTGTGGGACTTCCTTGCGGTGGTGTGGGTGATGAATTCTGGGATCAGCTGGTCTTTGGGTGGAAGGTATGTGCTTCAATCCAGTCAGGTTGAGGAAATTGTGGAAGTATTGTTTACGTTTTTAGTGGAGGAAGGCAGAGATTTGGGTTTGAGAGTGCATTGGCGAGATGTAAGAGGTATGGGATCTATTGGTTTGGTGCACTCTGAAGGAGATGAGGGTGACTTTGGAGTGCGCTTGTGGAAAAATTACAGAAGAGAGTGGGATTTGTTTTCTAACTGTATAGGTTCTTATGTCCGTACCAGGTAATGGATTAGTTTAGAAAGTGGCATACTCTCTAGGGCCTGGCCTGTTTTAGAAATCTTCTCTCTTAAAGGGAGGACATCAATTGGAAATCTTGTACTTACATATTCATGTTCTTTACGATTTATTGAACTGAAAGATGCTGCATTTCAATCTTAAAGTTGATCATCTACGGCCAGTTGTTGATCAGTATCACAGGTTTTAAATCTTTGCCGAAGAATAATCATTTGCATATCTATCAGAACTAGATGTCTCTTGTCTTTTTTATTTGAATGCTGTTTACACCCTTCTATTGGGGTTTCCCCATTATAAATAATTAAAATACAGATGTGTTCAGAATGTAGGATCCGTGATCAATGCATTATTCTTACAGGGATAGGAACACCGGCATCTGGGATGAGGTATCCATTACTATCAACGGGGTGAGTCCTTGGTTGAACAATGAAATGCTAAATTTGTCTATGATCCGCTTTCATTTGATTGCTCCAATGGCTCCATCTCAAACTACGTATGCCCACCTGCGTTGTTTTGGTTCTTTTAATAAATGCCCACCTGCGTATGCCCAAGGGGTGGGAGAAATGGCAAGGGCACTCAAGGCAAAGACCTTGAGGTCCTTGGTTCCAATCCCCATACCAAGGGGCCACACTTATCTATCAAAAAAATAAAAAATAAATTAATGTTCAGCCAGGTTCAGAGTCTCTTGTTTTGGCCTATTAGATTGATTTGGCAAATCAAAATCAAAGTGTGAACTGTTTAATAACCAATGAATTGACTGCCAGAATGCAGGTATTGGAATCAAAATATCATGATCAAGATCCGAATCTGTCCATTTTCTTTTCCAGCCAAAAACAAAAAAACTTTCACAAGAAAAAAACAAAAAGATTTAAGAGAATATAGTTCTAAGTTCTTCATTTTAGGCTGAAAATTTAGTTGGTGCTACCTTTTCTTGATGCTGATGTTTGCAGGAATTCTTTTTTCCTCTTGACATCTATTGTATTGTTACACATTGTCATGTGCTCTTTTAGGTATAAACTAACAAGAATCAATCGTATCACTGATCGTGGTTTACTCATTTTCCAATTATATTTTTCCAATGTCTCTGATGTTGCTTTCCCATCAACTACATTTGCAGCCTGTTAAAATAGTGGATCCTCACTTGGTTGCATCGTTCTTTGACAATTACAAGAGGGTTTATTTGCATGCTACCACAGAGCTGGTGAATAGAAGTGCTTGGGTTGCTGACTGTGCTTTGAACATCCAAGTGACAACTGAAATTGAGGGAAACGTTTGCTTGGTCGAACATCTTCAGACAGAACATGTGTCAATCCCTCCTGGATCACATATTCAGTATACATTTCCTGAGGTCAGTTCATTCATCTCAGAATATTATTCTCACACAATCAACGGTTAACTCCTTCTGGGTTTGGGTTTAATCCTCTCACTGCAACCAGACCCATTCCCATAATCTCAAAGCTAGTTACATTACTAACATAGGTGAAGGGTCATTCTTTTTTGGCATCAGGAATTGATAGGCTCAATATACAATGCTTTGCCAAAGGCCAATTCAAAACCTTATTGGTCGAGTCAGTTGGTAGATTGACCAAATTACTTGTTATAAGGCAAAAATTAAAACCAAGATATCTCATTCATCCAGATTCCTTCACTTAAAACTTCCTCACTGATGCATTCATGTTTTTAAGTTTCATTTGTGTTGTTTATTTATTAAGAGGCACCATCATTCCTTTATATGCATGGGACAGAAATCACTCATGTTTTCTCCCAACTTAAGATTATGTGAGAATAACAATATTTGTTACTTTTACTAAACAGAAAAAGGGTCGGAGGGGTTGGCCATATTATTAGAATTCTACCTAGGTGTCCCTTGAAGAGCTTGACACGAGGGGTCTAGAAATGCCCATGCAAGGGAGAACATGAAGTGCTCCCTCAAGTGAAGCTCAGGCCATACCCTGAACCCCAGGTTGACCAAGGGTGCATAATAGTTTAAGCTGGTAGAATATGAACTTCTCACCCACCATTTTACTTTCTACCAGCCATATCCTTGCTAATTTTGTTTGTTTTGTATAAGTTGGCTGTGTTACTATCATAATACCCAAGAATCACACTAGATTCAATAGAGAACTGGTCGTTGCAATTGTTACGTAGCTGGATAAACCCCTTAATAGTCCAATACATAATTATTTATTGATTATGGGGAACTGGTCCAGTACCATGGATTTCCTATCTTAGATGTGCATAATCAGCACACTTGTCTTTTTCTTCCTTTGCTGCAATGTTTTTTTGCTTTTGTTAATTAATGCTGTTCCTTTTTTTCTCATAGTGGGAGTATGTTGTTTCAATGTTGGAGTTGTTCTGCATAGTATTTCTATCCTTGCAAAGATACTTAATTTCCCCTAAGAGATTCGACACTTATCCATCCCTCTGGTCAAAATTTTCATATAAGTTGAACATCTGTTGACCACTTCTGGCTTTCACTTACCTAAAGACGGTGATCCCAATATCAAGTAAAATTTATATAATACATTATTTTGATGCTTGACAGTAGGTTGTGTTCAGATAATTTCATATGCATATAAGCCATCTGTTTGAAATGTTGATTTGCACTTTCAGCTTTTTTTCTACAAGCCCAATCTATGGTGGCCAAATGGTATGGGAAAGCAATCCATGTACAATGTTGGAATTACAGTTGATGTAAAGGGTAATGGAGAGTCTGATTCGTGGAGCCATCCTTTTGGATTTCGCAAAATTGAAAGTCAGATTGATGATGCTACTGGTGGAAGGTAAAATCTTTGATGCTACGCATGACCCACTTAGCACCGGGTCAACTAGGCCCACCCAAAAGTTCATGGATAATGTTGTGCCTAGTGATAGTAGGTGGCCCGTATAAGACACACATTTTCCACATCTACTCGATGTGGGATCTGGGTATTACATTCTCCCCCACTTCAATCCTTGATGTTCCCGTCAAGGCTCACTAGGATCGGCACCTTGGGCGATGTGGATTCAAGAGGTGGTCCATACGGGTTTGAGATGTGGCTCCCACAGCATCTCGAGCGATGTAGCACTTTGGCCCGCACATCACTTTGTTCCACATTTTCGGCCAGGAGATCTGCTGTGATACCATTTGTAACACCCCGAAATTGTGGTCCGCTACGCATGGCCAAGCACTAGCCCACTAGGCACCTGGGTCAACTAAGCCGATCATAGGCCGACCCAAAAGTCCATGGATGGTGTTGGTGCCTAGCGGTAGTAGGTGTCCACTTATAAGGCACATACATTTCTCACATCTCATGTTACAATACCTTCTCTAGTGCTACAAGAAATTTTCATAAGTACATTGTATTCACAGGTTATTTAAAGTCAATGGGCAGCCGGTGTTTATCCGTGGGGGTAATTGGATATTGTCTGATGGATTGCTAAGGCTTTCTAAGAAACGTTACAAAACGGACATTAAGTTTCATGCAGATATGAACTTCAATATGATTCGCTGTTGGGGTGGTGGACTGGCTGAGAGGCCAGATTTTTATCATTACTGTGATATTTATGGTCTGCTGGTACTCTCTCTCTCTCTCTCTCTCTCTCTCTCTCTCTCACACACACACACACACACACACACACACACACACGCCCCGTTGATTTTGGCTGGCATTAAATCTTGAAGGGCAAGTTATCTAGGGCATGCAACTTCTAATGTGGCATTTAAGTATTTGTGATTTACAATTATTTTTTGTCTTTAAAAGCTTGATCCCCAACTAAAAGTCATGGATTTGTCATTGATCAAAAGAAAATCTGCTTTGCATATTCATGACCAGTACTCAGTGGCAGATCCAGAAAAATTCTTTAGTGGGTGCACAAATTTAACAATATTTTATTACAATACAAAGCTTAGAAATCATAATTGTCCCCTACGCGTTTTCATACTTTGAAAATGTTTAATTACATCATCATTTGTAATGTTCCTAAGCAAATCTTTTTCAATAAAACATACAATACAGTCATTTAAAATTGATCACAAATTCGGTTTCGTGAATCCGTCTTGACAATATTCATTGCAGAGAAGCATCTTTGCACGCTTGTTGTTGCTACCAGAAAATCAATTCTAACTTCAAAAGTTGATACACCAATGGCAGCGATGGCGACTGGGTCACGGCCTCGATGGACGGAGAGAGTTGAGTCTTTGACTCTTGAGAGAGACTGTGTGAGACGAGAGACTGAAGCAGAGGATTAATCTGTGCAGCGTGTGTCTTAATTTGTTTTAGGGTTTATTTTTTTCATTTTTGTAGTGGGTGCATGTGCACCCATTTTAATACATGTGCCTCCGCCACTGCCAGTGCTGGACTAACGATCATAATCAGTTCATGACGAAGCATAGTAGCTGTATGGTGGTGGTAATCCCAAATTACATAGGAATCCAGCTAAATAAAGGGTTTAATGCATTAAAAATAAATTAATTTTGTTTCAAGTTTCTGTGTTACTCCACTAGTTTAAATTATTGATGCATGACAATTTCAAAAACTCAACAAGCGGTATATTGGAGAAACTGGTTGCCAACCATGCTTGATATGTGTAATCTTAGTTGAGGCGCCATTTTGATGCATTATATTTATATGATTCTATTTCTTAGATTATCTCATTATATGTTGGCCTTTGTTAGCCATGATCTGCATCCATCTTCTGATCTATTTCGTCCAGGTTTGGCAAGAGTTTTGGATTACTGGGGATGTTGATGGGCGAGGTGTCCCAGTATCAAACCCTGATGGTCCCCTAGACCACGCGCTTTTCATGTATTGTGCAAGAGACACAGTCAAACTTCTGAGGAATCATCCTAGTCTTGCTCTCTGGGTGGGAGGGAATGAACAAGTTCCACCAGATGATATTAACGCTGCTTTGAAAAATGATCTTAGACTTCATCCATATTTCCAGATCTCCAATGAAAATGATAAGTCTAAAGAGAAAGCTCCACCAGTTTTGATGGATCCGAGCCAATATCTTGATGGTTCACGCATTTACATACAAGGATCTATGTGGGATGGATTTGCAAATGGGAAGGGTGACTTTACTGATGGACCATATGAGATT
The DNA here is from genome assembly GCA_016624345.1 of Platycodon grandiflorus. Classification (NCBI taxonomy): domain Eukaryota; kingdom Viridiplantae; phylum Streptophyta; class Magnoliopsida; order Asterales; family Campanulaceae; genus Platycodon; species Platycodon grandiflorus. The sequence goes on along the minus strand of CM028365.1, from coordinate 14,779,691 downwards.
CAGTACCCTGAGAACTTTTTTAAGGATGATTTCTACAAATATGGATTTAATCCTGAAGTTGGTAATGTGGGAATGCCTGTTGCTGCTACTATCAGAGCAACAATGCCTCCAGAGGGATGGCAGATTCCTTTGTTCAAAAAGTTACCCAGTGGATATGTAGAGGAAGTCCCAAACCCTATCTGGGAGTACCATAAATACATTCCTTATTCAAAACCAGGCTTGGTTCATGATCAAATACTACTTTATGGGACGCCAAAGGATCTGGATGATTTTTGTCTCAAGGTAAACCCAAATCTTTAACTGTTGATGCTTGATATCTAACCTCAATTTCTGGTTCTTAGATGACTTGTTCAAATATGTGTTTCAGGCTCAACTAGTTAGCTACATTCAGTATAGAGCTCTTTTTGAAGGGTGGACATCACGTATGTGGAGCAAATATACAGGTGTTCTGATATGGAAAACTCAAAATCCTTGGACGGGTCTTAGAGGCCAGTTTTATGATCACCTTCATGACCAAACAGCGGGATTTTATGGCTGTCGCTCTGCTGCAGAACCAATCCATGTCCAGCTAAATCTGGCAACATATTTTATAGAGGTTTATTGTCCATTGGTTAACATTATTATTGAATGATCTAGGATTATCTTGAATATATCATGTTTGTTGATTATGTACAAGTGAGCAAAAAATATATTCACCTTCAATTCATGTCGTGATTTATGTTAGTTTTGCAGGATTTAAGTTCAGTAAAACTACAGCAACTTTATAATAACTTGCCAATTATGCCTTATATTGATCTTGCAGAACCTTAGGAAATCAAAGGAAGCACGTATTTATTTCGTCCATGTATACATAACTATGACACTTATATCAAATGTTAGCTTGAACGGCTTATAGTTTGGCCATTAACCTAGCTGAGGTTTTATAGACACTTGACCCCTTCCTTTCTTTAATATGCAGGTAGTTAACACTACATCTGATCGACTTTCTGACGTGGCAATAGAAGCCTCTGTGTGGGATCTTGAAGGAGCATGTCCATATTACAAAGTTTCTGAAAAGCTCTCCGTGCCATCAAAAAGAACATTACCTATTTTTGAGATGAAGTACCCAAAATCTAGAAATCCAAAGGCAGTCTACTTTCTTCTTCTCAAGCTGTATAATGTTTCAGATGATGGTATATTGTCGAGGAACTTCTACTGGCTGCATCTGTCTGGTGGTGATTACAAACTGTTGGAACCATACAGGAAGAAAAAAGTACCCCTTAAGTTAACTTCTCAGGCTTTTATAAGGGGGTCCACTTACGAACTCCGCATGCATGTGGAAAACAAATCAAAGAAACCAGATTCCAAAAGTCTACTTTACAAGAATAACTTCACTGAAAGAAATGGTGATAGGGATTTTGATATGGCCTCATTGGAATCTGTACATAACGAGAATGAACGAAAAGTGGGGGTTGGTTTATTCCAGAGGATTTGCAAGCACTTTTCAAGAGAAGTTAACAGTGTAAGGGTTGATGAGATTAATGGGGCTGAGAATGGAGTGGCTTTCTTTCTTCATTTTTCTGTTCATTCTTCAAAGCAGGATCACAAGGAAGGTGAAGACACTAGAATTCTTCCAGTTCATTATTCTGACAATTATTTCTCACTTGTACCTGGTGAGGTGATGCCAATTACCATTTCTTTTGAGGTCCCCGAGGGTGTCACTCCACGAGTTTCGCTGCATGGCTGGAATTACCATGGTGCCCATACTGTTCATTAAGCAATGTAAAAAGAGGAAGGGCATTACCAACAAGTGCTCTTATTCCAAATGAGATCCAGTCTTTTGACGTATGTTCATCTGACTTTGGAACCTTGCTCTTCACTCGTGATGGATCACAAGTGGAAGTTCCAAGCACTAATCCTCCTTGCCAAATACTATTTATGTTTGTTAACGACATTACCTTCTTGTTGTAAAAACGGGGATCGTTAAATTATTGCAGTGGTGTTGTTTTTGGATGATCAGATGCTGCATTCTTGTATGTGAAACAAGCCCATAGACACTGCTGATAGATTTCAGTCGAATAGGAAGTTGAACCTAATATGTGCTCAATGAATACGATTGGGACATTGTGAATCACTGTGGCTTGGGGACAAAGGCGATTACATCTTCCTGTCATCCTATGAGATTATCATCCAGGACCGGTGAGCTATTTTCTCTAATCTTTTTTGACCTCTAGGTGGTTTTCTCGATGATCTCCGTCTAGATTGAGTTGTATGTGAAAATGGTATCGAGCAGAAAATCTTGGAGGCATCTGAAAGTTGAGAAAGAATGAATTTCATTTTGCAGAGGCAAAAAAAAAAAAAAAACAACAACATAAATTGCATCATCTCCAACTTGTAAGAACTAAAACTAGTTGGATCTTTGTTTGATGTTACTAGAATCAGGATTTGTTAATATATTTAAATTTAAAATTCAAACATCATTCTGAAAATACGTAAACACATACATACGCTTTGTTATTGCTTTGGGACATTTGTTTTTTCCTTGGAATAATTTAGCTCATTTGCAAGTAGTATTTCTACACATTTTTATTTTTACATTTGCTTTTTAAGCCACATTATTAAGCTATCGTTCCTGGAGCCCTGAAGGATTTGTAGTATAAGTACTAAAATGGGTAGTAATTGTATTTACGGAAAATTGTTGGCCAGTCCACTTTCAAAACTTTTTAACCCCTCCAGTCCACGCTTATTTTTTGTAACCGAAAAAAGGCACTTTAAAAATTTTATTCCTAAAATGCCCTCAATAACATCGTTGTTTCAGATTTGAGGTTCGAATTGATGTATAAATAATTTCATGTTGTTAATATAGTCTTCCCTTATGTTTGGAGATCAGTTTCCATGCATAGAACACAAATTTGATCACAATTTGATCAAATTTGATTTTTTTGAGTTCATTCCGTTTTTCTTTGTTCTTGGGCTGTTTTGGCCACTTTAATCTATGTTTTAAGCTTTGAATTTGTTTAAAATCAATCCCATATTGTTATCCTAACTTAGTACTACATTTGTTGCACAAATTTTCTACCAAAAATGACTATTTTCGAGATCCAAATCGAGCTTGGCAGTGTGCTGTCCGAAAACAAAGAGAGATGTTCTTGGACTGATTTTGAGACTTTAATCAATGATTTGAGTTTGAATTTTGTATAATATCAATACCATACTGTTATAGGAAGTCAATACCATATTTGTATGTAAAATTTTCAACAAAAACAACCATTTTGATTTATTTTGATATTGTATTAAATTGGGGGATGCCTTAAATTGGGCATCTATATACCTTAAATTGGGCACGGGATGCCTTAAATTCGCCAATCGCAGTATGCTGGGCAACGCAACGGAGATCGACCTGCCCGATCAGGTAACAGGGGTCGAGGGGACAGCGTCCTTCGTGGGGATTCGGGACAATGCCCCCGAAACGTAAACGAAAATTAAGTCCCCTCCGCGGTTGAAATTTAAACGGAGCATTGCGGTGCACAAAGTGAAAAAGCGGTGTATCGCGATGCAAAAGTGATGTATCGCGATACGTTAGTTACTGATGCGCGCGTGTCTTTCTTTTATTAATGACATAATTATCTTTTTAGCTCAAAAATACATTTTTTTGGTTAAAAAAAAAAAAAGAGTGGACTGAAGCGATTATAAATATTAAAAAAGTTACTGACATGGAATTCACCCTTGAATTTAAATAAGATGGTAAGCTTAAAATTGACCCAATTATTCTTTCAAATGATAAGAAGTTCCCCAACTCATAATATCTTTTATATGATGACAAGAAAAACGATTGAAAAAAAAAAAATAGTGTCGTCATTTTTAAGAGATTCTTTAGTTAAATCTTTTCCTTGCTAAATTTTTTAGTTTACATATGTTTTTAAAAATTTACATCATGATAATGACAAAAAATTTCCTTCTACATTTTATTGCTTTAACGGTTTAATTTTTAACGAATTTCCACAAGCAACGCCCATATTTTTTACTAGTATTTTAAAAAGAGTAGCTCTCCCGTGAAATCTTATTACAGATTTTAATTCGTATCTCACTCTCTCACAGCTCAGCCTCAACCCACCAACACATGGTGGATCGAGTTAGAGAGATCTGTTTTACAAAAAATATTCGTAAGATGATATTTTTTAAGTTTTTGCCTCTTAAAAATACCAAAACAAAAATTTTTTTTATAAAAAATCTCTATTTACCCTTGCAATCCATCCCTTACATATTCTTATCAATTACTATCCTTTGTTACTTATTAGGGCAAACTACACAAATGGTCCCTGTAGTTTTAGCGTTTTTTACATTTAGTCCTTACACCTCGCGAATAGTCCCTGTACCGAGACATTTTACCCAAATGGTTCTTCCATTAAACTCTGTTAATTTTTTGCCGTTAAATACACACATGTGCCACACACGTGCATTTATTGATGGGTAAAATAGTCATTTCATCTTACAAAGTACAGGGACCAATTCTGAAATGATTAAAGCCAAAGAAAATCAACCCACCACTGTTCATCTTCTTCTCAATTCATCCATTTTCATCTTTCTTGATTTATTCCTCAATCATTTCTCTCTCTCTCAGTTCATCTTCTTCTCAATCATTTCCTGATCTAATATGCAAGTTCACCAACAACCCTCCATTTGCAACGATCGAGACTTCAGCAATTGCAGCGGCGACGATAGAGCTTCTCGGTCTTCATGGTCTCTCTCTCTCTCCCCCTTAATTCTGTATTTACAAATGATGTGTAATTGCAGAAGAATGAAAGAAAAAGGAATGAGGACGGGAGATAACAACAGAGGAATCAAGATGATGATGATGAACAGGGGATGAAGCAGACTTGGCATTTTTGGAGCTAATGCAACCCATTACCCCCAAAACCCATCAAAATCGACCGATTTGAGGGTGAGAGACACAGGTCGATCGACCCGGATGGGAACCGGGGTCTTTGGATGGGGGATGGGGGTAGGGGATCGGAATTGCTGGCTTGGATTGTTAGATTGGCTAAAGAATCCACTGCAAATTGAGGATTGCGTCGCCCAACCCGAGTTCGCGTCAACCCGGATAAGTTTATGCCAACAACCCGACCGTTGGCGCAGTCCACGTCGGTCCAGTTGGTACACGGATTCAATTTTCTCGGCCAATATCTCCCCTAATCCCTAATGACGATCGCAGGTCAAACAATGCGGACCGAGCCCTGAACTCACCCTGTTTCGACCTGGTAGGTTTGTCTGAGTTTATTTATGGAAACCCAGGTGGACGAGGTTTGTTGGGAACAGAAACACACAGTGAGTGACTGTGTGTGTGATTTTTAAAATTAATATAACACACCGTGAGTGACTGTGTGTGTGTGATTTGTTGGGACCGTTCAAGCCTAGTGTTGTGGTTGTCGCCGGTTGGGGTTTTGGGGGTCCGGCAGGCGAATAGAGTTTCGTCTTTCCAGAAATGACCAGGCCTGTATTAAAGACCAGTGTGTGTGTGTGTGATAGACTAATAGTGCTCAAGTAATGGGTGTTTAAAGAAGAGAGTTTGCTAATACAGTTAGTTATTAAAGGCTTAACAATGATGATTATTTAACCATAATAGTGTGACGTAGTTCTCATTAAAGAGTTTATTTTTTATTTTTAAAATTAATATAATATAATTAAATTAAATTAAAGTTAGCATACTTTAATTATATTTTCAAAAATAAAATTTTATTCACTAAAAATTACATTAGTAATATTATGAATCATAATTTTTATAAAAATAAATAAATTTATATCATAACTTAGTTAAATTTTAATTATACTAACTAAAAAAAATAAAAATACATTTTTTAATTGAAACAAAGGAATAATACGTATCAAGAAAATTTTTGTCCTTGCCCAAATTCACGGTTGGTCCCTGTACTTTCATAGGTAAAATGACAATTTTGTCCTTGCCCAAATTCACGTGAGGAGCACATGTCAAGACTTAACGGAAAAAAATTAACGGAACTAGACGGAAGGACTAATTGCGTTCAATTGGTTGGTACAAGGACGACTGGCAAAAAAATTTTTGTACAGGGACCAATTGCAAAAAACACTAAAACTACAGGGACCATTTATGTAGTTTGCCCTACTTATTATTATTTTTTTTGGGAAAATTACAAAAATGGTCCCTATACTTTTCAATTTTTTTGAGATTGGTCCCTAAACTAATTTTTGTAAAAATTTTATCCCTGTACTAATCAAGTAAAACACAATTGGTCTTTTCGTCCAATTTCATTAGTTTTATGCCATTAAATTTTCACGCGTGCCTCTCACGTGATTTTGGCTTAGGGTAAAATTGTCCATGCAAATTTTATTTTAAATTGACAAAAATACCCATTAAATTTACACTTTTCTTATTCATTCCAAAATCCCAGCTCTCTTCCTTTCCACCATGGTTGCCACCACCACCCTTTCCTTTCCACCATGGCTGCCGCCACCACCACAATTAAAGACCAAACCATTTAATAAACCATCCCCAATTCCTCCAATTTTCTTAAAATCAAACCCAAATCAACTTAAAATCAAACCCAAAATTTAATTTAAAATTAAACCCAATTCATCCACACCCTCTCTCTAGAAAAAGTCACATTAGGAAGATGGCAAGATGAAATTCAGGTTGAGAAGTTAAGAGAAAGAGGATTGGGAAGTGCCGTCCCAAGTCCACCTTCAGAGTGTGAGCATCAACAACGAATCTTAGATGTGATTGCCTGCATCACCGATGTCGTTTTCTTCCAATAATACGAATCTTACTGGAATGCAGCAGAGCTCTAATCATGACCCAAACTCCCATCAGGTGTAGCAGGGTCATCCCCATCAAGGGACTTCAATGAAGAGAGGGGGGAAACCCTAAATGTTGTTGGCCTTGTGTAATGATTAAGAGAATGAAATCTGAATAGGATGGGGAAGCCCTAAATTGGAGACAAAATCAAAAGAGGGAGAAATTGGGAGAGAGAGAGAGAGAGAGAGAGAGAGAGAGAGAGAGAGAGAGAGAGAGAGAGAGAGAGGCGATGGTGGCTTGAGGGAGATGAGAAATGGATTTGCAATCCAAAACACACAAATCCAGCAATTTTTTTTCTCATTATCTGGGCTGAGGGAGGGGAGAAATTGGGAGAGAGAGAGAGAGACGCCTTGAGCCTTTCCGCTAGACTTACCAAGCATGGGATCGGTCTTTAATCGAAATCGAGAGCTTCCTCCTGTCTGTTCTTATTTTCTGTGCTGGGGCTGGTGGTGCAGGTGGTGATGGCTGGTGGGTTGGGGAAGAAGATGATTTTGGGGTGGGTTTAGTTTAGGGCAAATTATACAAAAGGTTCATGTACTTTTTAACTAATAACAACTAATTTACCCTTGGGCAAAATCACGTGCATCGCACGTGATTTTATTTAACGGCAAAAAATTGACGGCAATGGACGAAAGAACCAATTGTGTCAAGAAATTGAGTTCAGGGACTACTGGCGTGGAGTTGAGACCAATTCCAAAAAATCCAAAAAGTACAAGGATCATTTGTGTAATTTGCCCTTATTTTTTTTTGCACACATTTGTTTCATTTATTATTATTATTATTTTTTTTATGTATATACACAACTCAAAAAAGAGTAGGTACCACCCACTTTCCTTCTAGCTGTCGATTTTATTTTAGGTCGGTAAATGGTAATGTAGTTCATTTTTACAAGTTTACTGACAACTCAAACCTAATTTTCATGATTCTTAAAAATATTCTCAATTTTTTTTTATCAAAATTAATATTTATTTGTAAGAAGATAATTATGTCTATGTAAACTTAATATTTTAAAATATCAGTAATTACTAATATAAATACTCTTACAAAACTGTTTTTATCATTTGACTGGCTTTGACTTGTAAGCTTCAACTATCCTTTGAATTCCCACCAAAATTCATACACCTACAACCCTACAACTTCTTTGACCGGCTTTGACCGTTACATCCCCACCGTCTGTCTCATCGAAATTTCCATGGATGAAACTCACATGGGTCTTTCGTAAACTGAAATCCAACCTCCAATCTGGTTTCCCCTCTCTCACCTCCTTCTTCAATTCCCTAACTTCTCAATCCCCTTCTTCATCAACAATCTTTATCCTCAACCTTGTAGAACTAAGCCGCCTTCTTTCCATTTGTGGAAAGGAAGGCCATCTCCATCTGGGTTCTTCAATCCATGCCTCTTTAATCAAAAGCCCTCAATATCTACATCTCCTCAATCCAACTGATTCGCGAAATACCCTCGTTGTTTGGAATTCTCTGCTCTCTGTGTACTCGAAATGTGGGGGTTTACACAATGCAGCTAAGCTGTTTGATGATGTAATTGTGAAAGATACTGTGTCTTGGAATACAATGTTGGCGGGTTTGTTCAGAAATGGGGAGTTAGAAATTGGATTTAACTACTTCAAGCTAATGTTTGATTTGGGTATTAGTCGTTTTGATCAAGCGACATTGACTACCGTTATATCTGCATTTGATGGGAAGGATTATCTTCATGTTACTGAGATGATACATGCCTTGGTATTCCTAACTGGGTATGAGCGGACAGTTCCGGTGGGTAATGCTTTGATAACATCGTATGTTAGTAGTTGTTGTTTTTGTTCGGGAAGGCGAGTTTTTGATGAGATGATTGGAAAGAATGTTGTTACTTGGACTGCTATGATCTCGGGGCTTGCACAAAATCAATTTTATGAGGAGAGTTTGGAATTGTTTTTACAGATGCGAAGGGGATTGGTATCTCCCAATGAATTGACGTATTTGAGTTTGCTAGTTTCTTGTTCGGGTTTGCAGGCACTGAAGGAAGGGTGCCAAATTCATGGGCATGTCTGGAAATTGGGAATGCAGTCAGATTTGTGCATGGAAAGTGCACTTATGGACTTGTACTCCAAGTGTGGCAGTGTGGAAGATACGTGGAAAATTTTCGAGTCTGCTAAGGTGCTTGATGAGGTTTCCATGACCGTGATTCTTGCAGGTTTTGCACAAAATGGGCATGAGGAAGAAGCCGTGTCTATTTTTGTGAGAATGGTCCAGGCAGGAATTGAGATTGACCCGAACATGATTGCATCTATTTTAGGGGTGTTTGGTGTCGATACTTCGTTGGCTTTTGGTAAGCAAATCCACTCTTTAGTCATCAAGAAAAGCTTTGGTTCAAACACCTTTGTCAGCAACGGGCTAATCAACATGTATGCCAAGTGTGGTGAATTGGAGGAGTCCATTAAATTCTTCGACCGCATGCCTAAAAAGAATTCAATCTCTTGGAATTCCATGATTGCAGCTTTTGCTCGCCATGGTAATGTATCTAAAGCTCTTGAAATGTATGAAGAGATGAGATTACAAGGTCAAGAGCCGACAGACGTTACGTTTCTCTCTTTGCTTCATGCTTGTAGTCACGTAGGTTTAGTAGATAAGGGAATGGAGATCTTGGAGTCGATGGAGAGAGTATATGCAATTCGTCCAAGGATGGAGCACTACGCTTGTGTTGTTGACATGCTAGGCCGAGCAGGGCTTCTGAATGAAGCTAAGAGTTTTATCGAACGATTACCAGTTAAGCCAGATATACTCCTTTGGCAAGCATTGCTAGGTGCCAGTAGCATTCATGGTAATTCAGAAATTGGAAAGTTTGCAGCCAAGCAGTTGTCTCTGGCAGCACCAGATAGCCCAGTGCCGTATATTCTGATGGCAAATATATACTCATCTAAGGGGAAATGGGAAGAGCGAGCAGAAAATATTAAGCGAATGAAGGGAACGGGGTTGGCGAAAGAGACGGGGATAAGTTGGATTGAGATAGAGAGGCAAGTCCATAGCTTTGTTGTGGATGACCGTGTGCATCCACAAAGTGAGGTAATTCATGGTGCTTTGTTACAGTTGCTTAGACATTTGAGAGATGAAGGATATGTGCCAGATAAGAGATTCATTCTACGCTACTTGGGGAGATGAAATTCCCTCATCATGGGATGGGTTTCTTCCCTTTTTCCTGTTTGTAGAATTGATGTTGGCTTGTATTCTAACAAGGTTTATGTTCTCCTTGTAGAATTATTATTATTACGTATTTTTTTCCAATTTGGTCAACCTAACTTAAACAAATGAATAAAGTCTTACCTTTTTTACTAAAAAATACTACTCCCTCCGTTTCAAAAAGATTGACGTTTTAAAGTTGTGCACACATATTAAGAAATTTTATAAGTTGACAAATATACCCTTATTAAATATCTTTAATTTTTGTGCTAGGAGTAGTTGAAAAGATAAATTAGAAGGAGATAGCTATTGGGAGAAGATAAAGTATTTAATAAAGAGATGATCAATTATTGGAACTTGTGAGAAGACAAGGGTAAATTAGGCAAAACATGCATTGAAAACCTAAAACGACAATCTTTTTGAAACAAATTTTTAGAGCTAAAACGACAAATATTTTGAAACAGAGGGAGTATCAAATTGAACATATCATCCAACTGCTTATAATAATAAATAATTTAATTTAATTATAGCAAACTGCATCATATAATTTAATTATAGCAAACTAATTGATCAATTATCTGCTAAAAGAAAGTGTTTATGTCGATTATTAGGATTATTTTATTAGATTTTCTTCAGCATGTCAATATTATCTCTTTAGCCTCTTCAAATATAACTAAGTATAATTAGATCAAAAAATAAAGTCTCTTACTTTACTTTGCTTTATTTGATCTAATTTTACTTGGTTATATTTGAAGAGGCTAAAGAGATAATATTGTGTGTATATATATATATATATATGGTTCAAAGGCTATAACTGCAAGGATCAAACTCGTTTCTTATAGGTTTTGAGCAACAACCCACACTACCACTTGGCCACATGTCAATGGGTATTTCAAAACTCATTTACGTGCAATAGCAGTTGACTATCAAAAGTATACTCTGGAATGTTAAAAAATCTTAGGAGAAATTTGAGTCGGTTTTTGTTGAATTTTCAACCGCTTTAGTACCTTATATTTTTTTAAACCGCTAAAGTCCAAAGTCGATGCATCGCGTTGCATCTTATGCTATAGAGTTTAATCGCAATGAATCAATTTGTAATCGCTATGCATCGACTTGGAATTGCGATGCATCGATTTTGAATTGCGATATTTCAACTTGGACTTTAGCGGTTTGAAAAAAATATAGGGTACTAAAACAGTTAAAAATTCACCCAAGTGTACCAGCCCGCAATTTTTCCGAAAATCTTTAAACACAAAAAATAATTATAAATTACTCTAATGTTACATAGTTTTTTTCAATTGTTTTTTTACTTTTACTAAATAAAATTCAGTAAAATCGACTCCCTCCATCCTAAAATAACAGTCTCTCTATTCTTTTTGGCATGTCCCAAAAGATAGTTTCATTTATAAAAATAGTTGATAATCTTAGAGCCCATTTGATTATACGTTTTGGCCAAAATGCAAGGATAAAACACAGTTTATTTGCAAAAATGATGTTTCACTTGTCAAATTACAAATGAGACTTTTTTTTTTTTTTGGAAACGAATATTTCAAAAAATAATCTCGTTTAATGTGTCAAAATTTTTAATAAGGGAATTGCTATTCCAACCCCCAAAATTGCTAAGTATATCCATTTACTTAGTTCACCCCCCTCCAAATATTATACCACCTATATTACTAAGTATACCCCCACTTTTTTTCTATTTTACCCTTTAACAATAAACCCCCAATTCTCACCCACCCATATTAAAACACTATCTACCCAACCTACTTCCCTCCCAAAATTAAAATACTCTCCATTTCTCACTCTATCATCTAATCTCTATCATCTCCATTTGTTTTGAAGCTTCATCCACTTCAATTTTGCTTCTTAAAAATTGCACAAAGTCAAGCCACTATTTAGGCTTGAAACACATATTAAAGCCACTATTTAGGCTTGAAACACACATTTTGGTTAAATTTGTTAATAATTTTTTGGTTAAATTCAGCAATATTAGGAGTGGGAATAGCACTGCTCTTTTAATAATGCTTTACATGCTTATACACTTTTTAGAAAAGCAGCTAGTTTTTTGGAACAAGTTGAAAAGGAAAGAAGGGAGACAAATTTTTTTTTATTTTTTTGGGACGGAGTGAGTAAATATTTCCTTAAAATTAGTAATTTTTTAAATCTTACTTTTTATGATAAAAACAAAATTTTAATGTAATTAAGTAAGATTGACACAAGCCGAAATGTCAAGAAACTAAGTGATTTAGGCCTGTGCTATGACACAGTGTTAGTATGAGACCGGATCATGCGATTTGCGCCTCTATAACTACCTTCACACGTGTAAATTCTGTAATTAAATTGTGATCGTAGAATTTTAGTAAATTGATAAATCTTGACCGGTAGTATTTATTTATTTTTTTGAACTCTCTTGGTACAATAGTTAACTTCTGTCAATTACACACGACTATCGTAAAATCAAAAAATATGAATATGATAATGATACAAATAGTAAATGAACGTACTCCCATCTCCCCCTCTCTCTCTCTAACGATCTCACGTATGTGCGCTTTAAAAAATTATTCAATTTTTCACTATTATTATCATTATCGTATGAATTATTAATTGTACATGAGAGAGAGCCACAAGAAATTAGTATTATCTGCGCTCTTCACACACACACACACACACAGACACAGACACAGATAAGTTAACAGGGTTCATTGGAAGAACCTTTCTCTGTTTGAGAGAGAGAGAGGGAAAGAGAGATGGGAAGATTGTCCACGTGTAGCAAAGCTGTCACAAACTCATTACATTCCTTCTTTCAAGAATCAGTTAAGACTCATAACTGTCAACAATTCCCCTCCAAAACCTCATTTCCATGGCCGATTGGTAAACCCATGAAGAACCCACTTAGCTTATCTTCTTTCTCAAAGACTTCAGTGAATTGCAGCTCTGATAAATTTGGGGACGAAACAATGTCCACTTCTTCTGCCTACAACCTGCTCGGCGTATTGCCTGACTGCTCTCTTCCCGAGCTCAAAGCAGCTTTTCGAGCCAAAGTATGTATGCTCCTTTTAACCCCCGTGTATCGATCCAACAGCTAAAAAATTCCATCTTTTACTGAGTAGAAGTTCAAGTTGAGATTTTACAGGAATTTAATAACGAAAGAAATATTGATATAGAAATGTTAGCTTGCTTATCCAATTATGTTTTGTTTATGTGGGTTGTTAATGCAGGTCAAACAGTTTCATCCTGATGTAAGAAAAGGCGAGGAAAATTCAGATACCATGATACGTTGCGTAATTCAAGCATACGAGGTACTAATTTTTCAATCTTGAATCAATTGTGTTCCGTTTCCTTCTTTTAGTTTGGGTTCAGTCTTAATACTTGAGGATTGCAGTTGGGACCCTGGTATCTGTTCCTTAGATACTAATACAACTCAATCAATTGGAATACAAAGGAAATGTGAACAATTGCCAAGTTTTGAATGGCAGGGACATGAAATACAGTTGGTGGACGTCTTGTGTGGGTGGGTAAATCGTGGTTCTCAATCAAAGTTGTAGGTGTAACTGGTGGGACTGGCTTGGTGCTAGTTTTAGACTCGAGAAAAATAGAACTAGTTATGTCAGGTCTGGAATTGCCAAATTACATGGATTGGGGCATAATGCAAATTATGCAACATATTGAAATGATCTCCCATGTTTTAGTTGAATATGCATATGTAACTGACTAACTGTTAGATTGATTTGATGTTGTCTGCAGATTTTGTCCAACTTCAGCAAATCAGAGATCATTGAGAGGTAGAGTGTTTAGTTTGTGTTTACTAACATAATAAAATTGAGGATGTATTTGTAGGTGAGGTTCCCTCCCCCCAACTTCCTTCCTTGTTCTTTTGTTTAGCGCAAGTCATTCAGTCAATATAAAACCTTTTCTTATTCATTACTAAATTTTTTTGTGGATTCCTTGTATTTTATGACCCATCAACCCTATGAACCTATTTCTTGTTCTCATTTCGGGATCTGTGATTTACTTTTTCCTTGTAATATTGTAGGGAATGTCTAGACCCCTTTGACAAACCTGAATCCGAGGCATTTGATCTCTTTGTTAATGAATTTCTTTGTGTTGGCAGAGGTAATGTTCCCTTCTTTCTATAGTTTACAGTTGGGAGTACAACATTGTTCACTTAACAGCAAGTGCAGTGATGCTAAAAAAAAATTTATTACCGAATTGAGAATTCAATCGATTTCTCTTTGGACTCTAGATGACGGCTAGTAATCCCTCAAAGAAGATATGCTTTGGAGGGTTATACAACCATCACCTAGAATGTAAAATTTTCTGCAGAAATTCGTCCTCTTTCAAGTTCCTCTTTCCAGGAGGCCAGGATGACAATGGAATACTGATGAAAGCTGAACATGCAGGATGCCCATATTCATGTGTGAAGACAGCGCCTCATGCCTTCACATACGTTTCTTCAACAGGAACTGCTCGTGCAACTTCTCAAGGTTGGTCAATTTTTCCCGTCATGTCTTGTATCTTAACGGCAGTTGACCGGTGGGTGGGGGGAAGATAGCTGAAATATCCTCTTTAAGCTGAGATATGACTATCTAGCAGAATAGTTATGAATGGCTCTAAAAGTCTGTTTGATGTTGCATGCTGGTTGAATGTGCTTTCCCGACTCTCTCTCTCTCTCTCTCTCTCTCTCTCTCTGTTTCTGGTATATTCCTATGTTCTGTTTTGAATTTCAAAATCTTCTGTTCATTTGATTAGGACATGGTGAAGATTACAAAGTGCAGCTTGCTGTCGGTCAATGTCCACGGAGTTGTATTCATTATGTTACACCTTCTCAGAGAGTTATTCTGGAGGAGCTACTTGAAAGGTAACTCACCGTGCACAACAAAGCTACCTAAGCCTTATGAATCAGTTAGCTTCTACCTAGAGCAGGAACACCAATTGAAAATAAGAAGATTTACTCACAGTAACAGTTGTGAAAGTGAATATGATGGTTTCTTGCATGCCTATACTGGAATGGCGAAAAGGGGCATGTTATAACTGATAAAAAAACGCAGCAGTTATTGCTTCTCTTCAAATTTATATTTTATCATCCCTAACTTCCATATTTTTTGGTTTAATTTTGGGGTATAGCATCTTGAACGTGCCTTTTGATACCTCAGCTGAGGCAGATTTGCTATATTCTCTCGTTGTCAAGGCGAAATTCGAGAATAATCGTTACCAAAGGCCAAAGAAGCAACCCAAGGTTTCAACCAACCAAGTAGATTGGTTTTGACTTTTTGACTCTCAAGAATGATGGCTTCCTGTCATACTCGTCATTAGTCACTGTACTCTAAATGTTCCTTCTCGTGCCTTAGTCCGTGTATTTGTCAAGCGAATGGAATCACCAGGCGTGGATTAACTATTGTTAGGCATGCTTCCTTGATGACATGTAATTTAAGGGACAAATATTTTGCCAGACAGTGAACTGAAAGGTTCCTGAGAAATCATATGCAACATAATAAAGCTAGAAGAAACTTTTTATGAGGTACACAATATACTTGCAAAATCTTGTGCTGCATCTGTGTAATGATAGTATTGTTAAACAGATAGTGTGAACTTTGTCTATAATCCAATGAAATGTTATCTAACAAGACCATTTTTCCTGTACCTATACCAACACAAACCCTCTTTCCAATCTCATTATTGCAGTTTGTTTTTTGACAATTTAAGAATTTGTAAATACATTATCATCCCTGTTTAGAATAATTCGACACCAGTTCCCAGTTATGTTGTAACATATGCTTTAAGAGAATACCTACGAGGATCAAATTGAGAGAAAAATAAAATAAGAGAGACAAAGGCTAACTTGTATAACAATGTGGTAATCATCTCTTTAATCATGGTACTGTATATACATGCTAATAGTTACAGAGAAGGTTGCATTGTAGAAAGACTTTGCATTCTAGTCTTTATGGGAATGACAAAAGAGTTTTGTCATAATTACAGATCATACATTCACCAATTTACTTCCTGTAGACAAGTTCATTTTGTGATGACTTTCATGAATCGGTTTAGTGAAGAAAAAATGCTTGCTGCTTGAGTTAGTAACGATGGACCCCGCTCTGAATCTGAATCTGAATCTTCTTCGCCTTTTCCAAAAATTATCTGCAAACAATGAAAACAAAAATGTAAAACAAAACTTCCCTATCAAACATATCATTGGAGCCAATATACAACAATGATACTGAGATGTATCATTTATCTGTTTGTTTGGTTTTAAGCAATTTTTGGAGTTTTTTGGTTGTTAAAGACATGGATTCTGCGAAATCACCTGTATTACTTGCTTTATCTCATACATGTAACTTTATCTGGTCTACTGAGATATCAAGAATTTTTTAGGTGGAACCAGTTGAAAAACCATTGACATCCGAATGTGCACATTATGTAACCCACGAGCACCGGAAAGAGTTGGCGGAGGGGGGGGGGGCGCGCGCAGCTAACAGACCAGATCACCAGAACCTTGTAAACCACTAGTTACCTGTGCTCTTTATTGGCTAGACTCTACACGAGATAAATAAATTGAGCGTAGCTAACCTCAATGTCTTCTGCATCAGGACGACTCATCATTTCCTTCGCTAGTAGATAGCGGTTTGGTCTATCCTTGTCGTCAAAGAACACCTTCCATAAGCTGTTAAAAAGTATGTATAACAAAGTGTATAATGAAAAATATTAAATCAACGAACTTACATGATGGAATGGGTTATTAGATTGACAAATTATGGGAGGCCAGATTGAGCACTATTTCAAGCTAGCCAAAACACAGAGGTTAGATCAAGAGAGAAGTCCAGTACAGCAGTACTTACCCAGGATAGCATCTAAATACGGCACCAGAAGGCAGAGGTCTCATTGAGTAAACAGTCGTAAAAGAACTGCATTAAGTAGTATAGTATGTTTAGTAGTATAATAATAATAAACAACCAAAGTATGTATCATTTGAAACAGTGAATACTGCAGTGTTGTTCTCGAAGACTGAAAAGTTTACCTTAAAAAGTATCGCCGCAACTTTCGAACATTGAATCCAACTCCAACATCCTCACTGACAAGGCGTGGGTTCCACATGATCAGAGGCCGTGGCTAACAACATGATTAGAAGGTAGTATGAGCAAAATAATCCTTCTTAACTTGAGGTGTACAGTGTGAAAATAAATTCAGAATGGACCAGATGTAATTTTGTGCATGTTATCATGGATATTAATAAGATGCTAATGAAAATAAAATTAACTGAAACTATAATCTAAGAAAAAAGAGAGAGACAGAGAGAGAGACTAGGGTTCTAGGGTTTAAGGGTTTTAGGGATAGAGAGAGAGACCATGCATGATATTTGACTAACCACTGGCCACATCTATCTCCGATTTTGAAACCTTTTGACGCACCTCTGTTCATAGTTCAAAACTTACGAATGGGCTGAGACAAAGGATGGGTGGAGTATAAGAATCTTTGACAGTTCTGTTAAAATGTGACCTATCTATGAAAACAAAAGTGAAAACCTAGCGAAAAACAAGTGATAAGAAATGGAAGACTGCAACATCAAGAGTTAAAGATAATGCCAAAGGACATACTGGATCATCCGAAAGATTAGCAGCAATTTGTTCTACATATTCCAACATTTGGTAATCAGGCACGACCATGACAACAATCTCATCTTCCTTCTCAACGGGATTTCGGTCACTTAAGCTGGATAAAGTGCCATAAAAGAGTCAGATATACTGCAAAAATCATCGATTTCCAGGACACATTGAAACTTAAAAACTACTGTACAGTTTGCAGTGAGTACGGCATTATTTACATTAAGAAATCACTGTGACAGTACCTAGCAAATCCAAATGCAGCGTCTTTCCACTTATACTTCAGAAGTGCAGCAGCACCAGCATCTGGAAATATGGCTTTGACTTTCTACCAATGAATAATTTTATGACTTAGTAAGTCAAGTTGTAATATAGGTGTTCAACCCAGAAATGCTTATGCACTTCAAACTAAAATCATGCGACTTCGACTTCATTAACTAGTCTTAGAAATTAGCTTTTGTATTAGAAAAAGAAGGTTGTTCAGGAAGGTATTGCCTATGGACACATGTATTTCCTCCCTTTACTCTCCAGTAAGCATGAAACTTCTGATATCAAATATTATTCACCAAAAAAAAAAAAAAACTTTAGGTTTCCAAACAGAACCGAAGCAATGTCCCAACTAACCTGAGACCCTGTTTCTTCAATTAAGGTATCCAAGAATATCCTTGATAGTTCCCAGAGTTCAGCTTGGGCACCTTCATCATCAAGAAACTGCAACTGTGGGATTAAGAGCTCGACCTATACAAAAGAAACAAAATAAAATGATACTCTAAATATATCTGGAAGTAACAGGAGTAAAATGAGCTGGTTCCGGTCCAAACTTTTTAGTTCCAATATTTCCAGAAATGTATGGTGCCGAACATGAATGTAGCTCAGGTGTGTTAAAATGTAGTAAGTGTAAAAAAAATAAATATATAAAGTTAATAGAAAAAAGTATCTGCTACAGTATTACTCAAATGGTATGAACTGTCGAGTTACAAGAGTTAGATTCTCGAAGAGCATAAACAATACTTTTGTTTTGTTTTGTTTTGTTTTGTTCCTGTCAAGATATTATAGATTTTCATAAAAGAAATGATAAGCAATAAAGCGTGTTATTACTTCATCTGGATGATAAAAAGAAATGAAAAACTCCATCACATCAGTCAGCCACCAAAGGGAGATATGTAGCATGTAATAAGTGTGCCAGTACGAGATTTTCCAATACATACAATGGATCTCATCCCGCCTGAAGACACAAAAGTTGCACTTGCTTCACTTGACTGTCGGACTGCACCCTCCAAATCAGAAGGCAAGCAACTGAAACACAATTTTCATTTTACTCAAATGCTTTAACAAATGACAGGTTTCCAGACAACATAAACTCAAGTCAATCGAAGTTTAATGTAAGTGTAGCATAAGGACAAAGTTTCTTCAAACTTAGTATCTGACAAAATTCTCATGTGTCATGAAGTCAGTCTCACATTATATCGAGCTACACAGTCATGGAGTCAAGTTGGGCCTCGAAAGCTATAGATGAAATATGTTTCCAGTGATAGTTAAGGGTTCGAACTTCAGACAATGTAACTTCACTTGAAACAGAACCTAAAGTCTAGTTTCCTTGTTTCAAGTATTCAGTACTTATATAGAACAGAATAAAATTAGTAAGTATAAGTTTTCTCCTCTCTTGTTTGGGATAGTGCAAAAACAGAATTATGTATGCGGCTGAAATAGGGACCTATAAATCAGGTCAGACAAGTTATATCAATCATAGCCAAAAGAAGTATGAAAATCAATCATAAAATTTCACTGGTATGATAATCTGCGTTGAACTTTGCCTCATAATAGTGCATCCCTCCCCCTTAATGACCCATGACCTAAAGATTGGAAGGAAAGGATCATAGGGAATAAATAAAATGTTAGGCTTTGGAGAATGCTACAAGACGGGCTTTCCATTTAGTTACACAATGAGGCATGGATAAGGGCACAGCATGATATTACCATGGCATGCTAAAACGTTAGGGAGAGTCATAATAATTCCCATGTATCAAGGTTTACAGGAGATAGATTGCCACGGAATTGGGTGGGTTCTATAACCCGAAAAGAGCTTAATGCTTTACATAAGGCCTTTGTAAGCAAGTATTTCAAATAGCAGACTACACAGTCACTAACATGACTACATTTAGAAAATTTTCTAGCCACTGAGTTTGTTCACTTTTCATTATCACTCGGGTAAATATATAACGCCTACTAAAACTTAAACATCACTTACCCAAGATTACAATGTTGGCGTGCACTGTGCCAGTAGTGTGGCCACAGTTTTTGTCACCTTACCAAACAGTGGGTTAATGGTCTAAACTATTAAAACATGTTCACAAGCAGTAATCTTCATGTGTCCCATGTTAATCGTGGAGCGAAAAAATCATCTACTCCCTCCGTACTACTTCCCTTTTTGGGGACATTCCGATAGAATAGTTCTTATTTGAAAATTAAGCTTGCAATTTCATTTAAGTCCCAATGCTAATCCTTGTAGGCTTAACAATACAACTGTTGATTATTATGGTGGAACGCTTAATTATTTGACTTTCCAAATGGAGGCTTTATGAGTGGAAGAAAGTGGCATCAATTGGGGCCCTTTTAACACCACATAATTCAAAAACAGTAAGTCACCAACACAAATCAATAGATAAAACTAAAAGCACCAGGAAAATCACCACAATTCCGCAAGCTAAAACAAACAAGCAATACCCAGAAACAGATAAACTTGTAAGAGTACATAATATGTGAAATTAGCAAGTTGAGTGTAGAATTCAGTAACGGAGGAATATAAAGACTGACCTATCATCTTCCTCTCTCTCCTCTTGTTCAATTATTGTGACTGATTCTGGGCTACCTTCAAGATTGTCTTGCGGAGGAGATTGACCATCAAATTTGTCAAACTTGGCACATGTTCTCAGGTCAAATGTTGGAGGTCTATGGACCGAAATACCCATGTACCCACATGCTAGGAATTGGGTTGTTGTTGTTGTTGGGGTTAATTTGGGAATTGAAAAAGAAAAGCAGCATGAGCTTGAGCTTGAATGTAAGGAAGCCATTAACATTGAGTTGGGCACTTGCGAGTGATGATGACAAACAAGGGGATAAGTTGGGCAACAATCCCATGTGAACCGCCATTAAATCTAGAAAAATGTACCAATATGATGTCTACACGTAGAGGTTGTTTTTTCTAATATCGTCCTAAATAATTATTTTTCTTTTTTTTTTCTACAAAAAAAACTACTCCCTAAGTCCCTAAATAGTAAATTATTGTCATGTTTGACCCGGCATACGGATTAAGAAAAAATAACTGAATTGATTATTAATATTGAATTAGTGTGTAGTTTCCTTTAATGTCCATATATATGTGGCCCATAATTAAAGTAGGGAGAAAAAGTAAGGGTATAATGGTAAAAATAATGTTTTAAAAATGAAAGTTTCAAACAAGACAATTATTTAGGGACGTATAAAAAAGAAAAACAAGACAATAATTTAGGGACGGATGGAGTATCTTGTTTCTGAACTTTTCTTTATAGGAATAAAAAAAAACACTTTTATCACTTTACTCCTTTTTTTTTCTTCTTATTTTAATTATGGTCATATGTGCAAAGACTTTAAATAAAACTACATAATATACCAATAGTTATAATAACGTCAATTATTTTTTTTAATTCGTGTGCCCAGTTAAATATAACGATTATTTAAAAACGAAGGAAGTACTTTTTCAAAAATATTTTATAATCCTGTAGCATTGCGTGGTATAAACTCAGCTTAAGAGCATTAGTGTTTTTTACTTAATGATCAATCCTCTTTTTCTTTTTTTCTTTTCTGCTTATTCTTTTGAAATTACTTGGATGTTTCACCAAAGGAACCTCAATCAAATAAAAGCTAATTTTCGGACAAAAGAAGTATTTTATTTTAAGGAAAATGTCTGTATCTTACATTTTATTCCAACTTTTTATGACATTTATGTAGCTCTTCACAATTAAGGATATATAATGTCTAATTAATAACATATTATATTCCATAATTATGATTAAAAAATCATATATTTAAAATCTCTATCATTACTCCTTTATACATACAATAACTAAAAATTGAAACACTCACAATAACTGAACTTTTAAAGACGACTGAGTTATAAGTGTTCGTCAACTAACCATACCTTAAAACAAATAGTTTGGATCAATTTAGCTCGTTATTTAAGATGACATCTGCACAAGTGGAAACCTTACATATCAACATACCAATTCAAATTAGCAAATTTAAACCCCGTTACTTTGTTCTTTGCAGAAAATAACTTACCCAAATAATTAGTCAAATTTTTTTTTAAAATTTAGTGCCATGTTGGCTTGTAAAATGAAGGGAAAGTCAAAGCTATTGGGGCCCACATGCTACCTTAATTACCCAACCAGCACAAGATTCAAAAAAGGCAAAAGGAAAATACTTTTTTCGGAATAGATAATAAATGGGGGCATTGAAGAAATAAGTAACCGTTCGCATACGTTTTTCCGCTATACATTCCGACCGTTGGGAACAAAATACTATCCGTTACCATACTTCATGTTGTAACCCCCTCCCCTGTTTCAGCTTTCACTTCACTTCACTTCAGACCACTACTGAGTTTCACTTTCACACACACAGAGGATCCAATAAATTGTGTAAAAATGGTTGCAAGAACTCCTCCAAATCACAAGAAAATGGTGGCTCATCTCAACCCTACTCTCCTCCGAGAAACTGTAAACAAGGTAATCTAATCAATTCCTCAAAAATTTCTCCACTTTTCGGGTTTTCAACTCTGCTATTGAATCAATTTTCTTAATTTCAAGAGCCCCACCTGTCCAAAATTTAAGTGGAATTTATGGGTTTCTGTTTTTCTTGAAGGTGGATAAGTGTATGGCTCGATTGCAAGAGCTTCAATACACAGTTGCAGGTGGAAACAAGGTGATTTCGGGTGTGAGCCTTAGTCCTCGTAGTACTAGGGGTTATTTAAGAACTAGTCTCAGGTGCAAACAAGAGTCCCTCAGGTACCCAATTTCCAGCTTGATTTTGCCTATTCTTTGATAATAGTTTCCTAATTTACGTTGTTTGATTGAATGGGTATCTATGATTTTGCTTAATTTTAGATAAAGTTTCCAAATTTAAGTTGATTATATGCATTTGATCGAATGGGAGTGTGTGATTGTGCTAAATTTATCTCAAAGTTTCCAATTTTATGCTGTTTTCTTATGCATTTGATCAAAGTGGGTATCTAAGATTCTGCTAAATTTCTTGAAATGTTTCCAAATTAATGTTCGTTTTGTATCAAATGGGTATCTATGATTTTGCTAAATCTACCGTAAAGTTTCCAATTTTTTGTTTGGGTCTCTCTAAATTTCTCAGGATCAGGAATGCTAATGCTCGAAAATCTCCGCCTGGAAAGTTGCCAACAAATACAGGAGACTGGCGTAGAATGTCATTACCAGCAATGCTGTTGGGAGAAACAGTGGGAGAAATAATTCAAGCAAGTCAATTTGCTAGAGAAATTGTGGCAGCAGTGGATCCCAAGGCCAAGAAATCCGCCGCTAACGACCCAAAAACTCCGGTGGCTTTGAGGGGCAAATCGAGGTTAAACCCCGAAAATTCTGAACTCCGGGCACGAAGGAAGAGAGAGAAGCAAATCACATTACACTCAATTCGATTAGAATCCGATCCCCCTTCACTACAAAGAGCCAAATCGCGCATCAACTTCAAGGTTTCATCTCCTCCCCAAAGGAGAGAGATTGACAAAGAAAATAGTAGATATTTGGCGAACAGAGTTTCCCCAAAGAATAGGCCTTGGGCTAGGAAGACCGTACTGTTTCCAAACCCATTATTTCATTCATCACCAACATCACAACAGCAAAAATTCGGCAAAACAAAGTCTCCGGTGATCGCTAGAAAATGTCAGACTCCCCATAAGTTTCTGATCAAGTCCCCGGCCTCAGCCTCTAAATTTCAAGTGAAGATCAAGAGCCCGCCACTTTCTTTGTCTCCCACAAGACCCACAAGTTTCAGCAAGAAATCACCAAAACTATCTACTGGGGCAAAGCTAAGGAGATCATTTTCACCATCAAGATTAGCGAATAAATTGGTTTCTCCATTGAAAAGCAGGAAATCTGTACAGACTAGTGATGGGATGATGAAGATGATGAGTGGACTCAAACAACGTCCATCTTCAACACCAATGCAATTGTCAGCGCGAAGAATTTAAGGATTGCCAGCATTTTTATTTATTAAACTTCGTTTTGTGGAGCTTTTGATTGATTCTTTCTTGTTTCTTTTTTTGTTTAGATATTTTCTTGATGTCTATAATAATTTTCATTTTCTTCATTGGTGAGAGAGCTGGCTTGATGTTATTTCCTCCATTTTTCTTTCTTGTATCTTGAATTCTTGTGGCTCATCAATAACTTGTGTGTTGTATAGTCAAATGAAAAGTAAGACTCAGTTTTTTTTGTCATCGCTGTTGTTGGTGTTGTTTCTTCTAATTGAGAATACAATCTCATTTTGAATACAAGTAAGGTTGGTATCATCGTAATTTCACGACTGAGTTCCTGTTGTTCTTCTATTTTCCATATTTGTGAGGATTAATATACAATTTGGTCCCTGAACTTGAAACGTTTTTCTGATTAGGTTCTATTACTATGATATTTCCTATTGTGACACTTGAACTGAACATTTGGGCTTACGTTTAATCCCACATATGACCGGAGTTAACAAAATCGTTTTCTTTTAAAAAAAGACTAAAATGCCCTTGTTCCTTCACGAATTGGAATTCACGTGGAGAAAAATGCTGAGATAGAAATACTGATAAAACAACAAAAATATAAAAAGAAAAATAAAAGTAAACTTAATTTAGTTTGACTTCGATAACAAAGGAGAGATAGAGATAGAGTCAGAGAGCGATTGCGGGTATGATTAGGGTTTATAAATTAGTTTACTACCAAATCATCAACAATAAGCTCCCTGAATTGAACTACGACTGAGGTATGTCAATTTTGTTTTACAATTTTTATATAAAAAGAAGGGCTTCATTGTTGTTCATAGATGTTCTTGTTGTTCATTGTTGTTCGTTATGGTTATTAAATGGTTAAGGGTTTTGTATTAGTGTCAATATTGTACAATGGAGTCGTTTGTATACTTTGCGAAAATCTAATTAAAAAATTAGGGTTGCTTTGGTCCCAAATTGTATATGTTTTTCATGTTTGCTTTCTGTCTCGATTTATGGAGTCGATGTGTGTGTCTGTTTCCTTATACTGCCTCCGTCCCGGATAAATATTCCTAATTTCTATTTTGAGATGTCTCAACTAATGTTTCTAAAGACTTTTGATCTACCTATTCTCTATCATTCTTCCTAATATACCCTTAAAATTTAATATAATACATCCCAAAAAAATTCAATTATCTAAAATAGTTGAACTCAATTAATATTTATGAGTATTATGGTCAGAACATATTTTACAGCACATCATTAGTTATGTTTCTTAATTCTTATGTTTTATCCACTAGGAATATTTATCCGAAACAGAGGGAGTAATATTTTGTGCGTGTGTGTGTTGCTTTATTAAATTCTCTGTTTGTGTGTGTTTCTTAATGTACATGTGGACCCAAATGGTTGAACATTTCATGTTATGCTTTTTGTCTCCATGTATTGCCCAATGCGGTGTATGTGGTCCCAAATTTGTGTGCTTTTTTCCTTGCAACTTCATGTTTATAACTTGGTCATGCGTGCATATTAATATGTTAGTGGTGGCCTCATGTGTTAGTGGGCCCCAATGTTATTTATGGTTGTTTGGTATGCTAATTATAATTATAAATAAATTTCATGCAGAATGCCAATGTTTAGTATTTGTTTGCATCATGGTGGAAGTTTTTGTGATAGTGAAAGGTTGATTTATTTGGGGGGTGAAGTGGATTATATAACTGGATAGGATACTGACAAAATATCATTTTGGGATATAAAGAAAGCTGTTAGTAATCTTCTTAAATATAAGAATGTGAAGTGTATGTATTATAAGGTTCTTGGTAATTATTTGGAAATGAGAGTTAAGAGATTGTATTCAAATAGTGAAGTTGTTGAGATGATTGGGTTGATTAATGAATCAGATGAGGTTAGGATGTACATAGAATGCGATGTTGATAAACCTGTAATGAGTGATGAAATTCCTAGACTACCTTGCCTTGATGGTACGACTTTTGATCCAAAAAGTTTGTTTGATCAATATTGCATTTTCGTAGACATTATTAATGAACATTTGGGTGGTTTTAATGAGAACAAGAGTACAGAAAATCATATGAAGGATAGTAATGATAATAGGCATGATAATGATGATTGGTTAGAGGCTGCTTTTGTTGATGATGAAAATGTAAAGCATGTTGAGGAAGGTTAGAGGAAAGAAAGAATTGTTGAATCAGGTAATGAAACTGGTGAGGAAGAATCATTAGAAGATGCAACTAGAAATAATGATGATGAGGAGAATGATGAAAATGAAAGTGATGAAGAATCAACTTAATATGAGTTTAGTGGGAGTGATTTAGATACTAGTGATGACGAGTTGGCTCAGTTGAGGAAGGGAGGACTTGAAAAACAACATGGTATAAACCAATGTGAAGAAGAGGCTGGTGGTGATGTGCTAGGAATACAACAAGAAGTTGAGAGGGAAATCAATTGAAAGGGAAGAAGGGTCTGAAAAACAACCTGCTGCAGATGACAATCATATTCATTTAAATTCTAATGAGGAGATGTCATTGGAAAGTAATTGTATTCTTCTGAAACTGAGTCAAATCCAAGTGATGTTGAATCAGGTAATGACTTTGATGAACCTGTGAGGAATAGGAAGAAAAAAAAGATTAAAGGCCAAACTTTTAACCCAAATTCTGACCTGAAAGATATGAATTTCCATGTTGGTCCACAATTTGCAAATGTTAGAGAATTTAAAGAAGCACTTACTCATTATGTAATTAGTAAAGGATATGATCTGAAGTACATAAAGAATGAAAAGTTTAGGGTTTGTGTTGTTTGTGTGAACTCTGCAGTCTGTCCATGGAGGATCTGGGCTAGCAAAGAGCAGAATGAGCATAGTTTCACTGTAAGGTCTCTTAATCTAGTGCATAGGTGTTCAAAGAACATTAAGAGAATACAGTTATCATCCAAGTGGTTAGCTAAACAGTACTTCCCCAGGATTAGGAACAACTGTAACTGGACTTGTGAGGAAATAGCTACAGATATTCTAAACACATATGAGTTGAAAGTCATTATCAGTTTGTGTCATAGAGCTAAACAGAAAGCTCTAAAGTATGCAATAGGATCAATGGATGAGCATTATGCAAGATTGTGGGGCTACAGAAAAGAATTAAAGAAGAAAAATCCAGGAAGTACAATTGAAATCAAGTATCATCAGCCCAATCAAATGTGCCCCTTGTTTTCCAGAGAATATATATTTGTTTCCATGCCCTTAAACAGGGTTTTGTTAGTAGATGTAGGCCAGTTATTGGGGTTGATGGTTGTTTTTGAAAGGATTGATGAAGGGTGAGTTATTGATAACTGTTGGTAAAGATGCAAATAATCAAATGTGGCCAATTGCATGGGGAGTTGTTCAAGTTGAAAATAGGAATGCATGGTCGTGGTTCTTTGAACTTTTGATTAAGGACCTGGACATGGAAGATGGTCATGGATGGACAATTATCAGTGATCAGCAAAAGGTAAATTGCATCCACTAACAAGCCGGTTTATTCATTTAATTAAATTGCATTGCATTTCTTATTTGTTATTCAAATATTTGTTTACTGACCATTAAATTTATTGAGAGGGTTTGGTGAACTCTATTTCTGAGTTGTTGCCAGCAATTAAGCACAGAGCATGTGCTAGACATGTTTATGCTAACTGGACTAAGAAATTCAAGGGTGTTGAATTGAGGAAATGGTCTTGGAAAATTGCAAATGCTACACACATAGATGCATACCAAAAAACATGTAAAAGTTTGAAAGAGATTGATGCTGAGGCATATGAGGACTTGATGAACAGAAATGTGCACAAGTGGTCAAAGGTGTGGTTTGAGGAGCATAGTAGGTGTGATAGTTGTGAGAACATGTCTGAAGGGTTTAATGGATCTCTTGTTTTATCTTGGTCTAAGCCTTTAATCTACATGCTTGAGAACATAAGGGTGATGATGATGACTAGGATAACAAGAAGAAAGGTTTGGATGTCTAAGCATTGGGATAGTTTGTGTCCCAGAATTAGAAAAAGGCTGGACAAGAATATGACTGAGGCTAAGAAATGGAAATCAGTGTACAATGGGGCCACAAAGCTTGAAGTGACATACCTAGCTGAGGGATTTATTGTTGATTTTGATGCCAAGACATGTACATATAGGGAATGGGACTTAACTGGCATACCATGTTATGTCAAGTATATATAGAGTGAATAGGCATCTTGAGGACTTTGTGTCAAATTGGTACAGGAGAGATGTATTCATAAAAATATACTCAAATATTTTAATGCTTATCATTGGGGAAGCTAATTGGCCCAAGTCTTGGAAGGAAGAATTGCTACCTCTTAAAGCCATGGAAATGTCAGACCAAAAAAGAATAAAATTAAGGAGCATAATGAGGAGCCAAAGAAGAAAAGTCAACAAAAAGAGGATACAAATGAGAAATTGTTAAGACAAGGAAGGGAAATGACTTGTAGTAATTGCAATGAGGTTGGGCACAATAAAAAATGATGCAAAAAGCCTAAACCTACTTCTGCAAATGATGAAAATGTAAGTGCATTAAATTGAATTTGAGTCTATATTCAATATAATGGTGCTAATTTAATTGTTTGTTATGTGTGCAGTTGGAAGGTGATGATACTTCAGCAACAACTTCTTTTAAGAAAACAATACAGAAATGTGGTAATTGCAATGAGGTTGGCCATAACAAAAGAGGCTGCAAAAAGCCAAAATTCACTTCTGTAACTGATGAAAATGTAAGAGCTACATACTCCATTGTTAGTATATTCACTATAGTTAAATAATTGGTGAATGATTCTTGTGTGTGCATGTTGAAGGTGATGGTAACAAATGATGCAGGCCTAAAGATGCCAAGAGTATACAAAAAAATAAGGAATGATGGAAGGAAAAAGGTGGCAGAAAGGCAAGAAGATGTCACTTAACTAAGAAAAAGAGGAAGATCTACCAAACACAAGTCAAACATCCAACTTAGTGGTGTTGGTTTATTTGTTTTACCTACTAGAGACACTTACTATAGGGTAAAACTTAAGTCAGTTAGGTCAATTCTGAATAAGTACTATAATTATGTATTTCTCAAGCTAACACATATTTTTCCTTGTTTTTTATGTCTCTGTTAGGCCCCAGGTTCATCTACAACAATATATCTTGATTCCTATCAGGGTGGTCCTCAACCCACTCCATCTCAAGGTGGTCCTCAACCCACTCCATCTCAAGGTGGTCCTCAACCAACTCAATCTGCAGCCCCTCCTCAACCCACTGAAGTCTCTCAAGCCACACAATCATCAAGTGCAACCCCTCTTCAACCAACTCAAGTCTCTCAAACCTCTCCTTTGACTCCAACTAGAGGTTTCAGAAGTGATTCTTTTCCAAGTTTAAGGAATGGGCAGAAATTCATAACGAGAAGTTCTTTATCACCTCAAAAGCCAAATTCAATGAGGTTCCATTTGTTCAGTGAACACTCTTTATGTCAACATATTTGGCAGTGTGGTTTTTTGTTAATATCAGTGCACAAAATTATTGTCAGATGTGGTCTTTTGTTAATATCAGTGCACAGATTGGCATGTGTGGCCTTTTGTTAATGTCAATGAGCAGATGGTCTTTTGTTGAGTTTAATGTCAATGAACATATTAGCCTATGTGGCCTTTTGTTAATGTCAATGAACAAATGGTCCTTTGTTAATGTCATGTTGGAATTATATTGGAGTTTATATATGGTTTGATGTTAATTAGGCTCTTTTGTTAATGTTTGTATGGACAATGCCAGTAATGTTGCAAACATAAAAGAAGCATAAAACAACATTGCATTGCAAACATAAAAAAACACTGCATTGCAAACAAAAGGGAGCCCATTCAAAATACAAAGAACATTGCAAACATAAAACAAGTCATTTCTATGGCAACATTAATTGTTCATTCTTATCTTTTGTGAACACATACACAAAGAAAGCATTTAAAATCCCTAAAATAAAAACCAATCTAAGGTACATCTTTCCCACCCACAGATTTCATTTTGTGATTTTGGCATTGTTAACTCCATAATTTGGCTTCTCAACTCACGCTCCAACCTTTCAATTTCTTGCTTTAAAGTAGCATTTTTTTGTTTTTTCTTCGTCAATTTCACTTCCATCTTCGCAATTTTTTTCTTGTAAATCAGTTGTCTCATCCATATATTCATTGATTACATCAATTTCCTTTTTAGAAAATTGATCAACCCATTCAAGGTATCCACAATCCTTTTGGGGATTCTACAAAAATTGAACACTTAAACAAATTAAAATCAATCAATCAATCCAATTTTTCAAATTATACCTTGTAATTTGGACACTCATTAAACCTCATTCCTGAGTGTTTTTTAGTCAGTGATGTCCACTTCGGAGCTCGCAAGCCACATTTACAAAACTTCACCCATCCGGATACATTTTTGCATTGTTGATCCGAGGCAATTGTTGATGATGAAGATGAGGCCATTGATTGATGAATCGAGAAGAAAGAAGACCGTAAAATCTTTGATTAAAATCTTGGATCCACAATTAGGGATAGATAGATAGAGAGAGAAGAGAGATAGTGAAGCTGCAAAAATATCCCTGAGCCTTTATTCCTCCTCCCTTCCCGCCAAATATATTCCATCTCAGTATTTTTCTCCAAGTGGATACACGGTCATCAAGTTCAGGGACAAAATTGTATAAGGGCATTTTAGTCTTTTTTAAAAAGAGAACAATTCTGTTAACTCCCGTCATATGGGGGAGACTAAATGTAAGCCCAAATGTTCAGTTCAAGTGTCACAATAAGAAATATCATAATACTAGAACCTAATTAGGAAAACGTTTCAAGTTTAGGGACCAAATTGTATATTAATCCTATTTGAGAATACAATCTCAGTGTGATTACAAGGTATCATCGTTAATTTCTGGACTGAAAACTACTTACTCCCTCCGTTCTAAATTTAGCGTTCAATCATGCACAAAAATGAACGTTTATTTTGGGACTGAGGGAGTAAAAAAAAACAATCAGCTTTACTAGAGTGGAGAACCATTGATTGAATTGAAGGAACAACGACAGCCAATAGACAAAGACAGCAACTTTTCTTTATTCTTCTATTTCAATAACCAAAAAAGCAAATCAACGGTACAAATTACAGAAAGTGGGATAGTATTTCTTAGGCCTCTCTCATGCTGTATCATATCAGCCCTGTTTATCATACAATATCGAATACACATATATGCAGCAGCAGTGAAGACAACTCAAGAACACAAAACAACAGATTGGAAAAGGAGATGACGCTTTTTTCAAAAACAACTTTGAAAAGGCTTCTTCTTTACGGCACTATAAGATACACTATATCCTCGCCTTCTTGAACCATTTAAGTGGATGCTGCCTGCATGTGTCAAGACCTAACTGAAGAAGGTTGGTAAGCTGCTAACATTAACCTAAAAAGTGGCTAGCTAGCTGCGCTTCCAACATATTAATCAGATTCATTGTTCAACCCAACAGATGGCCCTTGCAAAGAAAGCTCTGCTATCCACAATGTTCGGAACAGATCAACATAAGTAGAGTCATTTGCCTGGAGAAGCAAACCTTGACCTCTGGCGGCTCAATCCTCGGTCTACTGGTGATGATGTTTTTCCGCCCCCACCCACTTGGCGCATCATCTCTGCAAAAGTTCACATCAAGCAATTGAAATGTTAGTAATAATTCAAGTTGGCTGACCCTCACCACAACATCAGTACTCAACTTGAATTACTTCACCCCTAAGGTCAAAAAAAATTTTTTTGCATTGTACTAGGTTGCTACTACATGCAACAAATGGGTTCTAGCTGTATACAGGCGTTGAGAACTAGCTACAGAAAGCGAACACCAAATAATACAGGGGACAGTAAAATTAAGTCTAGTTCCTCAAGTTAATGCATAGCTAGCAAATGGGAAGATCGTAACAACTTTTGCTTACTAGTCTGAAGTAGTTAAGAGTTAGGCGAAGCAACACTGAACAAGAATGATAAATGAATTTTATGATATAGAAAATTGTGTTGGCTGAAGCATGGTTGAATCCAGAAAAATTGTTCCCCACAAAAAAACTTGATCTTCAAATATGCCCATTCTACCCAGAAGCAATGGTTTCATGCAAAGACCACGGTCCTTAAGGGGTGGCCCAATGGTAGAATTGGGGATTCACAAAGTGTGAAGTCTATCCCTTCCCACACCCCCTTAGGACACCAAAAAAAAAAATGCAAAGACCACGTATCAGCCAAGGATAAGGACTAGGAGATGGAATAAATATTGGTGCTTCAAAATTTTAGTTTCATCAATGGAATTTATTACAAACCTCACACACATAGGTTGATAATAAAATTGAAGTGTCAGGGAGTATACCTCGCTTTCTTTCAAGCTCTTGGTCAAGTTCCTCTTTCCACTTTCTCTTTACCTCGGAGAAGCTCCTGCTGTAATTAGCACATTTTCCTCAGATCTCATGCATTTATATACAGTGTAAACAGGTCAGAGTAGAAGAAAGCATAAGCAATAACTAACCCTGGGCTATTCGATTCCTGCTGAGGATCAGCCAGAAGCCCTTTCCATTCATTTCCCTGGGGTGACAAAATGTCTTGAGGACTTTGAGTACTTGCCCCACTAACATTAGATACACGTCTGCTACCACTTCCCGGGCTTGCACTAGTAAAAGCATCAACATCTTTAGATGGGGTTCCAGTTGGAAATCGACTAGGTGACCTGCTTTTGGGAGGTAATTTCAAGTAGTTTGGAGCTCCATTGCCTGTGGGTTCAGCAATATTTGAAGAACACGAAGGATTTACGCTGTTGTAGAACTCTTCATATAAAGGTGTTTGCAGCTTTTTCAGTTCTAAAGCCTGAAGTAGGATTGAAATGAGAAAATTCACAACAGCGCGTCCCAGAATAGGAGGAAAAACTTTCATGATTGTGCGTTCAAACAAAATTGGAAGGCAGAAAATATACCTTCTCATCCAGAAAGGCTATAATTTTAGACTCAGTAAGCTCATCATCATCCTCAGATACACGGAAAGAGGAACTACTGTCACCTTGTCCAGTTGATCCTAAATTATCAGCTAGTCTATCAATTGGTTGCATATTATCCAAGGTCATTTGTCCTTCCATTTCATGAATCTCGTCATATTTGCATGTCCAATCATTGGAGGGTTCCTCAACATGGTTGAAACTCTGATAACAAAAGCAATGAATAGTAACTAATTTTCGAAAGCCTTGTGAGCTTGGAGAATATAAAATAATCGAAAATTTGAAAGCGAAACCATACTTTAGTAATGTCATCAGTCATTGGTACAGAGTTTAACTTTGCACCTCCACCCATCATAAATTCATCATCATCATCAATCTGACACATATCATCCTCGTTGTTGTCTGCTTCCCCTTCATGTGTACTTCTCATTAATTTCTCAGAGTTCACAGCAGAGAAGTTGAGAGTGCCCAGATTACATACATTAATCGACCCAGGGCTGGTTGTCATTTAATTAGCAAATCAATTAATGCTGCAGCATGTCATTACAGGCCTCATAATCATAAAAAGAAAATAAACAATATGACAAGTCCAAAAGACACAAGTTGAAAAACTTACAAAGCCTCCAGATTATTTCCACATGAAGAAGGAACTTCAAAATTTTCCTGATAGCAGCAAAATCACTCTGTGAATGATGGTGGAAGAAAGAATTGGATAACTGCTTACTGGACACCCATTTTAACTAAACTAACCGTGGATGAAGTATAAACAAAATGAGGAGTTTGCATGGATTTCCCAGTAACAAAAGGATGCTGCAAGAGATGAGTGTAAGAATATTAAATCATGTGAAGTGGAACTTCAAATTGAAAATGCAAAAGCTACCATATTAAATTGATAAGATCAGAATCACCTGCAGCAACTCAAATGCAGGTGCCCTCAACTCTGGTTCCCTGCAGACATTAACAAATGGAAGAACATAAAAAATGATGGGAGTTCATGAGGTGAAGCAACAACACATCAGTACATCAGTCCTTTCTAATGAATTAAAATCACCAGACACACACACACACACATACACACACAAACGCCACTTTGAAAAGAAAGATCATGTAGAAAGATAGATTTCAAATCAAGCTAATTTATAGTGATAATTTCCTTAAAGAAGAAAATATATATTTTTCATGCCATAAAGGTTTCATTTGTATATTCTAACTGAACCTACTAGATACAGCAATTTACACAAAGGAGTTAATGTATTTACTTCTGTAGACATTTCAGCAGTAAATCTTTTGCCTCAGGAGAGAGATGGTCAGGGATCGGAGGATGAGACTTTGTTGTGCCAATATAAAAGAGAGCAGCAACCTGAAACAAACCTTTAATTAGTAGAATGCCAGAAAGTAATATCTTAGCAAAGGCATCGCCAAATAGCACAGCAAGAAAACCAATTTGACAAAAGTTGCTTTTGTGAACCTCTTGGTACTGCTGGCTCCAAGGAGGCTTTCCAGTAGCCATCTCAATTACCGTACATCCAACACTCCATATGTCAGCAGAGCTACGAGGTAATTAAAAAGAAAAGGTAAGAATACTAAATACCAATAAAAATCAGTTAAAGAAAGTGTAAGTAATGATTTTCATTCTTCATGATCTTTAAAGGACACCATATAAAGTTAAAGCAGAAACCAGAAGATGCAACATGCATGCAAAAGAAGGAAGTAAAGAAATGAAACCGATACTCTAACACAACCACCAAGATACTGTAGAACATATTCTGCTATCCTAGTTTCATCGTCATTTAGGGAAAGCCCCATCAGATATTCTTTACAGATGCAGTATAGGAATCGACACCTTAACACTTTAACAAGAGCACAAATCTAAAAGCAAGAGAGTATAGAGTTTGAAAATGAACCAACAAAAGAACAATTTGGCAAACAGAAAGGCAGACAAGTGTGGGTCAAAATTAGAGATAACAAAAGCAATCAAAGAAAATTATAGTTTTCACTTTAGACAGAGCACAAAAGCAATAAAAGAACTGCAAGTGCAGTAGCACTGCGCACAATCACAAGGTAGATGAAATTTGGCTTTGCCCAATTCAATGATACAAAATATCAGAACTCCAAAAGTAATAGAGATGAAAAACATGTACTTGACATGTTACATAATCATTAAAAGAGAAGTTCAAGATGTTGGAATCATAAGTCAGAGAAAGGGTTAACTGCTTTAAGTCCATGTCTTGGTTATAAACCCTGCTTCCACATATTGCATTACTATGCTGTGTCATAGGACTTGCATGCAATCATCAAAATGATTAAAGAACTTTCGTTGTCCTTACAAGCTATGACCAGTCTGGAGAATGACTTCAGGAGCCATCCAATAGGGGTACCTTTCATTGACTTGGCACCTGTCACAGTAGCCTAAACCAACCATAAGTCAATTAGTCTATCGCTTCAACCTGTACCACTTTAGACATAAAAACATAACCATAAATGAAATAAAAACTGAAGAAGGCAATATATTACCAGCTCAACAACCTGTTTGGATGCACCAAAATCTGCAAGTTTGATGCATCCTTTATTATCAACAAGGATGTTAGCCCCCTGAAAATAACTTAGATGTTTACATTACTTAACATAATAGTAAAGAAAAAACAAAGTGAGTGAGGACAGGAAACAAACCTTAATGTCCCTGTGCATAATACCATTCTTATGAAGATAATCGAGGCCCAACAACAATTGCTTTGTATACATCCTTATAACCTGCTCCACGTTAACGATCAATTATTAGATCAGAGGAGCATACTAAGGGTTCTAAAATATTGCAATTTCGAATTAGTGATTACTTACCGCCTCGGGAAAGGGTCCAAATTTCCCTAAAAGTGATGATATTGATCCTCCAGGAACAAACTCCAAAAGGATATTTAAGGTTTCCTCCTCTCTCACAGTTCCAAGATATCTCTAAATAACCAGTAAATGATGGATACAGTTTGATTAAGGTACATAACCACAAATCCACAGAAATAACAAAAATATATACTTACGACAATGTTTGGATGAGAAAGATTTCTTAGAAGTTTAACTTCTTCCTCAAGCTCCCTAATGTGAACCTACTCATGCCATTCAACAACACAAATGAAATTAGTCAAAACTAAAGCAATGATTTGATGAACTGTGATCAAGTAACAGAACAAAGTCTTTTCTTTTCCTGTTTTCTCCCAAATTCAACCCTACAATGAATAATTGTCTGGATTTTTTTTTTAAGGAAGAAAAAACCATTTTGGAACCTCAGATCAACTGCTATTCAAACCTGCTCAAAAGCAACTATAACTTTGGTAATGATCAGCCTTGCATCTTATAATTACTAAACTTCGAACCAGAGAGTCTCTCTATTCTACGATTCTTCATCAAAATTACAAAAAGACACTGCAGAACACATGAAGATCAAGTG
The DNA here is from genome assembly GCA_016624345.1 of Platycodon grandiflorus. Lineage (NCBI taxonomy): Eukaryota > Viridiplantae > Streptophyta > Magnoliopsida > Asterales > Campanulaceae > Platycodon > Platycodon grandiflorus. The sequence continues at coordinate 14,743,432 of CM028365.1, read as the reverse complement.
ATGATGATACTTAGAAAATGGGCTGTGTACTTAATACTATGTAGTAGGTCAACATTGAAATTGAATCTAAGTTGTAGCAATGTATATGCAAACAAACAGACAAAAAATGGAAACAGACACATAAAAACAAATTGATCCTAAGATAGTAACATGTAACTCTCCTGTCTAGCATTTCCTAGCAATTTAACAGAACACTCTAAAACCTTAAAGTGCCACAATTACAAAATACACGAGAAGAGGAAAGAATTAAATTGAGCGAAGATCATAATATTTTACTCTTCTGCCTAGGATATCATAGCAATTTAACAGAATACTCTAAAACCTAAAATCTGGCAATTATGCAGGAAACAATACACTGAACAACAAATTAAAGGCAGCAAGAATTAGGAAATTAAAAGAAACACTTATTTACAATACATTACACAATTAACTATAATTCAGCGCTTGCAATTAAATATCGATATTGTGTCCTAACCTGCGCTTTCTCCTTTGAAGCACCATTGGCCACAATCAAAACCTGAACAAAGAATTAAGGGGGAGAACGGTCAATAAACATCTCAAAAAATGTTGAAAAAAGCATAAGATGAAGCAAATACTCGTATCAATTAATGCAATAAAATGTGGAAAAATCAAGGAAACACGCAAAAGAATGTTACAAAACAAAAGGTCGAAATCAAGTGGAAAATGAGTAATCAACCTGTTTGACGGCGAGGAGCTCTCCAGAATCGAGATTCATGCCCATATAGACTTGACCGAAGGCCCCACATCCGATCAATTCACCTTTTCGCCACCTGATGGTGGTTGCAGGCGGCGCACTGTCTTTGTCAGACGGCCTGGAGAGAGCTCTGGATTTGCGGATGCATGAACTGATTTTGTCAACTAGGGTTCCGACTGTGCCGTCGTCGGTACCGCCGTCGGTAGCACGGAAAACGAGTGATCGACGAACTGATCCAAGGATGTCTTGCATTTCGGATTCTGGCGAGGAAATTGTTAGGGTTTGGGAATGGGAACGGAGGGTTTCGTGTTGATGAGTTTCATTGGGGGCTCGGACGAGAGAGAGAGAGTGGTCGTGTTTCCGATTTGAGGAGTGATGAGTATAGTGGGAACGGAGGAAGAGAGAGTGGGGAGGGAAAAGGCGATAGATTTCTCTTTTCAAAATTAATTCTCCCGATAAAAATTAAAAATAAAAAAAAGGAGTAATTGAAATCCATAAGCTGATAAGAGTCGTATTTTGACTTATTTTCATAAATACTAAACGCATGAGATTCATAGTCTTATTAGTTATTAGTACAGTTTATATTTTATTCTTTATAACTAAAAGTGAAAGCGTGCTAAATTTCAATCAAAGAGTTCACTTTTAACTTATTTAAAAAGTATGACAAATACTCCTTTCGTTCCAATTAAATAGTCCATTTTTGACTTTGGTCAACTTAATTTAAGTTTGGTAAATGATTTATATAAATTTATTTGTTTTTACAAACATATAAACATTGTTAGTTTTTAGTGATTGAGATATTATTTTCAAAAACATAATTAAAATATGTTAAATTTTAATTTAATTTAGTTAAATATTAACTTTTAAAAATATAAAGTGAAATTTTGGTTGAAAAGGGGTGGGTATTAATTAGAAAAATAGTAAATCTGACTTTTAAAAGTCAAAATACGAGAGTCAGTTCATTAGCAACCTTACTCCTTTTTTATTTATTTTTTCTTTTTCATTTTATTTACAAAAAGGTTATGCAACAAATAGAGAATTTCTCGCCACGAAATTTATAGAGTTATTTATTTTTTTCATCCTACAGCAAGTACAAAATTCATTTATGTAATATTGGTTCGACAATAATATTGTCGAAGTACAAATTAGTGGTAGTGATGCTCGTTAAAAGTCTGTTCCATGAAAATATTACGCAGTGGGCATGTATAGATTGGACATTGTCGACGAATGTATTATTTGCGTTGGACATTGTTGGCCAATGTTTTCAACAACAAAAAAAAAAAAAAATACACTTATTAGACTATGTTTGGGTACTTAATGCCAAAGCTTTAAAATTAGAATTGGATGAACAATTTTAGCTCCACAAAATTTAAATTGTTCTTCCAATTCCAATTCCAAACTATGACATTAGAATTCCCAAACAGACCAGGTTTGTTAATTCGGTAGAGTTTACATATCCTCCATTTCTCTCTTTTCACAAGAGTTTTTGATATCTTCGAGAATAAGAATCCTGCACGTTGGTGTACTGCAATATGTCGAATGAAAGCATAGACCAAGGTGTAAACGACAAAAGCGCAGGGCGGGGGGTGAGAGAATTGATCATATCATCAGACAGAAATGACTAGTTAAGTGTTGTATACTGTAACAGCAGCAGCAGTAGCATATTCACCATCATGTATATTTAAAGGGGTGGGTGGGTGGCCAGAAGCTAGGTTAACTGAAACAATTGATGACCACAAGAAATGATATGCCATGGGAGGAATGTATGTTCAAATGAAAAATCATAGTATATCTAGGGCCTGACAATGATCATAATTGATCAGGAGGGCAATAACGACCTCCTGTTAGCTTTCACGCCTCTGTTCTTCAGTGGACTCCACACCAACTGTTTCCGTTGTAGAGCAACAACAGTTGGATGTTTCGGCTTCCATGACCCAAGTTGAGAGGGAGGACTCCCCATAAATTTACTGCTCCTTGAGGCAGCAACTGGCGTTGCCTCTACTATTGTTGCACGGGACTGTTCCTTCAACTGAGGCAGTGGAGAGTGCACCTTTGACATACGCCACATCCTCTGTGGGTCCCACACAAACGATTTCCGGCCACCCATGCGTTCATTCCTTGATTGTGCAGTGGCTGAGCTGTCGAGTGGAACCATCATGTTTGAGTTCGGCTCTGGGCGGAGGGTTGCGATGGAGGCCCGTCTTTTAGGCTGAAGAACCTGATTTGTTAAAGGAGGAGGTCTCACAGCAATTGAACCTCGCCTAGGTTTCATAAGTGTCTTTGTGTTGGATGTTCTTGAAATGTTCTCCTTGTCATCTGCTGAAACAGGAAGCATCGAGGCCCTCGTTTTGGGTGGGCGAACAGGAGATGGTTGGTGCAAGAAGTTTGTTATTCTCCTAAGAGGAAGCCTTAATTTTGAAGGACCCAAGGGTGGCCTTTTCTCTGATATGGTACTCAAGCCCTGCTTCAACGCAGAAGATGCTGAAGAATGAGCAGAAACAGCAGCTAAAGCCCTATTTTCCTGTTTCTGTCTAGTTTTCCTCTCCTCTGCTAATTGGTTTTCAAGATCTCGAACCTGTAGAAAATTCCCCCATCACTTGTTACTAGATTTATATGGGAGTTATAAAAAGCAAAGGATTCAAGAAAACAATGCTGTTGCTTGCAACTCAGAAAACTTCAAACTGAAAAAACAAAACACAAAACGACTAGCCTAATTCAGCAGCCAATTCATAGGAGATATTACTACTAGGAATGGATCATTACCTTCTCTTGCAGACCTCTGCAGATGTGTTCTCTTGCAGCAAGCCTTAATTGGAAGGACTGCAAATTATCTTGCAGTTTCTTTAATTCCTTCTCATCATGTTTTGCCTTTTCTGCCTGTTTAAAAATTAGTTGCAGCTATTGTCAACTGTAGAATAATAATATTTGTAAAGGAAAAAGTTCTGTTGCTTCAAAGTACCAGTTGCTTGTATTTAAAAAGCTCAGTAGTGTCTGCTTGTTTTCGAGCAGGGCCATGCTCAACTCCTCGAACACGACTGGCAAAATTCAGCGAGCAAAGGGTTTCTCCCAAGTCTGTTGAACTTGGGCTGATCTGGACAAACATTAGGGTCTTGCAATCACCTCCTGCACCATCAAGCTCAGTTAGGAGAAGTTCCATGATGGAGCCACGTAGTAACAACTGTGAGAATTTTAGAAAGGGATATCATTTTATGCAGGATATAACATGTAAAGCATAACACAACAGTGTTTACAGAGTTACGGAGAGCATATAGTGTATCTGGTGAAACGAGCCAAGAGAAAGAAGCACATTCTCACCTAGAGAGCTCTGTAGAATATGAGTGAGCTTCGAATTCCTGGTTTAGTGAAAGGCAAGAGACAGTAAGATTGTATCACACACACACACACACACACATATACATACATATATATATATATATATATATATATATATATAGAGAGAGAGAGAGAGAGAGAGAGAGAGAGAGAGATGATGCCTGTAAGGAATGTGAGCCGTCTTAGATGCAAGAGCAGAAATGACATCCCCTAGTGCTGACAGAGATTTGTTTATAAACTGTGATTCTTTCAATCTTTCACCTTCGACCTCAATCTTTCCCACGCGCTCACTACCTGCCAAGTCGACAAGCCACAGATGGCTCCTAGTCCTCTGACCATTTATTAGGTTCTCCCCCATAACAGTGACTCGCAGCAAGCTAAAGCAAAAGGATTCTTGGTTAATATTAGACTTAAGAGAACCATCTTCTCAAGTTCACTGACCGATAACAAATGCATGCAACTCGGACCAGAGAGGGTCAAGGATTACCAGTGAGAACGGCTGCTAAGCTCATTGGCATTGGTGGCTCCAACAGATCTAACTCGACTTCCAGATTTGAGCAGTTCCCAAACTTCATTTGTATCATGGACACGAGCTTCAATAAGTCCAGGAACTTCCTGGGTTCCTTCTGCTGATTGCTTTATCTCCAACCTGAGTTCAAAAACAATTGGAGTTGCAGCCTTTTCCAAATGTGAATCTCCCGACTGACTGACTTATTACAGATTGTGGCAAAAGGAGATTTTGTAAAGATCGATGAAAGAAGAATAAAGGAAGAAGTAAGATTTACTCTCAGCTCCAGAAGCAAGGACAAACATTATTCAGATATTTCCTGCCCAAGTTGTCTCCACAACCAAGTGTTTTCTTTTCATTTGAGAAACCCACACCAGATATAAGGAACTCACAAATGATTTTCATGTCACTTGATCTCTTTTAAATATAGCCACCAAGAAAGTTTTACTCTCAGATAGTTAATAAAGGCAAATTAGCTCTATTGGTCACTACGAATTGATTATCCCATTTTGAGACTTAGGCAGAAAAGATAAATCTTACCTGTATGTACTGTTCACGAGTGTTATAAGGTAAGGTGGGATAAAGGAAATTAAGTTTTATCTCTAGACTTGGAGCTGTAAAAGGTAGATCCATTGCTTGAAAATTAAAAAAAAAAAAAAAGAAATGTTGTCTGTGTGCAGAACACTATAAAATCCATGACTAGAGAACTGGTAGCTATGCATTACAATATTAAAAGCATGACCTGCATTTCCAAATTATTCTCACTTTTATTTCAAATTCATAAGCTCTACGATTATGAATTGCCATGGCAGACACTTTCTTAAAACCAAGTTTTCACATAAAGGCCAATTCACTAGCTGACAGGGGATGTAAAAGCTAAGCTAAGGAGATAAGCGAGATTAAATTTTCAGTTAAACCACCAAAGCTTTCAAAGAAGTACATATATGGGCCACGGCTAAGTTTCACAAGTAAGGAAATGTATCCATAGGCATAAAATACAACTCCCATTAAGCTAGAAGTTGAAGCTATAAGGAAGAAAATAGGTTATAAAACAGGATGGCAGTGAAAAGAAACTTTAAGCTCAAAAATTCAGTTACAGACTCGGATGTAATTCTATAACTAAAACCCTTTTGTTAGATGCATTATGAAATTTCTCTTGCCAATTCCCTGTAAGAAGGGCAGTTGTTGATAATCATTACTGTCTTTTAGTGTTGGTATCTTACTCGTTTAGCCTGTAATTTAAAATATGCATGATTTGCCTTTCTATCTGAAGAACAGGAATTAAAATGCTTACTTTTTCGGAGGCTGATCAGAGTTCTCAACCAGAAGGTCTCTTATCTTTTCATTGTAAACTTCCAACATGCTTACAGATAGTTCATATCTCATAATAGTGCTCCGCTCATCAGATAGCCTGAACAACTCCTCCAGCGTGCGATAATTGACTCCCCTATTTTCAGAAGTACCTTCCATCGTAAACGTCTTCCCAGTTCCAGTTTGCCCATATGCGAAGATACAAACATTGTATCCATCCAACACTGAGGTTACTACAGGCATAGTTTGTATGAAAACAGTTTCTGCATTAAGGAGACAAGAGGATTAAAAAATTACAAAATTCTAAATAAGTGATAAACTATTACCCAAAAGAAAAAACTATTTAGTCATTGAGTACCCTGATTGTCCTCCGGTCTAAAGATATGATCAAACTTGAATTGTTTCCTGGATGAATCAGATCCAATTATCTGCAGCTCATTCTCCTGAGAAGATTCAAAATCCACAACTGAATTGGACCCTTTTGCAATTTCATCCTGATTTAATGGTCTACATCTGCAGAAAACCCTAATATTGCCTTTGAGCTCAATCACTTCATTATACAGCCGCTTCCTCTCATAGCACTCACGCAGGTACTTGTTCTTCAGAATCTGGCACTCTTCATGATACTTCTTTTTCAAAAGTTCATGCTCCTCACCTTTTTAAGTTGGAAGATAAGAAAAACACAATTAGAACTCATAAACTAGCTCAAAGTCAAAACACGTAAACAAGACCCACAAAGGAGAAGAAACCATAAAGAGGGAAAAGAACATACTGAGACCCTGAAGAGCATTAAAAACTTCGGAGCCAGGAAAAGAATCCATAGTGATGCCTTTCACTTCATTACAAAGAACTGTATGCTCTTTCCTCAAATTCTAAAACAAAAAGAAGAAATGGTGAAAATTACAACTGACTGACAAACCATAAAAGAACTTATAACAAAAATGGACATTAGGCATAACATAATAAAGCCTTACCAGTACTTTGTTGCTCAAGTCTTCGATTTTCCTAATTATAGGAAGGGTTTGCTTCTGATCAGAACATATATATGGGGATTCACTTGAAACAAGAGTCTCATCTACCAACTCACCATTGGGTTCAACTTGTTCTGAAGCAATGCCAAAACCATCCGAGTTAATACGTGAAAGTAAAACAATTCAAAGTCAATAAATCCTGATTTCCCAGTTCTGGTTACCAGAAAGAACCCTAACTTTAGATCTAGTATTGTTCATTTTCTGAAAAAGGAGGATAAACATCCCACAACTTTATACATCCTCCATAATAAAAAGAACCTCAATTTGTTTAAATTCCTCATTTCTCTCATAAAAATTGGAAATATCAAATATATATATATATATATATATATATATATATATATCAATTTGCTTTTCTTGATTAACCACAAATTGAGGTTCATGGTACACTTTTGGTGTATTTTATAGTGGTTTGAATTCTTTCCAATACTAAACAAATACATGTAACTGAAATTGAAAAGTGAAGATATGATGTTTCTCATGAGAAGCAGGGAGTAAATTATTTTATCCTTTTAGGAAAATAGACATGACTAAACTTAGTAAACCCCCGGCCTCCCAACACACACAACACACACACACGAAAAGATAAAGAAAACTACATCGATCGGATATGGATTCCAATTTTAAGCGTGAAGGCTTAGTTGCTCAAAATTCTTCAAAAATTCAAGAGAAACGATTGTGGATGCAAAATGTACCTGGATCAGAATTTGGGGTATCTAGGGTTTTGAGAAGCTTCATATTCTTGATATAGTTTGATCGAGATCGAACGTATGTATGATGTGCGTGTGAGAGAGAGAGAGAGAGAGAGAGAGAGAGAGAGAGACGAGAGAGAGTGAGAGAGGAGAGAGATTTGTCCTGCAACGGGCAAGAAGAGAGAGAGGGGTTTTGGCTCGATTTCAAGTTTTTTGAATTAAGAGAATCTGGGCCCTACATTTCTCCTCCAGGGAGCGTTTTGTAGATGACGGGTTGTAGTAAATCCGTATACCGTTCGGGTTACCCACAAAAGAACCCTAAACAATTCTATTTCTTTTTTGGGTTAATGACACCACTAGTCCCTTGACTATGGACTTATCCACGATTAGTCCCTTAAAAAAATTTGCATCGTTTTTGTCCCTAACACTTTAAATTGTCACGCCAATAGTCCTTTTGATGGATGCCGTTAAAAAATTTCGTTAAATCAATCATGTGCATTGCACATGCCATTTTTCAAGGATATAATGGTAAATTCCTAATGGAATTTAATTATAACAAATTTTTGTCTTTTTTTATTTGAATAAGATATTTTTATCTTAATCTAATTAAAAATTACATCAATCATTTATCTCATTGTTTTTAATAAATGGAAAAAGGAAAAGAAAAATGTAAATGAATATAAAACCCAATTCACGTTCATCATGAATATAAAACTCATTTGTTGTATATTGTTTAGATTTGCTTGTATTCATCGCTTAGTCTATGTTAGAAGTGACTACTGGACCCTGCGTGTCAAGTAGTGTGACAACTTGTACTTAGACTTATGTCTTAATTGTAAAAGTTTAGGATTGCTTATTTTGCACTTAGCTAAGTCCTTCAGGTGACGACTGTTGTCTATTATTAGCATTGAGTCAAGTATCTGTCGGTCAAGCTTCATCAGCTATGTGTGAAGACCTGAAGAGCAACATGATGATTTGCCTTGGTTACTAGCAAAGTTGCTTTTTGACTTTGGTGTAACGTTAACTTTGTTCATTAATTGAACCATTCCATTTTAGGCATTTCTTTCAGAAAAGGACACTCTGCAAGCGGTACTTGTCTACCTATTTTTGGCAAAGCTTACAGGCGCAACTGGAAGACACCTTGGATGTAACAGTTCGCCAATCAGAATTCAACAACAGGTTTAGGGCATTTAATGCATGTCTTTGCATTAAATGCACCTAATTCAAAATCTCCCAAGTCTGAAATCTTCAACAGTTCCAAGGATTATCTTTTCCAGTATAAATGGAAAGCATTATGAAGCATTGAAGACTCTTTTGAATATTCTAAAAATCTCAACAACCTTATAATTAAGCTTCATAACTCCAATTAAGTGCATTCAAGAGCTTCAACGAGATTCTATCAAACATTCTTTGAAGAGCACTATTCCTAGACTCTAGTCTTTATTGCTCCTCATTGATTGTGATCTTACACATTCAAGCCATACGAGAGTTTAATCTTTCTAGATTATAACTCTCACCGAAACACTTGGTCAAATATTTTGTACACGATCCATTAGATATCTTTGTAAACGATTCTAATGGCAAACATAGTGCACTTTTCAAATCCAAAGTTGACCACTTTAGTAGTGGACGTAGCACTTATTCATAGTGTGAACTACTTTAAATACTTATTCATTTATTTCCTGCACTTGTGTTTTATTTTCACTTATACGCTTCTAGTTTCCATACTGCCAGGAGATTGACTGGTCTTGTTTACAAGACATCAGCCATTCTGACTTATCCAATACTTCACAAATCATTCCGCTGCAAACTATTTTCAAAAACATTTGTTAGCTTTGTGAAGTAGATTTTATAAAAGTTTTAAAATTGGACATAGGCTATTCAACCCCCTCCCCCCTTCTAGCCTATTTGAGCCTTTCGGGACTAACACCAGTTCATGTTCATCATGAATATAAAACCCATTTCATGTTCATCTTCCCTTTTCTTCTGCTCCATCTCCCTCCTCAACCACTCCCTATTCTTCCTTCCTCCTACCTTTGTCACAGCCAATCGTTGATATCACCGCATTGCTATAATTCAATCCAATCTTTTTGTGTTCAACTCATTGTTTTACAGAAACGCCATTGCCATGAATATCTTTAATTCTGAAAAAGCAACAACAATAAATTCTTGATTTTTCTACTTTGTTCGGCTCGATTTCTTTGTCTCCCTATGTCTGCAAATGCAAGGGACACATAGGTGGAGGTGTTGATGGGGGGGCTGAGATGAGACTTGGAAGGGGTGGGAGGAACACAGAGGGACGATCGGAGGTGGGTGGAGATTTAGATTGTAAGCAAAATCATCAAGTAGTCCCTCTTCCCCCTCTCTCTCTCTCTCTTCACAGCGTTGAACTAGATCTGGGTTGTAGATGAGATCTTGATCGAGATCTAGGGTTAATCTCTGTAAATTTTTGGTGCCCCGGAAATGCTGGTGAAAGAACCATTGGGTTTGACAGTGCAAAATCTAGATTTTGCTATTATATAAACCCTAGCTTCAAAATTTTGAGCATAATTTCTATTTTCAAATGGGTGTTGATTGGTCAAAATGACTTGGATTAGAATTACAATATGTTGAGGTGGCAACGGTAGTGAAATTGAAGGTGGTGGTGGCGAAATTTGTGTGGTGGGTTTCTTATTTTTTTGGGTTTGAAAACCAATGGTAGTACAATCTTGACGAGAAAGTAGAGAGGTTGAAGATGAAGTTAGTAAAGAAAGGTACGTGAAATTTCATTTTAGCCCTTACTCAAATGCACGTGGGTGGCACATGGGCCACTTAACGAAAATTCACTAACGACATCCATCAAAAAGACTGCCAGCGTGACGATTTGTAGTGTTAGGGACAAAAAAAGATGCAAATTTTTTTTAAGGGACTAATCGTGGATAAATTTATAATCAAGGGATTAGCAGTGTCATTAACCCTTCTTTTTTCTTTTCTTTTTTTCTCTTTTAATAACAATTTGATAATTATGCTGATAAATCATAATGAACTAACATTTGTGGCTGAGAGAAATTAATAACAGTATATCAAAAATATTATTCCTAATTTTGATGTACAATACGCAATGAATTCAAAAAATTAATCTAATAAGTTTACGAGTTTCTAAAGTTGTTGTTATCATATGAAATTTTAAACTAGGAGAAGTATTTTAGTCCTTAAATAAGGGATATTTGTATAAACTTATGATTCCTTAAAAATTTTAAATTTAAAATGTGAATTACTCCCTCTGTTCAACCCAAAGAGTCTACGTTTGAAAAGTCTAATAATTAAAAGATATAAAAGTAGTATTGAAGTTAGTCATAATTACAATTTTTTTTTAGCAAAGTTAATATGTTTGTATCACATGTGGAGGGTAAAGTTGAAAGTTTTTTAGAGATTGTAAGCATAATACTCCCTCTGTTCCATCCAAAGATTCCACGTTTGAAAAGTCTAATTATTAAGTGATATATTAGAGTCATTAGAGTTGGTTATAATTACAAAAATATTTAAGCACAATCAAGATGATTACAACACAAGTGGAGGATAAATATGAAAGATTATAAAAATAATAAGCATAGTATTTTGAAAGTATACTCTTTGAGTCAAACATCACAAAATAGTATAGTGGACCCTTTGCCTGAAACGAATAGAGTATTTTAAAGTGGACTCTTTGAGTAAAACATCCCAAAATAGGATAGTGGACTCTTTGCCAAACGGATGGAGTATTTAAGAGAAATGGAAGATTATCCTTTAATAAATCACACGATTGATATTATAACCTTTCAATATTATTGTTGCTATTTATGGAGGATTTGTATTTATTTACTTGGATTTATATGTAAGACTTGAAGATCATTTGAAATGCACATAATTATACTAGTCGTACGTGCAGCCAAACAACACCGTATAGCTTGGATTCTTTGAATATACATTACATCTAAAGACCAGACATATAAAGTCGTCGAGCTGCACTCCGATCCCTACCCCTTCCACAGCTCAAGGATTACCCTAGACAAAGTAACCCTAGAAACCCCTATACAATAAATTTAGAGCCCGCTTGGTACATCGTTTACAAAATGCAGTGTTTTAAAAACGCAGCATTTTAAAAAACGCAGTGTTTTAAAAACGGAGGTCTTTCCTTATAAATACGTTTGGGATATTACTTCAATACGCAGCTTTTTTTTTTCCTAGGAGCGTTTTAAAACCTGCGTTTTGGGAAAAAGAGCTGAGAATTCCAGCGTTTTAAAACGCAGCTGCGTTTTGAAAACGCTACGTTTTCTGCCGCAACATTGAAACACATTTTTTGCAAATAAGTTGTATTTTATCCCTATGTTTTGGCCAAAACGCTCGACCAAACGAGCTCTTAATTAAGAACCAGACCCGAACATAAGAAGAATAAATCAAATTATAACGTCATAACTCTTTTGTGCTCTGAATTCTATTAATAATGAGAGGTGGCGACTCTTGCTTTTTTTGTTTGAGTATCCGTTATGAGAGTCCAATTATTACATTTCACGTACGTACTCAACTCTGAAACTCGCCGTTCTATTCACGATCATCAATCGTCATTTCGAACGGAATTCTTCACAAATGAGAATTGATTAGTGACGTGAACTAAAATGTTAAACAAAAAGTTTAATAAATGTTCGAGAAAATTTTAACACCTTGTAATTCCAACATTTTATCACAACTTTTCATCTTAAAGGCAAGATACATGATAATTTAGTCTATGACCCTTCAGTCGATTATGTGATATCTAACTAATCACATAACTTGTAACGTAGGTTGAGATGAAAAGTTAGAATAAATCTAGAGAATGACTATTTCAACTGCTTATCCACTACATCACTAATTTTACATTAAATAAATACATGTTTGGACAAAACTATCCGTTAATTACTTGTCTATATTAAATTACCTAATAAAGTTATTTACTTTTTCAGTTCAAAACATCAATGAACAACATAGTTATTCTTTTTTAATTTTAATTTTTTTTTTTAGAAAATATTTAAAAAAATTAAGCTTATGACTGAAGTCATATTGCATAGTAAAAAAATTAATATCGTAAGGATATTTTTTTTGTTTACTAAATTGTGAGAAAATATGTGATCTTTGATTATTGAAATAAAAAATTAAAAGTTAGATTTAAAGTATATAACTGTAAAAATTTGATCAAATGGTAAAACTATAGTAACGTAAGATTTTAAAATCTTTTGCTTACCTACATAATGGATATAAAATTTTAATTTTTGAGTTGACTGAAACCAATAATCAATTTAATATCTACCTAAGAATTTATGATCCTGCAAGCTGACTTTTTAATCAACCGGGATCTCATTCTTTCTCGCGTGCACAAAAGTGGGGCGAGCTCTATGGCTGAAAGTGGATGATGCTTTGAACTTCTATGGTTAGATAATAGAGTATACCATGTATAGATGTTGTCTTCCTTTACAAAATGAGTGTTAATTCTTTAAAGAAAAGAAAAATGTTTTAAAATCATAGTCTAGTTTAATTATAATAAGCTATCGAACTCATCTTTGACAATTGTACGTGTGCTACTAAAATTGTTTAACAAACAATTTCTTTAAATTCCTCAAAAAGACCAAAAATGGACACGATTTCGGGACGGAGAGAACTTTCTATTTTCTTTCTAACTTTCTCTTGGGTGTCATAGAAAAATTATTTTTTTTTTTGTTTTTTTTTCTAACACGTAATCTAGATATAATGTTGGATAACTAAAAAAATTATTTCACATTTGATTACCAGTAGTTTAAGGAAAAATACCTCTTCAATTGGAACAAACGAACAAAAAGAAAGTGTATTTATTTAATTGAGACGGGGAAATATATTGGCAATGCCATGCGCAATTGTGTTGATTGTCATTGCCCGAAAAGCCCTTGCCACTGCCTATAAATTTGCCATTATATATGAGGTTCTTGAAGGAGCACAAGAGGAAACGAACGGCTAGGTAGTTGTTTAAGCTTGGCTTCACCAGCTCATATCAACAACTACTACTACCAACCAGCTAGCTAGCAAAATGGCCTTCCCAGCACTTGCTCTCTTAGCTCTCCTCTCCATTTCAGCTTTCATGGCCAGCGTGCCATCGGCCGAAGCCACCTTTTGCGTCATCTTACCATTCCTATGTCGAACCCAACTACCACCGCCCATAAGTGTCACCCCATCACCACCACCACCACCCATAAGTGTCACCCCATCACCACCACCACCATCTACCACCATTTTCATAAGTGGCACCCTCACATGTCCGATAACTTCACAAGCACCACGATTCATCTTGCTTAGAAATGCAACAGTTGAGCTGAGCTGTGGAAGTGGCTCAACGGCAACGCTACTATTAACAACTGTGACTAATGATGCGGGGAACTATGTCATCTCCTTGGAAGTTGCTGCTATGTCTCGGTTTGACCTAAACACTTGTGTACTTGTTATCACGACCCGAGGTAATGTCTGCGCTCAAGCGCAGATCCCTAGTGTACCTTTGAGGGTGCTTGTGGTGGAGCCAGGCGTGGTTCTTATCACTTCACCACTTTTTGGCAACTAATTATAAGTGGTTGGCAGATTTATGTTGCTAAATAAAAAAGTAATTAAACCAGTTTACTGTACTAAATAAATTGCACTTAGTTTCATTTGGATATTAAACATGCTATGTTTATTTGTTTTCTGTGTTATATATATATATATATATATATATATATGTACTCTCTTTGTTCGAAAAACTAATTAAATCTATTATAAATATCAAAATATTGTGTTTTTCATTAATACTCATAATGCAGGGATCCTCTAGCACGGACCTTTGGAATGCTCTATGATCTATCGATGGTTCCATTTGTTTCATTGCAAATGAATTTTGGAAAATAAAGTCTAGTTTGGGTTTGTGCTTTGTTTTGTAGTTTGTGATTTTTGTTCTACATGATTTGTAATTATTTATGAAAAGAATAGTTATAGGGATCTAAAAGCTTACAATTTTCTCATGCCAACAGTCAATTTAGGTGTCAAACATGTGATTGATTATAAATGAATCACCTTTTAATTAATTGCACGAATTGACATCTAATTTGATATGAGAAATTTGGACAAAAATTTAAGATCTCTATCATTTTTCGTATGAAAAAAGTAAGACAAAGATAAAAAGACAAAAAAATGTAGGATCACATAATAAAGCGAAAACTAAAAAAAAAAAAAAAACGAAAGACGATTGAGGCGGGCCTAAAATACTGAGTTGAGCTGTTTGATTAATTTTTAAAAAATGTATCGAAAATTTTCGCCAAACATTTAAGTTTTTCATTTTGAATATAACTCTTTACACAAGATTTATTTAGGGCACAAAAAATTGCATTGAAAAATCAAAACCAAGCAAGTACTGTAATTATTAAATTTATTCATTAGAAAAAAACCCTATATACTTGGTATAACTTAAATTGTACCCTTTGGATACATCCGAAGGGGGATTGCCACGCGCGGCTACTCCTGCTGGTTCTGCCTAGCTTAGCAGCATATCGATCATATGTAGTTGCTCAGCTATCAATTAACCATCTCTGCTTCAATTCGCAACTTGGGCATTCATAGACTCCCGAACGTCATCATATATCAAATCGAGCTGTCAATGGGCCGGGAACCTGCATGTATAATCTTTGTCCCCCTTGCAGTACTTTTTCCTTGAATTCCTGTATGGTAGAAGAGATCTCTACCTATATATATCCTCGGCTCGATCGAGATGACCAAGGGACGCTTATGCCATGCATGCTCTCGAATCCTTCCTATGCAATCTCAGCATCGCCAGCCAGCCCTCTCAAAAGCACCCTGGCATAAAAACAATACCATTCGTTTTATGAAAACTAATTCTATCCAAATCTCTCTCTCTCTCTCTCTCTCTCTCTATATATATATATATATATATATATATATAGTATTTAATGGTTACTTTTTTATTTAACCATCAATGGTTACTCTCATTTTCAACCATTGGATCAAAAATTAAAGGTTGAGATTTAATGCATTAAATGACTCACCTAGACAAAAATAGAAAGTCATCTTTATAACATTTAATATTGCCCTAAAAAATACAAAACCGTATTTATATATACAGAATAATAATATAATCTTTAAATGAAAGACAAATCAATTTGGTCAAATCTCTTAGACAATTGCACCATGCACTTTTCTCTCTCCTCACTCTCACCGTTAAATGTGATACTACTTTTTTTCATGCTAAAATATGTGTTTTTTATTCTATTTTAGAACATCCTAAATAAGTATATTGAAGGAAAAACATAATAAGTCAAAAATATTTATTAAAACTCGTATAAATTTAATAAAAAAAATTTACTGTGAGAGAGGGTACAAATCTATGACATATTAATGTAGTATTTAACTATTACTCTTAAATACTCCCTCCGTCTTGAAAAAAGATCTTTTTCTCTTGGTATGTCCCAAAAAATAGACTTATTTCTAAAAATATATATATATATATATATATATATTTATAATGCAATTAAAAGGACGTACAAATTACAAACAAAAGCTACAATCTTAAAAGTTTGACTTGTCAAATATAATTATTTTCTAAAGAGGGAAAGAGTATTGTATAACATACTATTAATATTTTTAATTAATACACTATAATATATTAAACCCATTTTTTAGGTATAATGATATACTTACTCTGCAACTAAAGTTTTTTTTGGAAGATCAAACTATATGGAGAAAAAGAGTCTACTTTCTCCTAAGTTTGTCTTAAAAAAGAGTCAACATTTTCAAATTTAATCTACAAATTTTTATTACTTTTTAATTTCTTTCTATTTTTTAAAAAATATGAGACGTTTTCTATGTCTAATACCGAAAAATATACAACTTTAGTGCGATTTAAAGAATATATTTATAAATAAGAATATCTTTTTTTAAAGTTTAACTTTTTCAATATGATTAATCATATCGGAACAAAGAAAACAATATATAAATGTGATCTAGGAACATATTAAAATCCCCGTCTTAATAAAGAATATACTTATTTACAGACCGGAGGGATTGTAAAATTTGCAATACAAGTTACAACTATGAAATTGTAGTATTGATTTTGGTAACCGAAATAAATAATATTTTAGCTAACATGTATCTAAAGGGAATTAGACATGTTTAAACCATATATATTTATAGAGATTTTATTCTAAGACTTGTCCTAGCGTAAAACTATTTATTAATAAATTCAGTTTCACCATAAACTTTGGACCGGAGAGACAGTATTGTAATATGAATTAGGGTAAAGCGAAAGAGTAGGTCTCCTGTGAAACTGTCTAGCGGTTCCTAATTTGCTCAGCCTATTAATATGCGGTGGGTCGGTTCAAGAAGATCCGTCTTACAGAAAATACCGTAAAACAATCTTTTCTAAATTTTGTCAAAGAAAAACTTGAAGACATAGCCGTATTTAAAACTGATCAGAATAATAATGATAAGCTCAACCAAAGCTTTAAATGTTATTTTCCTATGCAAATTTATCACTTAAATCAATTATTTAACCCCAAATCAAAAGCCCTAATTTCGAATAAAATAAAGAGGGAAGTGAGAGTTTGTTTATTACCGAAAATTCTTTGAAAAGCTAGCTTCAATCAACGATCTCCTTAAATTTGTGTCAAAATTCACATCAAAATCACAATTTTTGTGGCATTGTGCGTGTGTGTGTGTGTGTGTTTATGCATGTTGGCCCTTTGGCTGTTGGGTGTGAATAAGGGGGACTGGGAGTTTTTTTTTAAAATTTTTCTTTCTTGGCAGTGCATGGTGACCGGGCGTGAGTAAGGGTTGAAAAATTAATTTTTCAGTGAGACCCCCTCATCCTTAGTAGTTTACACTAAGGTTCATAATTTTGAGACCTAAAAATTAAACAAAATCTAGGGGCCCAAGGCCTGGGCCTCAGGAAAATGAGGCCTGCCACCACAACATTCATATTTCACCTCAATCAATTAATTCACTATAAACCTAACCCACCCCCCCCCCAACACATACACGGCAGGAACTCCCCCTCTCTCCCTCATTCCCTTTTTTTTTTATTCTCAGACCTACCCTTTCTCTCCATCAATCTATGTTCCCCTCCCTCATTTCCGTTTTTTTTTCCTTCTCCTTCCTCCTCTTTGAATTCATCTTGAAAAAAATTGGTGATTTTTTCATTCGGCCATGGTCGATTGAACAATCCTCGATTGTTCGGTCAACTATGGCCGAACAAAGAACTCGCCAAATTTTTTAAGATGATGGTGGGTTTGAGAGAGGGGAAGAAAGAAAGAAGGGAGATGGGAGGGGAAAAAGGAAACACTGAAAAAAATAGGTAAAGGCTAACTATAGCACGTTCAGGTTTGTGAAGAAGAATTGAAGTGGTTGACAAAAAATGGTTGGGGGGTGTCTCAGCCACTTTCGGGAGAGAGAGTGAGAAAGATGGGGGAGGGGGAGGGGAGCGGGAGGGGAAGGGAAAGGGGAAGGGAAGAAGAAGGAAATGAAAAAAAAAAAAAGGGTTAAAGAGTCTTTTTAAACAATGATATTTTTGTAATTGATTTTTTGAGAGTGTATTTAGAAAAAAGTGGTGTTAATATTTAATAACACACCCTTTTCTTGATTCTGTTAAGCATTTATGACCTAGAAAGGTATTTTTCGAATCTATTAAATGTTTATTTAAGATGTTAGAAGAGACTTCCTTCATTTTAAAATAAAGTCTTATATTGATTTTGCACTGCTTATAATATAAAGTAGTTATAAAATCTGTGTTTTGCACGGGTGTAATTTAACTTTTGTATTTAATTGATACGTTTCATGAATAATTTTACGCCCCATCCGTCTCGGATAAATATTCCTACTTTCTATTTTGGGATGTCCCAACTAATGTTCCTAAAGACTTTTGATCTACCTATTCTCTACCATTCTTCCTAGTATACCCTTAAAGCTTCATTTAATATAACACATCCCAAACAAATTCAATAATTTAAAGTAGTTGAACTCAATTAATGTTGATTGGTATTATGGTCAGAATATATTTTATAACACATCATTAATTATGTTTCTTAATTCCATGGTCGATTGAACAATCCTCGATTGTTCGGTCAACTATGGCCGAACGAAAAAATCGCCAAATTTTTAAGATGATGGTGGGTATGAGAGAGGGGAAGAAAGAAAGAAGGGAGAGGGGAGGGGAAGAAGGAAACACTGGAAAAAAATAGGTAAAGGCTAACTATAGCACGTTCAGGTTTGTGAAGAAGAATTGAAGTGGTTGACAAAAAATGGTTGGGGGGGTGTCTCAGCCACTTTCTGGGAGAGAGAGTGAGAGAGAAGGGGGAGGGGAAGGGGGAGGGGAAGGGGAATGGGAAGGGAAGAAGAAGGAAATGAAAAAAATAAAAGGGTTAAAGAGTCTTTTTAAATAATGATATTTTTGTAATTGATTTTTTGAGAGTGTATTTAAAAAAAAGTGGTGTTAATATTTAATAACACACCCTTTTCTTGATTCTGTGAAGCATTTATGACCTAGAAAGGTATTTTTCAAATCTATTAAATGTTTATTTAAGATGTTAGAAGAGACTTCCTTCGTCTATATATATATATATATATATATATATATATATATATATATATATAATGACAACTGAGCCTATAAAATAAAATTTTTCGCCAAAATGTACTTTCCAAAAATAAAACTTAATTTGTTTTGATGAAATCCATGTTATGCTTTGAAAATTGGGTCCATACTATGCATGTATCTTAATTCAATTAAATAAAGGGTTTTGTTGCAAAAATTGTGTTATGCATTGAAAATATAAATGTCTATTATCTAATTTTTCTTTTATAAAAAAATGCCAACCATAAATAAACTTACTGGAACAAGTATTACTGTACATCTATATATATATATATATATATATATATATATATAATGAGAGAAGTGAATTAACCTACCAAATATAGCAATTTCCCGCCTAAAACAACTTGCTAAAAACAGAATGGGTAAATGCACTTGTCTGTATGGAAAATGTGTCACATTTAAGTTGATTGCCTAGGGCAGCTAAACAAAACCGTCTTATATTCTCTCAAAATTTCTACCTATTATTTATTAGTCATTTAATGTATACAATGAAAATTTGATTAGTTGAATTAGATTATTTGAACCAAATTTATTGAATCAGAATAATTGGACAGCTGAATCATTTCTTGGCAATGGGTGAATTCATTGAATACAAAATTCTACAAGCATTATAAATAGCTAAATGGATTATGAATCTCACATTTACCTCACCATCTCACTCCCCCCCTCTCTCTCTCACACCATCTCCCTATTCCACCCCTCGCACCATCTCCCTCTTCCACCCCCCTCTCTCTCTCTCAAACTAGCTCAGATCATTATTGATGTTTAAATGATTTCAAAATATAGTGCTCTGTGCACCAAACCAAGCGGTCCTCCTTTAAGCTGTTGTGGGCGTATGGCGCAGAAGTGCCTGAAGTCAATAATTATGCTTGCAAATGTCATCGGCTTCCATTTAAAAGTTGATGATCAGCTGTATGCATCCTCAAAGGTCAGTAAAACTGATTACAGCTATACTAATTTTCCAAGGTCATTTATAACATGGGAAATCAATATGGATTAAAAAACACACATAAATGTATATCGAAAAAAACCTAAGCTTACAGCAGTTTAATAGAAATATTATAATTACACAATAAACAAACAATTATTCGATTTTGTCACATAAAATTGAAAAAAAAAAAGCATTGGTTAAATGTTTTTGTTTCTTCTATCCAATATTACAAAAATATTAAATTTTGATTTTCATTTCCCCAAATCCGAACATGTATGACAAAAAGAAATAATTTGAAAATTCTGAATTTTTTTTTAAACAATATATACGTGAATTAAAATGATAGATCTTGAACAAGGAATGCGGAAACTTACCCTAGAAACTTTGACACGATATTTCTAAAAAATATAAGGAAATCAAACAGATTTGAACAAAAAATTACAAAATCTAACAGATCTTAAACAAGGAACTACGATATATATTTTTTTAGAGTTTCCTTTTTAAATAAAAGAACATTTTTCCATTAGATCTGAAGCAAATGAAAATAAACTTCTTAACAGAAGCAATGTCACTTTGTTTCTGTAATAAAAAAAATTATTTTGTGGGAAATCGAAAGAACTAATTTACAGATGAGAAGAGGAGATCTCACCTAGGTAGGCTTGAAGGAGGGGGTTAAGCAAACTTACAGGAGCATAGGGGATGTGAACCATAAAATCGACCAGCAAACAATTACGTCACATACGAATGTGATTTTGGATTGAAGGCCGTCCTAAGGGCGATTGTGAGAGATCATCATATGACTTGACGTTTTGGTTTTGTCTAGAATGTTCGGGGAAAGGGTAGAAGTAGGCTGATGAAAACCAAAACCCTAAAAATGAAGGGCTTCTTTGAAGACTTATACTAAGCTTGTATATCTGTTTTTTTTTTTTAATGTAATGGGCCAAAATGTAATGGGCCAGAAAAATTCTAACTATTGTGTTATTCTATTTTCTATTGAAATGAATGAATTATCCAAAGCTTTATATATGTAATGATTCTTGAAATATTTTGGCTATTTATAATTGAAGTGTATATATATATATATATATATATATATTTATATAATTTATTTTAAGAATGTTGCTTTTAGTTGTGTATTGCATGCCATAGTGTCTAGAGTTACCAATTTTAAGGGTTTTCAAATTTTGATATGTGATAGTGAACATCACTTTTAATCGTACATGTTAAATGATCAATGTTATATTTAAAAAAGTATTCCAAAATTTATATTAATTTTTTTATTTATGTAATTCTCAATTATTAATTTTATTTTTTATATTTATATTTTAATTATTTTTTTTACTTTTTATACAAACCTCTTCTTCATTTTGGTTATGTATAGCTTAATTGAAAAAATATAAATGACGTGCATTTAACGCATGGGGGTTAAAAACTAGTTAATATTACAATCTCTAACAATTAGCAGCAAAGCTCAATGTAGTCATTATAGTACATTCTCATTTACCCACATTACGGTTCTTATAATTTAAGCATTCTTGACTAGCCATATCGATCTCATGTATATATAAACAAATTTGCATATATGTAATTACATTTTGTTTGTTCTTAGTTAATTGTAATTTTTTTTTTCTGATGTTGAGCGAAAGTAAAAGTGAGCTCCATATATATATATATATATATATATATATATATCCCGCCAAAATGTACTTTCCTAAAATTAATAAATATAATAATAATAATAATAATAATAATAAAATAATAATAATAACAATAATAACAACAACAACAACAACAACAACAACAACAACAACAACAATAATAATAATAATAATAATAAAATAATAATAAACTCTTTGCCGAAGGGAGTAATAATAATAATAACCGCGCTTATAAAGAGAAATATTCCACCAAAATATAGTTTCCTTAATTTGTTTTGATAAAAACCCATGTTATGCATTGAAAACCGTGTCCATAATATGTATGCATCTTAATTCAATAAAATAAAGGGTTTTGTTGCATAATCTGTGTCCTGCATTGAAAATTTAAATGTCCATTATCTAATTTCTTTTTTTTTTTAAGAAAAATGTTAAAGCTATCGAAATAGGAAATCGATTGTTCTTAAGGGGTAATCCAATGATAGATTTGGGGATTCACCAAGTGTGAGGTTTCAGGTTCGATCCCTTCCCACGTCTCCTTAAAAAACACACAAACCAAACCATCCATGGATTTGTTATAGACATGTTAAACTCAAACTTACCCCTTCAGTATATTAAATGGAGTATAAAAATTAATATAAATATTTACTTAGGGTCAAATACGTTACTCCATGACTCTCTCTCTTTCTCTTCCATATCCCATTACCATCTGAATTCCTTGAAATTTAAGCTTTTGAGATTGTGCCACCCGTACCCCCAAAGCCCACCACTCACTTCAACCATTGTCCTTACCGAAAAATACCAGTTATTCGCCCTCTCTCTATATACCACAATCATATTATTTCTCATTATATAAGTAGTTTCTATCCATAATCCACTCCTTCTTTATATTACTAGCCGGCTCGAAGCAACTGAATTTCGCTAACCACTAGGTCCACCTAAGAACCATCCATCTTTGAGATGGGGGACACAAGACACTGTTTGGAATGTTTCAAATTTTCATTGTAGACGATTTAAAAGCATTAACAAGATGCCATATTACTTTTTCAAAATTTTCATTTACTTATTTTTCATTGTATATATTTTATTTTAAGTAGCTTTGTCTAGAGTTATCAATCTTAAAGAAATTTGAATTTTAATAGTAGCAATAATCGTACATGTTTAATGACCAATGTTGTATTTATAAAATTATTCTGAAATTTATAAATTTTTATTTATTTATGTGATATTGTATTATTAATTTTACTTTGTTTCCTTAATCTTTACATTATAATTATTTGTTTAATTTATGCACATCGACCTCATAAACCTTACGTTACAATTATTACTTGCTTATTTTGTTAGAATCAAAATTTTTACATGTTTTATTTCTATTGAGTATAATTTAATTGAAATATTTATACGTCCGTGCGTTTAACGCACGGGTGTAAATCTAATTTTAAAATAAAGTCTTATATTGATTTTGCACTGCTTATAATATAAACTAGTTATAGAATCCGTGCTTTGCACGGGTGTAATTTAACTTTTGTATTTAATTGATACGTTTCATGAATAATTTTATACTCTATCCGTCTCGGATAAATATTACTACTTTCTATTTTGGGATGTCCTAACTAATGTTCCTAAAGACTTTTGATCTACCTATTCTCTACCATTCTTCCTAGTATACCCTTAAAGTTTCATTTAATATAACACATCCCAAACAAATTCAATTATTTAAAGTAGTTGAACTCAATTAATGTTGATGTGTATTATGGTCAGAATATATTTTATAACACATCATTAATTATATTTCTTAATTCCCGTGTTTTATCCACTAGGAACATTTATTCGGGACGGAGGGAGTATAAAATTATCATTATTAGATATAGGCGTGATCGTTTAGTATATTATTTTCGTTTCAAAATAAGTATTTTTTATTGGTGGTCAATATATGTATTTTCATTTTTATAATTTTTTTTGGGTTGCTTTTCCTTTGCTTTGTTTTTTTCTTTTTGTTTTCATCTTGCACTTAATAAAGATATTTTGGACATATATTTGAAGAATTTTTTAAAAATTAAAATAAAATATTTAATTTGGGATTTATTAAAGAAAGATAATTTTTTTCTAAACAAAGGAGAATTGTTTAAGGATTGAATATAATTATATTTTATATGATAATTTTTGAAGATCATTCAATGATTAGGGAATTTTTAGTTGGATAATATATTTACAAAATAATTTATTTTTGATACACTGAAATAATAATAAAATTAAGTGGATATTATAGTACATGAGTCTTGTGTCTCCCACTTAACTATAATATATGTAGTATTCTAAAAATATACATATAATATAATTGGTTGAGTTGGTTTAAGGTGAGTATATATATATATATATATATATATATATATATATATATATTTGCCTCTGTGTAAACTTTTTCTTTAAGATTATCCTCAAGTTATTTTCTAGTGATGTCAAATTAGCGACATAACTAAAAAGAGTATAATGGATAATTTAAATCACTTTCTAATAAAAAGAAAAGGGAGCTATTTTCTGGGAGTTCCCAAAATAGTACCAGAGATATTCCTTCGGTCTTGGATAAATATTTTTAATTTTTATTTTAAGATGTCCCAATTAATATTTCTAAAAACTTTTAATTTATCTATTTTTTATCATTCTTCATAATATACCCTTAAAGTTTCATTTAATATATATAACACATCCAAAGAAATTCAATTATTTAGAATAATTGAACTCAATTAATGTTTATGACTATTATCGTCAGAACACATTTTACAACACATCATTAATTATGTTTCTTTATTTTTGTGCTTTATTAACTAGAAACATTTATTTGAGACGGATGGAGTATTATTTTGAGACCAATGGTGGAAACGAGAATTAGATATAGGGGTTTACACGTCTTTACGAGTGATTTGCCATTGAGAGTGTTTATTCAACGATAATCATTTCACAAGTTCTAATGTTATTAAGATAATAACTAAGAAAAGTTAGATTCCTAGTTGCCTAGTTGGTCCATCATCATTCAGCATCACTTGGCTAATAATTTCCTAACGAGTTGTCTACTTTAAAGTTTAAACATTATGGAAGAATTATCAACAGAACTAATGTGACGTGAAATCTATACAAAATTGATGGGGCATATAGATCTAGTATTTTCCTTTCCTAAAATGATGGTGAAAAACTAAAATTAGCAAAAACCTCTGAGGGGGTAAATGTAATCTAACCCAAATGATGGTGAAAAACTGAAATTAGCAAAACCTCTGAGGAGGTAAATGTAATCTAACCCTTGATGATCCATTGACTTGAACACAAAGTCTTTGCTTTCTGCATTCACATTTCCTTGATTTTAACAGAAACCCATTATGCTCTCCAACAATGGCTGCCATGGAGACCAAAGAGCCCTTGTCCTCGAATCCCCGTTGTAGGTACGACATATTCTTGAGTTTTCGAGGTAAGGACACCCGCAAGACTTTTACCGATCACCTATACACAGCCTTGTCAAACGCCGGATTCCACACTTTCCGAGACGACGATGAAATCGAGAGAGGAGAGACGATCGAATCAGAGCTTCAAGCAGCAATCCAGCAATCGAGGGTTTCAGTTATTGTGTTTTCTAAAGATTACGCCTCTTCGGAATGGTGTCTTGATGAGCTTGTGAAAATTCTTGAGCGCAGGCAAAGTGTTCGACATATTGTCTTTCCCGTTTTCTATGATGTGGCGCCTTCCCAGGTTAGGGACCAGAGCGGGAGCTTTGGGGAAGCATTTTCGAGGCACGAGAAGGTGTTTGAATGGAAGGAGAAACTGGAGGGGTGGAGGGAGGCTTTAAGAGAAGTTGCTAATTTGGGAGGGCTGGTGTTAGAAAATGAAGCTAATGGGTAAAATCTTAAATACTGTCTAATTCTCATTATTGTTGTTATCATTATTTGTTTTTCTGCAACTTCTTATGAAAGAACGGCACAAGGGCTCTTCCCTGCCTAGCTCCCCTGAAAAAAGGAATTTGGTTAGTGTAATCCAAGCATTAAAGATGTTGTGAAATTAACATATTAGTTGGTTAGATCAAGTTACTATATTGTTGATGTTCTTGATGTGGCGTGACACACCAACTCCATGACACTCGCAAGACTATTTTGATTGGACAATTAGGTCCGATTCTGTATGCAAATAGACACCACCCTCCCATACCCAGTCTCCCTTATAGCACGTTTTTGTTTGTGCTTTCTCAGCTTAACCATTGCCTACTTGTAAACCATTATCTACAATGAAATTCAATAGTTTTCGTTGCTCTCTCTTGTTGGCTGTCTCAATATGGTTGTTTGTGGCGAGCATAGTTACCAAGAGATTGCCTTTGTGGTTGAGCATTGCGGCGCACAGGGTGAGAGCCTTTCGTGCCTACGATTAGCCGCCCTGTGATAGTGGAATGATGGTTCCACCAAATACTTTTTGGAGACTGGAGTACATGGCTGAGTGTGCTTTAATACATAATTATGCTTTTGATGGAGTAGAGTAACATAACGGGATTCATCAACTAAGTAAATTGACGATTGTGGAGTCGAGTTGAGCATGTTGGTTGTGGTGTGTATATGTGTGTGGTTGGGGGGGGGGGTGTTACGTTAGACACTGTTGATCGAATTGATTGTGGACCTCTAGATTTTTAGTAACTGGGATAGGTAATATGTGCTTGAGTTATTCCATTTTGTTATCCGACCCAAGTAATTGGACAAAAGCTGAGTTAAGTTCAGTGATGCCAATTCTATTCAAAATGTCATGAACTTTTATTTTTTTATTTTTTCTGCTATGACTTGGTTTGATTATATCATCCATTGTCGAATATCAACCCTTGTCTTAAACATTTACAACACAGTAAAGAATGGGTTTTTGAGGAATTTATTTGGAAAAGAATTGACAGATACGTATATATTATATCTACAGCACTGTTTTAAAATCCTCCTGACAGGCATTACTTTATATATTTTACATATGTACTACTTTTACTCCACTTGTGAATTTTTTGATGTATGCTAATAATGTACATTAGATATTGGTTTATTGCGTTCTTGGTTAGTTGAAAAGATATATAAATGAACTCTTGCTTTATTTGATATATTCCATGTGAAGGAGAACTGGTAACATTCTAACGTGAGTTTATTTCTTTATTCAACTATAATTTGTAGGCATGAGGCAACATTCATCCAGAAAATTGTGAAGGAGATAGGGAAGAAACTGAAACGCACAGCCTTAAGTGTTGCTCTGTTCACAATTGGGGTTGAATCTCGAGTCAGAGACATCGACTTGTGGCTGAAGGATGGTTCCACAGATGTTGGGGTGGGGGTGATATGTGGAATGGGCGGAATAGGGAAGACCACTATTGCTAAAGTTGCTTACAATATGAACTTTGATGGATTCGAAGCTAGTAGCTTTATTGCGAATGTCAGAGGAACTTCTGAACATCCCAATGGTTTGGTTCGTTTACAGAAGCAACTCCTTTCTGACATTTCGAAGGGAAAAATGGGAAAAATATATAATGTTGATGAAGGAATTGTTAAAATTCATGATGCAATTTGCCGTAAAAGAATTCTTGTTGTTCTTGATGACGTGGATCGTGTTGAACAACTAGACACAGTAATTGGCGCACGAGATGCATTTTTTAGCGGAAGTAAAATAATCATTACCACAAGGCATGAGCGTTTGTTGAAGGCTCACGAAGAGCATAAGACCTTTAGGATTAAGGAATTGAATCATGTCGAATCTTTCCAGCTCTTCTGTTGGCATGCCTTTGGACAAGACCATCCTATTGAAGGTCATGTCGAACACTCAGAAAGAGTTATACAGCATTGTGAGGGGCTTCCTTTAGCTCTTCAAGTTTTGGGTTCTTCTTTGTGTGGAAGAAATATGGAGGTTTGGGAAAGTTCATTGGAGAAATTGGAAGTGATTCCTGACATAAAGATTCAGAGAGCGTTAGAGATCAGCTATAAGTCTTTACAAGACAATCACGACAAGAAACTATTTCTCAATATTGCTTCATCTTTTGTCGGAATGGACAAAGATCATGCAGCCAAAATGCTGGAAGAAAGTAATTTCTACTCAACAGTTGGAATGCAAAACCTAATGGATAGATCTCTCATAACAATTGATAGCGACAATAAGCTAATGATGCATCAATTGGTTCGAGACATGGGGAGAGAAATTATTCGCCAAGAATCGCTCGAGGAGCCAGACAAACATAGGAGGCTGCTTCATCACAGAAACTTTTCTGATTCAAGGAGAGAGAAAATGGTAAGACCCTGCTTCTACTGTGCAATTTTATGTTTGTGCCAGATGATTGTAACTAATGCAGTATCTTATTGTTTATTTATTAGGATACACAGTTGGTTGATGGACCTCTCTGCAACAAGCTTTCACTGGAAACAGATAAGTCTATCCGAAGCAGAGCAAAAGAAAATCACTCTGAAGCACGTCGAGATGAACCCATGCTTCCACCAAAAGGCAGCTCACTCAAACGTCGTATTTTTGGCATTTTCTCCTTGGTCACAACTACCACTAGCTTAATTAAAAAAATTCCAGGACAAAGGAAGTAACTTAAAAAAGATTAGAATTCTAATAGTGATTAGAATTGTAAATTTGGTGCAGCTCAATCATGTACAGCTGACTGAATTTTGCAACAAGTTTCCAAAAAAGGTTGGGATGGTTATGCAGGCGTGCATTCCATTCACGATATATAGTAAATACTTAGGGACTCCAAGAATAAACAAGTTTGCAATGAGAGAACAGTGTAATTATTTGATGAGAGCGACTTTTCCGCTATTCTTTTATAATGATTTTTTTCAATTTTTTTCCCCACATTTTTTCCAGATATGGACTGTCCTTTATTGTGATGCTTAAGAATTAGAGAAATACATTTTAGGTTCATGAATTCATTGGACAGAGACTTTCTTTGTTTTGACCTTGAAGTCTTACAATTCCCGGGATCCAAGAAAAATGGGGGGTTCGTTAAAGTTTTTTGAATAATTTGTGATCTCTGTTTGCTTGCTTGAATATTGATGACTTGGCAGGGGAAGAGGAAGCTATAGAATCATTGGGAGCTTCAGGCTGATTAAGTTGCAAGAGATTGTAAGTTTCTGTTTATTCGACATTGAAAAATGTGGAGTTGCGATAGTGAAAACTATACGGCTTCTGTTCCTGCCCTTTGTCAGCTCCTTCTCTTACCTGGACAATGCCTACCTCTCACTCATGCAAGCCCAGGGGCTCAAAATAACTTTAGAAAATGTGAATGCCATGTGATTGGTTAGAAATTTTTAGTTAGGGGGAGGGTATACAGCCTACGCAAGCAGTATGTTGCAACCCTTTTTGAGAAACTGGGATTTATCCTCCCTATTCGAAACTAGTAATTTTGTGGTGTAGGACTAAAGAACAATTAATCCTTTTTCTTCCTCGGAGAGAATTCCTGAGTATGAGCATGAGTACAGGCTCTTGATAAGATGCTTTCGCTTTGAAGTAAGATTATTCTATGGAGGAAATGGAGAAGGCCTGATTGGTGGAAAGGCAAGAAAACACGGGAAAAGGATCATTGGGATAGTGAGGAGGTTTCTCTGGTTGCTGAAGCCAGAATCCCTTTATTGTGAAAGAGGGAGGAAGAAGAGTTATAAGTAAACAAGAACAGTGATGAGGTGGAAATCAATCGACAAAGTGGAAGAACACAGAGAGGAGAAAGGCTGGTTGTGGTGAAAAAAAGAGGCACGCAGAGACACATTCTTCGCGACTCTCTGACTACTGGTATTTCTAATAGGATTAATATATAATTTGGTCCCTGAACTTGACCTTTACTTCTATTTTGGTCATAGATGTTTCAAATTTCCTATATTGGTCCTTGAACTTAAGTTTTGCTGTTGTATTAATCCCTTCTGCTGTTATCTCAAACAGAACCGTTAAAAAAAAACTTGAAGAGACCAAATCGCCCTCCGTTGAGTCTAACGAAGATCCACGTGGCAAATATGTTGCTGTGATGGAAATATGAAAGGGAACAAAAATTAAAAGTCAATCGTCTAGAGAAAAGAAAAAGGGGGAGTTATAAAAACCTTAATTTTTTATTCAATTTTATCTCTTTTCTACAAGAGGACCATCCAACTACTCACACAGAGAAAAGAAAAAGGGAGAGATATAAACACGAAAAAATTCTGTTTTCAAGATTTTGACAATGAATGTTTGGGCGGATTAACAAGGCAAAACGTTGGATACGTACAAAATACATTTCATTGATGGATAACTTTAGGTTTAATCAATCAGCACCACATATGCAAACCCAGAGAGAGAGAGAGAGAGAGAGAGAGAGAGAGAGAGAGAGAGAGAGATAAAAACTCAAATAAATTTTGGGTACTGAAATGAGTTTTAACTTTGTGCGTGTGTAGAGAGAGAGTGAAGGGTATATGGTGAGAGAGGAAATTTGTTTTTGGGTAAGTGAGAGGGAAATCAAAAAATAGGAAATTGAGATAACGACAGTTTTGTCTTTTTAAAATTTTTTTACGGTTTTATTTGAGATAACATCATAAGGGATTAATATGGCATCAAAAGCTAAATTCAAGGACCAATATAGGAAATTTAAAACATCTATGACCAAAATAGAAAAAAATATCAAGTTCAGGGACCAATAAATTGTACATAAATTGTACACCCAAACGTGCGTAGATGTAAAAGGACCAATATAGGAAATTTAAAACATCAAAACCTTCGTTGAGGTACCATTTTAGTTCGCTGTGGCGGAGCGATCGATACATAAATTGTACACCCAAACGTGCGTAGATGTAAAAGGTTTGGCTCACACCCTGATACCATTTGTAACGCAGAATCAGGTTAGGTCGCAGTTGGTCTCAGATGTACAAGGCATAGCTGCATGCAAGATTGTATAGCCCCAAACAAAGATAGGGAGTTGGTGCGCATAACCATTGTCCGAGCTATCCTTTACAAATTCTTAATAAGTGCTTCAGCGAGGCCATTTTGGGTATGAACATGAACTACTGGATGTTCTACGGTTATATATACCCAATGACATGCAAAAGTCATCAAAAGCTCGAGACGTGAACTCTGCGGCATTATCTAACCTGATGGATTTAATAGGATAATTCGGATAATGTTCCCTCAATCGTATAATCTGAGAGAGGAGTTTTGCATAAGAGTGTGATAGAAGATTTGAATCTTAGTCAACAATATAAGGTGAGTTAGTTCTATTAAAGTATTTGCTTCTTTTAACTTTCCTCTTTAAGTACTCCCTTCATTCCTAAATAATTGTCATGTCTTCCTTTTTTGTTCCTTCCAAAAAAACTTACCAAGTATTTTGTTTTTAAACTTTTTTATAGTAGGAAAATATTTTTACTATTTTACTCATACTTTTTCTTTCTACTTTAATGATTCTTTTTCATCGGCAGGAATGCCACAGCGATAATGACAGTTTGATTCTCCTGTGAGAAACTGAAATGACTTTTTGAGACATTAGGTATATTATTGTTCATTTGGTTCCTGACTTTGTCTATTTTAAGAGCTTAAAGATCTTCAAAGTGATTCTGTGGTTATTAAAAGCTAATGACAGATATTAAATACTACTCCAGTAAAATAATTACTAGTTAATTTGGCAGGCCATTGAGAGACTAAGTAAAACCTGTTTATATATTTGCTTCAACAAAGTTAGAAAAGTTTGAAGAAGATTTTTTTGGTTACTTTTAGTCAAAAATTGGAGTACCATTCCATTCAAGGAAATGTTTGTTGATCTTATACAGATCGATCAGTAAGTAGTGCCAAGACACTCGTAACGTCGATCTTGAGAAAGTGCTAATGAATGCAGCTAGCGTACCTCAGATCGCCTAATACTCCCTCCGTTCCGGATAAATGCTCCTACTTTCTATTTTGGGATGCCCCAACTAATGTTATTAAAAACTTTTAATTTACCTATTTGGGTATTAAGGTCAGAACAGCACAATCATTAATTATATTTCTTAATTCCTTTGTTCTATCCACTAAGAACATTTATCCGGGACGGAATGGATACTATTTGTTACTCCGAGGTCAAAATGAAATAACCTTACTGTTGCCACACGGCTCGTTTAATTTTTACTTACACCACAGTCAACTTACTTTGAGTCTCCTCCAAATTGAATAAACTTTTCTGTTGTTTATTCTCTCCTTAGTCTAATTTTGTTGTTTGTTTATACTTGGATTAATTCATTGACTTTGATTATAACCAAGTATTTTGTTCTGTTTTTGACATTTCCAAGTACCAACTGAATAGAGTTAACTTCTCCAAGAGTAAGCATTTCCGGACGAGAATTCTAACAAGCTAGCGTTTATATTAATCTTGACGAATATGAGAACTCAGGAAGCATCATCCTCATCCATGTCTCGAAGCACTTATCATGTATTCTTGAGTTTCAGCAGCCACGACACAGGTAAAACCTTTACAGATCACCTTTATACAGCTTTGTTAAATGCAGGAATTCAAACTTTCAGAGATGATGATGAACACGAGAGCCAAGAAATCACTGACTCGGAACTTCAAAAAGTAATCAAAGGATCGAGAGTTGTTGTCGTCGTCTTTTCAAAAAACTATGCTTCTTCGCATCGTTGTCTTGATGGACTTGTTAAGGTTTTAGAATGCAAGAAAGCCTTCAATCTTGTTATTATCCCCATCTTCTATGATGTGACTCCATCTCAAGTCAAGAACCAGAGTGGGAGTTTTGAAGAAGCATTTGCTAGACTCGAACAGCGATTCAGTATGGAGAAGGTGAAAGAGTGGAGGGCTGCTCTTGACGAAGTTGCAAATTTGGGAGGGATGGTCTTGCAGAATCAAGTTGATCGGTAATCCCTTCAAGATGATTCTTCGTAGGCATCGTTTCATGTTTTAGATCTTATCAACTAAACATGTCATGGATTATATATTATCTAAAAATGATTTTTCGCCATATTCATTTTGTAGGCACGAGTCTAAGTTTATTCAAGAAATTCTGAAAGAGGTTGAAAGAAAACTGAATCGAAGGTTACTGAAAGTTGCACGCTACCCAATCGGATTAGATTCTCGGGTCAAAAGAGTCAATCTGTGGTTACAAGATGGGTCAGTCACCGTTGACATAATGGCAATTTATGGAATCGGAGGAATCGGGAAGAGTACGATTGCCAAAGCTGCATATAATCTGAACTATGACAAGTTTGATGGTAGCAGTTTTCTTGCCAATATTAGGGAAGTTGCAGAACAACCGGATGGTTTAGTTCGTTTACAGAGGCAACTTCTTTCAAACATTATGAACAAGAAAGTCAAGAAAATATGTAATGCTGATGAAGGAATCATGAAGATTAAAGATGCCATAAGCTGCAAAAAGATTCTGGTTGTTCTTGATGATGTTGATCAGTTAGATCAACTAAATGCAGTGCTTGGTATGCGTAACTGGTTTTACCCGGGAAGTAAAATTGTTATTACAACCAGACATGAACGATTGTTAAATGCTCGTGATGCATGTGAGATGTACGAGGTTAAGGCATTCGATGTTTTAGAATCACTTCAGCTCTTCAGTTGGCATGCATTTGGACAAGAGCACCCCTCAGAAGGTTACACCAAGCTATCAAGGAATGTTGTGTACCATTGTGGAGGAATGCCGTTAGCCCTCCAAGTTTTGGGGTCTTCTCTATCTGGCAAAACTTTGGATGTCTGGGAAAGTGCGTTACGCAAATTGCAAGCAATTGCTGACAGTGATATCATAGGAAAGCTTAGGATAAGCTATGATTCTTCGCTAGATGATCATGACCAGAACTTATTCCTCGATATTGCTTGTTTCTTTGTTGGAAAGGACAAAGATTATGTGGTAACGGTACTTGATGAATGTAATTACTACACCATTGTTGGGATTGAAAATCTCGTTGACCGATGTCTCGTGGCTATTGATGATCGTAACAAGCTGCTAGTGCATCAATTGCTTCAAGACATGGGGAGAGAAATTATTCGCCAAGAAGCACCTCAGCCAGGGTGCCGAAGCAGAGTTTGGAGTCATAAAGATTCCTACAATGTTTTGAGAGAAAAATCTGTAAGACTCGCGTTTCTTAACTGTTTATGTATGCATCTTCTATTATGTGTTTATGCGTTTTGTAACAAAATTTCTTCTTGTTATTAGGGTACAGAATCAATCAAAGGTCTCATTCTTGACATGCAAATGCTAAAAGAAGGCAAGTCTATTGAGACTATTGGGGCTGGAAAGCGACAACGTTCTGAAGAAGCTCTTGACAAATTTCTGCGGTACCACCAAAGTTATTCATCAAAAAGCCTTCGAGTAGACTTCTTTGGAAATGCCATGAATAGTTCCTCGAAAGTTGCAGATGATATAGAATTCAAAACTGATGCATTTACAAGGATGCAGAGTTTAAGGCTACTCAAGCTCAGGAATGTGCAGATCACTGGCTCCTACAAGGAACTTCCTAAGAATTTAAGATGGCTGTATTGGCGTGGATTTCCTTTAAAATCTTTACCCGGCGATTTTCCGTTGAAGAGCCTTGTTGCTCTTGACATGCGAAACAGTAGCATAACACAAGTATGGAAGGGGATCAAGGTATAATTAGTTTTTACTCCTTATTTTGTCCTTACAATTTGAAGGTCAACTTAATTCATTGCTCTTTCTTCTTCTCTAAACAGTTTCTCGGATTGCTAAAAATCCTTAATCTTAGTCATTGCCATGACCTTAAAAGATCACCGGACTTTTCAGGACTTCCCAATCTCAAAAGGTTGATTCTTAAAGACTGCATAAGATTGGTTGAACTTCATGAATCTGTTGAAGGCCTTACAGGACTTGTGATATTGAATCTAAGTGGTTGTAGAAATCTTAGGAGGCTTCCGAGGAAATTCGACAAGCTGAAATCCCTTCAAAAGATTATTCTCACAGGTTGCTCAAACCTCGACATGTTGCCCCCAGAGCTGGGAAGGCTAGAGTCACTAACAGTGCTCCACGCTGACGAGATCAATATAAGTCAGTTGGCCTCTACCAGCACAGATGTGGTGCAATCACGGCCTTCATTCTTATGGTCTAGGTTATCAAAATCAATTAACACTCGACAATCCATCAACTTTTCATTGGCTTCTTTGTCTCACTCCTTACTAAGCTTAAGTCTTGCGAACTGCAACCTATCAGATATTGCTATTCCCACTGATCTTAGTGACTTGTCTTCGTTACGGTACTTAAATCTAAGTGGGAATCCGATTCTTAGTCTTCCACAGAGCATTTTAGATCTTAACAAGCTCCAAGACCTTTGGTTGGATTCATGCACAAGCCTCCAATCACTTCCAAATCTCCCGAAGAGTTTGATTGACTTGAAGACTGTAAACTGCATCTCATTGAGGAGAATAACAAATCTACCGAATCTGCTGGACTCGCTGTTTTTGGACGTAAGCGGCTGTGAGAAACTGGTTGAAGTTCAGGGATTGTTCACCTTAGAACCCATAAGAACATTCAGTGCACATATGATCAATGATTTGTGCCTTCCCAACTTGGAACGCATAGAGAACACTGAGGTGGAATTGTACAATAAACTGACACAAACACGACAGAAAGATGTTGCCCAGGTGCTCTCTCTCTCTCTCTCTCTCTCTCTCTCTCTCTCTCTCTCTATAAATATTGAGAGTTCAATGTTATGTTTTCCGCTTGAACAGGGACTGTATGAATTTGGCATATTCAGCACATATGTTCCAGGGAGTGAGGTTCCAGGTTGGTACAGCATTAAGAGTATTCAAAGCTCAATTTCTTTTGTTTGGACTTCTGATTCTAACGTCGCCATTCGAGGCTTGAATGTATGCATAGTCTACGGACGTTCCAATGGCAAAAGATTTCGATTTTGGAGCAATCTGCATAGCTTCCCTATTTATATTAAAGTCAGTAACAAGACCAAGGGCCTGAAGTGGGTATACTGCCCAACCTTCACTGGGATTCCAACTGAGAAAGAAGATATGACATTGCTAAGTCATTGGAAATTCGGAAAGCAGATGGAAGTTGGCAATGAAGTTAGCATTTCAGTAGTTGCTTGGAGCAAAACATTTCAGATGAAGGGGTTCGGAGTTCACCTCATGAACGAGCAGGAAGAGATCAAACACGATATAATTCATCCTGTGTATCAGAGTGTCATTGATGGTGGCCTCTCTACATATCAGCTGAGGACAAATGCTTACCTCCTTTCCAACGCTGACTACCTAGTGGTTAGGGAATCCGCAACGGAAAGGATAAAGGCAAGTTTGTACGACAACTTGTTTGGGGACTCTGAACATGTTATAGGTACGTGTAGCATACTTCCACAGAATTGTCATTTGTATGGGATTATTTTTCACCAATAATGTACTCATATATGCACCAATATGGCCTCTATTTTTAAGCTCTTTCAAAGCAAAACTAACGTTTACTATATTTGCTTTCATTGCAAAGAAAAGTCAGTATTCCACTGAAAGATAACATGAATACGTATTGCACATATACGTCATGCGCTTTTTGAGAAGTTGGAACAATGCACTTCTAGAACGAAGTAGTCCATTCTTGTAAAGTAATTTTATTAGTGTACCATTTTGGCTTGGGAAGTTACACTTGTTGAATTTCGGTCTTTATCCAGAATTCTCTCTTATCATGGTGAGGCTTTCGGTTGATTTGCAGTGTTTGGAGATGGAGGTGGACAAGGAGAAGAAGAAGACAGTGATTATGATTATCCTGATCACTACAGCGATGAGGAGGCTGGAGAGGAGGATGATGAAGATGATGATTGGCTGACATCACTGTTGTAGAGGTCTCCATGGCAGGAAAGAATGGCAAGTTGATGATAGATGATGGTCCTCATGGTCTCTCTCTCTCTCTCTCTCTCTCTCTCTCTCTCTCTCTCTCTCTCTGTTGCCGTGTATGCACATCTGAAGCTATGGGGAAAGATGTTAATCTGAAGTCAATTCTTGTTAAGGCTTAGAATAAATGCAAACTCCGGAGAAATTCAACTTGATGTTGTTGTATTTGGTCATATGAATTGACAAATGTATTCATGTAAAAACCAGTGAGAGTTGTACACTGTCATCTGCAAAATTCTCTCCACCACAAAGGAATATATAAGATTGGTACTTCTCATCCCTTTTGTCCACGAGAGAGTTTCCAAATGCAACTTAACCCATCTTGTCTACGTACAAGACCGCAATAGCTTGTATGGGTGTAAAATCAAGATTTTCTCCCTGGCGGACACCGCAGAAATTTCATGCTGATGGCCTTGAAAGTCAGCCACCATGTTTGAATATTGATAAAGTAACTACGGACCACCTATCTTTCATTTCAGATCGTAGGCCAAATTTACAAACTGAAGTATGAACTTCTGTATTATGGTGTCACCGATTGCCACCTCATTGACCCATAAATATCCAGTTGCTCTTAGAGGTCTGTGAATCTATTTTGAGTTTTATCCAATGTTGTATTTTTTGCTTTTCCAGACGAGGAATAGCTGCCAACTGCCGAATTGAGAGGTATACAGTTGAATCATATTATACTTCTCTTGAAAGGGAAAGAGGCAACGGTGACTTGATACTCACAGAAGCAGAATGGCAATAAGAATGGTAATAACTATTGCAGAAGCAGAAGGTGGTGAATACTTGATAAGCCCTTCCGACAAATATATCTCTTAGAACTGAACAGATTGTTAATGGCAACAACCATCATCGCAATGGGGGGCTTAAATTATCTTGTACAAATTGATGATAACAACAATCTATTCCTGGTTTGAGTATTACGAGATCCTCTACCCTTCTTCGTCTCTTGCATCCTTCAAAAAAACTACGCCATATTAGTGCATTGGGTGGGAATGGCATCCGAGAAATTAACTGTTCTGCTTCCTTGAGAAAGCCATGTCTAGCCAATAAGTTCACGACAACAAGATAGTGATCCATCTGCGGTTCAATCCCATACTTCCATTTCATTTGTTCAAACAGCTCCATCCCTTCTTTCACTAAACCAGCATGTCTGCGTGCTGAATGCACAGAAATGTAAGCAACCCCATCTGGCTCATTCCCTGTCATCTCCATTTCTCTGAACTTTCCTAATGCCTCTTGAGCATGTCCATGTAGACAAAGGACTGAAACTAGAGCTGTCCACGAGATAATGTTTCTATTTGTCATCTTGTCGAAGATCTTAATTGAACTCTCGAGGCTCCCACATTTTCCATACATGTCTATCATTATGTTGCCGACCATTATGTCACAGTATTTGAAATTCGTTTTAATGATAAGGCCATGAAGCGAAGAACCCAAACGGAGGTTACAGAGCTTAGTGCAGACACTTAGGAGGCTAACATATGTGTAATTATCTGGATGGATTCGAGCTACCTGCATGTGTTGAAAAAGTTCAAAGACTTCTTTGTAATCGTCATTGCGAGAACAAGCTGCAATCAAAATGTTCCATGATACAATATCGGGATCCTCTAAATCACAAAACAACTCCTGAGTCTTTTCGTACTGGCCACTTCTATTATAAAGACCAGCAATAACATTTGTAGGAACAGCAGTAAGTGGCATTTCAGTATCGGCAACAAATGTCAATGCATCAGATACGAGACCATTATTGGCATATGATGTTATGAGAGAGCTAGATACATAATCATTCAAATGGTAACCCGTCTTTATGACCATAGAATGAATCTACTGCAGCTCAAAGGTTAATGATGATTTGAAAACAATAGAGAATGTAAACTCATTGGGACAGTGACCAGATCTAATCAACTCTTGCAGTACAACAACTGAAGTTGAACAGCCTCTGTTTGAATAACCGAGCATTAAAGCATTCCAGCAAATCAAATTCTTCTCGTGTATTTCATTAAAACAATGATGAGCGTCATCCAACCTATCACATTTAGCATAAAAATTAACCAATGCACTGCCAAGTGCCAACATGAACATCAGGTTCAAATGTGATTTTAATAACCTTAGCATGGATAAGTTCTCCATATATATATATTGGCTCATGGCATCTGATGCATGAGGTAATAGCACTGGCACATGTGGTTTCATTGGGCAAGATACCATCCACGGACATTTTACAGAAAAGCTCTAATGCTTTGTCAGGTCTATCACCTTTAGACAGTACTCCCATGACTGTATTCCACGACACAATATCTCGATTAGGCACCTCCTCAAACATTTTCTCCGCCATAGCCGTACATGAGCACTTTGCATACATCTTAATCAATGAATTGGCAACTGATACTGCATCTTCAAACCCATTCTTAATCACTAACCCATGTATTTGTTCTCCTGATTCCAGGTCTCGCTCTGATGAAAATCCAGTTAAAATACCCACAAATGAATATTCCGATTGTGAAACCCCAAAAATTATGCATTTTGATTTTAGAGTATAAATAAATTTTATACTATTTTGGCAATTTGACTAAGTGATATTTTGTTGACTTTTGTACGTTGTCCTAGATAATAAATTAGTAGTTTTTACTAAATTTGATTAAGTCATATTTTTTACTCTTTTTTAATATTTTATACTGTTTTAAAGATATAGTAACACATTTATTATTTTAATAATAAATAGTTCAATACAAATTGGTTTGATTTTTGGTTTGTGTACAGAGGCGGTAAGAAACTTACTTGTTAAGAATTGAGGTGGGACCACGTGGATTTTATCCCTTTCTTTCTCCTTGGCCGACCATGGAGGCTTTAAAAAGACAAGAAGCATTTAGTTACAGTATCTAAAACACACAAGTACACATCCATAAACTTCCTCCGTTCCTTTACGAACCGCACTTATTATTTTGGGTACAATATTAATTTGGTTTGCGATGTTGGGATATTTTGATGAACCAATTTTGTAGGATCAACTTACTTGAGATATAGATCGATTCTATTGAAAGACATGACGTTGCACTGACGATTTTTAGTATTAGGTTTATCTCATTTTGAAGTAAGAAAAACTATGCAGTATAGATTTCGTGTCATTTTTACCACGTGATCGTTTCTAAAATATTCCGTATCTTGAAATATAATTTATTGTTATTGTTCCATCTTGTTTATCAAGTGAATTTTGAAAAGGATTTGTTTATTATGATTTATCGTGATTTTGTGATTTATCTTGTTTTAGTTAAAAGTATGATTATGTGGAATAGTTTAGTGATACTAGTCGGTATCCTCGGTTTCAGTGTGCCCCGTTACAGTTGTTGTTATTTGGTTGGTGGGCTCAAAGAATTGAGTACCAACGATTGAGATGTATATGAGTTCTATGTTTTGCCATTGAACCCGAACCTAATAGTATACTAGACTGTGATATATGATTGAACAGTATATTTTGATGCTTCGAGCATGTATACCGTATTTCGTTCTTTGAACGTTGATTTGCCAAGAGCATGATTTTATTGATTTATGAGTTATTGTCCATAGTTTTATTCCATGAGCAAAGTTATTTGAATCGTATGTTTTCGTTCTATTCTGTGGTATTGTATATCTACTCCCTTGCTGAGCTCACAAGCTCACCCCCCACCAATTATTTGAGTTTTGCAGGTTTGATTTGATCAGAGTACGCAGTGGAAGCGTAGCTAACTACGAAGTGGGGTAGAGAGCGAGCCTAGTGTGGTTGTTAGAAATGATGTTGTAATATTTGAGTTTTGATTGAGTCGTTGTATCAGAGTTGATATTTATAAGATTGATGATTTTCGAGAATCTGAGTGTTATTTATTTTCTTCTGTAAATTTGAGATACTCTAATATGTAGGTATATGGATTTGGAAGCAGGTGATGACTTCAGATCACTACAGTTGGTATCAGAGTATGGCCCGGCCGAAAGTGTGTGGAGACACATCGCCCTAGATGAATTGGGGTATAGATGAGATGTGATTTGTGAATTTGGTGATTATAGTATTAAGTAATGATTTTGATTTGAGAGATTGTAATTAAGTTAAATTCAGGGACGAATTTATTTTAAGGAGGAGAGGGTGTGAAACCCCAAAAATTATCTATTTTAATTTTAGAGTATAAACAAATTTAATATTCCCTCCGTCCCTAAATTATTGTCTTCCTTTTCTTTTTCGTCCTTTCCAAAATAATTGTCTTGTTTGAAACTTTCCTTTTTAGAACATCACTTTTACTATTTTACCCTTACTTTTTCTTCCTACTTTAATTATGGGCCACATATACATGGGCATTAAAGGAAATAACACACTTTTTCAATACTATTCCAATATTAATAATCAAGTCAATTGAGTTTTCTTAATCCGTGTGCCGGATCAACCCAGATAATAATTTAAGGACGGAGGGAGTACTATTTTGGCAATTTGATCAAGTGATATTTTGTTGACTTTTTTATGTTGTCTTAGATAATAAATTAGTAATTTTTACTAAATTTGACTAAGTCATATTTTTGACGCGCTTTTAATATTTTATACTATTTTAAAGATATAGTAACACATTTATTATTTTAATAATAAATAGTTTAATACAAATTGATTTGATTTTTGGTTTGTGTACCAAGGGAGAAAGGGAGTAAGAAACTTACTTGTTAAGAATTGAGGTGGGACCACATGGATTTTATCCATTTCTTTCCCTTTGGCCGACCTTGGAGGCTTTAAAAAGATAAGAAGCATTTAGTTATAGCATCTAAAACACACGCATACGCGTCCATAAACTTCCTCCGTCCTTTTACGAATCGCACTTATTATTTTGGGTATGATATTAATTTGGTTTGTGATATTAGGGTATTTTGACGAATCGATTTTGTAGAGTCTGACATATTTAAGGTGTAGATCGATTCTATCGAAAGACATTATATTGCATCGACGATTTTTGGTATTAGATTTTATCTCATTTTGAGGTAAGGGAGACTATGCAGTATTGATTTCGTGTCATTTTTACCACGTGATCGTTTCTAAAATATTTCGTATCTTGAAATATAATTTATTGTTATCGTTCCATCTTGTTTATCAAGTGAATTTTGAAAAGGATGTGTTTATTATAATTTATCGTGATTTCGTGATTTATCGTGTTTTGGTTAAAAGCATAATTATGTGGAATAGTTTAGTGATACTAGACGGTATACTCGGTCTCAGTGTGCCCCGTTACAGTTGTTGTTTGGTTGGTGGGCTCAGAGAACTGAGTACCAACGATTGAGATGTATATGAGTTCTATATTTTGCCACTGAACCTGAACCCGATAGTATACTAGACTGTGATATATGATTGAGCAGTATATTTTGATGCTTCGAGTATGTATACTGTGTTTCGTTCTTTAAACGTTGATTTGCCAAGAGCATGATTTTATTGATTTATGAGTTATTGTCCATAGTTTTATTTCATGGGCAAAGTTATTTGAATCGTATGTCTTCGTTCTATCCTGTGGTATTGTATATCCCCTCCCTTGCTGGGCTCACAAGCTCACCCCCCCACCAGTTATTTGAGTTTTGCAGGTTTAATTTGATCAGAATGCGCAGTGAAAGCGTAGCTAGCTGCGAAGTGGGGTAGAGAGCGAGCCTAGTGTGGTTGTTAGAAATGATGTTGTAAAATTTGGGATTTGATTGAGTTAATGTTGATATTTATAAGATTGGTGATTTTTTAGAATCTGAGGGTTATTTATTTTCCGCTGCAAATTTGAGATAGTCTAATATGTTAGTGTATGAATTTGGAAGCAGGTGGTGACTTTGGGTCGTCACACCGACAATGACATTTGAGTCTTCATGAGGTCAGAGAACATCAACATGCATTCATCCGCAAACCCATGATTCCCGAATAGAGACATCATCGAATTCCACGACACCAAACTCTTCAAAGGCATGTCCTCAAAGACTCGGTTTGCTTCATCTAACCACCCGTGTCTCCCGAACAAACCCAACAATGCAGTTCCTGCAAAAGCATCCGCATAAAGCAATCCACTCTTCACAATCAATACATGCAAAAGAATTCCTCGACCAACACCCAAAGAGTCACAAGACAAGAGGCTACCGAAGGTGAACTGACTCGGTTAAAACCTAAAGGATTAAAGAAAAAACACAGGAAGGACTAGAATAGAACTGGAAGAAGGAAAGGAGAAGAAAACCCAATCATATTATTTAATTCAGCCAAGGCATCATATATATACTAAAAATACAAATTAGATGGTCCAACTTACTACTAAAATACATTTAATTGAGCTTACAAAGAAAAAGCTTGACTGCCATATATACACTGAATTAAGACAATACAGAATAGAGGGAGGAAGGAAAATGCTTTACACGTTCACACCCCTCCCCCCTAGCAAGCTAAGTGAAGTGGAACAGAGCTGCAGCTTGTCCGAAAGTAATTGTAACCGAGGTAGAGCTAAGCTTTTAGTGAAGACATCAGCGATTAGATCACGGGTGGAGACATGACATAGACGAAGGAAGCCTCGTTGTTGTAATTCATGAACAAAGTGGTAATCAATTTCCACATGACGAGTGCGAGTGTGAAAAACGGGATTACGAGACATATGAATAGCCGAGATGTTATCACAGTGAATAGTAGGAGCATGTAAATGCAGGCCGAGTTCGTGATAGAGAAAGGAAAACAACCTCAGTTCCGCAGCTGTAGTAGCCAATGCACGGTATTCAGCCTCACTGCTTGATCGAGCCACAGTTGTTTGCTTTTTGGCTGTCCACGCAACAACATTCGGACCAATGAACACACATGTACCGGTGGTGGAACGACGATCATCCGGTGAGCCAGCCCAATCAGCGTACGAAAAGCTGACAACGTGATATCTTGGGAGGCTTGGAAGTGAAGTCCGAGAGTGATTGTTCCTTTAATAAATCGAAAAATTTGCTTTACAGCTTGTAAATGATGCGTACGGGGAACATGCATATGTTGACACACTTGGTTGACCGCAAACGTGATGTCGGGTCGAGTCAGTGTAAGAAATTGCAAGCCTCCTACCATACTGCAATATGTAGTGGCCTCAGGTAAAGGGTCTCCAGTTGAGGAATCTAAATAAGAACCATCAATCATGGGAGTTCGAGCAGGCTTGCACCCCTCCATGTTAAATTTTCGAAGAAGTTCAGAAGCGTACCTAGACTAATTTAAACTGAGATGTGATTTTGAGTGTAAAGCTTCAATACCCAAAAAATATCCTAAAGGACCCAGACGACGACTTTCAAAGGTTGCACATATTTGATCAACGACCTTAGCAACTGCAAGAGAAGACGAACCAGTCACTAGAATGTCATCGACGTACACGAGAATAGCTACCATGTCTGCTCCATTATGATTTTGCTGTTGAAGAAGCCAAGAGAGATTAAGAAGTCATGAAGTCGCTGAAACCATGTTCTGGGAGATTGTTTGAGCTCATAAATTGCCCGATGTAATTTACATACATGAGTCGGGAATGTGGTGTCACTGAAGCCGAGAGGTTGAGCCATGTATACGTCTTCATTGAAGATGGCATTAAGAAAGGCATTGCGAACATCCTGAACATGTTCAATAGACCAACCACGAGAATGAGCAATAGTAAGAAGAGTGCGAATGGTGGGCGGCTTAACGACCGGGCTAAAAGTCTCGTCATAGCCTACACTTTCTTGTTAGGTATAACCTTGGGCCACGAGGCAAGCCTTGTGACGGTCAATAGTACCATCTACACGCCTTTTAATTTTGTAGACCCATTTGCTTCCGACTACATTCACACCGGGAGGGCGAGACTAATAACCAAGTACCAGTTTTATGTAAAGCGCTAA
Source organism: Platycodon grandiflorus (assembly GCA_016624345.1). NCBI lineage: Eukaryota > Viridiplantae > Streptophyta > Magnoliopsida > Asterales > Campanulaceae > Platycodon > Platycodon grandiflorus. The sequence continues at coordinate 14,698,907 of CM028365.1, read as the reverse complement.
GCTCGTCCCGCATTGCCTGTTGCCACTGTGAGAGAGGTGCAGCCTGTTTGAACATACGGGGTTCAAAATCACTTGAATTTGTGGTTGTTGTTGCTAATGCCTCAAGTAGTAGATGTTTATACATGAGCTCATTAATGCTTTTGAATTTGAGATGAGGGGAGGACACATCACTGCTGGTAGCTTCTTGGAGTGCACGTGGAACTGGACTATGATCAAAACTTGGGCGGGTGGATGGAGAAGGACGCTGTGGTGGTCCTGGGGGAGAGGTAGGCTGTTGAAGATGAGAACCTAGTTGTTCTAACAGTCTTGGAGTGGGGACAAACCGACCCATAGCTGGAGAGGAGGTCGTGATGTGTTCCTTAGTAAGAGAGGAAGGATTGTCTTGAGCCAAGGGGCCGAAATCAGTACTCTAAAAAAAACTTGAAGCTGGAGTGGAGCGCACCAGTCCCTTAATTGGATGAGTGGGCTGAGGAGGGTGAGAAGTGTGGCGGGCATGATAGATTGGCTGGCTGGGGCCAGGAATGAGACCTGTAGAGGCAGCATCTCTAGAGAATGGAAAATATGACTCATCGAATAACATATGTCGAGAAATGTATAATCGATTTGTTTTCAAGTTAAGACATCGATAACCTTTTCAAAAATTATCGTATCCGAGAAATACACAAGGCTGAGACTTGGGCACTAATTTATGTTTATTATAAGGAACTAAATGTGGAAAACACAAACACCCGAATGTTTTAAGAAGCCGGTATTCAGGAACTCTTTTTAGTCATTTTTTATAAGGAGAAACATACTTTAACTCACGCATCAAAAGTCGATTGATGAGAAAAACGGCTGTAGAGAATGCTTCAAGCCAGTATTTTTATGGCACTGCTGATTGAGCCAATAAGCACAAACCCATTTCGACAACGTGTCTGTGTTTACGCTCAACAACACCATTTTGTTGAAGTGTGTAGGGACATGTAGATTGATGCCGAATGCCACTTTGTGAAAGAAATGACAGAAATTGTTTATTCATAAATTCACCCCCCCCCCATCGGTCTGAACAGTTTTAACAGTATGTACAACAGATATCTTTCTAGACAATTGATTTTCTACTTGAATCTTAAACTCGACGTTACGTCAGATTTATGCACTAAAGGAAAAACCCACACATATCTAGAGAAATCGTCCACAATACTTAAATAAAATCGAAAGCCTGAGTTTGAAACAATAGGAGAGGGTCCCCATACATCCAAATGTAACATATCTAAAAGATGTAAAGAATGAAACGTAGGAGAAGGAAAAGGTAAGTTACATGACTTGCCCATTGGACAAACATGGCACAAACTTTTATTTTTAATGGATCCGCTAACTGGAATCTGAATATTTTTTACCAAAGACTCGAAAATTTGAGACAACGGATGGCCTAGGCAAGCATGCCAAGTAGATGACAAAGCACGTTCTCCAATAAGCGCAAGAGTATTGACCTTGGAGGAGGAATCAAATCTTAACTAATAAAGCCCGTCTGAGCTATTGCCAGAAAGAATAGTCTGCTTCGTTTGATTGTCCTTCACACGAAAACCAAACCCGTCAAACTCAAAGAAATATTCATTGTCTAAGGAAAACTTATGAATGAAAATTAAAGATTTGTGCATAGAGCTAGGGAACACACAAGATATTTCGTAAATGAAAAGTGCGGTTACCACCAATGAAAGAGGATTGTCCAACATAAAAAATGGGAACACGAGTCCCATTGGCCATACAGTGACCAAATCATTACTTGAGTATGGTTCATTATGAGAGAAATTATCAGTGGATGGTGACATATGATTAGTGACCCCAAAATCGAGTACAAATGAGGGAGCCATGGAAGATGCATTGTTAATCGGAGGAAAACCATGAGCTAGTGCTTGAGGGTATGTTTGAGGATATGGATACGGTGTGGGATAAGGTTGATAAGGATACGGGTAAGGGGCTGGGAAGGAGACTGGAGTTTGTTGTGCTATATAGGCAAAATTGGTGCGATTGTGACATTGAGGGGCTAGATGACGGGTTTATGACACAATTGACAAATATTGTTAGAGTCAAAGTGTACAAAAGGATTAGGTGGAGTATATCTTGGGCTAGACTGGTATGTTTGGTGTGAAGGAGTTGGCAAAATACCTCGGTCTTGACTACCCCTGCCTTTATTTTTCCACCATGATTTCCCTCTACCTCGAGTCCCACAACCATTACCTCTACCAGTTTAAGATGTTGCCCACCCCCTATAGTTTTGGTGTTGAGTATGGTTCTGATTTGGGTTGGTACTGTGGATATTGTTTGTGGAGTTGGGTCTAGGATTGTGGGTAGATGAGACAGTAAGGGCAGTAGTGGTGTTTAAGGAGAGATTGGAAAATTTCAATTGAAGGTCTTCCTCTTGAAGAAATAAGTCTTGGAGTTCATCTATGGTGATAGCGGGTTTGTTATTTTGAGTGGTGATGAACTCTTTATAAGAGGGTCCCAAGCCATTCAAAATTCTTCGTTGAAGGTCATCTTTCGATATGATTTCTCCAGCCTTGACAAGAGAATCAGCAAGGGTGGTTGCCCGAAGGAGATATTCATCAATTGCCATATCTGGTGTACGGGTGAGAGAGTTTAACTCATCTCGTAGCTTCTGTATATGAACGTGAGATGTTCCTCCGAACCGTTTGGCAAGAATTTCCCATGCTTCTGCTGCTGTCTCACACGGGTTGACGCGAGGCTGAATTTTGGACGTGACGGTGGCTTTAATCCAGCCTGCAACTAACCCGGAGGCTTGTGCAAAAACATCATATTCTGGATTTTGAGTAACACCATCTTCAAGGTGTTCAGCATGCGGGTTTTTGGTGGTTATGGTATACTTTAGTTTATGCGTTTGCAATACCGATTTGAAAATGGAACTCCAATTCAAATAATTTTCAGCTATAAGGTGAGTGTGACCCAGTTGGTACTCATGTCCCTTGCCCAAAGACTATATCCTGAAGATCAAGGGTTCGAAACTTAGTTTAAATCAGCATCAGTTTCAGGATGTAAGAGAGAGCAAAAAAACCCGAAACCATAGTGCGGGGAGACCCCTATGAGGTACTAGTCGATCGGGTAAACCCGGGCGATTATGCCTCATCATAATCGACTCCGAGAACTATTTTATCGTTTGTATTTTTATGATGAAATGCCTTACTGTGTAGATATCTCAAACATTTTCGTCTCCTACGTACAGCTGTTCTACAGCATGAGGGTGCAAGAAGCCACCTCTTCCTCGTCCCGGAACACGTATCATGTGTTCTTAAGTTTCAGAGGGGAAGACACTCGCAAGACCTTCACCGGGCATCTCTACACATCTTTGATAGATGCAGGGATTCGCACTTTTGTGGGTGATGTCGAGCTTGAGAGAGGGGAAAGTATCAAATCACAGCTGGAAAAAGCCATCAAAGAATCAAGAATTTCAATAATTGTCTTCTCAAATGGCTATGCTTCTTCCGAAAGCTGTCTTGATCAACTCCTGAGAATACTTGAATGCAAGAAAACTATTGGCCAGAAAGTTTTGCCTGTTTTCTACAATATGAAGCCTTCACAACTTAAGGAGCAAATCAGCACTCTTATCGAAGCACTTTACAAAGAGGAAGAGGTAAAGGCAGAGACAGAGACAGATCAAATGAAAAAGGAACGGATGGACAAGGTGGAGGGATGGAAGGCAGCACTTAGAGAAATTGCCGACATCAAAGGGCCGATGGAATTACAAGATCAAGCTGATGGGTAAGTGACTTTAAATTCTTTAGGCAGCTGCATTTGTCTTATGTTCATAAAAATGCATATTACGCTCCTAATCAACGAAGAACTTCATTGTTCCAAAATGTCGAGATGTCAACTTGCGTACGAGAAGCAACATAAAAAATACAATTACTACTCAGTATTGCCAGATCATAATTTAAGTGGTATCGGGAGGATTAAACATCCTGAAGTTCTGATGGATTTAGTTGACTATTCTTTATATGAACTCATGATTCACAACAACTATTCTTATATCCATGATAGATTCTTTTGCTGATAAAAAAAAAAATAAATACACTAAATGTTGACCTGCGTATCTCTTTCTTTTTTATTTTCTCTGTGTTTCAAAAATTTTCATTTGTAACATGTAGGTATGAGTCAAAGTTTATCCAGGAAATTGTTAAAGAAGTGCGAAATATGTTGAACCGCATGGTCTTGAATGTAACCAGATACCCTACTGGCATAGATTTTAGAGTGAAGAAAATTAACTTGTGGTTACAAGATGGGTCTACTTCTGTCGGCGTATGGTTGATATGTGGAGTAGGTGGAATAGGGAAGACAACCGTTGCCAAAGTTGCGTATAACATAAATTTCGACAGATTTGAGGCTAGTAGCTTTCTGGCAAATATTAGAGAAACCTCTGAACAACCCAATGGTTTGGTTCGTTTACAAAAACAACTTCTTTCAGATATTCTGAAGAGGAAAAAAGAAAAACTATTCAGTGTTGATGAAGGAATAACAAAAATTAAAAATGCTGTATGCTGTAGGAGAACTCTTCTTGTTCTCGATGATGTGGATCAAATTGAACAGTTAAACTCTGTATTTGGAATGCGAGATTGGTTTTGCCCAGGAAGTAAAATTATAATTACAACTAGACACGAGCGGTTGTTAAAGGTTCAGGAAGCGATTGAAATGCATAAAGTTTGGGGATTGGATCAAATTGAATCACTACGGCTTTTTAGTTGGCATGCCTTTGGACAAGATCATCCGGCTGAAAATTACTTGGAACTCTCCAAAAGTATAGTGCAGCACTGTGGAGGGCTTCCGTTAGCCATTCAAACATTGGGCTCCTTTCTATCGGGAGCCAGTGTTGAGGTATGGAAAAATGCATTGGAGAAATTGGAAACAATCCCTAATAATGAAGTTCAGAAAAAACTTGAGATAAGCTATACGTATTTGGATGATCATGACAAGAAATTATTTCTCCATATTGCTTGTTTCTTTTGTGAAAAGGAGAAAGGTTTCGTGGTTAAGGTCCTAAAGGAATGTGATCTCTACCCGGCTGTTGGTATTCAGAACCTCATCGATAGATGCCTTGTAACCATTGGTAAAGGTAATAAGCTGACGATGCATCAATTGATTCAAGAGATGGGAAGGGAAATCGTACGCCAAGAATCACCGGAAGCGCCTGGGAAGCGTAGTCGACTATGGCATCACAAGCATTCTTTTTCTGTTCTGAGAAACAAATCTGTAAGCAACAGACTTCTTACCTGCAACCACGAACAATCAAAAAAAAATCTGTGTGCGCGCGTGCATATTTCATCATTGCTCATTGATTAGCATATTTTTTTTGTTGTTAGGGTTCAGAAAGAATTGAAGGGCTCATCTTTGACACGCATTTGCTAAAGGAAGACACTTGCTCCTGGAAAATCACAGATGATAAAAATGGAAAGCGACCCTATTCTGAAGATACTATAGACAAATCTTGGTTGCCATACCAATTGGATTCATCGAAACGTCACCGTATCTCCCGTTTCTTTTGGCAACCAATAACAAAGGCTGTGTTACAACTTTTTCCCACACCCAATACGGTTAGTTTCGACACAGATGCATTTGTCATGATGCATAAACTGTGTTTACTTGAGCTCAACCATGTAAAACTCAATGGAAGCTATGAAAAATTTCCAAAGAAGTTAAGATGGTTGTGTTGGCATGGGTTCCCATTGAAGTGTATGCCACGTGATTTTCCTTTAGAGAGCCTTGTTGCTCTTGACCTACAATATAGCAGCTTGGAACAAGTTTGGGAAGGAATTAAGGTGTGGCCAACAGTCAACTCTTTATTCAACGTGTTCCTGTTATTAGTAATGTATTCTTACGACCAATATTCATTTTATCAGTTGCTCCACTCTCACTTGCAGGTTCTCAATTTACTAAAAATACTTGATCTAAGTCACTGCCATGGACTTACTGCAACCCCTGACTTCTCGGTGGTACCTAATCTCGAGCGATTGATGCTTAAAGGCTGCATAAATCTGGTTAAGGTTCACGAATCCATTGGTGACTTGGAGAGGCTTCTTCTTCTGAATCTAAAAGGCTGCGAGAATCTGAGGAAGCTTCCGAGAAAAATAGGCCAGCTGAAATCCCTTAAAAAGCTCATTCTCTCTGGCTGCTCAAAGCTTAAGTGGTCCCCTACAGAGCTTGAGAAATTGCAATCTTTAGAAGTACTTTGCGCTAACAGAACAGCTATACATCAGTTCAATCAAACCATCGGAGAGGATAATTCATGGTCTAGTCTTATTCATAGTTGGTTATCGAAACCAATTAAAAATGGAGACTTGTCTTTTTCTTCTTTTCCATGCACTCTAGGAAAACTAAGTCTTGGCAACTGTAATCTGTCAGATGAATGTATCCCAATAGACCTTAGTGGCCTACCCTTGTTATGGGATTTGGATCTAAGCAATAATCTCATGACTACCCTACCAGAGAGCATTAAATCTCTTCGAATGCTCAAGTCCCTATGGTTAAGTGATTGCAAGAATCTCCATTCTATTCCAGATCTTCCATTTAGCCTAAGGGAGCTTGACATTGAGGATTGCATCTCCTTGGAGAAGATGAGAATTCCGCCAAAATTGTTGATGGTGTTAACCTTCAAGATCTTCAATGGTTGTGACAATCTTGTTAACATTGATGGTCTCTTGAAGTTAGAACCCTTGGGAAACTTCCATGCTGAATTCATCAATGATTTGGGCATTGCTGACTTGGAATCTATTGTAAGCACTGGGGTGGAATTTTGCAATAACGCAACCCGCACAAAAATGAAGCGTCCCCTTCAGGTGTTATTCTCTCTCTCTCTCTCAAACATGTTTGTTTGTGTGGGCATGTTTGGTTGGGTTGGGGGAGCGGGGAGGGAGGCTTTGTTCTCTGCTACTTGTCTGCAACTATAGATGGATTACACATGCATTGTTAACGTTAAAATCTTGTCTCCACAGGGACTGTATGAATTTGGTATATTCAGCACATTCATTCCTGGTTACGAGGTTCCAAGATGGTTTAGCTATAAGAGCATTGGATCTTCAGTCTCTTTCACTGCCCCTTCACATCTTGAATATCACAAGATCCGAGGCTTGACCATATGTATTGTCTATGCACGCTCAGACGACCATGGTTACTCAACTCTTCATGATTTTTATGTAAGAATCAATAATAAAAGCAAGGATCTCGAGTGGATATATGAACCTACATATTACGGGAATGAAGATATGATGTGGTTGAGCCATTGGAAAATTAGGGATCAGATGGAAGCAGGTGATGAAGTGAATGTTACAATGCTTGTGGATTATGGTTTTGTGGTGAAAGAGTGTGGAGCACACATTGTGCATGAGCAAGAAGAGAACTCTAGTGGAAAAGAAGTAACTCAAGAAGCCATACATCCTCTGTATCAAGATGTATTTGACGGGGATTTATCAGCATACCAAAGAAGCAAAGGAAAGTATGTCCTCAGCCATTTTGGTCTATACCCTGAATTATATCCTCCTCAAATGCAACGCCCGATTTACCAATGGGACGACCCAACCTCGTATGATACTTCAATTTATCAACCATTTTACGAAACAGGTGTGTTTATCTTCCAATTATGTGATTTCCTAGATTGAATCTATTCGCAAGTAATCATCAAACAAACATGAATTGAGAAGGGCAAGAATACTGCTGTGAATATCTGACTGGTTTATGATGTGAAAACTTTTCTTTTACTGGTGAAGTGCTTCATGTGAACTGAGTTGATCATCTTTCTAGTTATGTTTGGCAAGGGAATTTTGAATTTGAGTGTAATCTAGTGAGTGTTAGTTAACATGATGATTTCGTAACATTATATATATCTGACAAATTTGGGCAATTTATGGTTTGTAGATGTTGAAGAAGATGACGACGAAGAGGAAGAAGATGACGAGGACTATTGGGCCGAATTAGTATGAAACAGGTTAGAGATGGGTGAATACCCTGTCAAACAACTCAATCTCGTCAGATTACCTACTAATTAATCAGCTGAATAAAACGAAAGAGTTGGTTTAAGGCTAAATCGGCTGCTTTAGCAAATTGACAGTTTTTTGGGCAATTTATGGTTTGTAGATGTTGAAGAAGATGACGACGAAGAGGAAGAAGATGACGAGGACTATTGGGCCGAATTAGTATGAAACAGGTTAGAGATGGGTGAATACCCTGTCAAACAACTCAATCTCGTCAGATTACCTACTAATTAATCAGCTGAATAAAACGAAAGAGTTGGTTTAAGGCTAAATCGGCTGCTTTAGCAAATTGACAGTTTTCAGAAAAAAGCTGGATTTAAAATGGAGTCACTTAGAATGTCCACGGCTCTGTACTATTTGTTGGCTTCCGGCTGCCGTAGATACCCTGTGGGTGGCAGAATGTGTGTCACTGAAGAAAGTAACGGGTATACAAAATTTATTGTACGTCCACTGTGATTGGTGCAAAAAGCTGGTTGAAGTTCAAGGTCGTTCCTTGTTAGTGCCAATGGAAATAGTTCCCGATAAAATTTTCACAATGTTAGCCTCATCGACTTTAAGAACTCTCTCTCTCTCTCTCTCTCTCTCTCTCTCTCTCTACATATATATATATATATATATATATATATATCAGTGCACGTGTTGTGTCTTTATATCCTGAAATCATAAATCCAAGGCTTGAGGGTGTCTTTTGCATATGCTATTTCCCCCGCGCTTGTTCTTTCAAGAATGGAGAATTTAGACCAAGGATGTCACCTGGATATGCAGCCCTATATTCTTTGGGGTACCAAAAACTGATGAAAATTTGGTACGGTCAAGTTTCTGGACGTTTAGGAACCAAATGGAGGGTGGCGATGAAATTCATGTGTCGATAGTGGTTGAGGATAATTACGAGGTAAAGGAGCGTGGCATCGGCTTTATCTACGATGAGCCTAGCCACTACAATTATCCGTCTTCGACAAACAAAATGGTTGTAAAGCTGTTGTATTGGCATATCAGGAGAAAAGCATACTTCTTTGGTAGTCAGAATTTGGTCAGCAGTACAGAAATTAGAGGTTTGTTTGCCTTTGTACGTAGTTTCCTATTTGATTCAGCAGTTAACAACAAATACCCAACTTCAGTTTATGCTGTTGATGATGATATTTCTATGTTTGATGTCTAATTCAAAAAACCACTCTTTCATTTACGTCCATTGTTGAATCCATTTTTCCTCATTTTTTATAAGGGAGAAACTAAATAACTCCTCTTACGCATACGAGTAAATATTGATTGCAACTATTATAACATGTCATTTTATCAACACCCAATCAAACTGCACCAAATTAGCAACCTTGCTCGTAACATTAGCAAAATTTGCTTATTTGGAAACAATTTTGTTGATTTCGTGGATTGTGATCGACTGGTGTTAGGAATGACGTGAATATCACCATTCCACCTAATTATTTTTTCGACGCCTGGAGTGGCACATGAAAGAAAAAATCATCTTAGAGTTGATGCCTTCGCCATGTCCTTTTACTATATATTCAGATATTTGTCAAGAGTGAGAATGGAAAGACCATCTCTCTTTTTGTCTGCCAGGAAGACAGTCAGAAATTTTCAAGGAGAAGATTTATCGCAAGCTGGGCATGCCTACTGCCGATATTCAGAAACTGAATTTTGCTGGAAAATTGTAAGAAGATAATGGCAAGTTGTGAATCTCCATTTGATTTTCAGGCCGGTGGTGACTTCAGTTGAGAAAATATACAGGAAATATGAACTGCATTGCTACTTTTCTTTGTTTCTGCAAGTACATAAAAGCTTCTGCCGACTAGTTTTGGTCAAACTTGTCGGATGTATATCAATGAACAGTTTTTCATTGCCCTACAGAGCTGTAGCTTACTGGTAACGATGAATTGTGGCCAAATACGACCCATATGTCCGCGAGACAATTCACTTTAGCTACATTTCCAGCTTTGTCTGTCTAGATCCTTAGGCGAGGAGGAGTTGGCGGGTGCCTATGGGGGGGTTTTAGGTGACCCAATGTGGCACTGCTGTCGTGACATTTCCCACTCGGTTATCAGGAAAAAAATAATAAGAACTATCGCTCCCACCATCCCACATATAAGTTACAATTGAACATGCATTTAAAAAATATTTAATGCATACATTATCTACTCCTCTTGGAAGTAACCATAAAAGTCCCACTCGGTTATGTATTTTACTACACGTGAGATGTGATTCTAACACCTTTGATGACTTACCGGTTGCCTTCCCCAAAACTCGCATACCATTTTGAAGTAGCCACTGAAGCAAAGCTAATGCAAGTTAGGAAGGAGGTTATATGCCCTTTAAACCAGGGCTCCTCCGAGTGAAGGATCTCTTTTCAGGACAATAAGAAACCAGAGCATTGAATCTACTTACAAGCCATAATTCCCCATTCGGCGAAAATTTGATAGGTTGATGGAAATCCTCCCCTCGCAAACCACCATAAAAGTTTATGTCGATAGAGAAATGTTTAGTCCAGGACTCCTTCACACCATAGTCCTTCATCACCCAAACTGTAAATTGAACATGTTCAGCAACATAGGCTAGACAAAGGCACCCTCTCAGCGACCCAATCCTGATCCCAGATATCTTGTTTATGTAGCCTCGTTCAAAGTGAAAAGGTGGTGGGACCACTCGAAATTGCTCAGTATGCAAGTCAAATGAATATATCGGATCAGATGTTACGCGATGATCAGTTATCCAATGAAGAGCACCATTGAGATAGTGATCAAATGATCCGTCCTTTTGCAGGACTGGGGCATCGCCGATGCCTCTCCATGATTGTGTACCAACTGTGTATATCTCCGCGACAGGTCTCAAAACTCGTACCCCGTTGTGTTCAGATGTCTTAAACATGTAACGAATGACTTTGTACTGCTTACTCTTTGGAGAAAAACCAAAGCCAGAATGGTTGAGGTAAGTATAAGCTGATGTTGAGGGAGTTGGGCGAGGAAGGGCTGTGTATTCACCAAGAACAGGATTGCAAATGAAGTAAAGAGACCCAAGAAATGAAGTACGACATAAACAAAGTAACCCGTTGCATGAGCCAACAGGAGTCGCTTCACCTCCACGAAGGGAGCAGAATCTGACACTTCGCTGGGTTGAAGAAGGATGAGGACTTCTACTATGAGCACAACAGAAACCACTAGTAGAAGTTCGAGCATTAACGCTGGAGGAGGTGGTGGGAGAGGTGTCATCAAGGTCAAGCATGCACATGGGCACAAATCCAGAGCCGTCAAGATATTCCCGAATGAAGATACTGGCAGTGGTGTTAGGTGCTTTTGTGAGATGAATTTTCGAAAAGTAAGGATAAGTGAGAATTTTGAAGAACAGCTTACAAACACATCTGCAATGGAATATTGTCTTCAGGGGAAGTCTCGACAGTATGTCATATAGTATAAGCATAGGCAGCTCCAGTAAATGAAAATTCAGTTGACTTGATTCATTGTCAATGTTGGGTTTTTTCTTTTCCGTAATCTGCTCATTCTCAACATGTGATGATGATGACCCATTTTCCTTTACTCTTTTCCATCTATGCAGATCCATTTCCCACCCCTACCACAGAGGTACACAAGATAATGAAATCCCTCTCAGAACCTCCTGCTCCAGCTGACTGCTCAAACAAAAATTCAGGTTTATCAAATAGCTCATTGGTGTTACAATTTCAGAAACTCTTTTAAGTAATAATAAGCAGAATTGTGTGATTTCCCCATTCAATGAAATAGTTAAGGGAATTGGGAAAAAGGAAAGGTGCAACATATTTATTTTCCACATATGAGCTGACGTAAATTACAAACAGATAACCAGGAAGTTTGAAAGGCATAGCAGGTAAATGCAACATAAATAATAAAAAGCATAAAATCATCAGTAGGCCGCTGAGTCTAGAAGCTCAAAAGCAATAGAAATACTAACTAAAATCACTTTAGGAAGTCAAAACATGGCAAGAGATGCTTTGAGAGAACCTAGTACAGCCTATAACTGACGAGGAGGGAAGGGGGGTTTTCTCATTGATAATAGGCAAGTGAGTAAACACAACACTTTGATACAAGAGATGACTCAATAGGCCTACTATCTAGATGTTACTTATAAACCACTACATTACTTTCTTCTCAATAGGAAGACCACTATATATTATTAACATATATTTACAACAAGTTGTATGTAATAATTCGAAGAAATTATATCATAAGGTATGTGAAGTGATAATTCCATTTTATAGGTCCAAACATATTCTTTTTCAAAAAAAAAAAGGTCCAAACATATTAATATTTGAAATTTAAGTTACAAATTTAATCGTAAAATGCTCATTCTTCCATTCGTGTCTAAAAAAAAAAAGGGTACGCTTCAAGGTAGTTTTTAGTCGTCAATTCAATTGTCCAAATCTCAAACAAAGTTGGTTCTTTCTTCCACTTAACGTATCCTCCCAATAGCCTTATTTGACTAATTTTGAAACTTATATAGTACTGTAGTTCCTAAATTAAAATATATACCAAACCAAAAGTGGGTTTGGAAAATTTCCTTGAATTATTACATACTACATTATCTTAGCTTAATATTTTCGACAGCTTGCTAGAAATCATTACAATTTCAAATCACTTTCCACGAGGAATCGCTATATATAATAATTAAAAATGGAAGAAAGGATCCCCACTTTGGCCTACAAAAATTCAGATCATAAATTACAATTACTAATTATTTTATAGTAGTACAAAATTTTCATCACAATAACAAGACACCTAATTGGTTAGATATCACGTCACTTATTCTATATATAGGACTACAGTTTAATCAATCACATATCTACCTGCTGCATAAATTTCGAGTACAATTAGTCTTGCCATGTTTGGGGAAACTAGACTTGAGAACCACAACTCAAAACTGACTACTTTCTGGCTTATATAAATTCTTATCAATTGGTTAACTAATTTAGTTAAAAATTGATTCTTATCTTTCCGTGTTACAAGTACGTAACTAAGACATTGAGGGCTTGTTTGGTAGTTGGACAAGAATAAGTAGTACTATTATTAATTCCGGTGTTATTAGCGCATCGCTATTAATCCTCATTTATAAATCGGGGGTAATTTTAGAATTAAAAATGTTAGTTACATATTTTTTTTTAGTGAAGACGCTAATAATATCACCCTCAACTTTGGTATTATTAGCAAGGGAATAAGGACTTTATCCAGATAACTCGTACTATTAGTCCCGACCACCTATTGCGTACCAAATATCCAATTATTCGGCTTATTAATCTTATCCGCCCATAATTCTGAGTACCAAATGGCTCCAAAGAGTGTCATAGAAGATTTGAATCTGAGTCAACAATATAAGGTTTAAGTATTTGCTTCTTTAAACTTTCCTCTTTGAGTACTCCCTTCGTTCCTAAATAATTGTCATGTCTTCCTTTTTTTTGTTCCTTCCAAAAAACTAACCAAGTATTTTGTTTCTAAACTTTTCCTTTTTAGAAAAATATTTTTATTATTTTACTCTTACTTTTTTTTCTACTTTAATGATATTTCCACATGCATATAGGCTTTAAAGAAAATTACATATTATACAAATATTTATAATATAGTCAATTGATTTTTTTTTCTGTGTGTTCAGTTAAACAAAACAATTATTTAAAAACATCATTTAGAGGGTGTCAAATCAGTGGGACCCAATAATAATTTTAAGAAGATTGCTATTTACACTCCAAAAATTACTTAGTACACCCCATTACTAAATACATCTCACCTCAATATTTTCAACCCCTCAAAATACTAGGTACACCCCCCACTAATTTTATATTCTACCATTACCAATATTTTCCCTAAAATACTAAATACACCCCTCCCCAAACACACCTCACCCCATCCTCCTCCTTCCTGATACATCCCACCCCCTTCCTCCTCCCTTCCCCCTAACACGCGCCCTTCCTTCCTTCCTTCCCCCAACACACCGCCTCCTTCCCCACAACACGCCCGCCGCCTTCCTCCTCTTTTCCCCCACCCACCCACGCACCCAACCACCGCCCGCACAACCTCACATTTACTTTGATTTTTTTTTTTAACACCCCATTTCCTCCTCCTTCCCCCACGCCACCCCACACAGCCCGCCCTCTTCCTTTTTTTTTTTTTTAAACAGTTTGTTTGACACTGAGTTACCGAACACCCATAGTGGTGTTCGGCACTCTTACCGAACATCACTATAGGTGTTTGGCACCCCTACCGAACATTACTATAGGTGTTCGGTAGGGGTGCCGAACAGTCATAGTGATGTTCGGTAGAGGTGCCGAACAGCCTAAAAAATGAAGAAAAAATTTTTTTTATTTAGGTCTAAATTTATAATGACATTTTTGTAATTTTTATTGGGGGTGTACTTAACAATTTTATAAGCGTAAATAGCAATTTTCTAATTTTAATAGACTATTGGTTAAAGAAAACTTTCAAAGACGAAAGAGAAAATAAAGCATTCCAAAATAAAATTAGGTTACACTTATTTTAAGACGGTAGGAATAGTGAAGAATAATAGAAAGGATAAACTACCCAAATGGTCCTCCTAGAAATTCACTTTTTTGGAATTGGTCCTTTTACAAAAAATTTGATGCCAGTCGTCCTTGTATTAAACCCCTTTACACAATTTGTCCTTCCGTCTAATTCCGTCAATTTTTTTCAGTTAAATCTCCTCACGTGCAATCACGTGAGGGTAAAAATGTCATTGCATGTGAAGGTAAAAATTTAATGTCAGTCTTCTTTTTTAAACCCAAAGAAATTACACTCTCTTAACACACACACGTTTTACTCTCTCTCTCTCTCTCACACACACACACACAAAATTCAAAATTGAGCAGCAGAAGCCATAGATGACATCCCACCTCTGCCGCCAGACAACTACGCCACCTCCGCTGCCAGACGACTACGCCACCTCCACCGCGTCTCCCTAATCGCCACCATCTCAACCTCCTTATTCTACTCCCCCTCCGGCCGCCTCAACCTCCAATCACTCCCCCAAATTCCCCCCTCTCCTCCGGCGACACCCTCCTAGCTAGTTCTCAAGTCGCCGAAAAACCCACCTCCGTCCATCCATGAGAGAATCTTCCTTCACATCTTCCCTCTTATCAAACACCCAATTCTTCAACACTTTGTATGTCCCTTTATGTCTATATACATACACAACACCATATCACCCCCAAAAGCAGCAAGAAAAATAAAATTAAAATCAAATTGGAAAAGCTATACTGACCAGCAAAGCCAGAGCCAGTGGGCTGGGATTGGGAATGGAGATGGGCAGGGTTTGGTGGCAGCGAATTGCCGAATAGGGACGAAACCAGAGCCAGTGGGCTGTTGAGGCTGGGATTGGGAATGGAGATGGGAAGTAGGGTTTGGTGGCAACGAATTGCCGAATGGGAACGAAACCCCGTGGTTCTTCTGGGGATTGTTGTTAATTTGATCTGTTGTTTGAAGAAGCCCATACTTGAGGGAGGAAGAAGATGATTGGTCCCTGTAATTTTTTTGATGAAATGCCATTTTTGCCCTTACTCAAATGCATGTGCGATGCACATGGTGTGACTTAACAGGAAAAAATTAACGGCACTTGATAGAAGGACCAAATCCGAACAATGTTTGAGTTCAAGGACTATTTGCAGCATAAAAGGACCAAATCCAAAAAAGTTTAACTTTTGCAGGGACCACTTGGGTAGTTTGTCCTAATAGAAACTACGGTGAAATGAAGTTTGATTCTTTTTCATCGGCAGGAATGCCACTGCCATAATGACAGTTTGATTCTCCTGTGGGAAACTGAAATGACTTTTTGAGACATTAGGTATATTATTGTTAAAATTAAAGCTAATGACAGATATTAAATACTACTCCAGTAAAATAATTACTAGTTAATTTGGCAGGCCATTGAGAGACTAAGTAAAACCTGTTTATATATTTGCTTCAACAAAGTTAGAAAAGTTTGAAGAAGATTTTTTTTTTTTTTTTGGCTACTTTTAGTCAAAAATTGGAGTAGCATTCCATTCAAACAAGCGTTTATATTAATCTTGACGAATATGAGAACTCAGGAAGCATCATCCTCATCCATGTCTCGAAGCACTTATCATGTATTCTTGAGTTTCAGCAGCCACGACACAGGTAAAACCTTTACAGATCACCTTTATACAGCTTTGTTAAATGCAGGAATTCAAACTTTCAGAGATGATGATGAACACGAGAGCCAAGAAATCGCTGACTCGGAACTTCAAAAAGCAATCAAAGGATCGAGAGTTGTTGTTGTCGTCTTTTCAAAAAACTATGCTTCTTCGCATCGTTGTCTTGGACTTGTTAAGGTTTTAGAATGCAAGAAAGCCTTCAATCTTGTTATTATCCCCATCTTCTATGATGTGACTCCATCTCAAGTCAAGAACCAGAGTGGGAGTTTTGAAGAAGCATTTGCTAGACTCGAACAGCGATTCAGTATGGAGAAGGTGAAAGAGTGGAGGGCTGCTCTTGACGAAGTTGCAAATTTGGGAGGGTTGGTCTTGCAGAATCAAGTTGATCGGTAATCCCTTCAAGATGATTCTTCGTAGGCATCGTTTCATGTTTTAGATCTTATCAACTAAACATGTCATGGATTATATATTATCTAAAAATGATTTTCTCGCCATATTCATTTTGTAGGCACGAGTCTAAGTTTATTCAAGAAATTCTGAAAGAGGTTGAAAGAAAACTGAATCGAAGGTTACTGAAAGTTGCACGCTACCCAATCGGATTAGATTCTCGGGTCAAAAGAGTCAATCTGTGGTTACAAGATGGGTCAGCCACCGTTGACATAATGGCAATTTATGGAATCGGAGGAATCGGGAAGAGTACGATTGCCAAAGCTGCATATAACCTGAACTATGACAAGTTTGATGGTAGCAGTTTTCTTGCCAATATTAGGGAAGTTGCAGAACAACCGGATGGTTTAGTTCGTTTACAGAGGCAACTTCTTTCAAACATTATGAACAAGAAAGTCAAGAAAATATATAATGCTGATGAAGGAATCATGAAGATTAAAGATGCCATAAGCTGCAAAAAGATTCTGGTTGTTCTTGATG
The DNA here is from genome assembly GCA_016624345.1 of Platycodon grandiflorus. Lineage (NCBI taxonomy): Eukaryota > Viridiplantae > Streptophyta > Magnoliopsida > Asterales > Campanulaceae > Platycodon > Platycodon grandiflorus. The sequence goes on along the minus strand of CM028365.1, from coordinate 14,681,813 downwards.
ATGTTGATCGCTTAGATCAACTAAATGCAGGCTTGGTATGCGAATCGGTTTTACCCGGAAGTAAAATTGTTATTACAACCGACATGAACGATTGTTAAATGCTCGTGATTCATGTGAGATGTACGAGGTTAAGGCATTCGATGTTTTAGAATCACTTCAGCTCTTCAGTTGGCATGCATTTGGACAAGAGCACCCCTCAGAAGGTTACACCAAGCTATCAAGGAATGTTGTGTACCATTGTGGAGGAATGCCGTTAGCCCTCCAAGTTTTGGGGTCTTCTCTATCTGGCAAAACTTTGGATGTCTGGGAAAGTGCGTTACGCAAATTGCAAGCAATTGCTGACAGTGATATCATAGGAAAGCTTAGGATAAGCTATGATTCTTCGCTAGATGATCATGACCAGAACTTATTCCTCGATATTGCTTGTTTCTTTGTTGGAAAGGACAAAGATTATGTGGTAACGGTACTTGATGAATGTAATTACTACACCATTGTTGGGATTGAAAATCTCGTTGACCGATGTCTCGTGGCTATTGATGATCGTAACAAGCTGCTAGTGCATCAATTGCTTCAAGACATGGGAGAGAAATTATTCGCCAAGAAGCACCTCACCAGGTGCCGAAGCAGAGTTTGGAGTCATAAAGATTCCTACAATGTTTTGAGAGAAAATTCTGTAAGACTCGCGTTTCTTAACTGTTTATGTATGCATATTCTATTATGTGTTTATGCGTTTTGTAACAAAATTTCTTCTTGTTATTAGGGTACAGAATCAATCAAAGGTCTCATTCTTGACATGCAAATGCTAAAAGAAGGCAAGTCTATTGAGACTATTGGGGCTGGAAAGCGACAACGTTCTGAAGAAGCTCTTGACAAATTTCTGCGGTACCATCAAAGTTATTCATCAAAAAGCCTTCGAGTAGACTTCTTTGGAAATGCCATGAATAGTTCCTCGAAAGTTCCAGATGATATAGAATTCAAAACTGATGCATTTACAAGGATGCAGAGTTTAAGGCTACTCAAGCTCAGGAATGTGCAGATCACTGGCTCCTACAAGGAACTTCCTAAGAATTTAAGATGGCTGTATTGGCGTGGATTTCCTTTAAAATCTTTACCCGGTGATTTTCCGTTGAAGAGCCTTGTTGCTCTTGACATGCGAAACAGTAGCATAACAAAAGTATGGAAGGGGATCAAGGTATAATTAGTTTTTACTCCTTATTTTGTCCTTACAATTTGAAGGTCAACTTAATTCATTGCTCTTTCTTCTTCTCTAACAGTTTCTCGGATTGCTAAAAATCCTTAATCTTAGTCATTGCCATGACCTTAAAAGATCGCCGGACTTTTCAGGACTTCCCAATCTCAAAAGGTTGATTCTTAAAGACTGCATAAGATTGGTTGAACTTCATGAATCTGTTGAAGGCCTTACAAGACTTGTGATATTGAATCTATGTGGTTGTAGAAATCTTAGGAGGCTTCCGAGGAAATTTGACAAGTTGAAATCCCTTCAAAAGATTATTCTCACAGGTTGCTCAAACCTCGACAAGTTGCCCCCAGAGCTGGGAAGGCTGGAGTCACTGACAGTGCTCCACGCTGACGAGATCAATATAAGTCAGTTGGCCTCTACCACCACAGATGTGGTGAAATCACAGCCTTCATTCTTATGGTCTAGGTTATCAAAATCAATTAACACTCGACAATCCATCAGCTTTTCATTGGCTTCTTTGTCTTGCTCCTTACTAAGCTTAAGTCTTGCGAACTGCAACCTATCAGATATTGCTATTCCCACTGATCTTAGTGGATTGTCTTCGTTACGGTACTTAAATCTAAGTGGGAATCCGATTGTTAGTCTTCCACAGAGCATTTTAGATCTTAACAAGCTCCGAGACCTTTGGTTGGATTCATGCACAAGCCTCCAGTCACTTCCAAATCTCCCTAAGAGTTTGATTGACTTGAAGACTGTAAACTGCATCTCATTGAGGAGAATAACAAATCTACCGAATCTGCTGGACTCGCTGTTTTTGGACGTAAGCGGCTGTGAGAAACTGGTTGAAGTTCAGGGATTGTTCACCTTAGAACCCATAAGAACATTCAGTGCACATATGATCAATGATTTGTGCCTTCCCAACTTGGAACGCATTGAGAACACTGAGGTGGAATTGTACAATAAACTGACACAAACACGACAGAAAGATGTTGCCCAGGTGCTCTCTCTCTCTCTCTCTCTCTCTCTCTCTCTCTCTAAATATTGAGAGTTCAATGTTATGTTTTCCGCTTGAACAGGGACTGTATGAATTTGGCATATTCAGCACATATGTTCCAGGGAGTGAGGTTCCAGGTTGGTACAGCATTAAGAGTATTCAAAGCTCAATTTCTTTTGTTTGGACTTCTGATTCTAACGTCGCCATTCGAGGCTTGAATGTATGCATAGTCTACGGACGTTCCAATGGCAAAAGATTTCGATTTTGGAGCAATCTGAATAGCTTCCCTATTTATATTAAAGTCAGTAACAAGACCAAGGGCCTGAAGTGGGTATACTGCCCAACCTTCACTGGGATTCCAACTGAGAAAGAAGATATGACATTGCTAAGTCATTGGAAATTCGGAAAGCAGATGGAAGTTGGCGATGAAGTTAGCATTTCAGTAGTTGCTTGGAGCAAAACTTTTCAGATGAAGGGGTTCGGAGTTCACCTCATGAAGGAGCAGGAAGAGATCAAACACGATATAATTCATCCTGTGTATCAGAGTGTCATTGATGGTGGCCTCTCTGCATATCAGCTGAGGACAAATGCTTACCTCCTTTCCAACGCTGACTACCTAGTGGTTAGGGAATCCGCAGGTAATGAGCAAACGGAAAGGATAAAGGCAAGTTTGTACGACAACTTGTTTGGGGACTCTGAACATGTTATAGGTACGTGTAGCATACTTCCACAGAATTGACATTCATTTGGGATTATTTTTCACCAATAATGTACTTATATATGCACCAATATGGCCCCTATTTTTAAGCTCTTTCAAAGCAAAACGAACGTTTACTATATTTGCTTTCATTGCAAAGAAAAGTCAGTATTCCACTGAAAGATAACATGAATACGTATTGCACATATACGTCATATGCTTTTTGAGAAGTCGGAACAATGCACTTCTAGAACAAAGTAGTCCATTCTTGTAAAGTAATTTTATTAGTGTACCATTTTGGCTTGGGAAGTTACACTTGATGAATTTCGGTCTTTATCCAAAGTTCTCTCTTATATCATGGTGAGGCTTTCGGTTGATTTGCAGTGTTTGGAGATGGAGGTGGACAAGGAGAAGAAGAAGACAGTGATTATGATTATCCTGACTACAGCGATGAGGAGGCTGGAGAGGAGGATGATGACGATGATGATTGGCTGACATCACTGTTGTAGAGGTCTCCGTGGCAGGAAAGAATGGCAAGTTGATGATAGATGATGGTCCTCATGGTCTCTCTCTCTCTCTCTCTCTCTCTCTCTCTCTCTGTGTGTTGCCGTGTATGCACATCTGAAGCTATGGGGAAAGATGTTAATCTGAGGTCAATTCTTGTTAAGGCTTAGAATAAATGCAAACTCCGGAGAAATTCAACTTGATGTTGTTGTATTTGGTCATATGAATTGACAAATGTATTCATGTAAAAACCAGTGAGAGTTGTACACTGTCATCTGCAAAATTCTCTCCACCGCAAAGGAATATATAAGACCGCAATAGCTTGTATGGGTGTAAAATCAAGATTTTCTCCCTGGCGGACACCGCAGAAATTTCATGCTGATGGCCTTGAAAGTCAGCCACCATGTTTGAATATTGATAAAGTAACTACGGACCACCTATCTTTCATTTCAGATCGTAGGCCAAATTTACAAACTGAAGTATGAACTTCTGTATTCTGGTGTCACCGATTACCACCTCATTGAACCATAAATATCCAGTTGCTCTTAGAGGTTTGTGAATCTATTTTGAGTTTTATCCAATGTTTGCATTTTTTGCTTTTCCAGACGAGGAATAGCTGCCAGCTGCCGAATTGAGAGGTATACAGTTGAATCATATTATACTACTCTTGAAAGGGAAAGAGGCAACGGTGACTTGATACTCACAGAAGCAGAGAATGGCAATAAGAATGGTAATAACTATTGCAGAAGCAGAAGGTGGTGAATACTTGATAAGCCCTTCCGACAAAATATATCTCTTAGAACTGAACAGATTGTTAATGGCAACAACCATCATCGCAATGGGGAGCTTAAATTATCTTGTACAAATTGATGATAACAACAATCTATTCCTGGTTTGAGTATTACGAGATCCTCTACCCTTCTTCGTCTCTTGCATCCTTCAAGAAAACTACGCCATATTAGTGCATTGGGTGGGAATGGCATCCGAGAAATTAACTGTTCTGCTTCCTTGAGAAAGCCATGCCTAGCCAATAAGTCCACGACAACAAGATAGTGATCCATCTGCGGTTCAATTCCATACTTCCATTTCATTTGTTCAAACAGCTCCATCCCTTCTTTCACTAAACCAGCATGTCTGCATGCTGAAAGCACAGAAATGTAAGCAACCCCATCTGGCTCATTCCCTGTCATCTCCATTTCTCTGAACTTTCCTAATGCCTCTTGAGCATGTCCATGTAGACCAAGGACTGAAACTAGAGCTGTCCATGAGATAATGTTTCTATTTGTCATCTCGTCGAAGATCTTAATTGAACTCTCGAGGCTCCCACATTTTCCATACATGTCTATCATTATGTTGCCGACCATTATGTCACAATATTTGAAATTCGTTTTAATGATAAGGCCATGAAGCGAAGAACCCAAGGGGAGGTTACAGAGCTTAGTGCAGACACTTAGGAGGCTAACATTTGTGTAATTATCTGGATGGATTCGAGCTACCTGCATGTGTTGAAAAAGTTCAAAGACTTCTTTGTAATCGCCATTGCGAGAACAAGCTGCAATCAAAATGTTCCATGATACAATATCGGGATCCTCTAAATCACAAAACAACTCCTGAGTCTTTTCGTACTGGCCACTTCTATTATAAAGACCAGCAATAACATTTGTAGGAACAGCAGTAAGTGGCATTTCAGTATCGGCAACAAATGTCAACGCATCAGATACGAGATCATTTTTGGCATATGATGTTATGAGAGAGCTAGATACATAATCATTCAAATGGTAACCCGTCTTTATGACCATAGAATGAATCTGCTGCAGCTCAAAGGTACCTGATGATTTGAAAACAATAGAGAATGTAAACTCATTGGGACAGTGACCAGATCTAATCAACTCTTGCAGTACAACAACTGAAGTTGAACAGCCTCTGTTTGAATAACTGAGCATTAAAGCATTCCAGCAAATCAAGTTCTTCTCGAGTATTTCATTAAAACAATGATGAGCGTCATCCAACCTATCACATTTAGCATAAAAATTAACCAATGCACTGCCAACATGAACATCAGATTCAAATGCGATTTTAATAATCTTAGCATGGATAAGTTCTCCATAGATTGGGTCATGGCATCTGATGCATGAGGTAATAGCACTCACACATGTGGTTTCATTTGGCAAGATACCATCCACGGACATTTTACTTAAAAGCTCTAATGCTTTGTCAGGTCTATCACCTTTAGACAGTACTCCCATGACTGTATTCCACGACACAATATCTCTATTAGGCACCTTCTCAAACATTTTCTCCGCCATAGCCGTACATGAGCACTTTGCGTACATCTTAACCAATGAATTGGCAACTGAAACTGCATCTTCAAACCCATTCTTAATCACTAACCCATGTATTTGTTCTCCTGATTCCAGGTCTCGCTCTGATGAAAATCCAGTTAAAATACCCACAAATGAATATTCCGACAATGACATTTGAGTCCTCATGAGCTCAGAGAACATCAACATGCATTCATTCGCAAACCCATGATTTCCGAAGAGAGACATCATCGAATTCCACGTCACCAAACTCTTCAAAGGCATGTCCTCAAAGACTCGGTTTGCTTCATCTAACCACCCGTGTCTCCCGAACAAACCCAACAATGCAGTTCCTGCAAAAGCATCCGCATAAAGCAATCCACTCTTCACAATCAATACATGCAAAAGAATTCCTCGACCAACACCCAAAGAGTCACAAGACAAGAGGCTACCGAAGGTGAACTGACTAGGCTCAAACCCACAATTCCTCATCTCAATAAACAAGCCCCAAGATTCCTCAGCATTCCCATTACGACAATAAGCACCAACCATTGTATTATACGAGACAACGTTTCGCCGAGGCATTTCATCAAACACTTTACGGGCAACAAAGAAACATCCCAATGAAACATACATCGAGATGATGTTATTGTTGAGAAACACCGATTGAGGCCAATTTGATCCGATTGTAATAGTGAGGGCGTGGAGGGATTTTGCGGCGTCGAGGGAATGGGGCTTTGAGCATTTTTGAAGTAGCCGAAGCATTCGTTGGTGTTGGAGTTGCCCATGACTGTATGAGTGATGGGTATGGCAGTTACGAATGGCAACTGAGGAGAGAAGTTTTTTAACTAAAGAGAGGCGGCTAGAGACGTTATTAGTGAAAGGACAGCTCATTCCAAGCCAAAGAGGGTTTAATCTTTGTACTAAAGCGCGTGGAATCATATGGAGAGAGAGAGAGAGAGAGAGAGAGTTATGGAGACACTCTCCCCTTCTCTTACTTTTATTGACGAAGTCTCCGAACCATTGGAGAGTTATTAAATTTTACAAGTTAGATTTTCAAAACTTGACCTAATTCGGAGTGACCTAACTTTCGATTCATTGCATCTCACAAAAATAACTCTATCATTGAAAACTTGGGTTTGTGGCGTGGAATTGCGAATCAATCCGACGAGAAGTAATTGCAGATTGGTATGAATTCGCCCGAGATAATTTGTCCTTCGTTGATGCTGTATTTAGTGGACTTTGCTTGTATGCATTCTTCCTTCAGTCGGTTTATTTTGTCTTTTTTCTTTTTCCTGAGAAACAAAGAAACCATTTTCCAAAGTTTTTGTGATTATAATCGACTCCGAGAACTATTTTATCGTTTGTATTTCTATGATGAACTGCCTTACTGTGTAGATATCTCAATCTTTTTCGTCTCCTACGTACAGCTGTTCTACAGCATGAGGGTGCAAGAAGCCACCTCTTCCTCGTCCCGGAACACGTATCATGTGTTCTTAAGTTTCAGAGGTGAAGACACTCGCAAGACCTTCACCGGGCATCTCTACGCATGTTTGATAGATGCAGGGATTCGCACTTTTGTGGGTGATGTCGAGCTTGAGAGAGGGGAAAGTATCAAGTCAGAGCTGGAAAAAGCCATCAAAGAATCAAGAATTTCAATAATTGTCTTCTCAAATGGCTATGCTTCTTCTGAAAGCTGTCTTGATCAACTCCTGAGAATACTTGAATGCAAGAAAACTATTGGCCAGAAAGTTTTGCCTGTTTTCTACAATATGAAGCCTTCACAACTTAAGGAGCAAATCAGCACTCTTATCGAAGCACTTTACAAAGAGGAAGAGGTAAAGGAGGTAAAGGCAGAGACAGATCAAATGAAAAAGGAACGGATGGACAAGGTGGAGGGATGGAAGGCAGCACTTAGAGAAATTGCCGACATCAAAGGGGAGATGGAATTACAAGATCAAGCTGATGGGTAAGTGGCTTTAAAATCTTTAGGCAGCTGCATTTGTCTTATGTTTCTTCAAAATGCATATTCAATTTCTTTCATCTGCTACCATTATAAATTCGACAAATGTCAATTTGACAACAAAAACAGAGTCAAAATGAGACTCTTCTAGTGGAACAGAGAGAGCGGCCTTTTCTTTGCCTGATGTGAAAGTTTCAATAATTTTTGAATATGTAACTAACCAGAGAGCCCCAGTTTACGAACTAAAGGGACTAAAATGAGACCACAATGACTTTAATTCAGCATTGTTCCTCGCTAATGTTTGGCATCACTATACAGGTTTCCATCTAAAACTAGCTCAGCAAACAAAATTGTTAGATCTAGCTGACAACAAACCAACGCTTTCGATGACAAAGAGGAAAGCATTTAAACCCTACTCGTGTTTGCTTTACTTCTGTGGAGGATATCCTTATCAATATTTAACGGAAAAGGTTGCACAAGCAAGTCCATTGTTTACAGCAAAATCACGCTCCTAATCAACGAAGAAACTTCATTGTTCCAAAATGTCAAGATGTCAACTTGCATACGAGAAGCACCATAAAAAATACAATAACTGCTCAATATTGCCGGATCAAAATTTTAGTTGTATCGGGACGATTAAACATCCTGAAGTTCTGATTGTTTTATTTGACTGTTCTTTATATGAACTCATGATTCACAACTGTTCTTATATCCATGATAGATTCTTTTGCTGATAAAAAATAAATGAATACACTAAATGTTGACCTGCGTATCTCTCTTTTTTTTTTCTCTGTGTTTCAAAAAATTTCATTTATAACATGTAGGTATGAGTCAAAGTTTATCCAGGAAATTGTTAAAGAAGTGCGAAATATGTTGAACCGCATGATCTTGAATGTAACCAGATACCCTACTGGCATAGATTTTAGAGTGAAGAAAATTAACTTGTGGTTACGAGATGGGTCTACTTCTGTCGGCGTATGGTTGATTTGTGGAGTAGGTGGAATAGGGAAGACAACCATTGCCAAAGTTGGGTATAACTTAAATTTCGACAGATTTGAGGCTAGCAGCTTTCTGGCAAATATTAGAGAAACCTCTGAACAACCCAATGGTTTGGTTCGTTTACAAAAACAACTTCTTTCAGATATTCTGAAGAGGAAAAAAGAAAAACTATTCAGTGTTGATGAAGGAATAACAAAAATTAAAAATGCTGTATGCTGTAGGAGAACTCTTCTTGTTCTCGATGATGTGGATCAAATTGAGCAGTTAAACTCTGTATTTGGAATGCGAGATTGGTTTTGCCCTGGAAGTAAAATTATAATCACAACTAGACATGAGCGGTTGTTAAAGGTTCAGGAAGCGATTGAAATGCATAAAGTTTGGGGATTGGATCATATTGAATCACTACGGCTTTTTAGTTGGCATGCCTTTGGACAAGATCATCCGGCTGAAAGATACTTGGAACTCTCCAAAAGTATAGTACAGCACTGTGGAGGGCTTCCATTAGCCATTCAGACTTTGGGCTCCTTTCTATCGGGAGCCAGTGTGGAGGTATGGAAAAATGCATTAGAGAAATTGGAAACAATCCCTAATAATGAAGTTCAGAGAAAACTTGAGATAAGCTATACATATTTAGATGATCATGATAAGAAATTATTTCTCCATATTGCTTGTTTCTTTTGTGGAAAGGAGAAAGGTTTCGTGGTTAAGGTCCTAAAGAACTGTGATCTCTACCCGGCTGTTGGTATTCAGAACCTCATCGATAGATGCCTTGTAACCATCGGTAAAGGTAATAAGCTGACGATGCATCAATTGATTCAAGAGATGGGAAGGGAAATCGTATGCCAAGAATCACCGGAGGTGCCTGGGAAGCGTAGTCGACTGTGGCATCACAAGCATTCTTTTTCTGTTCTGAGAAACAAATCTGTAAGCAACAGACTTCTTACCTGCAACCACGAACGATTAAAAAAAAAAATCTGTGTGCGCGTGCGTATTTCATCATTGCTCATTGATTAGCATATTGTTTTTTGTTGTTAGGGCTCAGAAAGAATTGAAGGGCTCGTCTTTGACTCACATTTGCTAAAGGAAGACACTTGCTCCTGGAAAATCACAGATGATAAAAAGGGAAAGAGACCCTATTCTGAAGATACTATAGACAAATCTTGGTTGCCATACCAATTGGATTCATCAAAACGTCATTGTATTTCCCGTTTCTTTTGGCAACCGATAACAAAGGCTGTGTTACAACTTTTTCCCACACCCAATACAGTTAATTTTGACACCGATGCATTTGCCATGATGCATAAACTGCATTTACTTGAGCTCAATCATGTAAAACTCAATGGAAGCTATGAAAATTTTCCAAAGAAGTTAAGATGGTTGTGTTGGCATGGGTTCCCATTGAAGTGTATGCCAGATGATTTTCCTTTGGAGAGCCTGGTTGCTCTTGACCTACAATATAGCAGCTTGGAACAAGTTTGGGAAGGAATTAAGGTGTGGCCAACCATCAACTCTTGATTCGATGTGTGTTCCTGTTATTAGCAATGTATTCTTAGGACCAATATTCATTTTATCTGTTGCTCCACTCTCACTTGCAGATGCTCAATTTACTAAAAATCCTTGATCTGAGTCACTGCCATGGACTTACTGCAACCCCCGACTTCTCGGCAGTACCTAATCTCGAGCGATTGATGCTTAAAGGCTGTGTAAATCTGGTTAAGGTTCACGAATCCATTGGTGACTTGGAGAGGCTTCTTCTTCTGAATCTAAAAGGCTGCGAGAATCTGAGGAAGCTTCCGAGAAAAATAGGCCAGCTGAAATCCCTTAAAAAGCTCATTCTCTCCGGCTGCTCAAAGCTTAAGTGGTCCCCTACAGAGCTTGAGAACTTGCAATCTTTAAAAGTACTTTGCGCTAAGAGAACAGCTATACATCAGTTCAATCATACCATCGGAGAGGATAATTCATGGTCTAGTCTTATTCATAGTTGGTTATCGAAACCAATTAAAAATGGAGACTTGTCTTTCTCTTCTTTTCCATGCACTCTAGGAAAACTAAGACTTGGCAACTGTAATCTGTCAGATGAATGTATCCCGACAGACCTTAGCGGCCTACCCTTGTTATGGGATTTGGATCTAAGCAATAATCTCATGACTACCCTACCAGAGAGCATTAAATCTCTTCGAATGCTCAAGTCCCTTTGGTTAAATGATTGCAAGAATCTCCATTCTATTCCAGATCTTCCATTTAGCCTAAGGGAGCTTGACATTGGGGATTGCATCTCCTTGGAGAAGATGAAAATTCCGCCAAAATTATTGATGGCGTTAACCTTCAAGGTCTTCGATGGTTGTGACAATCTAGTTAACTTTGAAGGTCTATTGAAGCTAGAACCCTTGGGAAACTTCCATGCTGAATTCATCAATGATTTGGGCATTGCGGACTTGGAATCTATTGTAAGCACCATGGTGGAATTATGCAATAACGTGACCAGCACGAAAATGAAGTGTCCCCTTCAGGTGTTCTCTCTCTCTCTCTCTCTCTCTCTCTCTCTCTCTCTCTCTCTCTCTCTCTCTCTCTCTCTCTCTCTCTCTCTCACTCTCAAACATGTTTGTTTGAGTGTGCATGTTTGGTTGGGTTGGGGGAGGGAGGAGGGAGGCTTGTTCTCTGCTTTTTGTCTGCAACTATATAGATGGATTACACATGCATTGTTAACTTTAAAATCTTGTCTCCACAGGGACTGTATGAATTCGGTATATTCAGCACATTCATTCCAGGTTACGAGGTTCCAAGATGGTTTAGCTGTAAGAGTATTGGGTCTTCAGTCTCTTTCACTGTCCCTTCACTTCTTAAATATCACAAGATCCGAGGCTTGACCATATGTATTGTCTATGAACGCTCAGACGACCATGGTTACTCAAATCTTCATGATTTTTATGTAAGAATCAGTAATAAAAGCAAGGATCTCGAGTGGATATATGGCCCTACGTATTACGGGAATGAAGATATGATGTGGTTGAGCCATTGGAAAATTAGGGATCAAATGGAAGCAGGTGATGAAGTGAATGTTACAATGCTTGTGGATTATGGTTTTGTGGTGAAAGAGTGTGGAGCACACATTGTGTATGAGCAAGAAGAGAACTCTAGTGGAAAAGAAGTAACTCAAGAAGCCATACATCCTCTGTATCAAGATGTATTTGACGGGGATTTATCAGCATATCAAAGAAGCAAAGGAAAGTATGTCCTCTGCCATTTTGATCTATTCCCTGACTTACATCCTCCTCAAATGCAACGCCCAATTTACCCATGGGATGACCCAACCTCGTATGATACTTCAATTTATCAACCATTTTATGAAACAGGTGTGTTTATCTTCCAATTATTTTATTTCCTAGATTGAATCTATTCACAAGTAATCATCAAACATACATGACTTGAGAAAGGCAAGAATACTTCTTTAGAATATCTGACTGGTTTATGATGTGAAAACTTTTCTTTTACTGGTGAAGTGCTTCATGTGAACTGAGTTGATCATCTTTCTAGCTATATGTTTGGGAAGGGAATTTTGAATTTGAGTGTAATCTAGAGAGTGCTGGTTAACATGTGATTTCGTAACAATATATATATATATATATATATATATATATATATATATATATATCTGACAAATTTGGGCAATTTATGGTTTGTAGATGTTGAAGAAGATGACGACGAAGAAGAAGAAGAAGATGACGAGGACTATTAGGCCCAATTAGTATGAAACAGGTTAGAGGGGGGTTGAATACCTTGTAACCGATGTAACCGATTTTCAAAACATGTTGCAAACAACTCAATCTCATCAGATTACCTACTAATTAATCACCTGAATAAAACGAAAGAGTTGGTTTAAGGCTAAATCGGCTGCTTTAGCAAATTGACAGTTTTCAGAAAATAGCAGGATTTAAAATGGAGTCACTTAGAATGTCCACGGCTCTGTACTATTTGTTGGCTTCCGGCTGCCGTAGATACCCGGTGGGTGGCAGAATGTGTGTCACTGAAGAAAGTAAGGGGTATACAAAATTTATTGTACGTCCACTGTGATGGGTGCAAAAAGCTGGTTGAAGTTCAAGGTCGTTCCTTGTTAGTACCAATGGAAATAGTTCCCGATAAAATTTTCACAATGTTAGCCTCATCGACTTTAAGAACTCTCTCTCTCTCTCTCTCTCTCTCTCTATATATATATATATATATATATATCTATATATATATATATATATATCAGTACATGTGTTGTGTTTTTATATCCTGAAATCATAAATCCAAGGCTTGAGGGTGTCTTTTGCATATGCTATTTCCCCCGCGCTTGTTCTTTCAAGAATGGAGAATTTAGACCAAGGATGTCACCTGGATATGCAGCCCTATATTCTTTGGGGTACCAAAAACTGATGAAAATTTGGTACGGTCAAGTTTCTGGACGTTTAGGAACCAAATGGAGGGTGGCGTTGAAATTCATGTGTCGATAGTGGTTGAGGATAATTACGAGGTAAAGGAGTGTGGCATCGGCTTTATCTACGATGAGCCTAGCCACTACAATTATCCCGTCTTCGACAAACAAAATGGTTGTTGTAAAGCTGTTGTATTGGCATATCAGGAGAAAAGCATACTTCTTTGGCAGTCAGAATTTGGTCAGCAGTACAGAAATCAGAGGTTTGTTTGCCTTTGTACGTAGTTTCCTATTTGATTCAGCAGTTAACAACAAATACCCAACTTCAATTTATGTTGTTGATGTTGATATTTCTATGGGGTAGTGCTATTCCCACCCGTTTTGCTGAGTATACCCCCCTACCATTATTACAAAATTTTTAAAAGACTATATTACCCTTAAAAATTTTAAAAATCTTAAGATGTTTATGTGCGGCGGATAGCCGCACGCCCTAAGGTATGTGCGGCGGACCAGTGCCGCACATTCCTTAGGGTGTGCGGCAGAGGGTGCCGCACACTACGCAGTTTCCTCAAAAAAAATTCAAAAAATTATTAAAAAATTTAACGTGATAACACAGCAGTTGCTTTCTATTTTATGAAAATTTCATGACAACTGTTATAAAACGTCCATTTCTATGTTTGATGTCTAATTCAAAAAACCACTCTTTCATTTACATCCATTGTTGAATCCATTTTTCCTCATTTTTTATAATGGAGAAACTAACTCCCTCCTCTCACGCATACGAGTAAATATTGATTGCAACTGTTATAAAACGTCATTTTTATCACCACCCAATCAAACTGAACCAAATTAGCAACTGTTATAAAACGTCATTTTTATCACCACCCAATCAAACTGAACCAAATTAGCAACCTTGCTCGTAACATTAGCAAAATTTGCTTATTTGGAAACAATTTTGTTGATTTCGTGGATTGTAATCGACTGGTGTTAGGAATGACGTGAATATCACCATTGCACCTAATTATTTTTTCGATGCATACATGTCTAAAATGATTGTAGATGTGGGAAGTACCGGACTGGTCGGGTTTACACCTTCGCCATGGCCTTGTACTATATATTCAGATATTTGTCAAGAATGAGAATGGAAAGACCATCTCTCTTTTGTCTGCCTGCCAGGAAGCCGGTCAGAAATTTTCAAGGAGAAGATTTATCGCAAGCTGGGCATGCCTAACTGGTATTCAGAAACTGAAGTTTGCTGGAAAATTAATTGCAAGACGATAATGGCAAGTTGTGAATCTCCATTTGATTTTCAGGCCAGTGGAGACTTCAGTTGACAAAATATACAGGAAATATGAACTTCATTGCTACTTTTCTTTGTTTCTGCAAGTACATAAAAGCTTCTGCCGACTAGTTTTGGTAAAACTTGTCGGATGTATATCAATGAACAGTTTTTCATTGCCCTACAAAGCTGTAGCTTACTGGTAACGATGAAGTGTGGCCAAATACAACCCATATGTCCCCGAGTCAATTCACTTTAGCTACATTTGCAGCTTTGTCTGTCTAGATCCTTAGGCGAGGAGGAGTTGGCGGGTGCCTATGGGGGGGTTTCATAGGTGACCCAATGTGCACTGCTGTCGTGACATTTCCCACTCGGTTATCAGGAAAATATATATATATATATATATATATATATATATATATATATATATATATATATATATACTATCGCTCCCACCGTCCCACATATAAGTTCCAATTGAACATTTAAAAAATATTTAATGCATACATTATCTACTCCTCTTGGAAGTAACCATAAAAGTCCCACTCGGTTATGTATTTTAGTGCACGTGAGATGTGATTCTAACACCTTTGATGACTTACCGGTTGCCTTTGCTTGAGGAATAGCATCACAAAAACGGAGACGAACCAGAAATAATGTCAGAAGAGATCTCAGAATTGTTTCTTTATAGTAACGCATCACTAACCAAATACAGTGTAATTCCCCCCCAAAACTCGCACACCATTTTGAAGCAGCCACTGAAGCAAAGCTAATGCAAGTTAGGAGGTTATATGCCCTTAAATCAGGGCTCCGAGTGCAGAGAAAAGCAGCATTTAGTTTGGAATAATGCCTGCAATAGATTTTACAAAAGGCAACCAAATGACAGAAAGCTATTTAAGACATGATTTTTACGGAAGTCAAAAGCCAGAACTAGGAAGTCAATGCATCCACTGTTGTACCAGTTTCACTACCTCGTTAAAGTTTAAAAAGGAAAGAAAACTCTAATCCAAAAGTATACGACGAGACTGCCAAGTCCATTTCTGGCGACCAACCGACTTAATTTGCAGAAATACCGAATAGGAGTTTGTGCAGTCCACTCACAATTGTTCACAAGTGCTCTCCTCACATCAAAGATGTTCTAAACCATAATCCAAAGACATGCACTCCCATCTGACTTCTTCACTTCAAGATTTTGGCCAGCCACAGCGTTCTTCAAGGATAAAAAGCTTGGAATATGAGGAATAACTTCAGTCTTCCATAATACCCCTAAAGTTCCTAGATCCTTGAAAGATCTCTTTTCAGGACAATAAGAAACCAAAGCATTGAATCTACTTACAAGCCATAATTCCCCATTGGGCGAAAATTTGATAGGTTGATGGAAATCCTCCCCTCGCAAACCACCATAAAAGTTTATGTCGATAGAGAAATGTTTAGTCCAGGACTCCTTCACACCATAGTCCTTCATCACCCAAACTGTAAATTGAACATGTTCAGCAACATAGGCTAGACAAAGGCACCCTCTCAGCGACCCAATCCTGATCCCAGATATCTTGTTTATGTAGCCTCGTTCAAAGTGAAAAGGTGGTGGAACCACTCGAAATTGCTCAGTATGCAAGTCAAATGAATATATCGGATCAGATGTTACGCGATGATCAGTTATCCAATGAAGAGCGCCATTGAGATAGTGATCAAATGATCCGTCCTTTTGCAGGACTGGGGCATCGCCGATGCCTCTCCATGATTGTGTACCAACTGTGTATATCTCCGCGACAGGTCTCAAAACTCGTACCCCATTGTGTTCAGATGTCTTAAACATGTAACGAATGACTTTGTACTGCTTACTCTTTGGAGAAAAACCAAAGCCAGAATGGTTGAGGTAAGTATAAGCTGATGTTGAGGGAGTTGGGCGAGGAAGGGCTGTGTATTCACCAAGAACAGGATTGCAAATGACGTAAAGAGACCCAAGAAATGAAGTACGACATAAACAAAGTAACCCGTTGCATGAGCCAACAGGAGTCGCTTCACCTCCACGAAGGGAGCAGAATCTGACACTTCGCTGGGTTGAAGAAGGATGAGGACTTCTACTATGAGCACGACAGAAACCACTAGTAGAAGTTCGAGCATTAACGCTGGAGGAGGTGGTGGGAGAGGTGTCATCAAGGTCAAGCATGCACATGGACACAAATCCAGAGCCGTCAAGATATTCCCGAATGAAGATACTGGCAGTGGTGTTAGGTGCTTTTGTGAGATGAATTTTAGAAAAGTAAGGATCAGTGAGAATTTTGAAGAACAGCTTACAAACACATCTGCAATGGAATATTGTCTTCAGGGGAAGTCTCGACAGTATGTCATATAGTATAAGCATAGGCAGCTCCAGTAAATGAAAATTCAGTTGACTTGATTCATTGTCAATGTTGGGTTTTTTCTTTTCCGTAATCTGCTCATTCTCAACATGTGATAATGATGACCCATTTTCCTTTACTCTTTTCCATCTACGCAGATCCATTTCCCACCCCTACCACAGAGGTATACAAGATAATGAAATCCCTCTCAGAACCTCCTGCTCCAGCTGACTGCTCAAACAAAAATTCAGGTTTATCAAATAGCTCATTGGTGTTACAATTTCAGAAACTCTTTTAAGTAATAAGCAAAATTGTGTGATTTCCTCATTCAATGAAATAGTTAAGGGAATTGGGAAAAAGGAAAGGTGCAACATATTTATTTTCCACATATGAGCTGACGTAAATTACAAACAGATAACCAGGAAGTTTGAAAGGCATAGCAGGTAAATGCAACATAAATAAAAAGCATAAAATCATCAGTAGGCCGCAGGCTGCTGGCAGACAGCCGTACCTTCTATTTCAGAATCAGAATCATCAGCATTTCCATGCAAGGATGAGTCTAGAAGCTCAAAAGCAATAGAAATACTAACAAAAATCACTTTAGGAAGTCAAACATGGCATGTCACAAGTAAAAAGTTTTTTGAAATTCTGAATTGGGATGGATCCCAGAAAGTTCGCAGAGATACGAGTACATCATTGCATGCACTCCCATTTAGTGCTTGACTGAGGATGAGTCCAGAAAGTTTAAAGCAATAGAAATGTTCATTCAGACGACTTGAGAAAGTTTAGAACTTAGGATGTTGAATCGCAGTAATCTAGCACATATGTTCCAATCATAATTTGGTTTAAATATTAGATCAGGGAGAATGCAAAAAATTTGCGGAATAGGAATGTGTTAATTCTAATCATTGTGTACGTACGACTGGGATAACTTAATATCAGCATATGGGATCAGAGGCAGATAAGCCATAGAAGCATGAAAGCAGTGCCATGTAAAATATCTCAACAATACATAAGTTGGCAAGTAATTTTGGCTCATATATATATATATATATATATATATATATATATATATATATAGTATCCTTGAAGTTGGTCATATTTACAAAAATGCTTGAGCATACCCAAGATGCTTCAATTACATGTGGGGTGGGGGGTTAAAATGAAAAGGTTATGGAGATTGTAGGCATAGCCAATGTTCGAAAAATCGGCCTAGGCGCTAGGCGCCCCCAAAACACCGCGCCTAGGGCCAAATCGGGTAAAAAATTGCCAATGAAAAAAATCGCCGCCTAGCCAAATTGCATTATTTTTATTTTTATTTTTAATTATTTTTTTATTTTTTTTCAAAAAACAGCATCGTTTTGGTTTAAAAAAACAGGAAAACCTAAGTTAAGTAAGTTTGTTTTCCATGCTTTATATGTTGTAGTATTGTTATTTTGTTTTAAAGTTTAAATTTTGAAGTTTGGAATGATACTATTGAATTTGGTTTTAATTTTTTACTATTAATCTTGTAATGTGATCATTATTTTAGTTTATTTTGTCATATTTAGTTATTTACGATTGTTGCAGTAGGTATTGATTATTGAATTAAATTTTAATTTTAACTTTTAATCTTGTAATGTGACCATTACATTTAGTTTATTTGGCTATATTTAATTATTAATATTGTTGCAGCAAGTATGGTATAAACTTATAGTGTAAATATGCCTCAATATTTAGACCCCGCCTAGGCCCCAACTAGGCCCCTAGGTGCTAGGCCCTGCCCTGGCGCCTAGCGATTTTTAGAACATTGGGCATAGCTTTTGAAAGTGGATTCTTTAAGTAGAACATCCCAAAATAGAATACGGGAATCTTTGATCTGAATGGAGGGAATAGTTGTTTGATTCATTATAAAACTTCTATTACTTCCACTACGACAAAGAGTAAAGCAGAACACAGGCGCTAAGCTGGTCCCAAACAATATCATTTTGTAAATTAATCAGCAAGCACAAATGCACCATGATTATTATTCACTAGTTATTCAGAGAAGGTAGCAACTTTTCAAATGCTTCCATAAAATTTTCGGATCCAAAAGAAATTCTGCATTGAAGAGTTTCGCAATCATTAGAGAAAGAACATGGTATTATCGTGAGAATTGAGGTTGTTAACTAAATTAGGTTTCCCGAATTTTCAGAGTAGTTTGTATATAGGTTACTTGAGCTTCCGTTAGAATTCATTCAAATGAAAACAAAAAACTTCAAAGGGACCTCAAGGTCAAAATTCAATTCTAATTAATTCACCAACACAATTCTAGTAACATAATTAATCAACCAGTTCCGGATTCATAATAACTTCACAACGCCTTTGATACATGCAATTAATTTGCAAACCACGATCGCGGCTGCTCGATCAATTAGGTTAATTTTCTCTTGAAATATCATAAAGGCGTGTTCCGGCGATCGAATCATGCATTAGAATTGGAAATTGAGCCTAAATTGCTAAGATTATTCCTTGTAACATTAAAGGTTTAAAAATCAACGCTGCAAACAAAGCCTAAGTATGATCACATTCAATTATCGGGTGTTTGGGAACTTGGAATCCATGACTTTGAATTAGAATTCACAGGTAAATTTAGCTTAAAATTATGAATCTATCACGAACTGCAACTCACTAACAAATTCATAAACTCAAAAACACCAACTGATTATCATATGAAAAAAGAAAGCAACAGCATGCAGCTTATAATTGAGAGACAAAGAGAAAGAGAGTCAGACCTGTATAATTAAGAGTGTCCACAGAGTGTGTTTTTGTGTGTGTGTGTGTGTGTGTGTGTGAGAGAGAGAGAGAGAGAGAGAGGTTGGAAGGACTAGGCAGTCCCTAAATAAGAGGATTGAGGAATTGGACCAGTCTGTTTGGCGTGGGTCATCTTAAGGGCTGAACATATGCCTTTTGAAGTTGAGGCCCAGTTGAGAACTGAAATGTTAAGTCCAAATTTGTTGCAGTTCCACTTCTTTTTTATCAGAATCCTGACTACTCCTACCATGCAAGAAAAACAGTAGTTTTGTATAGAATTTTATGTACTACCTAGGCTATAAGATACACAAGCATACAACAACATAATAGCTCATTTCTTTGAGCTAGCCCATGTCTCTATTTGCTGAAATTGAATACTTCTAAGTTGTACTCCCTAGTCTCCCTCCGTCGTAAAAAGGTGGTCCTATTTTCCTTTTTGGTTTGTCACAAAAAATAGTCTTATTTCTAAAAAAGGATAAAATTTTAGCACAACCCAAAGGAGGTACGAACAAGTAAAGCTACAATCTTAAAAATTGACTCATCAAATGAGACTATTCTTTTGGGACAGAGGGAGTAATATGTTTGCAGAATTAGTAACTTATGTACTAATCTCTTCGTTCCAATCATTGAGTCTACTTTTAACTATTTTAGGTAATCTTGATTAACTTTTCAAAGAAGACATATATAAAATTATTTACCATACAAAATTGTAACTATGGCAATTCAGTATTCTTAATTCAGATTTTAATGAACAAGGTTTTATTTCCTAAAATTTACTCCCTCCATCCCAAAAAAATAATAGTCCTCTTTTCTCTTTGGTTTGTCCCAAAAAAAATAGTCTCGTTTCTAAAAATAGTAATGTTTGTGCAATTTGAAGAATATATAGGCAAGTAAAGCTACAATTTTAGAAAGTTTGACTTGTCAAATGAGACTATTTTTTTGGGACGAAGGGAGTAATTATGGTATGTTAATTTTTGACTTGTTTTATTCGCAAGTTGACTTTTAAATAAAAAAATTAGACTCTTTCCGTGAAATGGATGGAGAATTTAACAGCCCATATTTTAATAGTGAATCTTCACCTAAAATAATACTCCCTCCTCCCAAATTGGATGTCCCTTTTTAGTTTTTGCAAAACTTAAGGAAGTTGATTTGTAGACCCTTTTAGTATTATATATTCATGAATGCCCTTACTCCCTAGACTAGTATTGCAAGTGTCTAGTGGAACATGACAGATAGCGAAGTTAAATTTAGTAACTCCATATAAAAAGGGACACTCATTTCGATTTGGACGGAGGAAGTACTTCGTAATTATATAGTAAATATGTTTCATGTTAGATAATTAATGAAAATTTTGAACAATCATGTAGTTTAATTATATTGATTGTTAGAGTGAAGAGTTCACTTATCAAAAAAAAATGTGAAGAGTTCAAATCCACAACCTTCCGGAGTCGCTTAGTAGTAGATATGAGGCTTCATAAAGTATGAGGTCTCAATTACTACCCTTTGACAAGTTCCCTTAGAGCCAAAAAAAATAATAATATGATAAAATGAGATGATAATAATAAATAAATAACAGTGCCAACCAACTTATCAACACATTTAAACATTCAACCCCATTTATTTTAGAAATTTTGTCATATAACTACCAATTGAATAATACTCCCTCCATCACAAAACAATAGTCCTCTTTCCTTATTAAAAAGGAAATAAATCACAATATCAAATCAGTATTTAAAATACATTTATTATGACTTAGGTAATAAATTTCAATTATTTATAAAACATGACGAATACGAACAATAATAACTATTAGAATTTCCCAAGGACAAGTAAATTTTTATAAATCTTTGGTCAAGGTTTAATCAAGTTGACCAAAAAAAGTAAAAGTGAGACTTTTCTTAGGACAGAGGGAGTAACTATTACACCGCTAATTTTATGGTTTGGGCAACATCTCTCAATTAGTTCACATGGACTCAATCCATAGGACTAATCGGTATTTGTAAACCTTATAAATTGGTGGTATATCAACCTGGTCTCCCACTACACATCCCGAGTAGAATGACAATTCGGCAACAATGGGCAGGTCGAAACAAGCTCCGTCACCACCCGGCGATGATTGAATCTAGGATGATCATTGACCTTAACAATGGCTACAGAATAGCAACTATGAGTCATGGTAGCTAGAAGTTAACACATGATCTAAGCGGAAAACTCAAAACTAAACAAGGCGAGCAGTTATTACTGTGACATGCTATAAAAGAAGGAACTGGTTCAAGTCAAAAGATCGCAATATCAACACAACACCTCATTTTTGTTAATCTGTCTTTTTGTTCCTAGAATTGCTTAGTTCCTTAAGTTTTCATGTTTTTACTTTAGTTCATTTAGATTCAATGTCATTAGCTTAGAACCTTAATCTTTAATGCTCATACATAACTTGTTTCAGTTATTGGTTCTCAGAATTCTCTAAATCAAATGTGTTCTTCTTTGTAACCGTTGAAAATCCATCATTGGCCCTAATTTTGGTATGTTGCGTTCCGCAAATTTCATTTCCTTTAAACACATTAAATTGAGCTTTCAGTCATCAATTAATTGGTATTTATTCAGACATTTCATTTCCAGTCTTTCTTTTATGATTTACACGTTCACCGCACCTATTCATTGGCACAATGATGCTTCCACACAAAAGTTTCTAAACATTCTCTTAAACTATTGGTCTAAGCCAAAGCTTGACCTCAAAGGAAGCTTGATTATTCACCTTTCCAATGTCGCGTTGACCACATCTATTATTTATCATAAGGATCACAACTTCCAAACCAACAATCAGTCTTAGCCTACTTAAGTTATACCTCAAGAATCATAAAGTTATACTCCATCTCTCCTTAAATGAGTGTCACTTCTTGAACATATTTAAAAGTGGATCCTTATTGTTGACAAATAGACATGTCTATATAAATTGATAGGTTTCTATCTCACTCCATCGACCCAACAACAAACATCAAATAAAAGAAGGTACTCTAATGCCTTTAAAGCTCCAATCTCTTATAGAAATGTTGACAAATTAGAATCATCCTCAAAAAGATTATCCTTAAAAATTATTTTTAGGAGGATTAATATATAATTTGGTCCCTGTACTTAACCTTTCTTCCTATAATGGTCATTGATATTTTAAATTTTCTATATTGGTCCTTGAACTTAACTTTTACTCTCGTGTTAGTCCGTCAAACTGTTATCTTAAACAGAATCGTTAAAAATTGTTTAAAATGACAAAAATGCCCTCATTTGAGTCTAAGCGAGATGCCTAGGTGGAAATAATTCTGGCCGAAAAGAGTAATAATCACTACCCTATACATTATTGTACTAATATTATTATCTTCGTTCAAACGGTTACTCCATCAATAATTCTTCTACAAGCGAGTCCCCCACCATCTCCACCTAGCACCTACTATTACCTCAACCCCACCAACTCCACAAAAATCTTCCCTCTCTCCTTCTCCTCTACTTCCATGCCGCCTCCTCTCTCCAGCTACTCATAGCCATTACCACCTCCATTTCCATGTCGAAGAACAATACTACATTAAATCCATAAATGACAAAATAAATCTAAAATCGAACATATGCGAGACCAAAAATGCACTAAAATAACGCAATGAATCAATATATAGCTGTACGAAAACTGTGCAATCAAACAGATTGATTACCTGATAAGTATTATCGAACTTATCGTACATAAATCGAGTGATGATGCTTGTTTTGCCGACTGATTGATCTCCTAAGAACACAAGCTTGTACTTGGCGAGAGCTGAAACTGGAGCCATCAATGGAATCTAATCGTAGTAAACAGTCGGATCGGACACAAATGCTCTGATGAGATTTGAAAATTTTCCGACGCAAGATATCGCCGGGAAATTCTCCCAATGCGCCGGCGAAATCGATGCCGGAGATCTAGCGTACGAACCGTAAAATTATACGCAGTTAGATTCGAAGAGAGAGAGAGAGAGGTTTTATAGTGGAAGGAAGGTTCAGTGGGGGAGAGTTTGAAGGGGAGAGAGTTAATTTGGTTGGTTTTTATGATTCAAATTAATTGGTTTCAATCATTGAATGAAGTGGGATTTGGAGGCAACTCTTAACAGAATTCTCTAGGAGAAATCTTGGTAGTTGGTTACAGTGGCAGTGGGTTTGGATTGGGGATCTCACTGTGGGTATACTATAGATGATGGAATAAGTCTATCAGAAGGTGGAGGAGGAGGAGGATTTCGGGGTTTATGGGTTTAGTTTAAGTACACCTTTTGTTTTTTTTTTTTTTGCATTTATTGCTTTGACGAAGGAAACAAAAGGAAAATATAGGAATAAAGAGAAATTGTTAGAAAGTAATCTCTTTTTTTTTTTGAAGAAATATATACGGAGAAAATAAATGAGAATAAATTAATGGAACAAATAAAATGACAAAAGACTAAAAAATAATAATAAAATTTGCTTGATGAAAATAATAATAATATTTTGCAGAAAATGTTAAGTATATATTTTCTCTTGTAGTGTTAAATTTTATTTCAATGGTAGTTTTTTTAATATTCTAATACAGACTTTTTTATTTTTCTTGTTATTAACTTTATCTTATGAAATACAAATATTTTATTTAGGAACTAAATTAAATTTTAATTTTTGAGATTTTATTTCTAATTTGTTTTTTTTTTCCACGAAAGATCAGATTTTACAAAAGATTTCCATTCCTTCCCGCCATATAGGCATCCCACACAGACTCAATTGAAAGCAATTTCGTGAGTTTAAACAATTTTTTAACGATTATGATTAAGATAACGATATGAGGGACTAATACGGCAACAAAAGTTAAGTTCAAATACTAATATAGGAAATTTGTAACTTCTATGACCATTATAGGAAGAAAGGTTAAGTTCAGGAACCAAATTATATATTAATCCTTTTTAGGACACTTGGAAGGAAGGCAAATGCTATATCTTTAGTGATTCCTCCTACCCATCATGATATTTTCTCCAAATTAATAAAACTTTGATCGATCTTTATATATAAAAGGATTGAACATTTGATAATAATATCTTGGCTTATCAATGTGATGGATTGACCACAAAAGCTAGCTCAATTAATCATGTACTAGTTGCTCTACCGTGCAAAAGTAATTAGCTAAGATTCTTAATTAGTCAATTGCAAATGAAAAAGAGGTATAGTTTTAGTCTTAAATTTGTGCATTCTAGCATTTGAGCTTGCCCCTTTATCCCAAGCTTCATGATTCTCTTTATGCCCCTTTTGCGGTCATGACAAGGTTGGACAAATAAAGGTTGTTTGAATCAATTTCTTGGTTGTGCCCACAATTGACTCTTTGGTGGTGGGGGTACGACTAAACCTTAAAGGACAACTCTTGAGCTTGCTTCTATAGTACGTTTGTTGAAATCCTTTCATTTATTTTTTGTTAATTTCATGTCTATTAACTTTGGTATTTTCTAGTAGGTGATTTATTGTTTAGTATTTGTACTATCCATTCTAAAAGTAATTTCTAGGTATTTCCATAAGATGCTTCAGAAAGTATAGCTTAAGTTAACATATGGAATAAGAAATTGGGATAATTGCACTTTACTCTCCCAAGGTTTTCTCAGACTTAGGAGGTCTGTGGTCTCAATTTTTACACAAAAAAAATCAAAGCCTGTTTCTTTGCTGTAATTGAGGATGGAAAGGGAAGTTTGTTAGTTTTTGCAAGGACTGTGGTCATATCATGTCCAAGTGTTCTAAAAATCAGTCTAGACACCACCCCCTGCACCTAGAGATCAAGCAAATCAGTCACCTAGGCTCCGAAAGGGAATTCTTTTAGTTTTTGAAAGGAAGGTAATCATACCTTGTCTGAGTGTTCAAAAAATCGGCCTAGGCGCCACCCAGGCACCTAGAGATCAAGCAAATCGGCCACCAGGGCCTAGGTGCCTAAGTCGGCGCCCAAATTTTTTAATTTTTTTAAAGCTTTGGCCCAAAACGGCGTCGTTTTAGGCTCTTTTTTTTTTTTTTCTTATACATGTGTAAATCAATTTAGATCATTTGGTCATATTTACTATTGCTTCAACATGTGTTATGAACGTATGTGTAAATCAATTTAGATCATTTGGTAATATACATTAATACATATTCCAAGCCTCTAGGATCGAAAATTTTCAAATTTCCTACCATGGCTCCCTGAAGACGAGCTCAAAGAAGCAACAACTCTACCAAGCTCAAAATTTGTGTGTTCGTGGATGTGCGCGCGTGTGTGAGAGAGAGGGGGAGAGAGAGAGTCTAATGGTAGAATGAAGAATCAAGCTAGTCATTAAAGGAAGAATTTAAGGATAAATGCATGGGGGCGGCTGTAGAGAAACTCGTATTGATGTCTGAAAGAGCAGGGGAGGAAGATTTAAAACGTTATTGTGACGCCTAGTGGGTAGAGTTGGGTGTGGAAAGGGAAAGCAGTGTTCGGATTTAAGTGTGGGATGCATTAAATTTTTTGTTTCGGTTTTTGGATAAGCTTATCTGAAACAAGAGTATAGGGAGGGGGTTATGATTGACATTTAAGAAAGACAAATGACATAAATACCGAAAATGCAACCTTGGAACTCTGTGTAAACATTGAAATTGCATACCCTCAGTACAAAAATGGGTAGTCCTTTGGGTGGTAAGTGCAATCAGCCCTTATAAAATTTGAACCACAAAGAAAGCTTTGGTATATTAATGCATGCAATATTTTTTGGTAAGTAAGATATAGTATAATGCATGCAAATATAGATTTACCAAAGGATATGCTGACACATTTCATACATCTCAACGGATAGAAAGCTAACTTGACAAACTACTTGAAGACTGTTGTTTAACTACCTCACATAAAGATTAAAAAGGAAAGTTTACTCACAAAGTATACAACGACAAGTCCAAATCTGGCTACCGACTTCTTGCAGAAAAGTTGGACGCAAAATGAACTGCTTCTGAATAGGAATAAATGCAATGCGCCCTAACAATTTCCTAAACATGAAACCAATGATATGCGCTACCACCTGACTTCTTTTCTTCGAGATTTTGGCCAACCACAACATTCTTCATAGGATAAAAAGCTTCGAATATGAGCAATAATTTTGCTCTTCCATAGTGCCCCCCAAGAGCTAAGATTCTTATAAGATCCCTTTTCAAGACAATAAGAAACCAGAGAATTGAATTTACTTGCAAGCCATAAATCCCCATTGTACAAAACTTGGATTGGATGATGGAAATCCTCTCCTCGCAAACCACCATAAAAGTTTATGTTGATAGAGAAATGTTTAGTCCAAGACTCCTTGGCAATTGGCACCATAGTCCTTCATCACCTAAACTGTAAATTAAACATCTTTGGAAACATAGGTTACACAAAGGCACCCTCCCAGTGACCCGATCCTGATCCCCGATATCTTGTTTATGTAGC
This sequence comes from Platycodon grandiflorus, assembly GCA_016624345.1. Lineage (NCBI taxonomy): Eukaryota > Viridiplantae > Streptophyta > Magnoliopsida > Asterales > Campanulaceae > Platycodon > Platycodon grandiflorus. The sequence continues at coordinate 14,654,907 of CM028365.1, read as the reverse complement.
ATTGTTCAAAACGAAAAGGTGGTGGAACCACTCGAAATTGCTCAGTCTGCAAGTAAAATGAACATATAAGATCAGAAGTTTCACGATTATCAGTTATCCAATGAAGAGCGCCATTCAGATAGGGGTCAAATGATCCATCTATTTTCGGGATTGGGGCATCGGCAATGCTTCTCCATGATTGTGTATCAATTGTATATCTCAGCAACAGGTTTTAAAGTTGGGGTCCTATCATGATCATCGGATATCTTAAACATGAAACAAATGACTTTGTACAGATTTCTCTCCGAAAAACCAAAGCCAGAATGGTTTAGGTAAATGATCACGCAAATTTGGATATGGTGACCACGTCGGATCCACGTGTAGCTAGTCTTCAAGTCAAAATGCCTCAGCTCTCTAAAGGTTTTTTTATTAGGGCTTGATTCTTGGGCCTACAACTGTGTAACAAAGACAAGAACCGTTAGGGATGTAGAGGGTTTGACCCGACTATTACCCTTCGGCGTGAGAATCAGTTTAGGGGTATTAAATGAGAAGGAAACTAGCGGGCAGTTTTCTTTAATTCTCAGGAAGTATGATCAATGTGTGTTGTAGGTAAGTGAGTAAGAGCAAGCTTTTAAGGACTTTGTCTTCTTAAGAGTAAATGTTGCCTTACCTCTTTCAATTGAAGGTGAGATCTTCTATTTATAGCTGGAGGTGGCATGTGAGATGTATATGTATTGCCACCTGTTTGCAGGGAGGTGTATGCATGTCCATGCGGCCATGCTGCTGTCAGGATTAGGTTAACAAATAGAAGCTTCCTTCCTGGGAAAATGGGAAGCTATTGAATACTGACAGAGCTCCATGCTGAGGGAATGTCTTTTTCCAGTAAGGATGTTCTGATTATGATAGGTTAGATACTAACAGACATCAAGCATTTAATGCTTTGATGTTGACTTATGCCGAGGAGGATTATTGCTCGTCTTAGAGTCGACCTTGTCTAAAATGAAGGTCGCGAAGGAGAAGATACAGAGGTCTGGCTGAACCGATGACCTCGGTGGGTGCGGACTTTACCCCGAGGTATCTAGCGAGGACTTAGGAAGATGAGCTGGTCTGATTCATCATCCGAGCTCCTTTAATCAACAGGGGCCTCTGGGGCCACCAGAGGCTGATGTGGTAGACACGTATCTGGAGTATTTGGGAAGATCCCATCAGTAAGTATAAGTTGTCGTCGAGGGAGTTGGGTGAGGAAGGACTGTATATTCACCAAGAACAGGATTGCAAATGAAATAAAGAGACTCTCGAGATGAAGTATGATATAAACAAAGTAACCCGTTGCATGAACCAACAGGAGTCACTTCACCACCACTGAGGGAGCAGAATTTGACACTTCGCTGGGTCAAAGAAGGATAAGGACTTCTAGCATGAGAACGACTGAGACCACTAGTAGAAGTACGAGCATTAATGTTGGAGGAAGTGGTGGGCCAGATGTCATCCAGGTCAAGCATGCACATGAAAACAAATCCAAATTCGTCAAAATTTTCTTAAACAATGAGGCTGGCAGTGGTGTTAGGTGCTCTAGTGAGATGCATTTTGGAAAAGTAAGGATCAGTGAGAATTTTGAAGAACATCTTACAAACGCATCTGCAATGGAATATTGTCCTCAGGGGAAGTATTGAGAGTGTGTCATATCGTATATGCATAGGCAGCAACTCCAGTAAATGAAAATTCAGTAGACTAGTTTCATTGTCAACGTTGGGTTCTTCTTTTTCGTGATCTGCTCATTTGCCACTTGTGGTGATGAACACCCATTTCTGTTCCTCTTTTGCATTTACGCAGGTCCATTTGCCACCCCTACCTCAGAGTCTAGGATAGAAAGTACACAAGATATTGAAATCCTTATCAGAATCGCCTGCTCCATCTGACTGCTCAAACAAAAATTCAGGATTTATCAGAGGGCTCATTGGCGTTTCAATTTTAGATATTGCATGTTCCCCCTGTCCAATTAAATAGTAAAGGGAAATGGGAAAAAGAAAAGGTCATTTTCAACATAAGATAACCAAGAAAGTTTGAAAGACGAAAAACAAGTAAATACAACACAAAAGATACAAAATCGCCATCTGATCACAGGCCGCTGGCAGATACTCGTACCTTCTATTTCAGAATCATCAGCATTTCCATGCAAGGGTGAGTCTAGAATCTCCAAAGTAAAGGAAATACTCATTGAAATCACTTCAAGAAATTAGAACCTGGAATGTCATGTGTAAAAAAACTTTTTGAAATTCTCAATCGGGATAGAGTCCAGAAAGTTTGCAGAGATGCCAGAAAACTATTACATGTATTCCATTTTAGTATGCTTGAATGAGGAGTCCAGAGTTCCAGACAGTTTAATGCTATAACAATGCTCATTCAGATGACCTCAGAATGTTTAAACTTGGCAAGTTAATATAGCACATATATTCCAATTATAGATTTGGTTTAAATTTTTGATCAGGGATGTGCAGAAAGTTTGTGGTAATAAGAACAACTAACTCTAATCACTTTGGAAGTAAGTACGACTGGTATAAACTAAAATCAGCATTGAGCATGTGCGATAACAGGCAAGTAAGCCATAGAAGCATGAAAGCATTGCCATGTAAAATATCTCAACAATACATAAGGTAAATAGTATTTTTGCTCAAATATATCACATGTGGAGGGAGGTAAATTTGAAAGGTGATGGAGATAGTAGGCACAGTTTCTGTAATTGAAAGTGGACTGTTTGAGTTGAACATCAAAAAAATAGAATAGTTGACTATTTGATACGAATAGAGAAAATAGTTGTTTGATTCATTATGAACCTCTGTTAGTCCCATTATAAAATAGTTGTTTGATTCATTATGAACCTCTGTTAGTCCCATTATGAAAGAGAATAAAGTGGAACACAGGAGCTAAGTTGGTCCCACATGAAAAAAAGAAATTGTAAATTAATGAGGAAGTATAAATGCAACATCATTATCGTTCACTATTCATCTTGAAAAGTCAGCAAATTTTCAATTGCATTCAATGTATAATGCAGCCGTAAGGCTTCCGTAAAATTTTGGGATCCATGGCGATTCCACATTGAAGAGGTTCACGATCATTACATAAAGAACATGGTATTATTGTGAAATTGTTAATTAAATTAGGTTTCCCCAATTTTCCTAGTAATTTGTATATAGGGTTGATAGAGATTCCATTACAATTAATTCAAATGAAAACAAAAAACTTCAAAGGGGCCTCAAGATCAAAATTCAACTATATTCAATTCACCAACACAATTCTAGAAACATACAGTTCTGGATTCGTAATAACTTCGCCAAGACTATGATCCATGCAATTTAACTTGCAAATTGAGATCACCGCTGCTCGTTCAATTAGGCTAATGTTTCTCTTTAAATTACATTAAGGCGATAGCATTAGAATTGAAATTGAGCCAAACTTTCTGTGAGCACCAAGATACTTACGAAGATTGCAAATGTGTACAAAGATTATTGAAATGTAAATGAAATGTAATTGTAGGGTACAAGATTGGGGTGTCTACAGTTGCTAAGATTATTCCTTGTAATATCAAAGGTTTGAAAATCAATGCTTGCAACAGGCCTAAGTATGATGGGAGTTTTCAATTATCCGGTGTTTTGGGAGCTTGGAATCCATGAATTTGAATGAGAATTCACAGGAAAATTTAGCTTAAAATTATGAATCTATCGTGAGCAGAAATTCATCAACAAATTCATAAACTCCAAAAACACTAACTGATTATAATGATCATATGTAAAAAGAAAGAAATAGCATGCAGCTTAAGCTATATATAAAATAAGTACATAATATATATATATATATATATTATTTACTTCCTCGCAAAGAGTCGACTATACTATTTTGGAATGTTTTACCTAATGAGCCATTTTCAAAAAAGTATGCTTACAAATTTCAAAATCATTCATCTTTATCCACCACTTGTGTTGTAATCACCTTCGTTGTGTTTAAGTATTTTTGTAATTATGATTAAATTCAATAACACTCCTATATCCTTAACAATTAAAATATTCAAACGTCAAATCTTTAGGTTAAACGGCAAGAATATATATATTTATATATATTAAAAAATATATACACGTATAATTGAGAGACAGAGAGAAAGAGAGTCAGACCTGTATAATTAAGAGCCTCCATTGTGACTGTGTTTGAGTGTGAGACAGTGGGAGAGGGAGAGAGGGAGAGGAGGGACACTAGTCTAGTAGTCTATGGTAGTCCCTAAAGAAGAGGATTAAGGAGTTGGACCGGTCTGATTTGTCATGGGTCATCTTAAGGGTTAAACATTTTGCCTTGAGGAAGTTGAGGCCCAGTTCAGAAGTGGGATTTTAAGCCCAAATGTACTACAATTCCACTTCGTTAATTTTAAGGTGAAGTGCGGGTTGGTCCCCTTTTATGAATATTCAATCTGTTTAGATACATATATTTTGTTTCAAATTTGGAAAAAGGTATTTTTGTTGCTCAATATTGTTTATGTTTTTAAAAAATACGAAACAAACACGCTATACAATGCAATTCTAAATTCAATGCATCGCAATGCACAAAATTAATATTATTTTGTTGCATCGCGATGCACAAATTGTGTGCACACCTTTTACACTTGCGATGTATAAAAGTGTACTAAAAAGTACTATTTTCTTGTATCACGATGTATAAATTAAAATTGTGCACCACGCCTTTTTCTATAAGAACGTCACGCTTTTTTTAGGCAACCAAAATTATGCATCACACTTTTTACACTTGCAATACATCAAAGTATGTATCACGATGCACAAATATATTATAATTCTATTTCATTAATTTTACTCGGAAGCCTTAACTGCTCAGCCTTGACTGCTCCTAGTATCATATGGAAGGAGAAAAGTTTGTCTGATTTAATGTAGTGCCGAGGCTACAAGATTTACAAGGAGAGAATAAGATACCAACCCTTCTTTTTTTTGGGCTAGCCCATATCTCTACTAACTGGATTTCAAAATAAGTGTCGTCTGTATTCTAAGAAGATCTTTAATTTTAGGGTGAATTACGGGTCAGTCCTTTTTTAAATATTTATAATTGCTCCAGTTCAATTATTTTTTTTAAATTGAAAAAAGATATTTTTGAGACGAAACAGACGATTATGTCATTAATGAAAGAAAAATACGCGTGCATCAGTAACCCAAGGCATCACGATGAGTAATCCAAGGCATCACGTGAGTTAATCATCGCGATGAGCAACAAAGGCATCGCGATGAGCAATAAAGGCATCGCGATGAGCAACTAAGGCATCGCGATGAGCAATGTAGGCATCGCAATGAGTAACCAAGGCATCGCGATGAGCAACCAAGGCACCGCAAAGAGCAACCAAGGCACCGTTTGAATTTCAACTGCTGGAGGGAACTTGATTTTCCAAGGCCGATGAGCAACACAGGCACCGCGATGAGCAACCAAGGCATCGCGATGAGTAACCAAGACATGGCGATGAGCAAATCAAGGCATCGCGATGAGCAATCAAGGCGCCGTTTGAATTTCAACTGCTGAAGGAGACTTGATTTTCGTTTACCTTTCGGGGGCGTTGCCCCCGAACCCCTACGAGGGACACTGTCCCCTCGACCCCTGCGACCTGATCGGGTAGGTCGATCCTCGTTGCGTTGTCCAGCATACTGCGATTGGTGAATTAAAACTCAAATCATTGATTAAAGTCTCAAAATTAGTCCAAGAACATCTCACTCTGTTTTTGGACAGCACACTGCCAAGCTCGATTTGGATCTCGAAAATAGTATTTTTTTGTAGAAAAATTGTGCACAAATATAGTACTAAGTTAGGATAACAATATGAGATTGATTTTAAACAAATTCGAAGCTTAAAACATATATTAAAGTGACCAAAACAGCCCAAGAACAAGAAAAAACGGGATGAACTCAGAAAATTCGAATTTGATCAAATTCGTGTTCTAGGCGTGAAAATTGATCCCCAAACATGAGGAAAAACTATATTAACAACATAAAATCGTTTACAAGTTTTCAGTTTCTTTGATGTAACTAAATGTTTTTTATGTTTGTGTGTGTGTATTATTTTTAACGAATCTCTAAAATAAAAGAGTGTTCATGTTGTATAGGGACATTTTAGGAAGAAAATTATCAAAATACCTTTTTCCGGTTAAGAAAAAAAAGGGTGAACTTTAGAGGTTAAACTTTTTGAAAATGGGACTGGCCAGCAATTTCCTATTAATTTTATGTACTTTTTCTGTAATGCTATAAAGTAGGGGTGTTCAGTATTTGATTTTATCAAAAAATCAAACCGAAAAACCGATCATCCGAACCGAACAAACCGAAACCGAATTTGAATTTGGTTTTTGGTTTGGTTTGGTTGGTAAAACCAAATTCTAATATGGTTTTTAGTTTAGTTTTTGGTTTTGTCTTTCAAACCAAAAATCGAATTAGAAAAAATATAATAAAATTAAATATATTATTATTAGTTATATAAATAATTAATATCCATAATTATTGTAATGTGTCGTAGAAATAACACAAGTGACAACTCAAATAAATTTCGTGGATGTTTAGTGACAAAAGGCCAAACTAATGTGTGGAATCCAAGACTTTCTTTAAGTTCAAGTTACTAAGCATATATAATCTTACATTTTTAGGGATATTATATCATTTTTTAAAGTTTTAATCTTTGTTTTGGATATTTTTTAAATAATAAATATTTAAATTTTGAATTAGATTGTAGTTTTAATATTTGTTTGGTTAAAACCGAAAATCAAACCGAACCAAACCGAAAACTAAATTCGAATTTTGTTTGATTTTTTGGTTTTTATTTGGTTTAGTTTTTAGTTTTAAGGTTAAAATAATAAAAATTAAAAAAACCGAACCGAACAAACCAAAAACTGAACCGATGAACACCCCAACTCTCAAGTGATTCACATATTGTAACGTAATGTATTGTAGTTAAAAAGTAAAGTGTTAATTGTAATTTCCTTTATTTATTCGGTATATCAAAAGTGTCGTAGTCTAATGATTGTGGGCATGTTTTCGGCTTCTACTTTTCTCCAAGAAAGAAGTAAAGTTGCTAGTTTTAGTTATATCAATCAATAAATAATCCAAATTAAATATCTTTTTTGGCATGTTTATTTATAGAAATTAGAATTCTTGAGTGGTTCTGGTGCATGCCTATATGGCCAAAAGAACAAAGATAAAGTGGGGGCAAAGCTGAAGCATTGAGAATTTGGTGATTATTTTATTTGATATGGTCCCCCTTTGCCTTTTTTGTGAACTTGGGAAGATTGAAAAAGTGCAAGATCCAGTTACTTTATTGTTGGTGGGCTAGGCTGCTTGCAAGTTGGCCATGTGGCCCCAACAAACTTTCATCGTGAATTTGGAACCAGAGTTTCAATAACAAATGGCTAGGTATCCTGCGAGATCGTCTTACGGATTTAAATTTATAATATAGAGTTTCTTTTTTACATCTCAATCTATCAATATATGATAAATTGGATTAATAAGATTCGTCCTAAAAAAAATACCCGCAAAACAATTTTTCTTAAAATTTTGCCATAACAAATTGGGTCAATGGCTTCTAATCCTTTTCTCCAACCCACGAGTGCAAACTTTAATAAGGTGGCATTAATTTTTCATTTGTTAGGAGTACTAGTGGAAAAATCTGTGCATCATTTAATTGATTGACTTTTAATTGAAAAACTTTTAAACTTTGATCCACTATACAAAATACTGTCTTCGTTCCTAAATAAGTGTCGTTTTAACAAAATATATATATATATATATATATATATTATCTCAACAGGGGCGAATGCAGCTTAAAGGGTGGGGGGCACGTGACCCCGCTAAAAAGAAAAAAAAAATACCTTGTAAAACGATGTCCTTTTATCTAGTGATCCCACTGGAATTTTTGTTTCACCCTCTTGGTGCACGGCTGAAAGTGGTAGCCTCAAGCCGGAAAGAAAAAAAAAAAAAAAAAAAAGATCAAGAACTTACGACAGCAGCAAGCCAGCAAAGAGCGAAGCTGCGATTGCGAAGGAGGAGACGACTCAGAGTCCTAGACAAGTACGACGAGTCAACAGCGAAGGAGGACTGGAGCCTGGAGGAGACGATGACAACGAGTCAACGACAAGGCTGTCTTCTTCAGTTCTTCCTCCACTCAAAAATCTTCCAATTTTCGTAGATTTTGGTAACAAACACTCATTTTCTTCCCTCTTTACTTCATCCAAAATTAGGACTTTTTATTTGGGGTTAAAATTAGGGCTTTTTATTTGGTGCAACATTTAGATGCATGTTTGATCTGTTCAAGTTTGCTACTTTAATGTTGATCTGTGTTTGAAGATGAATTGGTGGATTTGTTTAGTTTGAGCTACTGTTATTTTACTTGTGTAGTTGTGTGTGATTTTTTATAATTAAAAACAAACTAATTTGATAAATTAATGTTAATTTACGGCTTTTGGTCTCTTCAACAGGGTTATAAGTTTTTAATTTGGGGGAAATATGGAGAGATTTTTTAAGCGAAAATTGACAGAAATTGAAATTGGTTTAGGCGGGGGTGCTTCTAGTGGTGCATCTTGCTAGTGCTCAACAATCTGCTTCCATAATTTCAACTATGGAACAATTGTGATTTCTAAATTTTTTACATAATAGTTAAAATTTGTGACACTGAAAAAAAATTCTAGATCCACCACTGCATCTCAAGTGTCATTATATGATTTCAAGAAACATTTGTTCATATTCTACAAAAAAATTGTTCTTATTTACTACTCTCATTAAAGAGGGTTGTTAAGAGAAAAGAAAAAAAAATTTATACAACTTATCTATAATAATGAACTTAAATAAAGGTATGTCAACCTTTATTTAAGCTTCCTTAACATGTGTATAAATTGCTAAAACAAAACTCATTTTGAAATTGAGACGGAGGTAGTATGCAAATAGCTATTCGTAATATGGCACATGCTTTACTTTCATGACAATATTAATTGCACTCCAAATCTGAATATGGAAGAATGCAATGTGTATGTAATATTGTGATATGCGTATGTAATATTGTGATATGCATATGTAATATTGTGATTGGTTATTCGTATACGTTTGTACACTAGACCAAACATATAATCTTTTTCTTTATGTTTACCTCGTTAATTACACAGTGTGTTCTGAAATGGGTATTTTTTATTGAATTTGTGCAAATTTTAAGAAATGAGTTGATTTTCTGTAATTTTAATACCCTCAAGGTATCCCTTAATGGCATTAAATCAATGAATTTATCTTTTTTTGTTCATCTCACGATTAATAAGAATATTATAAATAAATTTATATTTTTTTAAAATAAAACACAGTTTATAATATTTCAAAGTAAAATAAGTGTCACTTATTTTGAAACTGAAAAAAACAAGATATTCCATTTTACCAAGAAAAAAGAAAATAGAGAAAGAAATTGACACTTAGCTGACTAGGTTGGCTGATCTCTGTCCAAGGACACATTTTAATGGGTTAAATACAGTAAATTTTATCTTGGTTATCATTCGTGCATAAATTTCAATGTTATTAAGTAATTTTTGTCACAAAATATATTATAAATATTCTGTTAAGTAGATGTACCCATAAGTTATCGTCGTGGATAATAAAACGAATCTCAAACATAGGGAAATTGAAAGAAATCATTGTGCGGGCAACATCTACTTAACATTTCACACATGTTAAATTCCTCCAAGGCATTTTTAGGTGAGCTTCACTGTCACATACATATTTAAAAACACAATTCATTTAGTATTACATCTTCCCAATTGAAAATTTTCTCAAACTCAGAACATCACCAATGTAATTGCAATTGTGAATTTGATTTCATGTGGTTGTGATTAATTAATAGCATCTATCACATGTGATAATTTTTGGGATTATTATATTTTGACCAACGTACTAATTGGGGATTCCTGATTTTACCAACGTACTTTCATTAACCCAAATGTGACCAACGTACTATCAATTTTGTTGCAATGTTGACCCTGCCGTTAAACCTCCATCCAAAAAATTAACTGCTAACGGTAAAAAAAATTACATTAACGGTAAAGGGTCCAAAATGATACTTGTTGCAATGTTGACTGTACACGTGCCCATCCCATCTCCTTTTGACAAACTCCTCTCCCAATTTCAAAGCCGCCTTCACCGTCTCCTCGGCGCTATCATGCGCCGAGTCAATAATCCCCTTCTCAACCACCGTGGCCGCCGTCACTCTGGCCGCTCTCATCACCACATCCAGCCGAGCCGCCACCGACCCAATCTTACACTTGAGAATTGCGATAAACCAAGCTGGAATCACAAGCTTAATATCCATCTCGCTCATGTAGAGGAACCCTCGATCCTTGCGCATAAGTACATAGTCGCGCGCCAGTGCGAGGATGAATCCGTCGGCGAAAGCGTGGCCGGAGACGGCGGCGATCGTTGGCATGGGGAGAGAAATAAGGTCGCGGACGAGTGAGCGGAGCTTGGTGGACATGAGAATGAAGCGGTCCGGATCATTCTGGGCCCAACCGAGGTCGTAGCCATTGGAGAAAAACTTGCCTTCAGCGGTGGTAACAAGGGCCGCGGGGGCTTTGGCAGTTTTGGATCGGATGCGAGCTAGAGCAGATCAGATGGAGTCGATTCGGGTCGGGTTTAACCGGTGCTCGTCGTTGCCGGTAATTGTTAGGATGTAAACGTTTCCCCCTTCTCTAACGTGCACATCTTTGTTTCTCTCTCCTTGTTGAGCTAGGGCAGAAGCAATAAAGGCAGGAGATGGCGGCGAAGAGGTTGTTTAGGGCAGACATGGTGACAGCCGACGGCGGCGGTGTTGGTGATTCCGAGTGAGAGATTGGTGGTGGTTGGGATGGGAAAAGAGTGACGGAGGTAAAGTCTATTTGGAGAAGAATGAGGGGGTTTATTGGTGGAGGAGTGGGTTTTGAGAGGAAGGAGGGGGTTTGGTGGCCCCCCATTTTTCACAAGTATCATTTTGGACCCTTAACCGTTAATGTAACTTTTTTTACCGTTAGCCGTTAATTTTTTGGATGGAGATTTAACGGCAGGGTCAACATTGCAACAAAATTGATAGTACGTTGGTCACATTTGGGTTAATGAAAGTACGTTGGTAAAATCAGGAATCCCCAATTAGTACGTTGGTCAAAAATATAATAATCCCATAATTTTTATCTCTTCATTTATATTCAATTAAAAGAGAAGTAATGCTATGGGTACCTAAATAGTACCAAATTTTTTGCACTAAATGATGTGTCAGCTGATGTGGTACAAAAAATAAAATTAAAAATCATAATTAATGCATCACATCTGCCACATCATTTGGTGCAAAAAATTTGTACTCTTTAGGTACCCATAACATTACTGTTAAAAGAGATATCTCCAATGTAACAGTGGATCTGATCATATATAGCATGAGTCTCACTACTAGAATGGTAAAAAAAAAAAGATAATCATTTGGATTTAATAAGAAAAATACTGACTAAGATGTAATTCATATTCTCAACTAAAATGTTAAAAAATCAAAAGTCTCATCAATAATGTACAAAAAAAAAAATGTTGACACATCATATTCACAAACCTTCTCTAGAATTGCATTGAAGAGTTTAAAAAAATAATAAATTTTAAGTAACACTCAATTTTTTTCACATTGATATTTATATTGGTAATGTTTTCATTTCTCGTGGGTCTCGCACTCCTTTATTTATTATACTTTTCAAAAAAAGAAGTGATTGTGTAAGGAATTTTTATACTTATGGGTCCCACTGATTGTGTGAGAAATTTATTCCCAATCGAGAACAATTGTAAATATTTTTTGAGAAACAAAAATCTAGAAATAGCTACCAATGACTAGGAATAAAACCATTATGTTAGAACATAATTTTTGACAATTAATAGAGATGCCCATCGAACAGAACACCCTGATTTTTTTAACCAATGGAGATTCCCTGAAACTTTACAGATGAACACACATCACGATGCACTCCGCCTAATCATTCGCCTTGGTCGATAGCCAGCGAGGTACTTGGACCTTTGTTTGGATAAGATGTTCAGGATTAAATTTTTTTTTTTTTCTGTGAAAAACATTAATGAGAACTCAAACTTTTTAATAAGAAAGTAAGATATATCGGTTCCACGTTATTTATTTCGATGGTATTTATAATTAATTTTAAGATGTAATAAACATTAAACTTATATAAGCGTTCTATAAAATTTTATTACTCATTCAGTTGATTAATTTGATACAGTTACAACTCAGTTAAAGAGGAGTTAGAGTTCGACATGTTAGTGACCCATGATGCATGTTAGTTTATGTTAGTTATCTTAGCCAAGTAAGGGAGATCATGCCTAGTTTGTAGGCTTTGTTTTTGTTTAAATAGTTTGCTCTCTTATGAATAAAATATGAAGAAAATTGCCCCAAGTTTTCCCTCTCTAATTACTCTAATCTTATTCCTCTAGTCCTTGTTCTTCTTCTTCTAATTTTGTTCGTAACATTGGTATCAGAGTCGTTTCGACCATGGACACTCGGGGAAAAACCAATGCTGAGTTTCGTAACGATGTTAATGAAGCTTTGGCTCGACACGAATCGAGTTTCGATCAAATCAACGCAACCTTGCAAACGGTGTTAACCGAGTTGCAATCCTTGCGAACCTCGCGTGAAGTTAACATCAACCCCTTCTACCGAGGAGAAACCTCCATTACCGTCATTACCCATGCACCCAAAATAGACCACCACCACTCCCGTCTTAAGCTCCATTTCCTGAAATTCAATGGTGAGGACCCTAATGGCTGGGTTTGTAAGGCAGAACAATATTTCGAGTTTTGCTCAATCTACCCAGACCAGCAAGTGCAACTAGCTTCCTTCCACTTGGAGGGAATTGCCTTGCAGTGGCACCGTTGGTTTACCAAAGTCCGCAGACCGCAAAACTGGAGTGAATTCACGAAGGCAGTATCGCTCGTTTCGGGCCAACTAATTACGAAGACCCTTCCAATGCACTTATACGGCTTCGACAAGTCTCTTCTGTGGCAGCATACCAAGAGGCCTTCGAACGTTTGTCCCACCAGGTAGATGGCCTTCCCGAAACCTTCCTCGTGGGATGTTTCATTGCTGGCCTTCGGGACGAAATTCGTTTGGATATCAAAATCAAGCAACCCAGGAACTTGGCTGACGCCATTGGCGTCGCACGATTGGTGGAGGAACAAAATCTCCTCCAAAAGAAACCAGCCGAGTCCCACCACTTTTCCTTGGCTTAAGTAGCATCAAAAGTAGATTCCAGTGCAAAGCCAGACATCCTTGGACCTTCACCAGTTAAGCGTGGCAACCAACCACTTGCGCTATTGTCTTCCGGCATATCACCACCCAGGAAGCTCATGAGCGATAGAAAAAGGGCCTTTGTTATTATTGTACTGAAAAATTTGTCTCAGGCCATCGGTGTGATCACCAGCCACAACTGTTTATGATTATTGATGACCCATCACCTCCAATATACCAAACTGAAACGGGTCCTAGACCGCCGCATAATTCGAAAGGGCACTTCATCCTTGCGGACAAGGATACTAAAAGAGGAGAGGAATGATACGGTTAGGAGTTAGAGTTTGACATGTTATATAGTGATCCCCATGATGCATGTTAGTTTATGTTAGTTATATCTTAGCCGAGTAGTGGAGATCATGCCTAGTTTGTAGGCTTTGTTCTTGTTTAAATAGTTTGCTCTCTTATGAAGAAAATTGTTCAAGTCTTCCCTCTCTAATTACTCTAATCTTATTTCTATAGTCTTTGTTCTTCTTCTTCTAACTCTGTTCGTAACATAATTCAGCATATGATAGTACTTAGTCTCACTTATTCTTAAATATGAAATTTATATATAATAATAATTTAAAGTTTAATTTTTATATCAACTAGTTAAACGTTTTGAAATTTATTTTAATACCAAAAATCAATTTTAATGTCTACAACTTTAGGGTGTAATAATATGTGGTAAACAATCAACATGTTTGTATTAATTTTCATAAAATTCTTCTCAAATAAAATGTTTTTCATGCTACTTGTGTAGAAAAACATTTACACCAACAGAATATCAAAATTTATTTTCTTGTAAATAATATATATATATATATATATATATCATTTTCTGGAGGTGAATGATTGACACGAAAACAAAGCAGAGCTGCTGAGGGGAGGCTGTGACATAATAACAAACTAATAAATATGCATGTGCATAATCATTGCTATTTTAAATTTGTAGTTGTCTTTATGATTTTTTTTTTTTCCAATTATGGTAGTTCTTGTATAGTTAATCTCTTGATTTATAGAATTATAATTATATTTGTAAGAGAAGGATAAATTCGGCAAATAAAAAAACATGACAAGACTTTATTTTGAGTCTTTCTGCTTTATAATACTGTATAGGCGAGTGGACAAGAAGGTGAAAAAATTATCAGTATTAGAAAATTATCATAATTTTTATTTTTCCTTTATATTTTCTAAACAAAGCCTAACTAAATTATATTTGAGATCACGTCACAAATGGGAAAAATATTATCAATAGAACAAGCACAACTAAAAATAAAATAGGAAAAATATTTTGATTCTTAAGTAGGAGGTACCGGTTTCGAACCTTTTTTTCTATATTAAAAAAATAAAAATAAAAATAAAACTTTTCTTGGGAACTATATATATGAACCAACTAACTTGGCTAATCAAATTATGAAATTTCAGAACTACACGGTTTGAAACTTTAGAATGCTAAAGGGCGTTTTAAATTTATTTTTATTTATTTATGAAAGAAAAAGTACATAATAAAGTTACTTATGTTTAAAGATTTTAAATTGAAATTTGAAATTGAGAGTATGAATTGCTTTGTGAAGAGGATTCATTTTCACAGTATTTGTATTCGATGGGTTTCATTTATTATTTTAATCCTTATTTTTAGTTAAAATCTGAATAAAATTAAATTAATCCCCAAAAATAAACATATACAATCATTTATATGAAAAAAAAAATTCAATATTACGAGCTCAGACTTGTAATATTATTACAATATATAAACATCCAACTTAAAACTTATAATAATACTATAAACTCAATCTCGTAATAATATTAGCCAAAAAAAAAAAAAGAGTAAGTGCTTGTCTTCCCGTGTCGGTAGATTTCACGACAGAAATAGACTGAAAAGGGATAATTGTGATTCTAAATTGTAGGCAACAAAAGCCAATATTTATGCCATTCCCAACCTCAATCTTTTCCTCGCCTGTTTTTGAGATAAATGAAACAAAATCTTTATTTTATCCATACAAACCTCTAGGAATATAACATTTTCATCTAACCCCTTATTCTTTTGGAAAATCCCAACGCTATCCCCATTTCTTTCAATGGCCAATCATTTGATACACTCGTGCTATCTTGCCAACGTGATACGATGTTCTGCTTAATTTTAGACATGTACAACAAATCGTCTAATCATAAAATAAAAAAAAGGTAAAATAATTAAAGTGGCATCTGAACCTAAATACAATTGATACAAATGGTGTTAGGTCAAATAGAATGCTGAAATACAGTAAATATTATCAAAAATGTAATAACATCTACTGTAACATCCAGTATAAATCGCAGCGAAATAAAAATAGCAGTAAAGAACAAGATTGTTGTAACCTTTATCTACAAGTATAAATACTTGTAGATGTGTCAATATAGCAAAAACATTTCACTAGAAAATATAGAACCAATTACAAAGAAAACAACTAGTGAAACTAAAAAAAATGTTCCTAATCAAAGTATATCACTTAGATTATAGTTCACCACTGAAAGATCAAAGATTATATGTTGTCTAAAGACAACAACCGTGGTCAGTAACTTAATCTTCAGATTCCATAATACTTTGAACAGAATGTGGTGAAAGATGTTGCAACGTTCTTGATCACATCTACTGGAACAGCACAGCAGTTTAAATGAAACTCTAAATTCTCTGCAAAAACTCTATCAATCTTCCTCTCTGGATCAGTTCTGAATGGGGCACGAATTCCTCCTTATAAAGAGCAAAAGACAAAACTTGGAAAACAAGAAAAAACACTAAATAAAGAATGTTAAAGTTAGTATAAATATATACCATATTTAACTAATCAAAAGTCAACTATTATTTACCTAATTTAATATCAATCATCCTTTTGAATGAACAGAGTTTTATCAACCTCCCTTCTTTTGAAACCGATTTCAAGAAGATATTCAGTGAGTCTTCCATACCAAGCTCTAGGAGCTTGTTTAAGACCATACAATGCCTTCTTTAATTTAAAAACATGATTTGGTTTGTGAGGGTCTTCAAAGCCTTTTGGTTGTTCCACAAAAACTTCTTCATTCAAAAAAGCATTTTTCACATCCATCTGATGGAGTGTGATTCCTAGGTGACATGCAATGGCAAGCATTAATCGAATAGACTCAATGCGGGCTACAGGAGCAAAGGTTTCATCAAAGTCCACCCCTTCTACCTATGTATACCCCTGAGCTACCAATCGTGCTTTATTTCTTACTATTTTCCCTGACTCATCAGTTTTATTCTTGAAAATCCACTTAGTTCATATTACATTACCTTGACTATGTCTAGGGACTAAGTACCAAACATCATTTTTGGTAAACTAATTTAATTCTTCTAACATGGCAGCTATCCAAAAATCATCCCCAAGAGCTTCTTTCACATTTTTTGGTTCAAGATTTGACATGAAACAACAAGTTCTAGCATTTAAGCAGTCAGAAGACAAATAGGCTAAACTTACCATCTTTTTGTAATCCACTTTACCTTTTTGCCTTGTCTTCATTCCGTCGAACACATTTCCTATCACTTGAGATGTAGGATGATTTTTCTGAATTCTGCTTGACACATCCTGCCCTTGACCAGTTTCAGCTTCATCAACAGACTCAACCTGTTCAGTTTCTGATTCTGTTTCAGCTGATTCTAAGTTGTTGATAGGTATGCTCGAGGATGTCCCCACATTTTCGGACACATTTTCTTCGGAATCGTTTAAGGCTGGATTCTGTGATTCAGTAACATCTGTTTCTGGCACACTGTTGTACCCTGCATCCTCCAGCAATCCTGTAATATCATCTTCAGTAGTTTTCTGTCCAAGATTTGCAAAATCATCAAAAGTAATATTTATGGATTCCATTATAGTCTTAGTCCGAAGATTAAAGACTCGAAATACTTTACTATTTGATGAATAGCCTACAAAGATGCATTTGTCACTTTTGGAATCAAATTTTGCAAGATGATCCCGGTCATTTAAGAGGTAACAGATGCAACAAAAAACGTGAAAATATTTGAGATTCGGTTTTTTTTCCCAAAAGAATTTCATATGGAGTCATAGTGCAACCGGGTCTCAAATACACACGATTTCCAATGTGACAAGTAGTGTTTAAGGCTTCAGCCCAAAAACGTTTTGAAAGATTTTGAGAACTTAGCATAACACGTGCCATTTCTTGAAGTGTGCGATTTTTCCTTTCCGCTATTCCATTTTGTTGTGGAGTTTTGGGGGCTGAGTACTCATGAGTAATCCCTTTGAATCGCAAAACTTGAAAAAAGACGAATTTTCATACTCAGTGCCATGATCCGAACGAATCTTAATAACTTTTAAGTCATATAGATTACGGACTTTTTTGTACCAAGTCTTAAATGCCTCAAAAGTTTCAGACTTTTCTCTCAAAAAAATAATCCAAGTATACCGAGAGAAATCGTCAACACACACAAAAGAATATTTCTTTCTCCTTAGACTTTCCACTTCAATTGGACCCATAAGATCCGTATGAATGAACTCAAGACAACGTTTTGAGGAACGTTGTTGAAGTTTTGGGTGGGACACTCTAGTTTGTTTCCCCTTTTGGCATGGACCACACACACCCACATTCTTTGTGTTAACCTTTGGTAATCCTCTAACAGCATCATACTTGATTATATCATGAATTTTATGAAAACTAGCATGTCCTAGTTTTTGATGCCAAAGAGAACTATCGTTAACACTTGAGGCATGACATGAGACAACGTCACCATACATGTAACAATTATCCGAGGATCTAGTACCTGCAAGAATACATTTGTTAGTATCATCGAATACTTCACATGAATTTTTGTCAAATTTGACATGCAAATCATCATCACATAATTGACTTATGCTGATGAGATTTGCTTTGAAACCTTTCACATGAAGAACATTCTTGAGTCTTGGCAATCTCTCAACATCGAGGTTTCCTTTACCAACAATTCTTCCTTTTGCACCACCCCCATAGGTCACACTTCCACCATTAAAGCTAGAATATTCAGTTAAGTGTTCATCTGTTTCTGTCATATGACGGGAACATCCACTATCAAAGAACCATGATCCAGCAATGTTGGTTTTTAAGGAAGTGTATGTAACATTGCATGTTACTTCAGATTTTTTAACCCATATTTTTCTAGAGTTTTTGAAGATGTGCTGATTTAGATGTGGAGACATTTTCCACGACATTCTACCAGGAGCAGATTTTTTATGAGAGTTTCTTGCCAAATCTGCTTTCATTTTATAACAATAAGGTCTAATATGACCTGAAACGTTGCAGTAATGGCAGATGTACTAACATTTCCAGTGTCTAGATCTTTCTTTGTTAACCTTTTTGTTTTGAATAAAATTTTCACCATTCGTTCTTTCCTTGACAAATGCAACAGGTTTGAATCCTAGTCCAGCCGTGTCTTCTTGACCATAAGTCAAGATTTCATCAAGCTTAACTTTGCCTTTGTTTAGCTTGGACATAGTTTCATTTGCACTTTCAAGGTCAGTATTGGTCTTTTCAAGATCAATATCTTTCTTGGTGAGCATGACTTCCAGTCTAGCTATGGAAGCTTTCTGGATATCGTTTTCTTTTAAGAGAAGTTCATTTGAAGCTTTCTGAACTTCATTTTCCTTTGAAAGATATTCATTTTCTTCAACAAGAAGATTTAACTTCTCTTCATTCACCCAATCTTCATAGAGTGCCTTATAATCCTCCAATAAATC
The DNA here is from genome assembly GCA_016624345.1 of Platycodon grandiflorus. Classification (NCBI taxonomy): domain Eukaryota; kingdom Viridiplantae; phylum Streptophyta; class Magnoliopsida; order Asterales; family Campanulaceae; genus Platycodon; species Platycodon grandiflorus. Next base: position 14,635,876 of record CM028365.1, on the reverse strand, counting down.
CAAATCCTCAAAATCAGATTCAGAGTCATTCTGGACCTGACTATTATCAAATATGGATGAATTGAGACAATTCAGATCTGGAACAAATTTTTTAACAGATGTGATCACAGATGGGGCCACATTTAAGGCAACACCTTTAGATACACCATGAGGATTTATTTGCAACACATTTTGGGTTTCAAAAATACTGTTTAGTGCAGTCTCATCTTCTGATTGTTCTTCCTCGCTGTCACTTAGGGTAACTGCCAAACTTTTTCCCTTCTTCTTTGTGGTAATAATACATTCGACAGTATAGTGACCATAGCCAAAACATTCTCTGCACTGAACAAATTCCTCCTTTTTTGATTCATATTTAGAAGGAAGTTTAGGAGAAAACTTGTCTTTGGAATTATCAGAATTATCAGTACTGTTTTTCGAAAAAACTTTTCTTGGAACAAATTTTGAAGTGGCATTGGATTTTTGATACTTTTGATAATTTTGCCTTTGGTCATGATGTTATTAAACCTTTTGACCAACATAGCACGAGATTCTTCTCCAAAATCAGTTTTTCCAAGTTCGTTTGAAAATTCAAGTAATTCCTCAGACAAGTCAGGTTGATTGTGAAAAGTAGGCAAATCAATACTTTTAACACTTTTATTTTGCTTTTTGTTCTGCAGAGATAGATTTAACTCAAAAGTTTGAAGGATACCAGAAAGTTTATCTAAACTCATTCTTCTAGTGTCATGAACCTCTTCTATTGCAGAAATTTTTATATTGAAACGTTCTAGAAGGGATCGCATCATTTTGCTAACGAGCCTTGCATTGGAAATGAGATCTCCCAAGGCTAATGTCTCATTAGACAAATCTACCAACTTGTCATAGTAGGATGCAATATCCTCATCTTCTTCCATTTTTAAATATTCAAAACGGGTTGTAAGTAAACGTAGCTTGGTTAAACGGACACTATTGGGTCCCTTACAATGAGCTTGGAGGGCTTTCCATACTTCTTTGGCTGATTCAAAATAAACTATGATTTTGAAAATATTTGGTTCCACACAACCATAGATAGCATTAATAGCTTTTGAATTAAAATTTGTTACGCTTCTTTCTTCGGTCGTCCAACAAGCCTCTGAGGTAATTTTATAATCTCCATCGATATCAATCACTCTAGGTGGAGTCCACCCTATAACCACAGAGAGCCATGTTCTTTCATCAAGAGATTTGAGGTACATGCGCATCTTGGATTTCCAAGTAGAATAATTAGACCCATTGAGGACAGGAGGACGTTAAACACTATATTGAAATTCAGACATAGCTACAACCAGGAACCTCACTTAGTAAAATCAAGTATAGACTCTGATACCAAATGAAAGTTTTATAGCTATGTAAATTAAAAAACAGAATGCTGGAATACAGTAAATATTATCAAAGATGTGATAACATCTACTGTAACATCCAGTATAAATCGCAGCGGAATAAAAACAGCAGTAAAGAACAAGATTGTTGTAACGTTTATGTACAAGTATAAATACTTGTAGATCTGCCAATATGGCAAAAACCTTTCACTAGAAAATATAGAACCCGTTACAAAGAAAACAACTAGTGAAACTAAAAAAAATGTTCCTAATCAAAGTATATCACTTAGATTATAGTTCACCAATGAAAGATCAAAGATCATATGTTGTCTAAAGACAACAACCATGGTCAGTAACTTAATCTTCAGATTCCAGAATACTTTGAACAGAATGTGATGGAAGATGTTGCAACGTCCTTGATCACATCTACTGGAACAACACATCAGTTTAAATGAAACTCTAAATTCTAGGGGTGAGCAGACCGGCCCATCAAGCCCGCCCAGCCCGCCAATGCCCAGCCCGCAAAGCCCGTGCCCGTGGGCTAGTACATAGTGCTGGGCCTTAGATAAGTGAAAGCCCGCGGTCTCGGGCATGGACTGGGCTCTCCAATCCTTCCTGCCCGTTAAGCCCGGCCCATCTCTTACTAAAACTACGTCGTTTTATAGTAAGTATATATAAAGTCTAATTCTTTTTGGTTGCTATAATAATAAAGTTTCAATAGTTAGATTTTTTTGGTACTGTTTATTAATTTATTGTAATTATTTTGATCCACTTCAATATTAAATCGGCATAGTTTTGAAAAAGTATAAGTTAGGTGCAATAATTGATTTTGATTTTTGGAGTAAATATTTATAAATTGTGTATGTTTGACCTTTACTTGTGTCCATCAATTAGATTGGGATGAAGAAACAATTGAATTTGATCTGTTATTTTATTTTTCTTTTGTTCTTCATAGTTCATATTACATAATAAAATGTTTGAGTTGAAAAAGAGAATAATAAATTGTTGAGTAAACTGTCTTGTTTTTTGTTTTTGTCTTAAATGATTTATTTGTGTTTTGTTTAGTTTTTTTTTTTTTCAGAGATGGATTGATGGGCTAAAAATAATTTAAAGCCCAAACTTTAATAGGTATAAAATTTTCAAAATAAAACATTTAATTTGTAAGCCCGCTAAGCCCGAGCCCGCCCAATGCCCGTTTAAAGCCCGCAAAAGCCCGTTGATTTAAGCCCGCACAAAGCCCGCTATGTTGGGCTTTTGAAATTGAAGCCCGCAACTAAATGGGCTTATACCGGGCTTTGCCAAAGCCCGCAAACTTTGGGCCCGTGCACACCCCTACTAAATTCTCTACAAAAACTCTATCAATCTTCCTCTCTGGATCAGTTCTGAATGGGGCACGAATTCCTCCTTATAAAGAGCAAAAGACAAAACTTGGAAAACAAGAAAAAACACTAAATAAAGAATGTTAAAGTTAGTATAAATATATATCATATTTAACTAATGAAAAGTCAACTATTATTTACCTAATTTAATATCAATCATCCTCTAATTAACTAATCATTCAAGATATACCAAAAATATTATTAATCACAATCTTGATTGATTGATCTCAAATTTTACCAAGAAAGGTAAAAATTAATCAATCAATTAGTCAATTATCAATTTACCAAATTGACCCAAATTAAGCATTGATTGAAAGGATTCTAAAATCCAACACATACTTTTATTACTCTCCATCCCAGTTCAAGATGTAAGTATTCTTTTTTAGTTTGACCCAATCTGGAAGGGTATGTTCCTCTTATGGAACTATTTTCCCACTTATTTTGATATATATATATATATATATATATATAAATATATATATATATAAATATATATATATATATATTGTCCAATTTTTCATTTTTAGAAGTTTCAAACTCTTTAGCCACTTAGGATTTCAATTAGCATTAATGAACAAATGTCCTAAGCTAAATAAATTATTTTACATGATTAATCAAAGGTCTTGTTATTTTGTGTCCTAAGGGCACATGTTAAAAAGCATTTAATGAGGTAGTTAGTGGTGAAAAATTGTGAAAGTATGCACTAATTAAGGTAGTTGGTAGAGTGGTTAATGTGAAATTATGGTGGTTGATAGGGTGGTTAATGTGAAAGTAAATACAAACTACCATATTAAATGCTTCTTAACATATGCCCTTAGGGGAGATTTAGAGCCCGTTTGGTGTAGCGTTTATAAAACGCAGTGTTTTAAAAACGCAGCGTTTTAAAAAACGCAGTGTTTTAAAAACGGAGGTCTTTCCTTATAAATACGTTTGGGATATCACTTCAATACGCAGCTTTTTTTTCCTAGTAGCGTTTTAAAACCTGCGTTTTGGGAAAAAGCTGGGAATTCCAGCGTTTTAAAACGCAGCTGCGTTTTTAAAACGCTGCGTTTTCTGCCGCAGTATTGAAACACATTTTTTGCAAATAAGCTGCGTTTTATCCCTGCGTTTTGGCCAAAACGCTCGACCAAACGGGCTCTTAGTCATTGCTCTACTGGTTAGAGCCTCACTCCCCCTGCTATTGATCCCAAGGTCGAATCTCGTTGGGGGTCTTTGGGGGTTCAGGATAAATTTAGGATATATTTAGGATATAAAAAAAAAATATGTGCCCTTAAGACACAAGTTAACAAAACCCATAAATCAATCAAATAAAAGAGTATTAATAACTGAGTATCAGTTAATTACATAAAAGAGTATAGAGGGATAATAAGATATTAAATACTAGTAATACATTTAATACCCTTTAAATTTGTGGTTCAAAACAATTACTACTATTTCATACTACCTTCATCCCAAAATAATTATCATTTTAACAAAGTTTTTTTGTCCCAAAATAATTATTGCTATGAGATTTCAAGAAACAATGGCTCATATTCTACCAAAATTGTCATTATTTACCATCCTCATTAAAGAGGGTTGCTAAGAGGCAAGTAAAAAAAAAAAACTCATGCAACTTATCTATAATAAATGAACTTAAATAAGGGTAAATCAGTCTTTATGTAAACTTACTTAATTTGTGTGTAAATTAATAAACGAACATTATTTTGGAACGGAGGTAGTATCCACTGGAGCATCTTTAATTTTAGCCACACAATCATAAGTATTTTTAAAAGCTAGTGGTTAGGGCATCCACAACAATAACTCCCAATATATCTCTATATCACACTCTAAACACCTCGTTTTCCGTTCAAGTTTCACTTTTTTAATACTCTAAAAATAAATCCACTCCAACAAGCACTCTCTATACAACCCTCTAAAAATTAAATATCTCTCATCTCAACTAACAAACCATTATATTTTTTCTCTTTTATTTATATTTTTCTACCACAATTAAAATAAAATATTTTAAATTTTAAATTTTATATACTATAAAAAATATATTGTACTCTCTCCGTCCCTAAATTATTATCTTATTTGACTCGGCACACGGATTAACAAAAATAACTGACTTAATTATTAATATTGGTATAATGTATAGTTTCTTTTAATACCCATGTGTATATAGCGCATAATTAAAGTAGAGAGAAAAGTAAGGGTAAAATGGTAAAAATGATCTCCTAAATTATGAAAATTTCAAACAAGACAATTATTTAAGGACGGATAAAAAAAAAAGACAATTATTTTGGAACGGATAAAAAAAATAGGACAATAATTTAATGACAGAGAGAGTATATGTTAATAATTTCCATTCCAAAATATTAAATAAAAGTATATTGTACTCAAATAAAGTGAGGAAAATGTAGAGAATTTGAGTCACTATTCATGTTAAACCCCCCCTATATTTAGAGGGTGATTTAGTTGATTTTAGAGATAGAGGGTGAATTAGAGGAATCACTGTAGGATCAAGGGAGGGTAAAAATCTCTAAAAATCTCTAAAAGTGGTTTTAGGGAGTTGAAAGAGGAGCCCCATTGTGGATGCTCTTATTCATTATTTTTCTTAATTTGCTCAAATATATAAGTCAAAATGTAACATTTTTAATCAAGCGTTGGAGGTAATGTATAAAACTATAAATCGTAATTAAATTTTAGACTAAAAAGAAAAGTCGTTCTAATCCACAAAATTTTCAACTTTATAAAGGCCAGATTTTTTTAAAGCATAAAAAATAGTACACGACTTGGAATATGATGTAAAACCTATTAATTAATTGCACAACCAAAAAAAAATAAAAATTGCACAACTTGGAATCAGATTTTGTCAAATCGACACATCTGTTGATAGAGAAGCTTCTAATTGAAGCAAAATACTTGAAAGTTGGTCATATTGACTGAGTACATGAGCGTAACTTTTTACTCACTCGTTCTATTCAAACAGTTCACGTTTAAAAAATTTAATAAAAAAAAATTATAGGAATCATTAAAATTAGTCATAATTACAAAAATACTTAAACATAGTTAATATATTTATGACACATGTGGATGATAAAGTTAAAAAATTTATAAAGATTGTAAGCATAATTTCTTAAATTGAACTCTTTGAGTGAAATATGTCAAAATAGTATAGTGGACTTTTTGACAAGAACGAAGACAGTATCTCCTATATACCAAGACGGGAAAACATTTAAAGATTTAAAAAAAAATTACATCACATTTTATGTGATGCACCAGCATTATAATCAATAGCGACATGCTATAATGTCAAAGTAGTATAAGTGATTCTCACTTTTTAAGCTACTTTAGGAGAAAATATTTCAAGTTTTTGGAGCACTACGTGGCACGCTTACGTGGTGCACCACGACTAATAGATGCACACAATTGTGCCAAAGTGATTTAAAAAATGAGGTTTACTACTTTGGCATAAAAGAATAATAGTGTGCCGCTATAGGTCATAATGTACCGTATAAGCATGCCACGTGCTACTTTGGAACCATCGAAAAAACTCAACCTCTGGTTAAGGTGACTTTAGAGCATCTCCAATGCTATCATCAATTTTTTTCTATGTGACATGCTTATCTCTTTTGTATGTGGCAAAAAAATTAAAAGATAAAGACTCTTCTTTCTAAATATACTCCAATGTAAGACTCTTTTTAGAATATTTTTTCAAACGTGACAATTTTTATAATTAATTACAAAAATAAAAAATAAAGATTACTCCATACCATAACCGATTAACGGTAAAACATAAAAGAAAACTGATAAATGACGTGGATGAAAAGACATCATTCAGGGGCATGTTTATTGACCCAATTAAGAGCTTAATTTGAAAATTTTTAAGTGATTTTAAAAGTAAGATTATTTGATAATGTAATATTATATCACTTAAAAAATTAAGTATCCCAAAATTTTAACATGAATGATTAAAGCGGTGCAGAAAGAGGGGGCAAACATTAAAAATTGACGTTTTAGACTCGCATAAATTACTACTCAACATTGATAACAAATTTGGAAATAGAATGACTATATTACCCTTCCTAATATATGATTATATTATTATGGTCCACATTTTTAACGGCAGGAGCCAATACATGCATTCTTATATGATATGAATCAACTTGACCCTGGGCCATAAGTCGGGGGAAGTTTATGCTATTCTCGAAAAAAAAAAAATTTTTTTTTGATGATGCGCATTTTCCTATTTGTATTATTTGATTTATGATTTAATGGGTTTGGCTTCATAAATGGTTAATCTTGTCATCTCATCAAGGCTACCTCTCCCACTCATCAAGGCAGAACATAATAAACTAAAGAATAATGCTATGGGTACCTAAAGAGTACTAAATTTTTTACACCAAATGATGTGGCAGCTGATATCATACATTAATTATAATTTTTAATTTTATTTTTTGTACCACATCAGCTGATACATTATTTAATGCAAAAAATTTAGTACTATTTAGGTACCCATAACATTACTCTAAACTAAATGACAAGGGAGACCGGGGTGCGCATCACCACATGCGACACCAAGTAGTTTAGGTGGCATTTCAAAAAGTATATGGATTATAAAGTCAATGTAAGTAAAGTTAGCGAGGTATGAGTGTAATTTAACCCAACTTTTTTCTTTAGTGCACATATTCAGCCGCTCACACCGTTGACTGAACTGTATAAAATGCCGCGAACGTCCCCCTCACACTCTCACACACACTCCAACAAACACACAGTAGAGACCGGAAATTGTGATATTGGCTCTCTCGCACACACACCGAGACACACTCACGAACCCACAGTAGAGACCGGACATCAATGGCGGTGAAGGGGTTGTACGGATCGATAGACGAATTCCTGAAGGAGTGTAAACAGTCCGGTGACGCTGCGTACAGTGCACTCAGATCACTGTTGGAGCGGCTCGAGAATCCAACAACCCGAGTCGAAGCTCGGATCTTCTTCACGCATCTGCTGAAAAGGATCAAAGATGACGGACTCAATGACCAATGTCTCGATACCTACCATTTCCGAATTCAAGACATTTACCTTGAACAACATGAAGGTCATCCATCTCTTTTCATCTCCCTAGCTCAATTTCGCATAAAGTTATATACGCGTGTGTTTGTGTGCATTTGAGAATCGATGATTGTTATCTGGAAACAGCTATGTTTTTCGCATGTAACTGGATGAGGGAATTTATCATATGACAAATTTGTAGGAAATTAGTATTGCAAACTGTTTGGACTTTGGATGGTGTTTTGTCGTTTTCAGTTTTCCTTTTTGGAATTTTCGTAGGTTCCTGTATTTGGTTACTACTGTAGAACTTCACTTTTGTTATTTATAGTAATAGTTTAAATCATCAATTGTAAAACCTTTTATATCTTAGAATAGGCTCTTATTATTTTGGGGTAATTTCGTTTTCATTTTAATAAAAGAATCCAGAAAGCAACGCAGTGGGATCCAATAACATAGATCAATTGATAATCATCAAAGTGAGTCATTTATTATTTTTAATTTTATCACTATGGTACAACTGTTGAAACCCCCAAATCATCGTGGCTGTAGGAAATGGGTATTGATTCATCCACTCTGTCTTCTTTTCTTTTCGTCGAAGCAATTTAATGTCATGACTATTCAACTTACCACTTTTACAGCCCTATCCTAGTAGGATCTTAGCTCACTAGTCACTATAACTACCTCCCATTAGAAGAAAATTGAGCAAAACCATTATGAATTATGACAGAATAAATGAGCCTAAGTTTAACAATTGATACTCAAGACTTGCGTTTCCAACCATTAATATGCTTTTGCCTCATTATTCATTACTATCTGTAATAACATCACAGAAATATTAGATTGTTATCAGAATTCTTAGAAATGCATGTTTGGCCCATAAACATAAAACATGTAAGATCTACTATCGAGCTGCTACACATCTAAAAGCCACTATTACAAATTGTCCCACCTTGATGTCACCAGTTCAATCTGTCATAGAAATTGACTTGTTCCTCCTTTATCAGATTTTATAGGAATCATATGTCTGGAAATCCTGATTGCTCAGAGAGCATATCTCAATTCTCTACCCTCATACTGGGCTGAGCCAAACACGTGGACTGTGTCCATTGGTTCATGCATAAATGAAATTACCTCCTTTGGAACCATGTGAAACTCGAAGCATTGAAAGCGATTCACTGATTGATTCATTGATTGCCCCTTTTCTCTTTTTGCTTTTGACCTCTTCCTCAAAAGATTGGCAATGGGAGGAGCTGCCAGGATCATATAGTTATATAATTTGATATCCAACCTCTTGCTTCTCTTACGTGGGACACAATAATCTCACTGATGTGCATCAATATCCTTAAAAGTTGACCTTCCTCCTTGACATTTACTCAAAAAATAATGTCCTATTCACTCTTTGGTTAGCCTCAATTTTCAAGCTCTTACTATTGATTCTTAGAAACTATTCAATGCTTCCTAAAGTGTTGAAATTTATAGGTTCTTCTTCCAAACTTTCGACATCATGGCCTGGGGTTGGACATTTGCATTCTTGATATGCTGTTGTTAGCCAATGAGGTTGGAGTGTTGGACAACCTCCTACCGGACCTCTATCTTTCTCAGAATTGATGTCATAGGAAAAAAAATATAAGTGCAAGTTGGACGCTTCATATCAGGAGATAGTAACGCTAGTCCATCCTCATATGCTGATTTAGTACTGCTTATGCATTTGTCTCGTTTATTTGTCTCACATGAATGCCACAATATGAGTAAGACTAACTGTTTTGTCTAACTGTGGGACCACGGTTTGGGGCGTTACAAACTGTTTTATCACACTCTTTCTTGGTTATTTGACATTGTTGAATGTAGTGTTATTGATGCTTTTCTACGGAATAATCTTGTGAGTTTAAAATGTTTGCTTAGCCTCTTGAATGATTCTATGCCTCTTGCAGGTTACCAGAAGAGGAAGAAATTAACAATGATGGTGATCCCTAGCATCTTTATGCCAGAGGACTGGTCCTTTACGTTTTACGAGGGACTGAATAGACATCCTGACTCCATTTTTAAGGACAAGACAGTTTGTGAGCTTGGTTGTGGAAATGGATGGATATCGATAGCTATTGCTGAGAAGTGGTCACCTTTGAAGGTTTGTGGCTACTCTACTATAGAGTTACATCTATTAGTGTAGTGAAGATAATATAAATAAAACCGAGTTATGTCTGTTGGCATAATTCAACATCTCAGTCAAACATTATCCTTTTGAAGTTGATTAATGAATTTCATATCAACAACAGGTTTATGGGCTCGATATAAATCCAAGAGCAATAAAGATTTCTTGGATAAACCTATATTTAAATGCTTTGGATGAGAATGGCCAGCCCATCTATGACAGCGAGAAGAAAACTTTGCTTGACAGGGTAGAGTTTTATGAATCCGATCTACTAGCTTACTGCAGAGATAATCACATAGAGCTTGAACGAATTGTAGGATGTATACCACAGGTATTGCCATCAATGATATGGTATACTTTTATGTAACTTTAGTATGAACGAATCATTTCCCATGTTGCCATTTGACCTCATGGATGATGCTTGAACTGCTTTAGCGTTATCTCAGTTGGTTGAAAAGCAAATGGTTGAATGTTCATATAATCTACATCTTCTACTTTCCCCTCTACTTTGGTTTCTTTTTGCAGATTCTTAACCCAAATCCAGATGCAATGTCCAAGATTATTACAGAAAATGCAAGCGAAGAATTTCTGCATTCATTGAGTAACTATTGTGCACTTCAGGTTAGAAGAAGACATTCTTGATATTTCCGTGGTACATGGAGGATATGTGCTTTTGGTAGCATGGTAGCACTTTGAAGAAACATAGTCTCTAACCTTTTAGTACCGATTTCTTCATTATTATCTTTCTTAGTTTTTCAAGGGTGATCAGAACACAAAAATAATAATTATTAGTTTCTCTGGCATCAAATGATAAATTCTGGCTCTCCATAGGTTTTTAATGGACTGTGATGCATTGATTTTGAATAGTTTATCTTCTGATGTTTAGAGGACTTGTTCAAAGCATCTGAATGCAGTTGTGCTTATTTATTATGTTTTTGCTCATCTGGGTTTTGTTTTAAAAAATGCATTACTTGAAATATAAATCCCCAAGAGGTGGAAAGAGGATAAGTAGGAGAGGTCAAATAGTGAATTTGAATGAAGACAACCAATTAAATATGAGCATAGCTATTAGTGAACAAGAGGAAGATAAAGTAAATGTGAACAGGCACTGATGCAGAAAGCTTAATTCGATTTGATAAAACCATAAACTCGATTGCAATCATCCCCACTGCCACCCATGTCATACCTGTTGACGTCCCGGTCAATCTTAACAATGGAGATCAAATACAACTTTTCTGAATATCTTTTTTCTCATAATCGTACTCATTTCATATATTCCTAATTATATATGATAACTCATTCTACTCAGATAAATGTACATTTACTCAATTGAAATCCACTTTGATAGGCTCATTTAATGAAATGGGCAGACTTAGATTCTTATATTCAGGATTTAGAAGTGTTAAATTGATCTGTTCAGTGATGTTTGGCTCATGCCCAATTGCTGAAACAGTTACTCAGCCATCCAATATATCCTTGTCCCAACTGCAGTTCTCGCTAATTGCTCTAGTATGTGCTGCAGAAAGTGAGAAACACTGAATGCATAAGCATTTCCTCCCTTCTTACTTTTGCAAATGAACTTGATGCCACAAGTGACTCACAGTTCATGACTTCATGTGGATTGCTGTCTATGCTTAGATATGTATTTAGTGAAAATTGAGTTTACAGCATCTTCTCCCTAATCAGTTTTAGCATCTTGCTGCTGAACTATATGTATTAGCAGTGGCGAAGCCACATGGAGGCCAAGGGTGGCCATGGCCCCCCGGAACTTTGAACATTATGTAATTTACCCCCTTTAAAATATCTTTATGACTATTCTTATTATATTTTAGCCCCTTGAGTATTGAATATTACAATTTTAATTAAGTTAACTCGGCCCCCCTAAGGATCAAATCCTGGCTTCGCCACTGTGTATTAGTTCACATTCTCTTGCCTCTATTAATTGGTTGATGGAATGAAGTAATTGATTTGAAATTTTTTTCGCTCAGGGCTTTGTTGAGGATCAGTTTGGTTTAGGTTTAATTGCCAGGGCTGTTGAAGAAGGAATTTCTGTCATCAAGCCTATGGGAATTATGATTTTCAATATGGGAGGCCGTCCAGGACAAGGTGTTTGTAAACGTGTATTTGAACGCCGTGGTCTACTTGTTAACAAGTTGTGGCAGACTAAAATTCTTCAGGCAAGCATGCATAATTTTCAATTGAAAGTATTTCACAGCAAGGAAGACATGTCTTTGAAATTTGTTAGTGCAGGCTGCAGACACTGATATATCAGCTTTAGTCGAAATTGAGAAGAATAGTCCACATCGTTTTGAATTTTTTATGGGGCTTGTTGGGGACCAGCCAATTTGTGCTCGGACAGCATGGGCCTATGGAAAGGCGGGAGGTCGTATTTCTCATGCTTTGTCGGTGTACAGCTGTCAACTTCGTCAGCCGAATCAGGTTCACACTTACAAGTATCGTGGATTGACATCGTATATGGTATGCTTAACATATTTTTAATACTGATCAACCAAATTCTCAGGTTAAGAAAATCTTTGAGTTTCTCAGTAACGGCTTCCATGATATCAACAACTCCTTAGACTTATCGTTTGAAGATGATTCTGTTGCTGATGAGAAGATTCCATTCCTTGCTTATCTTGCCAATGTTTTGAAGGAGAATTCATATTTCCAGTATGAGCCACCATCTGGAAGCAAACATTTCCGTAATCTCATCGCAGGGTTCTTGAAAACATACTACCATGTTCCACTTAGTGCCGATGTAAGAAGACTTCAAATATCTACAAACTAAGTGCTGCATATTAGTACTTTCCTGTCTTTCTTTTTGCATTCAATTTTTAAAACATGCTCTCTTATTTATCTATTTTAGATGTTTTTGACCTGCCTTTCCAGAGTATTATTTTGCAGTTGTGCATTGGTGATATAGAAATATAAAGGATGCGTCTGGGTGCATCAGGGAGCTACTATGATATACATTCCTGTCTGACTTTTTCTTTTGTGCATAATAGCCGCTAGTCCATTTACCTTAGCTTTTATAGTTCTACTGCTCAATCTGTGTTTTATAGGACTTCCATTAAAAAGAACATTTAGTGGATAAAGTTATATATTACTCCCTCCGTTCCACCCAAAGAGTTCACGTTTGAAAAATCTAACAATTAAGAGATATATAAGTAGTATTGGAGTTGATCATAATTACAAAAATATTTTAGCATACTTAATATATTTGTACCACATGTGGAGGGTAAAGTTGAAAGTTTTGTGAAGATTGTAAGCATAATTTTTTAAGTGGACTCTTTGAGTGGAATATCCTAAAATAGTATAGTGAACTCTTTGCCTATAACGGAGGGTGTATCTGTTTGCTTGAAAAGATTTATCCTATATTGATATGTCAGTAATAAATTTCACTAGAGATGTGCGGCAATTTAAACAAGTCTGAATTATTTGTTTCTTTTCCCGTGTCTAAGAATCAAATTGGACTTCTTGCACGAGATTCCTTCTATATGAACTCGCTGTCAAATAGCCACATTGCTGACTTGCATATTTTCTATTTTCTGCAAGAATGTTGTTGTATTTCCTTCAAGAGCTGCATTGGACTTCTTGCACAATATTCCTTCTATATGAACTCGCTGTCAAATAGCCACATTGCTGACTTGCATATTTTCTATTTTCTGCAAGAATGTTGTTGTATTCCCTTCAAGGGCTGCAGCAATTGAGAACGCTCTTCGACTATTCACACCACGTCTTGCCATTGTTGATGAACATCTGTCCCGGCACCTACCCAGGCAATGGTTAACATCACTGGCAATTGAGGTATGTTATTTACGTAAGCCGTTGCATATTCAATCCAAACTCTTATGTTGCTCTTTTAGGGCTTAAAATGCATTTGTGTGTTAGTTTAGAAATCTTGATCTTTAAAATATTGGAAAGTGGAGAATAATGTGAACTTGCATGAATGGTAACACATAAGAACAAGAGAAACTATGGTGGAAATGAAAAGGTTTCGGAGAAGAGAGTCGGATGAGCAATTGCATTAAGAGTACTGCTGAGACTGCCAACTATAGAAATCTCGCATTTGAAACAATCATCTTAAGTAGCATCGAAGTGTGTCTGTATCTCACATTTTTCATCCCCAACCCCTAGTACTCTAAAAGACTACATGTTCTGGTTCATATTAGTGTTTCCCAGTGCTAGATTGTCAGAAAATGTGTCTCTTAAGTTGTTTAATTCTCCTTTATATAGAGGTCCCTTGTCTTAGTCATCAAGTCTTCCACTGCTTTCTAGTTTGCTGCTGCAAAGTACATTGACACAGCTTGTCAGACTGTGAAGGCAGCCCATATGCGATACACTTTCTAGCTGAATACTTATAGAAAATCTCATCACCCTAAAAACAACTTTCATGCGTGCTAGAGGATCCCCATGTGACACTGCTTGCACTTATAAGTTAACACTCCCTCCGTCCCAAAATTATTATCTTGTTTGACCCGGCACACGGATTAAGAAAAAACAATTGACTTGATTATTAATATTGTTATAGTGTGTAGTTTCCTTTAATGTCATGTGCATGTGGTCCATAATTAAAGTAGGAAGAAAAAGTAAGGGTAAAATGGTAAATGTGTTGCCTGAAAAAGAAAACTTTCAAACAAGATAATTATTTTAGGACGCACAAAAAAGGAAAGCATGACAATAATTTTTGGACGGAGGGAGTAACATTTTTGTTGTTTTGCATGATATGTAGCTTTCAAGATCCAGAACATCCTACTAGTATTACCTAACTTGCTAACTAACGCCTCGATGAGACCCCCGGCATTATTTTCTTTATGGAAGGGAGTCAGCCACGTGGTCCCATTTGAGTGACATCTCAATGCCTGACGACATTGTTCAGGCGTCATTTATACAAAAATGAGCTATTTCTGTCATTATCTAGGCACGTTAACAACCATCCGCAAATACACAGACCATAGAGTCGTATGTAACTTTCTCTTGTTGCCTCCATGTTCAACATTGTTTCTCTTTTACTAAATAGTTCTATCAACTCAGCTCGACTCAACTGAGCCTTTGTCCCAACTACTTGCAGTCAGCTTCATGAATCCTTTTTCGCCTTTCATTTGTGTCCAATGTTTTTTCCCTTGTTTCTGTGAAAGTTAATTATCACCTTCCATCTTATTTTGGTCACTTAGTAGAGAAGGTCACTTCAATTACCCTACTGCATATCGGAAAGATGAGCATTTCTCAGATTTGTGGAGAGAGCTTACAGAACAATTCAACTTTTATGGAAAATTTTAAAGTTCCACGGTGTTTCTTTCAGTAACTTGTCAGATATTTGGCCTATATTGCAGCAAACAAAGAGTAAGGAGCCTTCAAAGGAGGGAATCACTGTTATTGAAGCACCACGCCAGTCAGATTTGATGATAGAGCTGATAAAAAAGTTGAGGCCACAAGTGGTAGTTACTGGGATGGCTCAATTTGAAGCTGTTACTAGTTCAGCATTTGAGCACCTTTTAGGTACTACAAAGGAAATTGGCTCTCGTCTTTTCTTAGACATGTCAGACCAATTTGAGCTATCCAGTCTCCCCAGTTCGAATGGGGTCCTCAAATACTTAGCTGGAAGGCAGCTGCCTTCTCATGCTGCCATTATATGTGGCTTATTGAAAAATCAGGTGAAGTTCTATTCCTATAAATCTTCAAATGACATTTACTCGAGATATATCAGGCATTGATCTGCTATGCTGTTCTTAACTGATCTAAGGAGCTCTTGACATTTAGGTTCAAATTTAATCAATTTGAAACATTTTACTTTTAGTGATACTAAATACTTCTCTTATTTTCGTGGCAAACTTCTTTTTCCAGGTTTATTCAGATCTGGAAGTTGCTTTTGTAATATCAGAAGAGCAAACCATCAATAAAGCATTGTCCAAAACTGTGGAACTGTTACAAGGAAATACTGCATTGATCAGTCAATACTATTATGGCTGTCTTTTCCATGAGCTACTATCCTTTCAGCTTGCTGACCGACATCAGGGTGCAGAGGTTAGTACATCTTACTTGAACTGTTATGTTAGACAATGCTCCATGCATGCAAAAAATTGAGCTCATTAGGTTTGTAGCTGACAAGCTGCCAACACGAGATGTTTAGAAGGGAGACTTAAACCTCTGGCATTAACTTTTTTGTCACTGACAGCCTTTAGTTAACCTTTTTCAGACCTATCCTTTTGAGAATCTGTCTTTTTGCAAAATATTGCCACTTTCTAGATATAAGCTTCGTTTCAATCACTTTGGAAAGTTTTAAAAAGGTTCACTTGGTGACTAACACTTGTACGCCCTGGCCTCTGTTATTTATCAAAATAAGAAATGAAGAATGCTCTTAAGGGAAATTATGGAAGGACGGCTGAAGAAAAATTCATTGATATTTCCGTTGGTAGGCGTCCTCCCGTTATATTCAAGACTTTTTACTGGCAAAATGTCAAATAGTCCATAAACCCTAGTTGCTTTTGAAAATGTAGCAAGATTACTTAAATAATATTACTGTGTGTTTTACTTATCTGGCTAGATTTATCATATATTTTGCATATCCTTTGGAAATTTAAAAGCAGAAAGCATGTTCTGTTTATTGAAGCAAGCATGAGACATTTACAAAATATTGTTGTTCGCCAAGTATAAGAGATTTTGACATTCCACTATATATATGCTTTGTAGTTTTATTTCAGAGATGTGATGCTCCTTGAATCTTTATAAAACCTTATATTGTAATTTCTGGAGACAGTGTATTTTGTAAGTTGACCCTTCATGTTCCTACAGAGAGAAAGTGAGAATGCAAAAGCTGGTGAGATGATCGGATTCTCTAGTTCAGCCATCTCAGTCCTAAGCCATGCGGAGTTGTCAATTAGTGATTCAGATAACTCTTCCCTGACTCACATGGACGTAGATCAAATCTTTTTGCCTATACCAACTCCAGTCAAGGCTGCTATCTTTGAAAGTTTTGCTAGACAGAATGTGACAGAGTCTGAAATTGATGTGACACCCAGTATTAGGCAATTTATTAAGAGCAATTATGGTTTCTCAACAGATAGCAATGCAGAGTTCTTATATGCAGACTACCCACTAGCCCTTTTCAACAAGTTGGTCCTTTGTTGCATCCAAGAAGGTGGAAGTTTGTGTTTCCCGACCGGCTCAAATGGTAATTATGTGTCTGCTGCCAAATTTTTGAATGCAAATATTGTGAACATCCCAACAAACTCTGAAGGAGGTTTTAAGCTGACAGAGAAGCTACTTACTGAAGTAATTGCGAGTTTGAGTAAACCTTGGGTTTATATTTCTGGTCCAACAGTCAACCCTACTGGCTTGATTTATAGCAGCGAAGAGATCGAAAATATATTATCTGTCTGTGCTAAATTTGGGGCAAGGGTTATTATTGATACCTCATTCTCCGGGGTGGAGTACAACTCCATTGGTGGGGGCAGCTGGGATTTGGAAAGAAGTTTAGCAAAATTGACTTCTTCTTGCAACCCATCTTTCAGTGTGTCTCTGCTTGGAGGATTGTTTTTTAAGATGCTTACTGGAGGGCTTTCATTTGGGTATCTGGTGCTAAACCAACCGCATTTGGTTGACATGATTCATGGCTTCCCAGCATTAAGCAAACCTCACAGCACTATTAAATACACCATCAAGAAGTTGCTGGATCTTAGAGAGCAAAAAAAAGGAGACTTATTGACTGCCGTTGCAGAACCAGGGAAACTTTTGGGAAGCAGATTGAGGCGGATGAAAGAGGTATGCCATGTGTCCATAGAAACAGTTTTGCATATATTATGGTCATTCCTGGCTCTTGCATTTCAGAAATGGTATCTTCTTATTTAAGAGCAGCTGTAACCTTAGGGAAATGACTATCCTTCTCTTGCTTTTGCTCTGAAACCAACAATAAATTCTAAATTACTACCTACAAGTGTCTCATGATTCGAAAATCCATTCATCTAATTCCCAGAACCTATATATACAGAGACATAAAACCATGCATTCTGAACTGATGACAAGAGTTGCTCCTGAATGGATACTTTGATTGAAGCAGTCCTTGTTTCTGTGTTCAATTTTGTATTAAAATGCTGATTTAGTCTTGTAGTTCGCATAACTTGTTTCAGTTCTCTTCTTGAAACTTTGCAAGTGTGTCTATATGATGAGTTACTATTAGGTTTATCTAGTTCACTCGTAAAATCTTTCTTTGAAGAGCTTTCCATTTGGTAGTTTCATAGAGTTTCTTTATATATTTTGTGTGTTTGGCTTATGGTATACCTGGCTTGTTTTACATGTACAAAAGACACTTGAAAATTGTGGGTGGGAAGTGATTGAAGCTCGTTCTGGTGTTTCCATGGTGGCAAAGCCATCTGCTTACATTGGCAAGAGTATTAAGGTTAACAAAGATGGCACTACTTGGGAAGCCAAGCTCGATGACTCAAATATCAGGGAAGCAATGCTCAGGGCCACCGGGTTATGCATCAATGGTGCTTCGTGGACTGGAATTCCTGGGTATTGTCGGTTCACGATCGCCTTGGAAGACAGCGTTTTCGAGCGTGCATTAAATTCCATTGCTGAATTCAAGAAACTTGTCAGTAACTGAGATGTCTTGTTACTTGGCACCTCCTATCTGATTTCATTTGCTTTCAAGACTCTGGTGTCATGAAATAAGCTATAATTTTTGCTGAGCTACAAAACTTTGTTGGGCTTTTCACAAGTCGCTGTCGATTTGAGGGTGCATACGGAAATACCAAGTGCATGCAATCCCGTCTTTGTTGCTGCTTTAAGAATCTTGTTAGTGTTACACAATGGATTAGGGTTTTTGTGTAAACATTGTTGATTCATATGATAACGAAATGTATGCGCCTTTATACACATTCTGTTTTGGAAGGCAATTTTGAAAGCAAGCATCCTTTATACACATTCTTTTTCGGAAAATGTATAGTGACAGTTTTGAAAGCAAGTATATTCTGCGCTAATGTGCATTAGAAATTTAGAATCCTGCTTTATCTGGAATTATAAAGTTAAGATTACAAGAAAAAAAAAGTTTTAATTCAACATATAATAGCCAACATGAAAATTAGCCCATGCTAATTTAATTTTTTCCCATAAATAGTTATCTATTTGTATAAGAATTATTCTTTTAACAATATTTTATTTTTACTTTATTTTTTAATAATTTATGTAGTAGCGTATTACTCACTCCGTTCCACTCAAAAAGTCCACGTTTGAAATTTTTTTGTCTGCAACAGAGGATAAACTTTAAAATAAATGCTCCGTTCAGCAATTCTCGTTAACAAAACTTATGTTCGTCAATAATTTTAGGGATAATGGCACTATAAGCTCCTCGATTATGGTCGATTTCACCATTAGTCACTCAACAAAATTTTGCATCGTTTTCGTCTATTAACACTTCAAATTTTCACGTCGGAAATTCTTTTGATGAATGTCGTTAGTGATTTGTCATTAAGTTGCCCATGTGCCTGCCACATACGTTTGACCAAGGGCAAAAATGAAATTTTCCATGAGGACGGTGCGCGGGACAAACCTTCCACAGCTAGCCTTGTTGTAGTAAACATTGACCTAGTTGCCACATTGACCTCCCCGAATATGTAAAATCTCACGCATTTTGTGTGTGTTGTTGTGTGTGCGTCTGTGGGTGTGTGTGTGTGTTTGGCCGGGGTTGTAATTTTTTCTTTTTTTATTGTTTAATTATTTACAAGAAATTTACCATAATACCCTTAAAAAATGGCATGTGTAATGCACATAATTGACTTAACGAAAATTTTCTAACGGCATCCATCAAAATGAATACTATCGTGAAAATTTGAAGTGTTAGGCACGAAAACAATGCAAAATTTTGTTGAGGGACTAATGGTGGAATCGGTCATAGTCGAGGGACTTGTAGTGTCATTATCCCATAATATTACCTTAATCTTTCTAATTTTAAACACTAGCTACAATTAAGAATTTTTTAGCTTATTTACAAAACTTTTTGGTATGTGAATTCAGTTAAGAATTGCATAACATTTAAGAATAATAGCAAAATTGCAATCCTGTTTGAAACTGTAAATGGCAATTTTATTCAAAATATAGTACAATAACAAATTTCAAAATTTGGTCAAAATACATTATGAACTTTCCTCCAATAATGGTGACACTAAAATCATAAGATGGCACCATTTAATTAGATATTAGCCCGTAAATCACATCACTATCACATCTAACAGACCACAGTCCATTGGCCACCTTTCTTTCGAATGAGAATTGCTATTCACACCTCCCTTTTCTCTAAGTACACACCCTTTAACTATTACAAAAATACCATTATAAAATCTAACCTAATTGCCCTTAATGAAACACTCCTATTAGTGTTCCGGAACACCATTAGTGGTGTTTGGTAGGCTCTAGCCAAACACCCCTAAAGGTGTTCACTGAGCGATTGCCGAATTGTCTTTACCGGAAAAAGAGAGAAAGTAAAGGAGAAGTTGTCTCTTTCTTCAGAACCACCACCAAAACCCTCGCACTAGCGAACACCCCAAAAACCCTCGCACCGGCGAGCGTGAAAATGGTGGATCCCGCATTATTGGTGGTGGATATCACTATTGGAAAAGCGTGAATTAGCGACGGAAAATCCCGTCGCTAAATCAAGGTTTCTGTCGCTAAATCCATATTAGCGACGGAACTCTGTCGGAGAAAAATGGTCGAAAATTTTAGACGAAGGCTATTCCGTCGAAAATTAACGACGGTGACCATTTCCGTCGCTAAAACAGCAATGGAAGTTAATAACAGTTGCGTTCCGTCGCTAACAACCGTCCGTCGCTAATTAGCGACAATATATTCAGTGTCTAAATCCGTATCTAATCAGCGACATCTTGCCACGGAATATTCCGTCTCTAGTTAGTGACGAAATATTCCGTGTCCAATTCCCGTCTTTTATCAACGACGGATTTTGCCACGGAATATTTCGTCTTTAATCAGCGACGAAAATTGTGAAATATATATTAGCAACGAAAATTTTAGTGACGGAGTCTTCTGTCGCTAAAAAAAAAAGTAAAAAAAATAAAAAAAAGCCTTTTTTTTTTACCTGATTTTAACATATAGTATTAATAAAAACTCTGCAAAAATATGGAAAACATACCACAAATTAATTACAACAATTTAATTACAAAATTATTTACATAAATTAAAACTGTTTAAACTACAATAATTAAAATTGTTCAAACTAATTGTCATGAAATAAATTTCGGGGTTGGATATGATCAGGAGATGGTTGACCGGACGGACGGGGTTGACTCTGAAAAAATCATTCCATAGACATGCCCAAACGGTTCGGAACAGGAGGTTCGAACCGGAACCGAACCGCCTAAAAAACCGCATAAACCAGAACTGTGAGGAACTGGAACCGTCCCTGAACCGGAACCGCCGGTTACACAGTTCGGTTTTGGTTTTCAATTTCTCAAAACCATGAATCGTCGGTTTGGAACCGGGAACCGAAACCGCCGGTTCCAAACCGTGAAAAATTGCCAAATTTTAAATTTTAAATTTTGAAATTGTCTTGTTTACTCTATAATTTCAAAGATGAAAAGTTTACAAAGTTTCAAAAATTCAAAAAATGCTTTGTACAAAGTTTTAAGATGAAATCTTTTTAAAAAAAATTATAAGAAAATATTAAAAAAACAAATAAAAATTACGGTTTGGAACCGAAACCAGCTTAGCCGGTTTGGAACCGGAACCGTAACGTGATTTTTCGGTTCGGTTATGGTTTGTTGTTTGGCAGCTTTTGGAACCGGCGGTTCGAACCGTTTGGGCATGTCTAATGACTGGTCAACGTTTGGCTGAGCCGACGAACTTCGTGCTGTCGATCCAGAAGTATGTAAAGCCATGGTTGGCACGTGCGAGGATCCCCCGTGTGCGCCCATCCCGTAGACCCTATTGCCCCTCTTCACCTATCCTTAGGAGGTGATGTCCTCCCAAAATTGTTGGTTCTACTCATTCCTGTTAGGTTCGTTCCTCATACGTCTCTCGTATTCAGCCTGTCATTAAAAAAAGACAAACATTAAAATACCATTATATCAATTTAATTGTAAATAATAATTTTAATACTTACATATGCATCCTGTGCCCGAGCATCAACCCACTGACCGGATCCATCCTGTCTGATGTGCGTACTTACAAACACATCAGGGAGTTACACATGATCACCATGTGTAGCCACCTACAATAAGTATGTATTACTATTAGTTTTTTTTTTATATTTCTAAGAAATAAGAAATGAAATAAAATTATAGATTCTAAGTGTTTACACTTAACCCCCCATAGTTTTTTATACTTTGAATTAAAGTACTACTATGAATTTCATAGCATCAACATGACTTCCCAATTACTTTTAACATATATAGAACAATAAACTGAATAAACATTGAAAATATACACTAACACCCCTATAAATTATAAGTGTTTACACTTAACACCCTCCCCCACAAATTATCTTACTTAACCCAAAATCTAATATACTAAACTTTGAATTAAACTACCATAGATTTCATGGCATCAACATGGCTTCCTAACTACTTTTAACATATATAGAACAATAAACTGAATAAACAATAATAATATACACTAACACCCCCTATAGATTATAAGTGCTTACACTTAACACCCCTCAATTATCTTACTTAACTCAAATCTAATATATTAAACTTTGAATTAAAGTACTACCATGGATTTCATAGCATCAACATGACTTTCCAACTACTTTTAACATATATAGAACAATAAACTGAATAAACAATAATTTTAAACTACTACCGTGGATTTCATAGCATCAACATGGCTTCCCAACTACTTTTAATATATATAGCGCTATAAATTGAATTAACAATAATTTTAAACTACTACCATGAATTTCATAGCATCAACATGGCTTCCTAATTACTTTTAACATATATAGAACAATAAACTGAATAAACATTAAAAATATACACTAACACCCCTACAAATTATAAGTGTTTACACTTAACACCCCCTAAATTATCTTACTTAACTCATAATCTAATATACTAAACTTTGAATTAAACTATCATGAATTTCATAGCATCAACATGACTTTTCAACTACTTTTAACATATATAAAACAATAAACTGAATAAACAATAATAATATACACTGACACCACTATAGATTATAAGTGTTTACACTTAACACCCCCAATTATCTTACTTAACCCAAATCTAATATATTAAACTTTGAATTAAAGTACTACCATGAATTTCATAGTATCAACATGGCTTCCCAACTACTTTTAACATATATAGAACAATAAACTGAATAAACAATAATTTTAAACTACTACCATAGATTTCATAGTATCAACATGGCTTCCCAATTACTTTTAACATATATAGAACAATAAACTGAATAAATATTGAATTAAGTTAATCTTTATTTAAACTAATTAAGTTACTTACCATAAGCGCTTGGTGCTCAGCGACGCTGATGGACCCCGTCGTGTGCTTCGTTCCACATCCCGACCCGCTAGCCCTGTTCTTCTTTGCCTTCTCCGAGGCCTCCTTGGCGGCAGACCCACCCCAGTAGGCTTCGTACTGAGCCCAAACCTCTTCGGTCATGTTGGGGGGCCGCCCTTTCATAAAGTACTTCGACTTCGTCTTGTAGACAAAGTCCTTGTACCGACCGGCACACAAATCCTTAAACAAAACCAAGGCCTCATCATCCGAATGCCCGGGCCAAGAATACTTCGCTTAGCATCAAAATTGCATGATTAAATAACTATACAATAAATAAACATTTCAAATAAAGTAATTATATTACATCCTTCATTGTTGCCTGCAAATATTGCTGAAAAAGATGGGTTCTCACCACTTGGAAGTGAGCTCAAAAGGGTTGCAAAGGATCCTTATGCTGGAGTTAAGACTAAGCTTTGATAGAACTTAGAAGCATCTCCAACATAAGGATCCTTTGCAATACTTTTGAGCTCATTCCCAAATGCTGAGAACTATTCCTTTTCAGCAATATTTGCAGGCAACAATGAAGGATGAACATATATCAATAACATCAAGAATTCATCTTTTAGAAAACTATGTTGTCCATGGATGCTTTCAAGAATTTATTCTTATTCAGCAATCTTCGGGGGCGGAGATAAATGACGTACACAGATTTTATCAAGCAATTACTCGACGCCAAATGGACCTTGGCACTTCAATTGAATAATCTCCCATCTTGAATCCAAAACTTTTTTCAAGTGGCGTTCACTTTTTCACTTGGATATATATATATATATATATATATATATATCTAAAGTTTGTGAGAATGCCGTACGTTGTGAATCCAAAACTTTTAGGGTTTAGGGTTTAAGGTATGAGTTTAGGGTTTTAGGGTATGAGTTTAGGTTTAGGATTAATTAGGGTTTAGGGTATAGGGGGTATAGGGTATTAGTTAGGGTTTGGTTAGGGTTTGTTTAAGGTTAGGGTTTAGAGTTAATTAGGATTATAGTTTAGAGTTAATTAGGGTTATGATTTAGAGTTAATTAGGGTTTAGATAGGGTTATAGTTTCAATTGAAGGATCTCCCATCTTCAATCCAAAATATTTTTCAAGTGGTGTTCACTATTTCACTTAAATGATTGATCTTTTGAGAATGTTCAGTTTTATTTTTGTATTTTTCGCTCGGATACTCCACTATTGGTAAATGGTCGTCTATCTATATTTAGGGTATAGGGTGGGGGGTATAGGTATAAGTATTGGTTAGGGCTAATTAGGGTTTAGAGTTAATTAGGGGTTAGGGTTTAGAGTTAATTAGGGATTAGATAGGATTACAGTTTGTTTAGGGTTTATGATTTAAAGTTTAGGGTATACAATTTAAAGTTTAGTGTTTAGAAAGGCTAATTCAACCTAACAATCTTGATCACTATGCAACTAATGATCAATTCCATAAATAATTGAACTAACCTAGTAGTGTTAGTCTTGTTTATTCACAAGTCTAAGTGCTTAGAACTATTTTGTTCGCATCCGCGCTTATTCGATCATTTTATTTTCTTATGATATGCTACATCCCTACCTAATAAATTGCATACAAATCTAATACACTAAGTCATTTATAACATAAAAATAGCATACAAATTACAAAAATAACATAAATAACTCAACTAAATCATAACTAACATAAAAATAGCATAAATATCGCAACTAAAGCATTTAAAACATAAATAGCATGCAAATAACATAAAATAATATGCAAATTACAAGTTAATCAAAATTGATCACAAATACTAAATACAGATTATTTACAAAAAAGTTTTAAAAAGAAAAACAAAAATTTAAATTAATTACAAAAATACAGATTAATTACAATAAAATTAATTACATATTAATTACAAAAAAATTAATTACAAAAATAATAAAATACAAAAATTAAACTAATAAATATAGATTAATACAAATTATTTGCAAAAAAATCAAAAATAGAAAAAAAATACAATAAAATACAGTCAAATTAAACTAATAAAATACAGTCAAATTAAACTATCTAATTAACAAAAATAAAAAAAAAATTACCTAAAAATTGGAAGGAAAAATGCTGAAGAAAGGGCGATGATGGCGGCAGTGGTGGTTCCGACTTAGCAGTGGTGGTTCTGGCTAATTTCAGTGGCGGTGCTAGTAACAATAAAATAATTTAAATAAATAAACTAAAAAAGGAAAAAAAATTAAAATAAAAGGGTTTACATCTATTACCTTAGACGGCGTGGCCGGAGGAAGGTAGACGAGGCGGCGGGCGTGGCTGGAGGCAGAAGACAGTGAGATAGAGAGAGAGGGGGAGACGAGGAAAGAGAGAAAGGGAGAGCGAGCGAGAGGGAGAGAGAGAGAGAGAGAGAGAGAGAGAGAGAGAGAGAGAGAGAGGGACAGGGTAGCGCGGTGGTGGTTGGTGTGGGCCCCAGAGATAGAGAGGGAAGGGTGAGTGTGAGAGAGAGAGAGATTCGTTAAGAGAGAAAGAGGGGGAGAATGAATGTCAGGTTTTTTTTTTTTTGGGATGAGGGGTCGTCTGGGAAGGGGAAAGGGTCCTTTAGGGAAGGGGGAAGGGGGGTTGACTGGTGTGACATTAATTATAACTAACGACGGAACTTCCGTCGCTAATTTCAAATGGTAATTAGACACGAAAATTTCGTCGCTAATCAGCGACGAAAGCTCCGTCTCTAATGTTCCCGTATTTTTTTCGCGGTTTTTAACAACGGAATAAAGGAATATTCTTAGAATATTTTTTAATTTAGCGACGAAAATTAGTGACGGAAAGATTTCTATGTCTAATTTAAAAGCACGCTGCTTTAGCCACGGGAAATTTTCGACGCTAATTCTTCCGTTATTAATACACGTGTTTTTAGTAGTGTATGGACCATCACCTTTTCCGAATTTCATAGCAGACCATCCCTTCATGTTCGTTATTAAAGAAGAGACATCTGGTGCGATGCTTTTTGGTGGCTCAGTTCTTAATCTGTAATTGGGTCAACCTCTTTCGTGGGTTACGTTAAGCTTCTCCTAGGGCAACTGGAAGAGATCAATCATGGCTCCGACTTGGGGTTGAAAACATCAAAAAGTTAGACTGGCAAGGGAGTTGCAGGAGAGGGGGAGTTGCATGAGAGGGGAAGGAGTTGATTTTCATGGTGGGGTAAAATGAGAAATTGAGAGGGAGTATAATTAATATTTAGAGGAGAGGTTTATAATTTAGGGGAGTGAACTTAGAGAAGTGGTGTACTTGGAGAAAAATGAGAGTGTGAATAGCAATTTCCTTTCCGATTATGGTAAACTATATCCGTTAGATCGGTAAATTTTACTCCCTCCGTTTCTTAATTATTGTCTTGTTTAACTCGACATACGGATTAAGAAAAAATTATTGACTTGATTATTAATATTAGTATAATGTGTAATTTTTTTTAATGCCTATGTGTATATGGTTCATAATTAAAGCATGAGAAAAAGTAAGGGTAAAATGATAAAAATAATGTTCTAAAAAGAAAAGTTTTCAAACAAGATAATTATTTTAGGAATGATAAAAAAGGAAAGGAAGACAATAATTTAGGGAGGGAGGGAGTAGATGTTTTTGATCCGAATTTTACAGTCCATTGTCTTAGACATGCTCATTCGGTTTTTAAAATCGGAACCAGGCTAGAAACCGTCCAAACCGTGAACTGTAATGAACCGTGAACCGCCGGTTTCGGTTTGCGTCTTTTAGGGACCGTGAACTGTCGGTTCCGAACCGCCGGTTCCAACTGTTTCAAACCGTAAAAATTTAGAATTTAGAAATTTATTGTAAATTTAAATTTTGAGGTAAGACTCCTTTGTCCTCCTTTATAATAAGGCAAAGCTAGTTGTTTCCCTCCTTATAATTTTTTATTATTATTAATAAAATTGGTCAAGATACCGCCCCTATTTTTTATTTATTTATTATATTTTGAGTTCCTAAATTTTTATTGTAAGTTTTTTAAGTTCTTAAATTTTTTGTAATCATTACAAAACTATTGTTGAATTTAAGAAAAACTATTTTATTTTGTAAAAGTTTTTCTCAAATCTAAATTCAATATTACAAACTCTATTTTTTTAAGACTATTACAAAGATTAAAAATTTTAAGTCCTTAATTCTTAAATTGTAAAACATTTTAACACTTTTAAATTTTTAATTCTTAAATTTTAAATTGTAAAAATTACAATTTGTAATTTTTCATAACTAAAGTTTTTACAATTTCTAATTTATAACTTTTGATAACTAAAATTTTTAAAGTCTTTACAATTTATAACTCTTGCAAAAACTCAATATATATATATATATATATATATAACACCTTTTTTTATAATTTATAACAATTTTTTTAAAAATAAAAAATTAAACAAATTTAAAAAAAAAAAAACAGAAAACTGAAATCGAAATCGGAGAACTAGAACCGAAACTCCACATTTCAATTTTAATTTACCTTATCACAATTTGTCGAACCGTCAATTCCGAACTAAAACTGAAATCATAACCGTTTTTGGTAAGTCTACATCGTCCACCTTTTTCGTGAACTTTCCAGAGCTAACAACCAACCACCACTTTCTCTAGAAACTCATAGATCTCTCCTCTCCTCTCTCCCTCTCTCTCTCGCACCAGGTAGAATCATCCAGAAAACACCATTTCTTTCTCTCTCTCTCCACAACCTATACTATATAAACACCCTTCCTCTTCTCCATCACCCCAACACAGAATAAACGAAGATAATCTGTAATCAAAATCTCCCAATTACCAGCTTAATTTCTACAGAATATCCTGTACATTAGCCGTTTTCCATATTCTCCAATTCCACTAACAAACACGTCAACAATGGCTTTCTCGAAACTTACAATTTGCCTCCTCGTATATTTCATGGTTTTACCATTCATACCCATGAAAACCGAAGCACTAATCCCCTACACGCGCCCTCTCTGGGACATGATGCTCCCAGCGGAAGACCCATTCAAGATCCTGGAACAAACACCACTCACACTCCCCAAAGGCATAGAATCACTGGCCCTCGCACGTGCCGACTGGAAGGAAACCCCGACTGCTCACGTGATCTCCCTAGACGTTCCCGGGATGAAGAGGGAGGACATCAAGATAGAGGTGGAGGAGAACAGGGTGTTGAGGGTGAGCGGAGAGAGGAAGGTGGAGGCAGAAGTGGAGGGCGACAAATGGCACCGTGCAGAGAGGACAAGTGGCAAGTTCTGGAGGCAGTTTAGGCTGCCGGGGAATGCTGACCTGGATAATATAAAAGCACA
This sequence comes from Platycodon grandiflorus, assembly GCA_016624345.1. NCBI lineage: Eukaryota > Viridiplantae > Streptophyta > Magnoliopsida > Asterales > Campanulaceae > Platycodon > Platycodon grandiflorus. Next base: position 14,607,181 of record CM028365.1, on the reverse strand, counting down.
TCTGGAAGAAGGTGTGTTGAGGGTGACGGTGCCGAAACTGGCGGAAGAGAAGAAGAAACAAGCCAAGGTTATCAACATTGTTGAAGACAAGACCGCTTCTGGTGACATCAAGGCTACCAAGGCTGAAATGTAGATATTTAAATATATATATAAATGATGTCATATGTCTTCACTCTTTTTTCTTGTTTTTTTCTTTCTAATGTGTGTCAGTGTGATATGTCATATATATGTATGTATTTAGTTTTGTTGGTGGTGAAATGGGGGTTTGTTCTTCCCAGTAATTGAGAGTGCCAATAAACTTGTGAGGATTTTTATCGAGGCCGAAACGTATCTATATTACAACTCTTTACCTTTAGAGTTATGAGTAATGTTATGGGTATTTAAAAATATTAGCTTCATTTATTTCTGTCAATAATTTTGGATGAAAAATATTAGCAGGAGTTGAAAACATAAATAAAAGGAATAAGTAAAGAAGATGGAGATGAAAACATAAAAATTATAATAATATTTCTAAATTATCATTTTTAGCCCAAAATCAAAGAAAAATAAGAACAAATAAAGAAAAAGAAAAAAAGAGAGATATGTCATATTTTTTCTACGGTGGTATCATTGTTTTCACTTTATACCTTTTCTTCCTTTAAAACTTATCTCTGTTTTTCATGTTCGTTTTTCTCACTTTAGATTTATAATTACTTTTCTAGTCTAAAAACGAAAAATGGTGAAAACAAAGAAAGTATTTAAAAGAAAAAAATTTAAAATAATAAAAAGGAAAAGCACAAATAAGGACAACGTGCAAGTAATATTTTTAAGTCTCTCTGTCTCTTACTAGTTGGGTTAAAAAAAGAAAAATTGAAGATAATTTAGAGACATTATTTTTGATTTTTTTTGTTAATTCAAAGGTTATGTAAATCTTAATGCTATATTAGTTAATATTAAACATAATAAAGTATTAAATTAATTTTATTACACATTTATATATGTATAAATGTGTAAATATATCACTTCTTCCGGCAAAGAGTTCACTTTTGAATTGTTTTGGTTCAACTCAATTAAAGTTTGATCGGTGATTTACATAGAATTATTTTTTTTACAAAGTTTTAAAAGTTGTATTTTATAGTATTTTTAATATAATTTTTAATTAATAAAATTTTATTTTTTAAAATATAAGTAAAATATATAAATTTTGATTTAATTTAGTCACATGTTAATTTTTAATAAAAACAAGTGAACTATTTGTCAAAAACGAAAAGAGTAAAAACTTTTATAGTATAAGAATATATTTTTGAGTTTTCAATTAACTAATTTTAGTGGCTAAAGAGAGTAAATTTTTTTAACGTTCTCCATCTAATTTTGTTAATAAATATGAATGAAGTAACTAACGTAACTTTACTATAAAGTTAAAGTACATTTATGAAGTTTACGAAAATTATAATAGTATGATCTTGATAAATACTCCTTTTTAAATTATTGTCTTATTTTTTTTATCTGTTTTAGAATAATTATCTAATTTGAATTTTTTTAAGATATTATTTTTATCATTTTATTTTTATATTTTTTTCTATTTTAATTATGAACCACTTACACATAAACATTAAAGAAAAAATTATATATAATATTAATATTAATAATCAAGTTAATTTTTTTAATTTGTGTATCTGGTTAAATAAGAAAATAATTAAGGGACGGAGGGTGTAAAATTTTAAAGTAGTATAATTAATTTGATATTTAAGTCTTTTTATATTTAATCCTAAAATTAGAAAGTGAACCCCTGCTTAGAGCATTCACAACAATACCTTCCTGTATTACACTCTAAACACCTCGTTTTCCGTTCAAGTTTTACTTTTTCAACACTCTAAAAATAAATTCACTCCAACAAGTACTTTTTATATAACCCTCTAAAAATTAAATATCTCTCATCTCAACTAACAAACCATTATATTTTTTATTTATATTTTTTTACCACAATTAAAATAAAATATTTTAAATTTTAAATTTTATATACTATGAAAAATATATTGTACTCTTTCCGTCCTTAAATTATTGTCTTGTTTGACTTGACACACGAATTAAGAAAAAATAATTGATTTGATTATTAATATTAGTATAGTGTGTAATTTTTATTAATGTCTATGTGTATGTGGTCTATAATTAAAGTAGGAAGAAAAAGTAAGAGTAAAATAGTAAAAGTGATGTCCTAAAATTTTTTAAATAAAATAATTATTTTGAGATGAACAAAAAAAAAACATAATAATTCAGTCACTATTCTTACTAAATCACTCTCTATATTTTGAGAGTGATTTAATTATTTTAAGGGATAGAGAGTTGATTTAGGGGGTCATTGTAATTATTAGGTTGAAGAAGTAAAAAATCTCTATAAATAATTTTAGAAGGGAATTGCTATTCCAACCCCCCTTTTTGCTGAGTTTACCCCCCTTGGAATATTACAAAAATTGCCACAATATAAAAAGACTTATTTATCCTTAAAAATTTTAAGAACCTAAGATGTTAAAGAAATGTGCGAACATTCACACACTAATATTCCGCCTTGCGTTAACCGAATCTGAAAATGATAGGGACATGACCGAGATGGAGAAATGATGTTAGATCTTTTTGATTGGTTTGAAATTAGCCTTGGTTTCGATTTTTGATTGGATTAAATTCATTGTTTGTGATTGTCATTGTTTATTGTTTTCTCTGTTTCGATTTTTGATTGGATTAAATTCATTGTTTGGTAATTAGATTTTGATTTCATCTTTTAATAGTGCAAAAAAGAAGAAGAAGAAGAAGAAGAAGAAGCAGCAGCAGCAAAAAAGCTAGGTGGAAGCATAGAAGGGGGGGTAAACTTAGAAGAAGAAGAAGAAGAAGCAGCACAAAAGGGTAAAAAAGGAAAAAAAATGGGGGTATACTTAGTAATATGGGAGGTATAATATTTGAAGGGGGGGTAAACTTAGCAAATGGGTAGACTAAGTAATTTTGGGGGTAGGAATAGCACTACCCTTTTAGAAAGTGCTCGAGAAGCACCACTGTGGTTGCTCTTGGTGCTTACTTACGCTGTTGTCACCTCAACAAATATAGAGCCCCTGCGCTTCGCTCTGCACTCGTCAAGGGACGAACGAACTAACGGTCCGATTTTTGCAGACAAAAAACCCAAACAAAACCTCGGAATATAAAATGGTAGAAGCCCCTGATTCATCACCACCGCCACCGCCGACCGCCGTCGACCCAATGGAGATTACAGAACCCCACTCCATTCCCGAATCACAACCTCAAAACCCTAAACAACAAAAGCCCCTATCAGACTCTGATTCCGAATCCGACTCCGACGATGACGAAGCTCAGGACAAGCTTGAATTGCAAAGCCTAGAAATTGAACTCTCCAGCAACCCCGCCAATTACGATGCTCATGTCAAAGTACACTCCACTCTTATCTCTATCCTCTATATATTCAGTCAACCGTGTATTCATTCATTTGTTCACCTGTGTACTGTGTGCTTTTTGTTATATAGTACATAAAGGCGTTGAGGAAGCAAGGGGACATTGATAAGCTGCGTCAAGCCAGGGAGGCAATGAGTGAGTTGTTCCCCTTAACCCCTCCAATGTGGCAGGAATGGGTTAAAGATGAGATTTCTCTTGGCTCGAGGTATATTTTTCTAATCCCCCTCTGATTCCTTTTTAGCCAAATCATTGTACTCTCTTGCTCCACTCGATAAGTATTCTATTTCCTTCGTGGTTCCGTACTTCCCGTTGGAGTCACGTTTCTAAAATTAAGCTTTTGATATTGTAACTTTACCCCTCGTATATGAAATGATACATGTTCGATGAAAATGTTTCTTATAATGGTTACTGTAAAGGGTAATAATGCATTTTTCGATTGCTTGACTTTGCAATAGTGTTTCTAATTTTTGATATTTGGCTTGTTGAGGGAGTTCATGTATCGAACTCCAAATAAGTAAGGGTAAGACTGAGCTGAGTTGACTTCTGGAGTTCGAATTTTGAGTATACTTCTAATTATCACGGTTTATGTGGAACCTTTTGAATTGAGTGATGATATTTGTGCTCCAAGTATCATTAATTTGCAATCATCAATGTGAGAAAACAACAATAATTGTGGGATGCAAATGCAAATATCATTGCCTAATTTTGGGGTTACAGACATTGCATGATTTATTTTAACTTTTAAGCTCTTTGTTCTTTTCATAAATGTCGCTCAGAGCTTACTTTATGGTCATTTATTGCAGCGGCAATTCATTTCCTGCAATCGAGAAGTTATATGAGCGTGGCGTCTCTGATTATCTGGTTAGTTCTTCTTTTAGTGTCTATATTCATTTTCCTTCTCCCTTACAATGTAAACTCCGTGTATGGTTCATAGATTGTGTTAGGCAAAAATAATTGGGAAGGAAGACTCAAATACTTACGGTATTAAGATAATGAAAATGATAATTATATATCAGATGTAAAAGCTTCGGTCAAATTTATCTTCCTTTGATATGACGTGGGACTACATGAGATGGAAACAAAATAAAGAGGACCTCTTATGAGGCAGATGGAAATTATAAAATGAGTCTATAAAGTGGAAACATGAAAAGACTCATCTCCATAAGAAGAATAGAAATTAGCGAAGGATAGTATAAGAGATGGGATACGTTGCAGTATAAGAAGGAAGATGGTTCGATATTTGTATTTCATAAAATCATGAATAATCCTCTCTGTAATACATCTTTTTATCCATAGATATTTATACTTTTTGGAGGACGGTGGTTGCCATACTTTACCCCCTTTTAACTTGAAAAAGACATTGATAATGCCAATTATTCCCTTTTCCCAATTTATCAAGGGAGTGCAGGACACGAAGCACTTCCAATCTCGTGCTTTGACAGCTGGATCTTCCCTTGATTTTATATTTTTTCCTTCATTGCCGCTTTCTTTTCTTTCTTTTATCGAATTGCAGAATTTTGATTGTCAAAAAAGGGCATGTGCGAATTTTTTTTTTCCTATTATTTAGTTTTATCTTCCTTGCGTTTTTGAAGGGTTAGCAGGATATAGAAGAAAGGTTTAGGTAATATCGAAGCTTCTCAAACATAGATTTAACTGGTAGAACTTGTATGTTCAGTGTTGTCTGTTTACACATTGGCATATTTCCCTGGTTAAACCAAATGATCAAATTTGTGCAATTATGGTTTACCCATTTGTTGTATCTTAGGAAATTCAGAAGCATTTTAAAGAAATACAAGATCAAATAAATAAGTGAAGAGGTCCAAATAGATATGCAAATCAATTGTACTTTCTATCAATATTTTTAACTCTGTTTCGGTGAGAAGAATCTGCTATCCTAGTTCATGTACCAGATCCTTACTTCACAAGCTAAGAAGAGTATGCATTCAGTTGTATCATATTCTTATCCATTTTTGGAATCAAAATAAAATAATTTCTCTTATGCAGTCCGTCTCTTTATGGTGTGACTATGTAAACTTTGTTCAAGAAGGTGATCCTTCCATCTGTGATTATTCTCCTGCTGGATCTTCGAAGGCAAGGGACCTATTTGAGCGTGCTCTTATTGCTGCCGGTTTGCATGTTGCTGAAGGTAGTAAGATATGGGAAGCATATAGAAAATATGAAGAAGCAATCTTTAACACTATCCCTGAGGCTGAAACTGAGGTAAGACTCATTAAGTAACTTACATTTTTTCATATTTATATTATGTTATCCATCGTTTCTTGTAATTCTTTTTGTCTGTGTTGGTATGACTCAAAGGTAACTGTGGCCTAGCATGCACCATAATTTATGGATTGATGCTTTTGAAAACATTGATATTCTTGTTTAGTACAAGCGTGGAATGGAGAAAACTTTTGTGTTTCCTTTGATGGCTTATGCTTCATAAGCATGTTTCTCTCTCTCTCTCTCTCTCTCTCTCTCTCAAATCAAATTTAATGAACTACATTTGCTGTAGTTCCTAAGACGTGCTGCTGCATCCTTGCTTTTACCGCAAATTAGATCAGGTATGTGCATGAGTACTTTCTAAGATTTGGACTAGGCTTAAGAGAACATCTGACCACCCTTTGTATACCCTTATTTAGGAGTTTGCTTATATTTTTGCATGATGTTCTGCAGTGCTGCATTTTCACGTATGGTGGGTTTTTTAATGATTAGAACCAAATTGCATTGATATTTTTGATTTAGTGGAACATATTGAATTATAATGAGCACATGCAGCCACAGTTTTTGGGTAGAGTGGCCTAGTTGGTATTCCTTTCCGTCCCTTTGATCATTAGTTCCAAGTTTCTCTGGTACCTCGAGATGCTTTTATTACTTGGCTGTTTTAGTCTAGACCAATGCTGATTTTGGTGTCGATGGCCAAAGTTGGTGCAAGCAAAGACTAGGTAGAACATTAGATGTTAATTTTTCTGGCGATCAACCATTCGTTGGAGATGTGGATATGATTAAACTGTTAAGGCGTTCCTGTTTTGGGCTATTTGCTGATGGGATTTAAACTCAAATGCTATAATGGAACTCATTAATATTTTCATGGGCAAAATTTTGTGTGTGTGTGTGTATGTGGGGGGTGATACAGTGCAAAAGCTGCTGGTATTTATCCTGTTAAAGACTGCTTATTGCTTTCATATAGGCAGCAGCGGCTGTTATTCAGTTGGTAGAAGTTTGTGAGGAATTCAAAGAAGGTGTTTGTAGTAAAAAGAGCTATCCTTCTTTTCGTAACCCAAGCCAACTAGAACCGGCCTCCCTCTCTCTGGTTAAAATAAAATAAAAACTAAAACAAAACCAGAAAAAGCATTTGGCCTAAATCTATCTGGACACAATTCTAGGAGCAGTAAATGAGAAAAGGCCGAAAGGTTGGGTCATAAAGAATAGAAGAAGATAAAAGGGAGAAGAACAGTGTTACTTTCATTTGGATCATCCATGCTCCAAGGCGAGAAAAACAAGCTCAAATACTCAAAATGAAGTGCCACTCTGATTAAATGATGATGAGGGAGGACACCTACACTTAGGAAGAAAATAGAAAACATCTAAAGAATCTATTACTGCTCAGAAACTCGATAAGAAACATATGTAAGTCTGCATACGTTTTTGTGTTGTTCTCGAGCTCCCTTGCCTTTTCCCTTGTCTGATTTTGTATGGAATGCCAAGGTTTCTATTAAAACTTTGAGCTTTTGCTTTGGTCTCTTATCCATTGGAAAGCTGAATACGAATGATCGCAGGCGATGGCAGCCCTCCAGCCTTAAGTGTGTGCTTGCTGGCAAGCAAGCTCTTTCCCATCTTTTTCTCTACTGTACCACTTATTTATTATTATTATATTTTTAATTGTCTTTAATAACCACCAATCCTGAGTTTGGACCTTGACCTGGAAGACGATCTTATTGAAAACTAGAAGATTTCTGGAAATGGTATGGAGGTCAAGTTCTATAGAAAAGTGCAATGTTTGTGCCTGTGATCCATTTGGACTGAGGGAAAGTTAAGAATTTTCAATGATGGTTTAGCTCTTAACTTACTGTAGGATCAAATAGGATTTTAGCTTTGGGTGTCTTATGTAGGTTTGCCTTGAAAGTTGACATAGAAGGTGCTCTCTCAATTTCCACTATAAGGCTTGGCAGTAAGTAATGTGATAAGCGGCTTAGACTAAGAAGCATAAGTTTTGTTGTGCCATTTTCTATGAAATTACTTAAATCGTTGATTTCTTTGTACTTTTTAGCTCTAACTCCGTTTCCTTAACTTTTGATGGATACTCTACATCCTTATTTATTCTTTTAGCCTCATGTTGTGCCGTTCCTGGTTTTGCAGGCAAGAGAAAAGCAGCTCCAGAGAATTCGAAACATATTCCAGCGTCAGTTATCTGTCCCCCATGGAGACCTCAGGTCAACTCTCCTGGTTTATAAAGCTTGGGAGGCTGAGCATGGGCGTACTCTTGATGTCAACAGTAGCAACTTGGATGGGGTTCCTTCTCATGTGGCCTCCGCGTACCAAAAGGCCTTGGAGATGTTAAATGCTCGTGCTGATCTGGAAGAGCAAATATCAAAGCACGATATGCCTGACACTGAGCGGCTTCAACAGTTCATGGTTTGTGACTTTATCCCTGTTTAAAACTGTGATCTTTAAGATGAAGATCTTGCAGTTACAAATATGATGGTTTTAAAAGTTTACTGGCGAAATAGCTCGGAGTTAATAGACATTTGCATAATAATGAAGACCAGATGCAATACTATACAATGTTATACTTGCCAAAGTGATATAAACAGTAAGAAAATTAAACACGGTTAAGAGGATTAAAGTATAATTACTGTTTATACTGAGTGTACATCAAGTACCAAATTTCTTAATTTGGTCATTGGTTCATTGTAGGCTCTGGTAATTGGATATGCAGATCACAGGTCAATATTAGTCTGTACGAAAGGATCTCTTGTTACCAATTTTGAGTTTAATGTGTCTAGTTTCCACTAGAATTGTGAGTTGTTATTTACCGTTGTGGCTGCTTACTTTACTCCTATTTCATGGAATCCCAAATTAGTAAAGTTTGTAACAAGTTTATGCTCTGGTTCACGTTATCATTTGGTCTATTGGTTTTGCTGCCCCAAATATGGCAATATTTTAAGCAGCAACTTTATGACATACTTTCTGTCGAGCACCCTGTGATTAGTTACATTTTATTCTCTTCTGCTGTGTGCATATGGATTATGTTTGGCATGAATATGATCTGCATGCAACTGAACACTACATTTCTGCTGTTCTATGTTTAGAATTGTTGTGAACTGGTAGGTTAGCATCTCTCATGATTGGTGGTGATTGTAGGCTAGCTATTCTCTTAGGTTAAGATGCCACAGCTTTCATTTCATCTATGCCATATGTGCTGCTAGCCTGCATTAGTGTTTTAACTTGTAACCGTAGTTGAATTTTCGTGCCGAGAGTTGCAGCACTTTAGCCTATCATGCTGGTTGGACTTAAGAGGAAGAAAAGGAGGAAGAGGGCTTTGTTGTGATAATGGATCCACTTGCTGATTTTTACCAGTAAACATTATTGGAAGGAATTGTGGAGGAAGTGCTAAAATCTGTTACATGCTAGCTAGGACTTGGGCATTTGAACGATATAGTTGCTTGCCTATTTCAAGCGAAGAATTGTTCACATAAGTAATTCACTTTCTCTTCTTTTTTTGTTTTGGGACAAGTAAAGTAGATGACTACATAAGCAATTGAGTTTTGAATTATGCTTGGTTTATGAAGTGCAAGTAAGATTTCAAATTTCATTTAATATACCTATAGACAAGCTATAAGTGTATTAGGAACTCGTGAAAAACATGATTGAGCATCATCTATTCATTCCCGTGTGACAAAAATGTGGGCACATGTTGCAAACAAAATTATAATGTCCAAATAGTATTAATAAGATAAGGGAATTCAACTCCTCAAAATAAGTTGGTCCTCTCAATTAGCATTGTGGTTTATCACGGCAATTTGGGGGGGATGGTCTTATAATCAGAATTATTGTACTCGCCTCCCCTAACGTTTATGATCTGTATAAGAACTATGTACTATTTATGATCTGTGCCCATGGGTGTCTGTTGGACTATATGGAGGGAGATGAATAGAAGGGCGTTTGATAGCATTGAGGGGACTACGGAACAGCTGAAAACTAGTCTTATTCGCATGCTGTCCTCTTGGTGTTTTGAGTCTGTGGACAGCCTGGTTCTTCCAATCATTCTTTTATTGATCTTGTCGATGGTCTTAATCTTACTTAGTCTGGTTGTATACTTCTTGTGTACATAGGACGCGTCACTTGTTTTGACGCTTTTTGGTATATATTATCTTACTTATCAAAAAAAACTAAAAGAAATTGACGTAAATACCTTTATATACAAAGTTCTTCTAAATAAATCCTAGTTAAGAAATGACTGTCTATAAATTCTATTTTCATAACTCATATTCCAAATATTAATGAGATAATATACGAATATACGAAAGAGCATATGTTTGTAAAGATAAATAGAAATGAGTTTATTTTTATGTCACCAGCATTTTTTTACACAACCATCTTAAAAACCTCCTATGTTGTTTGAATAATTCAAAATTCTAGTCGATCCATATCATACTGCTGTGTTATTTTGTTCCTTCATAATATGAAATAGATCATTGAGCTTTTCTAACTTAATATTGTTAGAAGCCAATCAAATGCCTTGAAATAAAAATGTAATCAATCTAACACCAAAAATTGAATTTTTGTCCACAAACTCTTGGAAATATATAACATGTGCTAATGAGATAATAGATTAGTAGTTCTTCTAATGCTTGATATCCACTTGAATAAATCTTACTTAGCTTGAGTAAAAAAATAATATGAAAAATAATACAATTTATTTATAATATTTCTTAGGAGAACATAAAATATCATATATTAATTTGGTCTTTTGCACACACACACACACACACACACACACACACATATATATATATATATATATATAGAGAGAGAGAGAGAGAGAGAGAGAGAGAGAGAGAGTAGGGGGGGATCTACACAATTCAATAAAGTCACGGGAAGTAAGTAAAATAATAACATGTGCTAAAGAGATAATAGATTAGTTGTTCTCCTAATGCTTGATATCCACTTGAATAAATCTCACTTCGCTTGTGTAAAAAAATAATACAATTTATTTATAATATTTCTTAGGAGTACATAAAATATCATATATAAATTCGGTCTTTTGCACGCACGCACACACACACACACACATATACACACACACACACACACATATACACACACACACACACACATATATATATATATATATATATATATATATATATATAGAGAGAGAGAGAGAGAGAGAGAGAGAGAGAGAGAGAGAGCAGGGGGGATCTACACAATTCAATAAAGTCACGGGAAGTAAGTAAAATAATCCCTATTATAATCTGTACCTAGTTTGCATGGAAAGCTATTTGAAAATAATACTCCCTCCATTCATCCAAAGAGTTCATTTTTGAAAAGTCTAATTATCAAGGGATGTATAAGTATCATTTCAGTTGGTCATAATTACCAAAATGCTTGAGCATTGTCAAGATATTTATATCACTCGAGGAGGAAAAGTTGAAGAATTATGGAGATTGTAGGCATAATTTTTGAAAGTGGACTCTTTAAGTGAAACATCCCAAAATCGAATCTGGACTCTTTGCCGGAACGGGGGGAGTATCTCAATCCTCCTTTGGTTCTTCAGTTGCATCTAGATAACTTGGGCTTGGAGTTATTAGCAATAAAGCCATTACTTGTAGGGTTGTCATATGTTTTTCTTTTTAATACTCCCTCCGTCCCATAATAAGGGTCCCCTATTGAATTTACACGGGTTTTAAAAAAGTCTTCGGACTTTGTGTGCTCTTCCTTTAATGTCCTCATACGATTTGTTGGTGGTACAAATCAATGGGACCCACATCTTTTCTTTCTCAAAGAAGGGTATAATAGACAATTGGTTTAGAAAGACTTACCTAGAAGGGAAAGGGGACACTTATTTCGGGATGTTCCAAAATGGAATAAGGGATTCGGACGGAGGGAGTAGTTAATTCTTGCCATTCTGATTTTTCCTTGGTGTATTCAAAAGTGATAAATCTAGCTTATGGTTGTCATTTCATTGCTGAAGAGTTGATTTGCTTTCTCTAGTAAGCTCGTAAGGCATGTCCTAGGTTAAATTAAAACCAATTATGTCATTCCACACTGCCCTGATTCGCGTTCTCTTTGGGATTGGGTTTACACCTTTTGGTTAGCCCTGAATGTCTTGTACAAGTGTATTTGTATATTTCTTCTCTAAATGCTTTGTCTGGCTCCATGTTTGGCAGTGAATCATAGGCCAGTCTTTGAAAGCTTGAGAATGTGTGCTTAAGAGGCGTGGTTGTTGCAGTCCCAAGTTTGCGTATGAGCCAGATTTACTTGTTAACATATTTGCTCTTGGTACTCAGAGACTATCAGTTTATCTTAGTGCTGATGCTTCACACCTTAGGAACCCTTGTACTCGGTGGCGAAGCCACCACTAGGCCATGGCTGCCCCCTAGGCTTTTCATAATCTTCAACAAGCTCCCTTCATAATATAAGTATTTGCTTTGTAGGTGTATCATGGCCACCGCAGAATCTACTTATTTCCAAAGTAAGTTTTAGTAACTGGCTTCTTTCTTAAATTACTCCCAGTAATAGAATATAAGAGATTATGTCTAGTCAATCCTACTAAAAATTGAAATTTGACACTAATGTGGATAAATTGATTATTAAAACACACAAATCTAATAAAATTTAATGTTCACATTTTTTCAGTTAGTTGTGCAGCAATTGTCATTTTTTATTTTATTTAATCATAATCACAAATTATATCTTTTTAGCACAACTCAAACTAGAGCATTGTAGAATTGTAATCTATCTATTTATGCATTAAAACTCATTTGTCTTACATATTTCTTTTTAAATTTGAAGTACAAAATTATTCATATATTTTGCAAGATAATACGAAATGAGTCATGTACTAATTTGACATAAAGCATACCAATTAAATAGTTGGAAGATAACTACTATCTTTTTCTTTTTACCTTTATTTCCTTGAGATTTCAATGCATTGACAAGTGTTTACGGTGTACAATTGCTATAGAAATAGGGTCTTATATTCGTTCGAGTGCTATAAATAGGGTGTTATAGAGTACGTTAAGGTAAACCATTAATAAAACTTTTAATTTGAAATTGACATGTATATTATTAATTTGGCCCTGTGAATAGTGGTGAATGCTTCACCACTGCTAGTACTAAGCAAAATTTGACGGCCCTTAACTCAGAGTCTTTTGATGTGACCACAATATTGAACTTGCATTCATCCTCTCGCTCTTTTTCTTCTCTCTCTCTCTCTCTCTCTCTCTCTCACGCACACACATCATTCATACGCATACACACATCATTCATTTATAGGTTGTCCTAATTTATGTAAATTTTGGCATCTTAGATAAGTCCTGGTCTTTGTCTTTGTTAAAGCATGAGATACATTGTTCAGCCCTCTATTTTAAGCTTATAGATAAGTTGGTAATCTATCTAGATGTTGGAGCTTTGGTTTCCCAGTCTTCGGTGTTAAGTAACCTAGTGATCTAAAAGCTTAAGGTGTTACATAGGGGCCCAACAATGTATATCAGACTCAAGACTCCCCCGCACGTGTATAGGGGCCTAACAATATATAAAACTCAACACTCCCCCGCACGTGTCCACATGTGGAGAGAAACAAATATGCTTCACCGGGGCATCACAAAACAAACAAAGTGACTACATGCATTAACAATATTTTTGGGTAACCAATGCAAGCGAGATGACTCGAACCCAAGACCTTACCAAACCAGAGAGCTCTGATTCCATGTTAAGTAACCAACTGATGTAAATCTTAAGCTGTTAGATAGGGGTCCAACAATGTATATCAAACTCAACACTCCCCCTCACGTGTATAGGGGCTTAACAATGTATATCAAACTCAATAGTGCCTATTGATGCACTTCAGTTTGTTTTGCCACAAATCGAGCAAGGGTCGCACATGAGTGGGTCGTGCTCGCAAATCATTTAGCTCATGATATATATTGTTGCCCCACTTACTCTAACAGCTTAAGCTTTTAGATGAATTGGGTATCTAAAGTGGCCGCAAGATTTATTCTATAAGGTCGGGATTGGTTTCCATCTGAACATTTTTTCTGCTTCTGGTATGATTTGGGAGACTCACTCATCTTTGAATTGGTGATGTTTTACTTAAGTTGTTGATCTTTGCTTTCATTGAGGTCTTATTGAGATTATCAACCTTAACTTTGGCGAAATAAATTGTGGTCATTTTATTGCAGGTCTACTTGAAATTTGAACAATCTTCTGGAGATCCTAGCCGGGTTCAAAGTTTGTATGAACGTGCCATAACTGAGTTTCCTATATCTAGTGATCTCTGGCTTGATTATACCAACTACCTCAACAAAACCTTAAAGGTTTTTGTCCACTTTTCTTTCTTTAGTGCTTTGGTTGTAATAGTTTACATGTTAAGTGATTGTGTATCTTTCGTACACCAGGCGGACAGGACTCTGAGACATATTTACAACAGAGCTACAAGGAACTGTCCCTGGGTTGGAGAACTATGGGTTCGATACTTGCTGTACCTTGAACGCTGTCATACTTCTGAGAAAGAGATATCTGATGTAAGTTTCTGATGCTAATCCTTCTATAGAATATATTTCTCTCAGAAAACGACAGCTAGGGAGCCGTTTCCAGTTACTAATTTGCTCCTTCTTGACCTTTTTATCGTGTTCATTATTGTTGGGTCACTCATGTGTTATCTCATTTGTATCAGGTTTTTGAGAAGTCTTTGCTCTGCACATTTTCAACTTTTGATGAGGTATAAACATACATTCTCCTGTTAGTTACATTCTTACTTTCTTGTTTGTTATATATTGTTAATAGTACCACTCTTGAGCTTGCTGTTTTGAAGAGGGAAAATGTAGTCTAGCTGAGGAGAGTCATATGGTGTGTGTGTGTGTGTGAGAGAGAGAGAGAGAGAGAGAGAGAGAGAGAGAGAGAGAGAGAGAGAGAGAGAGAGAGAGAGAGAGAGAGAGAGAGAGAGTATGATGGATTGCTTTTGTGGTTCAAAAGGAACTTTTACTTTGTAGAAAACTGAACGTTGTAGACAAAAAGATCCATAAAACCAACCCAAAATAGTACACAAACACAAACAAATATGTAATTGATAATTGACCAGCTTGACATCTGTGAAACTTGAATTTTTCTTCATTATAGAATCGTTTGAGAGTTGAGACTTGTGTATAATTAAATAAGCTTGTCTGAGTGCCATTATATGTCCCTTCAATCTCGCTGGACTATTATTCTCTTGTTGCAAACTGAAAACCATTGAGTTTTCTTGATAATGCATATGGTGACAGTATGCAGTTATTCATTGTATTAATAATGGGAGGTTCAGAATTTACTTTTGTACATGGATAACTAGATTATGGCCTTAACGAAATTTATATTATGTTCGAGGCCTTTCTATGACATGGTCAGTTATATTAGGTTGTAAGGCGTATAATTGTGTAATCACTGATTTCTAGTCCATATTGCACCTTGCATAACATGGGCGTGATTTCTAATAAATGATGACAAGGAAATGCTGAGGACTGATATATGTCTATGGGACAATATACACACTCTTATGTATCTTATAAATGCGATCACGTTTACTTATGTGATTTCTAAGGTGATTTCTAATAAATGACGACAAGGAAATGCTGAGGACTGATATATGTCTATGGGACAATATACACACTCTTATGTATCTTATAAATGCGATCACGTTTACTTATGTCAACATCTATGCGTATATACACACTCTTACTTTCAAATTTATATTATATTTTGGTTCTGTTGTTCTTCCCACTCTTTACAATAACCAAATCTTCTTTAAGCAGATTTTTCCATGTTGCTCATTTTTATTTCATCTCTAAACCATAAATTCTTCTTTTGTCCGGAAGAAAATTTTCTTGATTGTTGTATAAGCTTTTGACTTCATATTCCTTTTATAATCGGTTACGTTACAAAATCTTCATGCTAAAGAAGGATGTGCACTGATATCCAAAGTGCATTACTGTTGTTTTGGAGAGTCCAAGTTTCCAAGAAGTGTATGCCGTGCCTATACTTACATATTTGTTTCTGAAACAGTGGATTCATCCAGCATGGGTCTGCCTGTGTCTAGTAGTGTCCTAAAAGGATCAGCATTGAGCACATGTGGAACACTGCATAGCCAGACATCCCATGTTCGCTGACTTGTTTTCATGGTTGAAAGTCTGGAATCAGGTGTTATTCCGCTTCAAAGTAATTTTTAATGTGATGGTTTTGGCAGAAAAAAAAAATAGATGTAAGTTTTAAATAAATACGTTGATAAAGTTTGTTTAGTGATACCACAAGTTGAGTAAATTAGGGCAACTTGTTTGATTGCGCAACTATTTTGAATTTGTTTTGGAGATTTTCTTGAAAAGATGATTCAGTTTGTATCATCTAGATGTCTTTGTCGATGAATTTTGGAAGTTAGTTATGAGAGTGGCAATAGTACTAGGCATTTAAAATATTTTATTTGGGCTAATAGATAGAGGAGGGGTTACATTTTTTACTTCCTAGCTCAGACCCGAGAAATTATCTGAATAATTTTATCACACTTATGATTCTGAGCATCAACATTTGTGTGTTGAAGTTGTTTTTTCTAAAACAGTTAAGTTCCTTCACCCGAAGCTACTGATGACAGATGATATTTTATTTCAGTATGTAGATATATTTCTCACTAGAGTTGATGGCCTAAGAAGAAGAATTACTAGAGAACTGGATGATGCCTTGGATTATGCATTGATTAGAGACACTTTTCAGGTTTTTCTTCTACTCAAACTTTACATCCTATAGTCTGATTTAAACTGCATCTTTTCTTAGATAATTTATATAAGAATTCACCATGTGCTCTTTTTTGTCTTCTCAGTCGCTGGCTTTACTTATGGATGAGGCTAAGATTTGTTTTTGTTTTTTCATTTTTCTGTTATTATGTGTCAAACAATTTAATATCCTTGATTTGGCTAGTTTTATGTTTGGATATCTAATAGTCCTACATAATAATGGTAAACTTGGGAGCAGAAATACTTTTGCACATTTTCTTGAAGGGATGTGTACAAAACTGAATTACTTGCATAATAATACTAATAATTAATGTGATTATCATATTCAAGTTTGAGTCGGCCCATAAATGGGAACTTGGCAGAGGAAAAGCCACCCCCTAGTTTGGATAGAGGATGAAGCTTGTTTCTATAGCTGATATGTGTAATTTAATTCCAGTTTCCAATTTGTTTACTCTATAAGAATTATGTAAAAGGTGCTATTATGTTGCGCCTATTATATTGTAGCAACATTTTCCACTGTACACTTACCCTACATATTCTCTATTTCAGCGGGCATCCGATTATTTGTCACCGCAGCTGAAGAATACGTACAGCTTGTTGCAAGTGCATAGTTACTGGGCCCGTTTAGAGTCAAGTTTAGGAAAAGATTTAACTGCAGCTCGTGGAGTTTGGGAGAGCTTGCTTAAAAACAGGTTCATATGTTCCTGTGTTGCCATCCGCAAACACTTCTGTTGTTTTTTTCTCCCATCTGACCAGCCATTTGTTTTTACAGTGGATCTATGGTGGAAGCATGGCAAGGCTATATAGCAATGGAAATTGAGATGGGGCACATAAATGAAGCTAGATCCCTCTATAAGCGATGTTACAGCAAAAGATTTCCTGGAACGGGCTCAGAGGTAGGTCTCCTGTTTGTCGTGTAATGCTGTTAGCTGTCATTGCATTTTTCCCTTCTCTTAGTATCCTCATTTTGTTTCTTGATATTTATCTTAGAAGTTTTCCTTTCTAAAGAAAGCAATATTCTACTTTAGCAAGTACAAGTAAAATTTATGTAGTCTTTTAATACATTTGAATTAGATGATACACTTTTTTTCTATAATACAAAATCATTCAGGACATTTGCAATTCGTGGATACGCTTTGAAAGGGAATATGGTACTCTGGAAGATTTTGATCATTCTTTACAAAAGGTACGGTGCAGCTGGTCTTTATTGTCATATTCCAATTTAGTACCTGTCTTGCTTTTTATATTCAGTTTTTGCAATCAAATTGCCATCGATATTTCATACTTATAAGCATACCCGTATCAAATTTTAAATACTTGTACTTTCTTTTCTTAAAGCAATTAGCCTCACAAACTAGTCAAGTGCCATGTTGAAACATTTATTTTCTGGAGTAGTGAGGAATTGCCATGACATTCTACCCAGTTATTGGTCATTTCAGTAGTTCAAGGTATTTTTTGGATGGTGACGCACAATTGAGAGCTGTTACATTGTCAATCTTCATTGTAGAGTTACTTGTGTGTTGTACACTTGCGTGGCTAAAGATCCTGCTGTTGTTATATATCATTTTATTACCGATGTGGATCCTTCTAACATGCATTGATAAGGTTGTCCAGGAGTGAGTCAGACAACTATGCCGCTTCATGGTCATGTTTAGGAGATGTTTTTCTGTTAGCCTGTTACCCTATTTAATGTTATAGACGCATATTCTAATTATTGTCTCTAAGGTCTTATGTACATATCACTATGTACAGTACTAATTATTTGCCAGGACTTGGGTTTATCAATTCTTTTTATGCGTCCCAAGTCAGACCTTTTCATTTTTCTGTTTTCTCCTCTTCCACCTTACCCATTTCTTGGATGTTGATATTCTTTCCTTCTAGAAAAATAAGTTGCAAGAAAGTTGTACATGTCATGACTCATGAGTGCTTCCTTCTCGTGTTCAGCAACCTGACCAAACGTTATCTATACGATTGTACTGGTTTGTTGATTCTTGTTTCTTTTTTTGAGAGTCAGAAGTATATTAAGAAAACTAATATCTGTGCCTAATTAACCTAAACTTGAATGAACCAAATGAGCAAATTGATAGGATCAGCAAATATTTGATTATTTTAACATAAGCCAACTTATTCTTTTCCGGCAAGTGGATGCTGTTTCAGATCACAGAAAGACATACAATGAGAACTTGCTTGGATAACTAAACTCACAACACCTACTGAAAACATGCAGACAGTGGTCTCAGACTGGCTATGTTTATGTTCCACACAGATCTTTTTTTCCAGAGGCTAGTTCTTGGAGTCTGAGGCCCAAACTCTGGGCAACCTTTTTCTTTTGCTTCTCATCCTGGCCCTTCTCTTTTTGTACCAGAGGGACTTGTGTTTCTTATGGCTGCTTATCCCTACTGGTCTAGCACTTGAAGGAACCTACTCGAGTTAAATGCTTTTTCCAGGTCCTTCCTGTGTCATGATACTCGAAAAATGTCTCAATCAGTTTAGTTGATGACTATTTATGGTTCACGTTAAGTTACTTTTGACCCCAATCTCGATTGCACCAAATCACCTAAGATTAGCCAGTGATGCAGTTTATTCTCTTATGAGTGGAGTGATATCAAATGCAAGACATCTAATGCTATCTTTAGGATGGCAAGGCTACGGGAAGAATCCCTCCCATGCATAGTTGCATTTAAAAATGGAAAATGATTAACTGTCCGGCACTTTCTACCCCAAAAGGACGGTCTGACCTATGTGTATTGATGTGGAGAATTTTCAGTCTGTGGTACCCGTACCCATGTCTGGCAATGTTTAGCAAACAGACAAATGGGTCGGTTACAAAATCGGATATACTTAGTAGGACCGTGTATCAGTACCCTTAAAAAATAGTGAACGTAGTGCGTCGCTCTGATAACCTATTTAGTTCTTGCCAGATTGATTAACATCTGATTATACCTTAAGCAAAATTGTGGATGTTATTATATGCTCGATGAAACCTCTTTTCTGCGTCTTTTTGGATTGTTCAGGAGTAAGAGTTGATGATTCCTTGATGAAGTAAATATTGACGAACATAATCCTTGATATGCAGTTAACTTTTTATCATGAGGTCGGAGCACGAGATCACTTGTGAAGTTAGTTGCCATCTTTTTGTAATGTATTTCTTCTCTTATTTCAGGTGACCCCGCGCCTTCAGGAGCTGCAGTTGTTCAGATTACAGCAAGAGAGCAAAAGTGTTGCTCCGTCAACAGATCCGAGGGAAGATTCCCTTAAGAAAAATGTGCGTGAAAAGAGAAAGCCTGTATCAGACCTAAATGATGAACAATCTCCAGCAAAGCGGCAGAAAGATACAGCTCAAATCTTAAAGACTGTGCGCGAGAAGGATAAAGCTGAAGTGAAGACTTCAGTCGAAGGAAATAAAAAGGGAAATACCAAGGCTCAAAGAGGCAAACCTGACCGTGGCGATGACTTAAAAACCAAAGATTCTAGACCCGATAAACTCCTCCAATACAATGACCAGTGCACTGTCTTTATATCAAATCTTAATCTCACGGCATGTTGTCTCCTCTTGCCTCTTTTTTCTTTTACAATTTTCTTGTGCTCTCATGCTCTCATGCTCACTGGTCATTGCTCTCATGCTCACTAGTCTGTTATCTTTATCTGAACGTATTGGACTAATGAGAACGTTGCAGGCAACCTACGAAGATATACGCAATTTCTTCAGTGACGTTGGCGGAGTTGTTGCTATCCGGATATTGAACGACAAGTTCACAAAGAAATCTAGGGTTTCTCTCTCTCTCTCTCTCTCACACACACACACACATACTTTTGCGAGGCATCCTATTCTTGCTTGCTTTTAGTGTTTTTTTTTTTGTTGACATCAATTTCTTCTCTTTAATCCGGAAGAGAAAACTTGTCAGTTTAATCTTTGGATGCTGATTGCAATTCGATTTGGTATTTTTGTTGATAGTTCCATTTTGGGGGACCCCATACCTGTCTCATTGAGAACTTATTGGATGTGTATATGAACTAATATGCAGCATTTTTCCAACACAATTATGTCATGATTCTGGAGAACCTGATGTGTCTGCTGGCATCTTTCTAGAATCTTACCTGGCTCTGTGGCTTACAGTGCAGCTAGACCAATGGTTGGGGTAATTAAGCTCTACTGTTCTGTCAGAACTTACCACCTCTTGTTGATATGAATACCCCCTTGCAACCTGAAATGTTGTCTATTTCCCACATTCTTTACCCGAAATAAGCTTAATTGAACTCAAAGAACGACAACGTTTTTCAGTTTTTGCACTACGTTGTAATGGCATTATTTTCCAGTTTAAGATTGCAGCTGCAGAGTAGCAGTCTTACTGATTTTACTGTCAGTTGTGCGTGTATTCTCACATAGTTCGTCTACACATCTAGATCATGTGGTTCTGTCATTTGATCCACCTTGGAATCGGAGTTGTTTTGCTATGGGAATCAGCCCTATTGATAAATGGTTTGTATCTTTCTCCCTGGACATGGTTAGGCTCGTTAACCCTGTAGCAAGTTTGAATTAGGTAAACAAAGGGGAGACTGTTATAATGCCTTTCTTATTTGTGTAATAACCTAATTTTCTTAGTTGATCCCACCTGTTATAAGTCTATTTTAACACTATATTTCAACCGAATTTGAATGATATCTTATTATTATTCCTTGTGAAGGGACTTGCATATGTGGATTTTTCTGATGATGCACATCTTGAGGCAGCTGTGGCAAAGAATAAGCAAGAGCTGCTTGGTAAGAAATTAAGCATTGCACGTTCTGATCCAACAGGCAGAAATAGAGGAAAACAGAATAGCAACTTGGAACATGGTATGCGTGGACACTCTCAATGTTTTTCTTGTTTCTGTGTGCATATTTTTGTGTGCTTTACTGCCAATCAGCCAATTTCTAGTGGATCATTACCATAATTCATTAGTAATTTTGTCATGCATCATCTGTACGAGCCATAAGCCATTCAAACCCATCAATCCAGAACAAGAGGTTATGCAGCTTAGAAGTACATCTATACTGAAAACAGGTCGTCATGATTTCACTGTTTATGTTGTTTCGAGAATTATAGCCCTTAAGTTGCAAGGTTTTAACAAGAAAAAAACTCTTGCTGAAATTCTGAGTCGTTACGTCTGGCTCAAGGTTTGTGAGACAAACAATATGTTATCAAACACAGGGATTTTGCCCCTAGTTTTTGGACTTCCATTACATAGTCTACTTAGTAACTGGATAGTCTGTCTAAATCCTGCTTGTCATGTTTTCCATATTTAGTACAAGTCTATGGTAGGTGGGACATTTCTGACGAGAGTAGCCTTGTATGTAAATGATTCGAGTATATTCAGAAATTACAATTGATAAGATTGTTTTGGCATGCAAAGACCAGTTCTGCTAACTTGTTTTTTCACGCTCCGTTAACTAGTCCCTACTACAATACAAAGCGAATTGATTACTCCCTCTGTTCCTAAAAGAGTGTCATGTTCCTAAAAGAGAATTCTGTTTGACCCAACACATTGATTAAGAAAAGATAATTTACTCTATTATAAATATTAGGATAGCGTATGTTTTCCAAAGATACCCATGTGAGAGTGTGGCCCATCAATTAAAGTGGGAATCAAATCAAGAGTAAATGGTAAAGGTAACATCCAAAAAAGGAAAGATTAGAAAGTGGACACTTTTTTGGAACGGCTTAAAGAGGAAAGATGGATTTTTTTTTAGGAACGGAGGGAGTATTTATGTTATAGGTTAGCCAAATAGAGTAGGGAGACTAGAAAAATTCAAAGCATTCCTTGATATCTGTTTGGGCTAGTTAGCTATGTGACCAACTTTTTACTGCCGTTCTGATTTATCAGGATGTGTCAGTGCTTTAATTTCATTTTCTATCCATTATTACTGATTGCAATCTGAGTGTTACTTTTTCCTCTTGAAGATATTTGTTACAAGCTTGCAGCATATTGATTGATGTCATTCCAACATTCTTCCTCAGTGACTTACCTATTCTAGCTCTGAACTTGCCTATATGATTGGAGCGATAGTTTTGTTATTTGATTACTATGCTTTTTAATGCCAAGTTCTTTACAGACTTTTTTCAATGTATTCTTCTATAGCTTCTACTTTCCTTTACTCCAATTGTGTGCATGTTCTTGGTCTTTCAACACGCCGATTAATGTCCATATGCCTCAACATGTTAGTGTATATTGAATTATGCATGTATTTCATGGTAGATCCTCATGAATTTATTTTTGGGGTGAAGAGTTTTCAGAAAAAGACCTACACTGTGATGCTGTTATTTGTGATTAATATTCAATTTTATTATTATCAGTATTATTTTCTTCATGATGGCCAGATTCACCAGAATATTTTAAGACAGCTAAAACCAAATAAACTGGTGAAAGTTCCTTAATTTCTGCGTGTTTTCTTACGCTTTGTTTGGATCTGAGAGTTTTTGTGGGAAAGAAAAGGAGAATGATACAGATTGAAGACACTTTAATAAACTTTCATTGCTATGCAAATGAGATGGGGAAATGGACACGGAGACCAAGCAAGAGAGAAACTTAGTTTCACATGCTAGTATTAGCTTTCTTTCGTTTGCATAAATTTAGCAATATTGGAAGAACATTTAATTTTGAATGTTCCATTCCGTATGCATTTTTCCCTAGAAGACTCTTAGATCCAAACCTAGCCTTAAAGTTAGGTCTTAGAACTTCTTATAAACTTTTCTCGGGTATGTTTCATTTCTTAGTTCCTGTTTAGTCTATTGAAAATTTTAACTTAAGTATGGTCCTTTTTCCTTTTCCCTTTTTTTTTGTTGTTGTTGAGTGAATTGTGAACAGATAGAAGTCTTGTGCTTTATCTATTGGCATTGAGAGTCTAAAACTTGAAACTATTTTGTCATCACTCTTTTGGCATCTTTGTCAATTTCTTTGGAAGGCTTGATATAATGATTTTCATTGATTCTCCAGTAAAAAAGAAAAAACAAGGGTGGGGGCGTGCGGGGGGTGTCTATATCAATGTTGTCTCTGTCTGAACTATTTCCCAGTCTACTAGGAAAATAAATCCTCTATTAGCTGATGCACGAGTGAATCTAGTTGTGGAATTCACAAGTAGCTGAATTGATGTTATGTCAAAAGCACATCTGTAAACACGCATTCGAAGGAGACAAAGATTTCGCACGGCTGTAGTACAAGTACACTCTGGGAAGTACTTTATGTATAATACATATTTGGAAAATTTTCTTTCTGCTTTCTTAAGTTTCCACGGTCAGAGAACTTGTACACTCAGACAAGAGGTACATTGCTTATCATACATCTTTGAAAGCCCCTTTTTCTGCTATCGAGTAAGTACACGTTTGTAGAAGTTCTACATAAAGCTTAATCAACTTTGTTTGCTAGAGTACAAATAGCTTAATTTATGCTATACCAAAAATACATCTGCAGAAAACGGTTCCAATGTGGAAGACTAGACTACTGATTGTGCAGTTATAAAACTACGACACTTTCGGAAGTGCTTCACATTTAGTTCTTTATTTAAGGAGTTCAAATGGCAGGGGTTGGCGAACAGACTCACCCAACTGGAGGACCTCAGACACAGAGACATGAGAATGTTCAGCTGAAGGGTAAAAACACGTTCGCCGTGCCTAGAGCTGTCAGACCGTTAGGTTGGATGAACACGAACAAACCAAGGTCAGAAAGTGCCGAGGAGGAAGAGAAGCCTAGATCGAACGAAGAATTCAGAAATATGCTCCTGAAGAAGACATGAAATGTCACTGTACCATATATATCTTCTTGTTGCTTGAGTCTAGCAAAATCTCTCCTTTCCTGCAGAAGTCTAATGAGTTTCACAATCCTTGCTTTGTCCATATCTTGTTGATCTGCTAACATCATATCAAGCAGCCTGGGTATGTAAAGCCATTTACCATGTGCGCCTTATTTTTGTTCATCATGTTGCTCATCGGTTTTATATGGAGCACGATTGTGATCAATGTCGAGGGGTACTGACATGTTTATACACTAGTGTAGATATTCCCAAAAGCAGTGTAAGATGAGCGTCGGCAAGTGGTTATAACAATGCCATGCTTTCAAGAAACACATGTTGCTGTTACCATTTGGAAGTTATGTGAACCGGATTACATGAAAACTTGCCCTCCCCACACCCACCCACCCACCCAGCCTCCCTCCCCTCTCCTCTTTTGCTTAGTTGCTGAAGTTTTCTACCGATTGGAGGTTGGAGCAGCAAATATCTATATATGGTAACAGATGATATTTGCTTTGAATAACAGTTAATGTGGAAACTGTATAATCAACGAATTTTTCGTCTTATGATTGCCAGTGCAAACACGAATGAATAGGTTTTGGGGGGGGAGTGTAATAAAAGAAATCCCATGAGAACTCGGCTGAGTGGTACACCAACAATCTATTGCCCAAATGCAGTGGAAGACGTTTCCAAATTCGTACAAGCCAAACCCCTGCATTCTGATAAATGTTACGTTTATGGACATATGCTATTCTCTATGTTTTTAAATAGAGTTACCCGTTTCATTTCAAAACTCTCCAAAGGAGTACGAGTCAAAATTGTTTGAAGATTTTACTCGTAAAAAAAGTAATAAATAAAAGTTTGTTTTAAGAAAATAGTAAAAAAAAAAAAAAGTTTAAAAAAAGATTGTTTGTATTGATGTGAGGAGTGAGTCTCATTGATTGAAGTATGAATAAAATAAAAGGGTAAATAAAAGAAATAAAAGATGATTTGTTTTAAGAAAATGGACGGTATATATAGAACGTCTCAGGTCCCGTCCCACAAAAGAATAATTATAAGACTTCATTGAATTGATAGTATAAACTCGCTCGTTTTCTTTGGCTTGAGAGTTGGAGTTATGAATTTGACGACTTGTTTGTGATAAAAATTACTAACATTTTTCCCAACAATATCCATACATACTACATTCTAATTATCGAGTGTGAAGGCTGCCAATTGGTTATAACACCGTATATCGACTTTCTTAAAGAGGCGAAACGAAATTAGAGAACTCTATTCTATTAAAGACGTACGAGACAACGAGTACATTAAAGAATATTGAAAATGACAACTACTGGTTTTCAGAACAATTGCTTTTTCGTCGTGCCATAGGAAGAAAATGATACCTTAGTTACGCGTTTAAAAAGAAATCTCTAGACTTAGAATACATTTCTTGAAATGAAATATTGCTTGTTATCAAATAAATATTCAGCCCAATATCCATAAGAAGAAAGGTTGTGCCACTTGTGCGTGCAGTGGTGGGGACAGAGGAAATGGAAGGATGCTAACGGATTGTGTAAAAGGAAAGGTAGTCTTTTCTCTCTCTCTCTCTCTATATATATATATATATATATATATATATATATATATCAAATGACGTTACCTATAAGCTGTGTTGGTGTCGTTATGTAGTTTAATATTGATAAGTTGTTGATAATTTGAAATGTCAACGTCATTATTTAGAAAATAACTAATTTGATCTGATGAGTTGATATCCAATTAAATTTGATCGATAACACTAACACTAAATCTTGTAGACATATTATGAGCTTGAGCTCACAAGTCACATATATAAATTTGATGTTGTGTCAGTAAAACGCAGTTTATTCCTTAACTTAGCATTTCAACGCTGCGGTAGAAAAAGCTGTGTATTCAAAACGCAACTGCGTTTTAAAACGCTGAAATTCTTAAAAAAAAATTCAAAACGCAGTAGGGAATAAAATGTTGCGTTTTGACATAATATCCCAAACGCAATTATAAAGAAAAAAGTTAGGTTTTAAATAATCTGGGTTTTAAAAATGATGTATTTTAAAAAAGCTACACCAAATGAGCTCTAAATTGTTGTAAAGAATTTTAGCTTTGAATCTCATGCCTAGCCTTGAAGAATGTCCGATGCCCCCACACCACATATGCATATGCATATGGTAATGCTATGCGTGCCCCCTTTTTCAGTCTCTTCTAGAGAGAGACAAATTTCATAAAGTGCTGCGAATGTTCCCTTCCCTTTTGCTTTTCTATCTATTTTGCATGTTTTTATTTTCATTTCATTCAATTCTTTTGTTTAATTTTACGAGGTGTGTTTATATGTTTGAAAACACTTTCGTAAAAAAATAATAATAATAATAAAAAAGTGTGAGCGTCACACTTAATAAATAAATAAAACTGTTACATTTTTGTATCGGAAATCTATTAGGAGTATAATAATAATAGTATGTCTCAAAACCAACTGTCACTGAATGCTTTGCTAGCTTAGCTAGGCGTTTATTTTGGGTCTGAATTTAGATTCATAAAATGTAAATACACATTTGTATGAGGGGTGGGTGGGTCCCAAGGACAAAACATAGCCTATGTAATGTCTTAATCAGTATTGTTCTCTTTCTCCCTCCTCCCCTCCCCTCTCTTCTTTTTCCTTTTAGCGGGAGGGAGTGATAGTTCGAATCAATTTTGTTCGCAGTTTAACTAATTTAATTTTTTTAGAATTGACCCACCCCACCCCTCCTATTAACAAGATTGTTGATTTAAACTTGTTGGGCTAAAGATTTTTAGGAGTAAATTTTTACTCTCTCCAATTTTTAAAAAGAGTTCTTCTTTTTTTTTTTTTAAGTTTTAGAAAAATTGGCCCTTTTCTAATTTTTCCTTTAACTTTTGAGATGATGCTTTTATCATTTTTTACGTTGATTTAATTTTTTTTACTTTAATTGATGGGTTCCTATCTTACATGGGCATTAATAAAAAACAAACAACATTCTAATATTTATAATTAATTTTCTTTGAATTTGTGTTTCGAATTAAACATGACTCGTTTTTAGAGACGAGGAGATCAGTATTTTCCGTCAAAAAAGTTTGACTTATAATACGTGCTCTAAGAACATATTTTAAGAATGAATCTAAATATAGTAAATTCTGTCTTGACGATAACCATGTACAAGTTTCAATACCATTAGAGTAATTTTTTAAACAAAACATGATTTAAATAGATAATTAACATGTGATATAATAAGCATATATATATATATATATATATATATATAGATGTTAACTTTTGTCGAATATTCAAAGAATGCTATCTGCTCAAAGTTTTGCCATGAATATTGGGGCCTTTTAATTTGGAGTTTTGAGTATTTCGCGGTTATGAGTTTGGAAAGTTTTGCCGGGCCTTGAAGAATAGTCTCAGAAAAACATAGAAGTGGTATTAGCTTTGAATTTAAAGGATGGCAAGGACATTTTTGCAGGAACCAAATTTAGAAAGCTCAGTCACTCCCCCGTTTTCCATGATGTAGTCTGTACTGGTACTATTGACTAGAGATCCATTTAATTATTTCCCACAAGGGCAAAAATGTCAAATAGATCTTGATCAAGTCAATTTAAAATAAAGCAAGTTTTTTACTTTTTTTTAGTTAATTTAACCAAGTTTTGGATAGATATTTAATATATTAGTATCTACATTTTTAATTTGTAAGGTGGTTCATTCGAGTCAATTTGCGTGCACCTCTAGAATCCCCACGCTCGAGGTATGCATTTGGGAGTTGCCTTCCAAGTACTAGCCACAAGAATCGAATTCGTGTTGATAGTTTGAAGAGCAAACTTAGCTACAACTCGAGCTAACCTCTGTGATTAAAAGCGATATTTGAAAATTATACTAAAAGTACTTTTTCAAATGAAAATTTATTCCGTGTTTTTTTTTCAAAATCTTAAAACACGTAATTTGCAGTATTTTTTGTATATTTTCAAATAGTTATAATTAGTTTTATCATCAATAATTAAAAAAAAATTATGTTAAAAGAATTTTCTTTTTTTGGTGAGAAAAAGTTAGGCGGAGAAACCTAATATCCCGAGCCCGGTAGGACTACAAAGGCGGTAAAGCTCTCTCTGCCAAGTTTTATCGCAGCTGCATTCTCATGGTTCGAACCTGGTACCTATGGTTAAACTATAACAGCCCACGCAACAATTGATCTATGTTAAAGGAATTTTGAACTTGATTATACAGCATTTTTATGGTGAAATTTATAACTTGTTTTAAAAATGGTTCAAGAAAGAATTAAACAAAAGGTGAGAACAAAATGATTTGGGGGGGAGTAGATGAGTGTAAAATGAGAAAGAATGATAGTGGTGGCAGCTTTTAAGATCTTAAAGCTAAGCTAAAATGCTATATTCTGCATATTTCGAGCTGAAGGAACCCAAATTTGTTCAAGACCTGCTTCCTCCATATATTGCAACACTGCAACTATATATGCCCAACCCAACCCAACCCAACCCACTTGCTCAGCTGTGTGTGTGTGTGTGTGTGAGAGAGAGAGAGAGAGAGAGAGAGAGTTTAAATGAGTATGAAATTAGGAAGCTTGAATGATACCCACATGTATGGTAGTGGTCAAGTTAAGAGGGAATAACCCAGTTTTTGCTCAATTACAACTGGATTTTTTTAATAATTTTTTTCCTCAATATTTAGTACTACTTCCTTTGTCTAAAATAAATGTTTATATTTTCTTCTTAAAATTAAGGAAGTAGACTTTTAATTATTTTAATAGCACCCATCATTACTCTTATTATCTATCTTATAATAATATTACAAGTGCATATTAAGACATGATAATCGGTAAGGTTGAACTAATTGTAATTTTGTTAAAAAAGATAAACACTTGTTTTAAATATATAATTTTTTTAGAAAAATACTCATTTTGTGATGGAGAGCTTTTCCCTCTGTAAAACACATCTTTAAACAATAGAAGGAAAATAATTATAAAAAAAAAAAAAGGAGATCCCCCTTGCTAGTGAACAAAAAACAAAATTAATTTTTTCTTGATCATAATTCTTTCTTTTTTGTAAGTAAAACCCTAATATATAGAACAGGTTGATCATCCAATCTCTCACCCAAGGTTAAGAATTGAGGAATGAATTGCTGCCCAAAATATCTGATCAAGGACAATGATTCACTATACATTGCCTTTTCAACTTGATATTGATTAGAGGTTGACCCCTAACATGAACCACTGTTCCTGAATATGTACATAAATAAATAGAACCAATTACATGTCCTTAATTTAAAAAAGAAATAATTTTTTTTTCTCCCATGAAGTGTCTCAATATCATAATGGGTCTGACACTAATTTTCGCTTGCGGTATTGAATTTGTCCCTGACTTAAAAAAATTAATATTAAGGGAGAGTTAAATACGGGACATCTCGCTAAATTGATCGCTATATACAGAAACTTAGCGATGATCAAGCAACTGAGCCAACTCATTGAATCAAAAAGAAATTTTATTTCAAACCTTAATTAGTCACATTAGTACTCTTTTTATTTTTGGAATTATTCTCTAATCCAGCTTCTCTGGAGCTGGAGGGATAATGTGCAAGTCTAACTGTTACAACCAATCAGGAACTTAACTTTTTTTTTTTTTTAACTTTTTGATCATTTGCATCCATACGTCCAACGGTTCTTGTGTTGGGGAGGATTAACAGTAACACTGTCCACTTTATAGAACTGCAGGGCTTAATAGAGGTATACCCCAATCCCAATATGGTTGCAAGTTGAACAGTAGAAGGTGTGAAGAAACTAGTTTCTTTCTTAAAGGTAATGATGGTAGACAAGTTGCTTGTCTGTCAAACACTAGCTAGTTTCCACATAAAACTTCCTAATTCATCAATGTCTTCAAAATTCAAATCCAAAAATTTTACAAAAGCAACTGCACACAGTGACACTGTGTGTGTGTGTGTGAGAGAGAGAGAGAGAGAGATAGTTTTAAGTGTACTACTTTAAATTGTTTTGCAAAAGAAATGATTGGGAATGCCAAAGGATCAAGGTTTGGTCATCTTAAGATGTTTGTAAGCAAGGGAGATAATTAAAAGGCTGGCTGTCTAAGATGATTAGGACTAAGTAGTAGCTAGGAAACAAGTGTTTATTGGCCATGAACAATGACATGACATGACATTATAAATCATAAGTTTACATTTGCATCCTTAAAAGTCATAATTATCTTTCTTCTTATTATTGTTAGGTGAATATATAGATTGAGAAAGAATTAATAATTTGCTTTACATTACAACCCTACTAATTATGGGAGGGAGTGAAGAAGCAGCATATGCACTTTTTTATGACTTGAGTTTTTGAGGAAATCAAGGTCATGATACTGATGATCATGCTTCTTTATTAATTAGTTTTTGATTGAAAGCTAAACTCATGATCAATATATTAAGCAAGAGAAAGTAGTAACTTTGTTATACATTTTTTTTTTTTTTAATCAAAATATATCATTTTATATGACATTTTGTACTCAGTTGGCAAACTTAGTAACAACATACAGATATTTTGTGTGACTAACATAGTTAAAAACCAAGAAATAATACATTTGACATTAATAAAAAGACGTTATTGCTAATGCATATAATATAACTGACGAGAATGCAAATTAACTCAACTCAGCTCAGCTCGTAAACAAGTAAAATCACAATTCAAATGTTCTGCAAACAAATTAACACACAATAGTATTCCCCATGGTAGCCATTGGATTCTGATTAGAGGGTAAGAAAATGGTACAGTTATTATCCTATCTAGTTTACTTTGAATTGGGGAATCCAATCCAATCTAATCTAGTGGAAGATGAAAACTAGGAATAGTACATATATATATATTTATATACTTTATTACTTTTACTTTATCTTATCTTTGGAGTAAACTAAATTACACACACACACACACTCAACTCAAATTAAGTGAATACATGAGAGGGTAGCAGGCAGTGATTGGGATTGGTAGCCCTCCCTAGCCCAGCTTAGATGGGGTTATGTGTCCCTTCTCTCTCATGTCTCAAATAATGAAAGCTTATTTTAGGCTATCAGAAATGAGAATCTTGAAATTTGTGATCAAAGGGGCTGTCACTATTCCCATTTATTCTTGTGGACCCTTCCTTCCATTCCATTCCATACACACTCTTACTCGTAGAGCCGTTTGGTTGTATGTTTTATCCAAATTATATGAATAAAATATAATTTATTTATAAAAATTATATTTTAATATTGCATAAAAAAAAGCAATATTTTTAAAATATAGTTATGTTTTAAAACGTTAGAATTTTCAAATTTTTTTTTTTAAATGCTGATAGAAAAAAAAGTTACATATTAAAGTGATATTTCAAACGCATTTATAAGAAAAGACATATGTTTTTAAAACACTGCATTTTGTAAACGCTATACCAGACGGACTTTTAATTATTCCAAACCTGAATCTTCCTATTTGAAAATTTCATCAATTTCCTCAATTTGATAATATTTGAAGTAAATTTATAATTTTTTTTTCAATAAATTAGATTCTTCTTATAACAAAAAAATATTATTTTAATATGTTATACTTTTCACCGTAAAATTAATACTTTTTGGTACTCTTTTCTTTTCAAGACTTTTGCAACATTAGATAATATTTTATAAATATATTGGCATGTTTTACACCTTCAGATGACTCAAATTAAAAAAAAAAACTCTCGAGAGCTTCAAATTGAGAGGTTCCTCTACATTATAGGCGCTAAACGCAACCCCTCCTATTCTCTATCTCTCTCTATTTTGAATAAGATAAGATAATTTATTTATTTTTTTCATTAGAGAGAGATAGGAGCATTCTTGTTAATGTAACGTGAGTTTTCTCAAATATGTTTTAAAATTGAGTATTATTTCATGTTATGTGATCGTTTTTATATGAGTCTGTTTGATTTAACTAAAATTTGTAGTTGATTACTGATGATTTATAATTGATAACATATGATTAATAAGCCGATGAACTAATGCTACTCCCTCTGTTTCATAAAGATTGTCATTTTAGAGTTGTGCACACGCATTAAGAAATTTTGTAGGTTGACAAATATATTCTTATTAAATATCTTTAATTTTTGTGCTAGGAGTAGTTGAAAAAATAAATTAAAAGAAGATAATTATTGAAAAAAGATAGAGTATTTAATAAAGAGATGATTAATTGTTGGAACTTGTGAAAAGAGAAGGGTAAATTAGATAAACCATGCATTACTTAAAACGACAATTATTTTGAAACAAATTTTTTGAGCTAAAGCTACAAATATTTTGAAACAAAAGGAGTATTTGATTTAGTTGTTTCAAAATGATGATAAGTTGTTTAAGTTAGTGTAAATACTAGTATTTTTCAGTTGCATCATTTCGCAATATAATATGTAAAATATTAATTAAAAAATATTTATAGAGTGCTGCATTTAAAAGTAGAGTATTGATAACAATTATGTAATAACAATATAAAGGTAATAAGCGACAAAAAAAAAATGAAAAGGGGGATCAAAGTGGGATTATTAGTGGAAGTGACAACATAGGAAGAGACAAAAAAACTAAAGATAAAATTAAAGAGTCTTTAAATAGGGGGTGGAGTGTGGAATAAAGACATGGATAATGAGGAATAAAGTCATTTTGGATAACTTAATAAAGAGAATGAGTATATGAGAACAAATTTTCATATGGGCTATTTCACATTTTAGTAGAGAAAAAAAAAATAAGGATAAAAATGAACAAAATAATTACATTGTTCTCTAATTAAGCCTTATTTTTACTTTTTAAAAAATAATTGAAAAAACCTAAATCTTTTAAGAAAAATATATTATAAGAATCAAATTAACGAATTTAAACCATAATTATGCATAAAGTTTTAAAAACACAAATAGTGAAATAGATGGAGATCGTACAGTTATTTTTATTATGAAAACAAAGATATTATTGAATTAAGAATTTCAAGTTTTCATTCTTAATACGGAAGCAAAAAGATCGAAAAAAATAATATCATGTATTTGAACAAATAATGGTAGAAAAATAAATACTAACAAAATAAAAGAATCAACAAACCAAACAAGCACCAATAGGGATTGCCCTGAGTGAAAGGAGCTCTGATCGCTTGAGCAAGAGATCTCGATTTTGAGCCTTCACGTATGCAAAAAGAACATCCTTAGGAAAGCTCCCCCCTTTTATTGCCCAACACCTCAACGATAAGTCTTACACCTTCAAATTTGGGGATATCTTGCAACCATACCTCGAGGATTGGTCTTA
This sequence comes from Platycodon grandiflorus, assembly GCA_016624345.1. Taxonomy (NCBI): domain Eukaryota; kingdom Viridiplantae; phylum Streptophyta; class Magnoliopsida; order Asterales; family Campanulaceae; genus Platycodon; species Platycodon grandiflorus. The sequence continues at coordinate 14,573,701 of CM028365.1, read as the reverse complement.
GGCCTTCGAGTTCGGGGATACCTTGGAAAACGAAAAAAAATAGGGGAAGTGTTGGGGGAAAACACAGGGAGAGGTTCCCACTTCTAGTACCCAATAGTACCTCGAGAATTAGTTTCAGGCCGAGCCCAGGGATATGTTGAAAAAAAAAAAAGAGTTTAGGGGAAACACAGGAGCTATATAGTTTAACCATTCTAAGGTTAGTAACAAATTTACTATAGACGATAAAAAATTATAATAGTGAGTTGCCATGTATTTACACAATTCCAGAAAATATTACAGTTCCCACAACACAAAATAGTCACACTCTATTTTTGTCTCATACCACAAAGTCTACGAGAAGTTATCGTTAAGACGGTAATGCCACGTCAATAGCATGATGTGGTGTGATACACTAGCCGTATACTAACATTTGGCTTTAGTGGTGTGAGATATCCTATAACCCCACCCCCACCCCCACCTCACCCTGATCTAGGGCTTTAGTTTATTTTGATTGGAATATTCTACCTGAAGTGAGTGGAATGTCCTATCATGTTATAAAAACGATGTTGTGTGACAGTTTCAGTGAATAATTTTCAAAGTTCAGACCACTCGATTGGCGTCTCTTTCGTGTCTCTTAACCAAGGGAGTCACGTCCCTATGGGCATCGATATTTCCACTCATTATAATTTAATTAAGCTTCGGTCTTACACCATGTACTTCTTTTTTGATCATTTTACCACTATGCTTATGATACGTCACTCAATTTAACCTGAGACCTTAACTCCATCTAAAAAACTTAACGGGAATCTTACGGGACTTCATGTTCCATGTAGGATGCCCGTTAATTTTTGAACACGAAGTTAGGGTGTTATGTTAAATTGTGTGATGTATCATAAGCATAGTGGTAAAATGATAAATAAATAAAAAAAGTACATGGTATAAGATCGCAGCTTGATTGAAGTACAATAGGTGAAAAAGTCGTTTGGCTCGTCCCTTTATAAGTAGTTAGATGAACAATACCAATTAATCTACCCAATTATTTCGTAAGGCAGAAGAAAAGAAGGACATTTGTTATGGATGGACTAAGATTTTCATTTTGGAGAAGGAAGGGGTGGGTGGTTAGGGTAGACGAAATAGAGCTTTTGTTGAGGGACATTGAAGTAGACCAAGTGGAAGATTAGGGAAAGGGTCAAGGATATTAATGATTTTTCATACTTTTGTTAACAACATCAAAACGGATTGTTGCATCAACAAAAAATGAATAACTTACGGGGGTTTCGTGTCAAATAAAATAGTTAAGGGGTGAATCATAAAATTACAAACCACCGGTGAATTTATTTCATTTTTCCCTTTTATTTTAGGGTAAATTTTAAAGTACCCCTAAACTATTGAACCTGACATTTAAGCTCCCTATCTGGTCAAACCGAGAGAAATAGATCTACTACTTATTAAGTAAATAATGTATGCACTGCACATGTGCTTCCATATCAAAATTTATCCAGACCAAAATACCCTGATGTGATTTGGTGAACCTCTTCTCTGACTTTCAGTTTTGCAGTAAATTGATTTCATCTCAGTCAGTCATTTCTTCCACATCATTACTACCCACTAACCTCTTTAAATTGCTATATGAGCTTCCCATTTTGGCTTACTAACTCAATCATTGAAGGGTCCTAACAATATTAACAGTACTAACTATTGAGTTAACTATTACCACCTCTTTTCCTAAGAGCTGAGGCTTACAGTCAACTTTTAAACCAATTAAGAAATTTTACATGAAACTAGTGTAGAATCTGCACTTGCTCATCTCTTTAAATCCGGTCGCCAATACGTAATGGTTTTTTTGTTTCAAAATAGGGTAAGTACGTAGTAGATATGACACAATGACGATGGTGATCATCGATAACATGCACCTCTCTTACGAGTTGATTCGGTATCAGTCATCATCTTTTTGTACTAACAAACAAAGCTAAAGGGTCTTGTGGTATTTCCAAGTTTTGTTGGCTCCATTACTAAAACTGAGTTGGTGGACTAACTTACTTTACTTGATAATAAGGCAGGGGGGGGGTATATATAGTAGTTGAACATAGTTCAGGGATTCTCCTTGTTCTTTTTTACTAGTACTCGGTATTTTGTTTATAGCACTTGCACTTGCACTTGCAGGCAAGGATCAAGTGGCTCTAGTTCTAGTTTTCTGGACCAACTAGGACTCTATGAGGGAAGCTATCTACGGTCTATATATATAATATGGCCAATAATATGAGTGTTAATTGAAAAGCCAAAAAAAAAAAAAAAAAAAAAGAGTTTATGAAAAATACTACTGGCAGGGGATCTTGACATGTCAATCAAACCAGCTTTCTCATCAAATCACGTCAAATTATTTAGGACTCCATCTACTGTACAAACTAATTCATCTTACTTTTCTTTCTCATTTATTAAATATACTCATAATTTTTTTCTAATTACCGGTTGACTTTAACGTATATTAAATTTATAAAAAAAAAAATTATTCGTAACCCTTTTATCTAAGTAAAAGAAAATTCACATCAAACATCCATATTTACTTATGTAACTTTTTAAATCAATTTTACCTTATCCTAAATCAATAAATAAAAATTTACCTGTAACTTTTTTTTCTAATTACTTTTTTTATTTTAAATCTGTAAAATCTTTTTGTATTAGTAACTCCTTTTCAAATATTGTTTTGATTTTAACCGTATTCTAAATTTGTAAAATATTTTTTATTTATTTATAATTTTTTTTATAATTACCATCTTAACCATTTAATTTAAGTACCTTATTGTTTTCATTCTCAGCATTTGGTAAACTTAAATGAACTGCAATTAATTAGAGTTCGTTTGGTGCAGCGTTAATAAAACGCAGTGTTTTAAAAAACACAACGTTTTAAAAAAATGCAGTGTTTTAAAAATGCATGTCTTTCCTTATAAATACGTTTGAGATATCACTTCAATACGCAGCTTTTTTTTCCTAGCAGTGTTTTAAAACCTGCGTTTTAGAAAAAAGCTGGGAATTCCAGCGTTTTAAAACGCAGCTGCGTTTTGAAAACGCAGTTTTTTCTGCCGTAGTATTAAAGCACAATTTTTACAAATAAGCTGGGTTTTATCATTGCGTTTTGGTCAAAACGCTCGACCAAACGGGCTCTTAATCTGCGGTGCCAATTTACGTTTCCACTCTCTATTGTTTAAAGTAGTTTAATTAAAATATTTACAATTACTTATAACGATCTTAGAAAATTCTCTAATTATAAACAACTTTTACAAAAAAAAAAAAATTAATTAACTTTAACCTTATCCTAAAAATTATTAAAATTATTAATAATTTTAAAATTATTAAAATTGTACAACTTTTCCACCCTATAACTTTTCTAATTAACTTTAACCTTATACTAAATCTTTAAAAAAAAAATGATGTATAATTTTTCTAATTAATTTTAACCTTTTACGAAATCTGTAAAACTTTTATTTATTTGTAACTTTTTTTTTGTAATTACTACGGTCAGGTTTACCTGTGTAATTTTTTCTAATTAACTTTAACCTTATCAGTAATTTTTTTCTAATTACTATTTTGACTTTAATCGTATCTTAAATCTGTAAGACTTTTTTTATTTACTACTTATTTTCTAATTACTGTAAAGTCATTTTTGTATTTATATTTTGTTTTTGTAATTACTGCTTTGGTTAGTTACGATCATTGTATTTAAATTGATCGGCATAGATTTATATATAAAAGTAGTAATTTAAATATATTGTATGTATTTGCTTAAAATATATTGTATGTATTTTTTAAACAAACAATATGTACAATAGAGTAATTAAATCTCAATTTGAAACAAATATGCGTTAATCTATTATTTTTTTCTTTAGATTTTTAGGTATATATGAATTTATGTGATTATGCTAAAATATGAAATGCATTATTTTTGAATTTTTTTCGTCTTATGGACGGGTATTAACTAGTTCTTCTAATAGTTTGAAGGCCTCCTTGTGTTTTTCTTTTCTTTCTTATTTAATTACCCTTGTAGAATAATATGGTTTTTAGAAATTAGGTTTTTTAGAAAATTAATGATGAATTTTCATTATTTATTTAAAATAAATATTTAAAGAAAAACACTCATGACTCCAAAGAAATTTATAAATTAGTAATTTAAGAAATTATTGTGAATAAATCTTATAAAACAATTTTTAGAAATTAATTTTTTTAATTTAGAAATATGTGTTGAATTTGATGGCATCAACTATTCGTAAACACCTGGTTTTAAATGCTACAGAAAACTTCTTCATCTTTTTAATTTCAACCATGTTTTTCTTCATATTTTTGATATATGTCTCTGACCCAACCAATGCTTGGGAACGAAAAAGTACCTCTCGACAGCTTTTTTTAAAGTCATCTCCCTATCAGTGACAATTGCTTGTGGACGAGTTTCACAACGTTGAAACAACAATTGCAATCGTCCAAGTACCCATATGGAATTTGTTCGCTCATCCTTCATAAACATGAATTCAATGTGTGGAAACTCTGACTTGTTGGTGCCACTCCAATATCTCAAGTAAAAGACAACTCATAATTGTTAATTTTGTACGTTGCATTCATGACCAGCACATGAGGAAGCTTGAACAACAAATCAATGCAGGTTTGGGTGTGTAAATAGAAGCTCATCCAAAGTTTTTGAGCCTATGTCACTGGTGGTAGCCATGATCACTTAGCAATTTGAAGAAATACTGGATTGGGGATTAATGCCCCCATGTCATTCATTCTAATCTGATGTATGTGCCTTTGGGTAGCTGACATTCTTCGAATTTTTGTCTTTCAACTGCTTTAGTATCTTCAGCTTAATGTTTTTGTTGTATAGCAATGCGACTCTCTAAGTTTTCTCCTTAATCAACTTCGCTGCAATCTCAAAGGGACATTCTAGTTTCTTCGTCCCTCTGACTTTTCTGTCCTCCTCATCAATAGAATCAGTATATTCATACTATCTACCTCTCTCTCAACCATAACGTAGAACAAGGAAGTTTGCTATTCTATGTCACTGGATGAAGAAATAGATTTTTTGAATTTTTCCAATACCTCTAATCCATGCATCCACCGCATCTCAATCAATAAATACTTGGTCAGCTCCTAAAAAGTGGCCTACATCTAGATAACATGTACTAGTACTTTTTGCTTCATTTTTAAAATGATAATCTTGTAAATTAGATTGCAAATAAAAATTATTTAACATATTATAAATGCAATTAAAATTAGTTAACATATTACAAATGCAATTAAAAATTATGTAACGTATTACAAATATAATTAAAAATTATTTAACCTACTATAAATGCAATTAAATCAATTGATAATCCAGCAAATTAATTTTCAAAAAATACTAATTTCTAAAAAACATTTCATTTAATAAATGCAATTAAATAAAAATTATGGGTACAAAAATTATAAAAAAAAAAACTAATTTCTAAAAACAATTTTATTTAAAATAAGTGTATTCAAGAAATAAAATTTAATTAGGAGTTGTGTTAAAAGAAAATTAATTCATGAGTGCCACTGGTAAGGGATGACACTCGGAGACGGCAACGCTAGCGAGTGTCACCCCCAATCCGTGGCACTCATGAGTATACCCAAAAAAAGAAATTTTTATTTGGCAACAACTTACAATTAGAAATAACTTTTCTAATAATAAAAAAAATTAGAAATTACCAAGAATAATTGTGCAATTGGCAGTTAAGCATCTATAGCTAAAATATAAAGAAAAGGAGTAAACATACAGTAGACAGAGAGAGAGAGTAACAATAGAGAGAGTATTTTTTATGTGTAAGAAAATGAATATTTATTAAAAATAAATGGAGGCAGTATCGCAAAGTAAAGAGAGACAATAGAATGGGGTTTATAAAAAACGGGTGAAGGTTTATTCTAGGAATTTGTCATAAGTGGGGGTGGTATTTAGTTAGTATTTATGATTCAAATCTCTCTCTCTCTCTCTCTCTCTCTCTCTCTCTCTCTCTGTGTGTGCGTATCATTTAGCCGCAAATGGCTTATCAACTTATGTTCATCTGGACTAATCCATTTCTCTAAATCGATCAAAAAAAAAAAAAAACATTTATCCATGCTTAACCTAAGAAATTCCTAATGCATTTACTCCAAAGGACTCGACCGGGATGGAGACCTCAAGTATCTATTCCTCTCTCTCTCTCTCTCTCTCTCACACACACACACACACATACACACACACAAGGAACCATTCATGTGATGATCCAGAAATGAAGGAAATGACATAGCCCCAAGACCTCCAAGGGAGAGGACAACATTACCATATTAAGAATCTTTTTTTTTTGAAAACACACAAAACAAAGAAGTAGGGAGAAGGTGTGTGTGTGTGTGTGTGTCCAGCAGTAAGTAGACAGAGTAGCTAGTTTATGTCCAAAGAAGATGTAGTCATCAAGTCAAGGACACAAAGGGAGGGAGGGGGAGGGAGGGAGGGCTATTATGAACATATTTTTCCAAGCTCAGTAAAATCCTCGCGTGAAGGATTCAACCCACTCACCAGCCTACCTATTTTCAGCTATCCACATTATTATAATCTCTGACCCCCCTTTTTTCACCATTTCCCTGTTGACCTACCCGACCACACGTTTTTTATTTATTATTAATACCCTAAAATTAAATTAAATATTCAACCCTTTTCTAAGGAGAGATTTTTATGTATGATGATTACACTGCTGAATTCATACACAATGTTGATACACTCTATAAACGTATATATACTATACTGTATATATTTCCAAGAAAATTAACGGGTTTTTAGCTAGGCTTCTCTAATTCGGGACATCCCGAAAATAGTTGCGTGTAATTAATTAGGTTAGATTTGGGTTAATGAATAAACTAAGTAAATTATTGTTTTATACATCGTTTGGTGCAGCGTTTTCAAAACGCTGCGTTTTTAAAACACAATCACCTCAAAACACTTTTTTTTTTTTTTTCAAACAGCGTTTTGGAAAAAAGTTAGAAAATTTTACATTTTAAAACGTAATTTTTTCTGTTGCAGCATTAAAACACATTTTTTGTAAATACACTCCGTTTTATCTCTGCGTATGGCCAAAACACACGACAAGACAGAAGATAACTTGGTCATGTATATAAAATTACTTCAACGTCCTTAACATTAATGATAAAAATTAGTTAATTACTCTTTCAAGATTTCTCAATTTGAAACATTTAGCATCTTCTTTTTTAAAATTAATGAATAATGGAAAGAAGAGAAATGCAGGTAACGTATGATTACAAAACACGACAGAAGACGAACATCCTTAAATCTTGTGTGTCTTAATATAGTAGTCTAGATTTTTGTGCTTATTTAACAAAGTTATTACAAGACATCTTATAGATCTAGTGCTCCTTTCTTTTCTTTTTTCGTTTGTCTAAAATTCACTACTTTTAATTACTCTGTTCGTTTTTAAATAAGTGTTATGTTATATAAGTTACGTATTTTATAATTTTCTTTCTAAAAAATTTACATCTAATTTTATTTAAAAAATAATTAATTTAAATTTATAATCTCAAACAGGACAGTTATTTAGAAACAAATCCAGTTACTAGTTACTGCTAATTAATACTCCAGTAACTTAATTCTTTTTCCTTTGTTCCATCCAGCTCTCCACTTTCTGACACACACACACTGCTCTCATCTCATCTAAATGGCGTAAACTTGATGCCTGATAGTGCAAGCCAAGCAAAGCAAAGCAACCCCTCCCCACTTTTTTTCTTTATTATTTTTTTTTAATCTCCATTTCTCTCCAAAACTCACTCTATTCCCTCTCTTTGTTTGTTAAAAAAAAAAAACTGCTTTATTTCTCTCTCTTCATCTCACCCCTTTTATGGACTTCACTACTTGTATAAGCTCATGTTTAGTGCTCTCTTCACTAGCAAAATCCTCCTCCATAACTCTCTCCTTTCTCTCCCTTCTCCTTTCCCTCATCTCATATAGATCACCCCACTTGGCTTATAATACTCTTTATTGTTTTTTTTTTCTTTCTAAAATGCCCATAACCTCTATTCTCTTTGCCCAAACACTGTCTTGTTTCTAACTTTTGTCTTTTGCTATTGAAGATGTAATTTAAGCTTTTAGCTACATCAACTCCACTTCAAGAAACAAGATTATGTGAGTAAATCTCTTTGCACTTGAAGCTTAGTGTGGCATTCTTCCTTCAATTCATCTCATTTTCTTTCTTCTTAATTAGCTTCATTTCTTTCCTTCCTAGCTAGCTACGTACTGACCCTTAGCTACTATCATTGTCTTTTTCAGGTAAGATTAGTTTGTGGGTTTTTGACCTTCTTCTTCTCGCCTGTGTTTCCTTTTCAAGAGACTAAGATAGGAACTTGTAGATAGTGAAAGAGTTTTACTTGCTCAAAATTATATTTGGGTTTGAACTCATGATCATGGCCACCTCTTCTCCATTTCTTTCCTTACTGAAATTTTCATGTTTTTGGGGTTTTGGTTTCTCTAGTCTATAGATCCAAATGAGTTTGGAGCATTCATGATTTTGTGGGTAGTTGAAGAAGTCTCTTTCTTTGCCTTGTAGTGTGTCTCTCTTTCAATAGTAAGCAGTCTTTTTTTGGTTTCTTCAATTCTCTCTCTCTCACACACACACTCACACATTACCAAAGCAACTCCAAATTCAATTTTATGGGACCTAGGTTTCTGTTTCCTATTTTTTATGTTAAAAAAGATATCAAGTCAAGTATTCCTAGTTCCCCAAGTTGAGTAGCTGCTGGTGTCTTGCTTCCAAAAGATTGGACAATTGCTAGATAACTTCCTATTAGTTTACAACTGACCCCTCACTCTTAATTTAATCATTGTTACCTCTCTTAATCTCTTTCTTGTCCTGTACCTTCCCTTTTGGTCTCCAAACAAACAACAAGAATATATTATTACTGAAAAAAATTAAAGAAATAGAAAGGCAGAAGAAGGGTTTGGAGGCTAGAGAAATGGAACTTTCAACTCAAGAAGGAGAGATGCCAAGTCCAATCAACAGCACATATGGTGGGGTTGGGGGACATGGTCATGGGCATGGGCACATGATACATCATGAGCCTGCAGTAGTACCCCAAAATCACATTATCATCCCAACATCAGCCCAAATATTACCCTCCAATGGGCCCATTATACCCTCCTCACCCCTAACCCAAGATCAAGAACATGTAGTTGGGCCTGGGTCCCACTACAAGAAGATGGTAAGGTACAGAGAATGCCTTAAGAACCATGCAGCCTCCATGGGAGGCAATGCCACTGATGGATGTGGTGAATTCATGCCCTCTGGTGAAGAAGGCACCCTTGAAGCCCTCACCTGCTCTGCCTGCAACTGCCACAGAAACTTCCACAGGAAAGAAACTGAAGGTGATCATCAGCAGACTCCTTCCCCTTGTGACTGCTACGGCTACCCCCATGGTGGGCCCCATCTCAACAGAGCTGGGCTTGGTGGGAGGAAACTCATATTGGGCCATCATCATCACCATAACCACAAGGCCATATTGGGCCCCGAGTCTTTTGTGTACCCTGCAAGAGCAGCAGCAGCAGCAGCAGGACCAGCTCATCATCAAATGATAATGTCATACAACATGGGATCAGTGCCCTCAGAATCTGATGAGCAAGAAGATGGTGTGCTTAATGGGCTTTTAAGCAGTAGGCCCACATCACAGCTGGTGAAGAAGAGGTTCAGGACAAAGTTTAGTCAGGAACAGAAGGAGAAAATGCTCAACTTTGCAGAGAAAGTTGGGTGGAAGATTCAGAAGCAGGAAGAATCTGTGGTGCAACAGTTCTGTCAAGAAGTTGGAGTCAAGAGGAGAGTGCTCAAGGTTTGGATGCACAACAATAAGCACAGTCTTGCCAAGAAGATCCACTCTACTAATCCCCAAACCCAAATTTAGGATTGATATTTTTTCACTTTTTTTTTTTCATATTTGATTTCTAGCTAGTTTTGGGGTCAACTTAATATATAATAATAATAGTAATAATAATAATATATTATTAGTTAATGTAATCTAGTTATTTAAGGAAAGGGGATTGGTCAAATGTAGTTGTGGATGTTGGCCAATGATCAGTCCAAGTAATGTAGAAGGGGGTGTTAAATACCCTTTTGAGGATGTTATTGGTATGAATATTCTAATTAGAAAGAAGAGTGTCCCTTTTTCTCTACTTTTTCCATCTTTTTTTTCATTTGGAGGACAAAAAGAGCTTCTTGATCAACCTTTTTCTTGTTTATGGATAAACAAATCATGAGCTCTAACTTTTTTTTGGTTAAAATTCTAGTTTCTTGATAGTTCACAAAACAAGCAATCCATATTTGTTTCTCTAATGTTTGGTATTTTATTAGTGCATTCTGGTTAACGTCCTATAGGAGTGGCCTAGTGGTAGAAATGGAACTTCACAAGGTATTAGGTCTTCGGTTCGATCTCTTTCTACGCCTCCTTAGGACACAAAAAAAAAATTTAAGAAAAATAAAATTAGCGGTTTGATTTTTCCCACGCCCCCTAAGGACACCAAAAAAAAAATTAAGAAAAAAAAATAGTGCATTCTGTTTAACGAGTCCTGTTTTTTAATATCAATTATTTTATTTAAAGATATTATTTGAAAATATAACGTGAATAAGGATTATGAGCTCGTCCTCGTATGGATTAGTGTGGAAATAAGAAGAATTATTTCAGCTCTTAAAATTAGCTAGGAATATGATTAAAAATATTTGACGCGTCATTAAAAGCAAACTCTTTAAATGAAAAAAGAGAAGCATATAACTTTGGGAAATCAATTATGAAAAGCAGCACCTAGCTAGTGACGAAGAGTATATACTTTGCTTTCTCTATCAACTAAAGGGTTATACATATAGCACTTCTGTATTGCATCTCTTTGGCTGCATTCGATCTTTTTTACTTCTTGTTGAGTCTTTAGTTTTTGGTACAACTTTTGTACTGCCAATAAGGTCATAGCTAGTGCAAGGTAATTCTTATCGCATCGTCGATGACCGACGAGATTTTGGTGAAGAAGGATCGATGTCGCTGAGGGCGGGTAAGTCGATAGCGAAAGGAATGAGAAGTCTAAAAAGTGGACGGCTTTAATTAGGACTTGCGCGTGGGGTGTTAAATACAATTTCAGAATAGTAGAGAGTTGGTGACGAAAATCTCACGAGTGATCTGAATCAAACAGCTACAAGATCCTTTGCCTAAGGCCATCGACACCACCCTCTTTAGGTCATCTGAGCTCGTTTAAGACCTATTATCCATGATTTACTACTTTTTTAATTATTAGCTAGCTTTTTTGTTTAATTGCCCAAGACTAATCCTCCGATCAAGCCGGATAGGACCACGAGACTAATCTTCAGAGCTAAGTAACAGTAGAAGCTCTCGTAACAAGTTTTAAACATAGATGCTTTCACGTCTAAAACTCGAACCTAAAACTTATATTTAAACTAGCTAGAATAACCCCTAAATACCAACGCGCTTGTTGGTCAACTTTTATGTATTAGAAATGAAAAATGAATACACTCAAACAAACAGGTAGCAATGTCAATGTAACCCAAGGTTAATGTGAATCACATGAATCAGTGATGAGTACGTAGATGTGTTTAAGACAAACCTAACCACCCCCATCAATCATCATCGTCCTCACCTCCTCAGGCTGTGTAGTGTAGTAATTTACAAATCTTCACGTGCAATACCATGTCATACTTATTACACAAAGAAATTTAAAAGTCTAAACCCCACCAAATTTTGATGTAAATATGCTCCCAAGAAAACAGAAACTGTTTGAGAACCCACCCACATGTAACATACAGATCAAAGCTAACTCAATCGTATTATTGCTTGTAAAGTCAAATCTCAAAAAGTATTAGCGAGGTAAGTAATACACATTCTGATGAGAAAAAAAGTATCGACTAAGCATTTTCCTCCAAACCTTCTTACATTTCTGTTTCACTTTGGAAAGCTACCCATATAAAACGTACGGCTTCCATTGATCATTTTTTTGATTAAAAAGTTGAATACATTAATTTGATGTTACACATATGTTGCAGGGTCTCTTGAGTGTTTGGATATCTGGGTTTGGCCGTGAACCTGAAATAGCAAAGAACATACACTAGGGTGAATGTAAGGCTTGCCCTGCTAAAATACTTCGGTGTGGGAGTAATAACTTGCTTGCTATTTGACAGACTTTTAGCTTGTGATCATAGTACACGTACGTACCTTTAGCCAAAGACTTGCTTGGCTTTTATAGTTGAATGTATTGATTAGTGGATTGATTTCGTTGGATGTCCATCCCTTTAATTGAGGGAGAGTAACTGTCGGATATGATTGGGGTCAATTCTTAATTTTTAGCCTGAGATCTCGAGCCCAACCAGGCATGGTTCCGAGATTCCTGGGTGATGGCTCTAACTAATATCTGTGCTCGCAGCGGGCAGTCTTGCTCATGGACAATCCTTCATCTACAATCTTTCATATGCTCGCTCATTCCCTTTCTGCTCGTGCCAACTACACCGGACAAAATTCTAGACTTGTGTTATCAACATTTATAAATTATAGCAATAGGTGCTTGAATATATTATATTATTGTATGTAATAATATAATTAATGATCATTCCATTTTATTTTATTTTCGTACAAAATTCATTAAATTAAGGGCATTGCTATTAACACCATATTTTCCTATTAATACACTCCCCAATTAAATTACAAAAATGTCATTATATTGTTAGACATAAATACCCTTTCTTTACTAAATACACCAACCCTTATATTAAAACACCACCTAAACCTCTAAATACACCACCAAACAATTTATCAATACACCTTCCTCCATAACACGATATATACATCGGTGAGACAACAGAAACTTCAATTCTCCAACTTTTTCAACATAGCATTCCTCTTATCAAACATCCAAAGCCAAACCTTAAACTTCCAAACTCTTCTACTTCTCCAACTTACCAACTCATATCAAACTCATCACCCACGAACGACATAAAGCAACCACATTGTAACAAAAATCAAGCATGGATACTAATGAAGTGAAGCAGACCATGAATGTAAGTATCTCTACCGTTCTCCAGTTTTCAATTCGATTTTTTCATGAAAATTCGTACTTGCTGGAGACGGTATTGGTTCGGAACTGGTCTATGGAACACCACAGTGGTGTTCGGTGACCACCTGCTGAACATACATGGGATGTTCTATCAGTGGTTCCCGAACACCCCTGTGGTGTTCCTTAAGTAGTTCCCGAACACACCTGTTATGTTTCATCAATGGTTCCCGAACACCCCTGCGGTATTCCGTAGGTAGTTCCCGAACACACCTGTTATGTTCTATAGTTTTTCCCGAACACCACTGTATTGTTCCATCATTTGTCCCCGAACACCACTATGGTGCTCCATAACCTCTTACAGAATCGAAACTTTTCAAGATATTTTTTGTTGAAATTTATTGTTTTGTTGTAAACAGGATTCAAACACGTTGTCTACCGAGGGTAGTATTGCTCCGGTTATTAACGAGATTGAACCCGTTCAAGATATCGTTATGGATTACACAAATGTGTTCACGACGTATGAAGTGTTTATATCTCGTGATGCATTGTTTGATTGGGTGCGTGTTACAGGAAAGGAACATGGAATGGTGATAGTAATTATCAGATCAGATAGTGGGTCATGTAAGAAAAGAGCTTGGTTAGTTCTGGCGTGTGAACGTAGTGGGAATTACTGTGAATTCAAGAAGGTTGGAAAGTTGTCTGGAGTAAATAACGAAGAGGCTACTATTGAAAAGGACGTTGTGAGGAAACCAAAGAGGAAAAGAGAAACTGGAATGAAGAAGTGTGGTTGTCCATTTTGTTTGAGGGGTAGACAAGTATCAGCTGATGGACCTTGGGCATTGGATGTTCAATGTGGTGTCCACAATCATCCAACTGCAAACTATTTGGAGGACCACTCATATGTTGGTCGATTATTTCCCAAGAAGAAGGACTATGTCATTGATTTGTCTCACACAAATAGTAAACCCAAGGACATTTTGTTTGGGTTAAAAGAAAAATTTGTAGATAATAAGTCCATAATAAGGACTATCTACAATGCTCATTTGCAAAATAGAGTTGTAGAGCGTGAGGGTCGATCTCAAATGCAGCAGCTTATGTTTAAGTTGAATGAGCATAGATATTTATACCATCACCTTCGCTGTGAGAAGACCGAAGTTGTCAAGAATATTTTCTTCGCTCACCCAACGAGCGAGAGTTATTGCGATGTTTTCCAAGAGTCCTCTTTATGGATTGTACATACAAGACAAACAGATATAAGTTACCTTTGTTGGAAATTGTTGGTGTGACGTCGACACAAATGACATTTCATATTGCAGCCGCGTATTTGGAGTTCGAGCGGGAAGAGAACTATATTTGGGCGTTGACAGTCTTAAAAGGATTGATGGACCAATTCTCTCTACCCCACGTGATTGTTACTGAAAGAGAACTTGGTTTAATGAATGCAATTCAGAAAATTTTCCTAACTCGAGACATTTCCTTTGTTGGTGGCACATTAACAAAAATATTTTGGCAAATTGCAAGAAATTGTTCCGTGTGAAAGATAAATGAGATTGTTTTTCTATGAATTGGAATACGTTGGTTCTCGCAGATACTGAGTCAAATTATTATGACTTGCTATAAAGACTCCAGTCAGACTTCAAAGATTATCCACTTGCCGTTAAATATGCCATGGAGCAATGGGTGATGCCATACAAGGAAAGATTTATGGCTTTATGGACGAATACAGTCATGCATTTCGACAATACCACAACAAATAGGTATCTATCATTTTAATATCAGTGTTTATTTTATTGTTTTATATATTTTGTTAGATATATACTTAATAAGGTTGTAACTTGTATTTCAGGGTGGAGAGTCAACATGCATTGTTGAAAAGACAGCTTGGCTCGAGTCAGGGTAACTTTGAGACGTGTTGGCAACAGATTTACACCCTCATTGAGACTTCACAAACAGCAGTCAAACAGCCATTTGAGAAAAGAAAAAATGTTGTCCAGCATAAATACAAATCAATTGTATTTAGAGAGCTGCGAGGGATGGTGTCGATATATGGATTGAACTTGATATATGATGAATTGTGCGCTATTGGTGAACATGGTGTAGACCCTCTGCTGTGTGGGTGTAGACTGAGAAAGAGATGCGGGCTGCCTTGTGGTCATGAGATTGACGAATATAAGAGATCGGACATGTCAATTCCACTTGATAAGGTTGACGCCTTTTGGAGAAAGTTAGATATCATACCTCCAAAGGTAGAAGATCCTGGTATGGTCGAATAAATTGGTAGTCGATTTAAACAAGAAATTGTTGAGCTTTCATCCAAGTGGGAACAAGCACCTGGGCCAAAGAGGTTGTTAATTTTAAAGAGATTGACCAAAATAAATCAACCACCAACGACATCACTTAATCATCTCGTCGAAGGTCAGAAAATTCTTACTCGTGATCGTCCTAAGTCCATAAAGGCTAAAAAAGACAAGTCAACCAAACGTAATCCGAGTAAGTTTGAGTATCCAGTCCATTGAAGATAGTTGTTCACTAGGTGAAAAGATTGCCTACGAGGTTGGTCCATCGATTAAACAACCTCTTACTCTCAGTAAGACACCTAAGCCAAAGAAGAAACATGTATTTTTTATCCTTTTTTAAGATAGATTGAACAGTCATTTAACATGATTATACGCTAACGAAACAAAGAATTGATACATCTTATTTCAATAGGTTGTCCGACGAAGGACTCGACTTGCGACTACAAGTGGTTTTATCCAGCAATTAGTATCCCACTTGCACAATTGGATTGTAGAGACTAAAAATGTTAAAAGTGATGGTCATTGTGGATTCTGTGCTGTAGCAGACCAACTTGGCTTTACAGAAGAATCGTGGGGTAGGATTAGAGGAGCACTTCTTCACGAGTTGACAGTTAACCAAGAGTTATACAAAAATGTTTTCATTGAACATGGTCGCATTGAAGAAGTGTTGGAGATTCTAGACTACTATAAGGAGCTTGCACCTAAAGAACATTGGTTTTGTTTGCCAGAAATGGGTCATTTGGTAGCATCGACTTTCAATGTTACGCTCGTGCCTTTGAATTTACAAATTCCGATGACGTATTTACCCTTAAGAACCCCAATCCCAAGTGATCCGAAGATGATATGTATTGGATTTGTGAATAATGATCATTATATTCAGGTACACACCATATCAAGGATATTATCTGAAGTTATTTATGTTATATATATCTATGATATTGATATATAGTATATTTGTAGGTGTTCTTGCGCGAAGGGAGTCCATTACCACCCGTGGCAGATAAATGGAATACATATCGACTTTACTGTGCAGCTGGCTGGAAAAATTTGTGTAGCGACTAACTAAATTTGTATAGTGAAAGTGTAGGAACCAGTCAACTTGGTCGAAGCGCTGCGATTGTAGATTTAGATTAGCTTGGGTTGTAAATCAATCTTTTGGTTACTTTTATAAATCAACTTGGTTGTAGAAGCATATAATTTGCTTATTTTGTAAATCAACTTGTGTTGTAAATCAATCTTTTGCTTTTATGTCATTTAACTTGGTTGTAAATCAATCTTTAATACAAAATGCATAACATCCAAAGATATAATAGTACTAAATACTATCAATATGCATAACATCTTGCATTTAAATACATAACATCGTCATTTAAATACAACAATATCCAAATTGAAATACATAATACATTGCTATTGTCAACTTCAATTAACACTTCTCCTCCTATGACTAGACGCAGCATGCGAAGGTCCTGCCTGATGTGGTCCCTCATCATCTGGACCTCCTAATGCATCATATGCTCATAGGATCACTGACTCAAATTCTTCTCTGGAGATAGATCGGTCTCCAGATCTCAATCGTTGTACCATCGGTTGCATCAAACCCCGTACAGATCTGAAAATGTCCCAAGCATCTAGCGGAGCAGTATCAGCTGCGTGCTGACGTAGGAGGACCGACGGTCAGGGTCTTGAACTATGGGATGTAAATGTGTGTAAGATATGAATGGTCACACTCTCCTGCTGGTCGGGCAGGTCTACCAAGTCTCTCGTCAGATAACACATGACTATCCCATTGTATAAAGTACTTGACAAGTGCCCCCCATATCGCCGCAGTCTATTGGGTTTCCCATTGTACAAAGTACTTGTTAACTTCAAAGTACGATATTCGCCTTAATCGAAACAACTTGGAGGCTTTGACAACGTCCAACCACAAAGGGTCATATACTTCTCTGCGACAACTCCACTGAACTAGTTTCTCAGTATGATTGTTACACCTGAGAAGCTTTCTCTCTCTTCCCCTTGCCATATCAATCGTGCTACGTGCGACTCATAAGTAGTCAGTAGAGATGGATTAACAGGACCACCGGGAAATAGGGTATATGTCACGTCTTCTCTCTAACATTTTCTTCTCTCTCATCTCCAACATCTTCCTCTTTATTCTCTCCAAAACCAGCATCTCTTTCAAAATTATAGTCAGTCATCTGTATAGAAGATTGTTCTTGTTCCTGTGGGACGAGTGGGGAATCCTCAGGCTGTTGTTATTCACGCTGACCTCTTTCTCTTCTGTTTGGAGCAGTGGGTCTTTTTCTTTCATATACATTTGCTAATTTACCTGCAATAATCACAATATGGGTCAGCAAAGATTGAAAAAACTAACTTGTAGGGTTCGGGAAGGTCTGAAGGAATACCATATTATGTTCGGGAAGTTTTAAAGGAACACAATAGTGGTGTTCGGGAATGACTCATAGAGCACCACAGTTAAGTTTGGGAACGACTGATGAAAACCACAGTGGTGTTCGGGAACAACTTATGGAACACTACAGTGATGTTCGGGATATGTTGTGGAACACCATAGTGGTGTTCGGGAACAACTTATGGAACACCACAGTGGTGTTCGGGACTGGTTATGGAACACTGCAGTAGTGTTTGGAAATCCTTTCCCGAACACCACTGCGGTGTTCCTTCAACCAGTCCCGAACACCCCTTCGACCAGTTCCATACATATAACGAAAATTAACAAAATTCAGCAAATAAAATGATATTCAATGCACAAATTGAAACCATTTAAACTTAAAAATAGAAGAATTTCATACCTAGGGTTTTCCTCATTGTGAAATCAAAGTTTCAATTTGTCTTCTTCTTCCTCTTCTTCCTTTTCTTCTTCTTCCTTCTCCAAAATTGCTGAGTTGCTTTTGGGGAGTTTGCAGAACGAAGGTGTTGAGTTTAAAATTGGAAACACATGCAACGGAGGGGAGGGCTCAGTATGTTGCAGGAATCAATTGAATTAAGGTTGGTGTATTGAGAAATGGAGTTGGGTGTGATGATATTGGGTGGGTGTATTGGAAAAAAATAATGAGTTAATTTAGAGGGGTAAAATAGAAAATATTGGGTGGTGTTATTTAGAAATTAGGTTGGTGAAGAATTAGTGTAAGAGGTATATTAAAAAAAATTGTGTATTAATAAAAAAAGATGGTGTTAATAGCGTCACTGTTAAATTAAATAATGTAAAAAGTGCGAATGGTGAATGAGCACTTGGCCAAAAACAAGCTGAAAATGTCTCTGACTCTCTCATTTAAGAGGCGCCTTTGAAGTTGGGAACCATGAATAATGATGTCTTCTTTTATTTATTCTGGGCCAAATTAAATAGGGCAGATTCAACGCAACATTACCTGACTGAAGCACTGCTGTCGCTGAAATGACATTACTGTCCCCACGGCCATCAATCAATCGTCAAAATGTTGGAATACATACAGCGGATTAGAGCTTTTGTATTCACATGGAAGTCAACTATTTCTTGGAATTCAGAAGTGACTGCACTTAAGAAATGGGATTATAAGGTGGCCCACATCACGCACATGCACAAGTAGAAATTTATTAGGCACTTCGACGTTTTATTTTTCATTTTACTCGCACTTTTTTTCTTTTGAGACTACTCACACCGATACTTTATATCCATCCGAATATACATAATAATAGAAAATTCTTTAATTTGAAATTTAAGGGTCATTTAATAACTAAACAAGGATTAGCATTACTATTAATAATACTGGAAATAATATTACCACCCTAATCTCAAACATAAAAGCTTACCAAACACCATTCTTTAGTATTATTAATCTTTATTACCACCCTAATCTCAAACATAAAAGCTTACCAAAAACCATTCTTTAGTATTATTAATCTTATCCGGTCATTTATCACAACTATCAAACGGCCTCATAAAATCCTTATAGCACCAACAGGCCATGCTATGCATATCAGCTACGATCTTTGGCGCACACAAGAAACATACATACCTCAATAATTTGATAGCATTTCATTGGTTCTGAATCACTACACCGGCTGACTGATAAAAAGGTAGTCATGGACCAGAGTATTTTCTCACAATCAAAACATCAAAAGAAACAGAACATACCTCAATGCTGCTTCTGTAAAATCTATGCTAAAATGTAGCTTCTTACACTATCTGCTTTCTTGAAATAAAAGAAAAACCCAGTGTAGAAATAATTACGCGCAGGAATGATTTTATTTTTTCTTGACATATACATACCACAAAGCACGCATTGACTTTGTAAGTTAGGAGTGAATTATATTACACCAAAAGGAAAAAAGAACAATGAAAGAACTTAACAAAATTGCTCTTTGTTTTGATGTGCTACTACAGTTCATCCTCCTAACCTGGTATAAACTATAAACAACTTCTGCTTTGTCAAACAGAGCTAATATGCTTATATGAGAAGGCTACAAAAGCCCCTCATTCTCAAGGACTGGCCCATCATACAGAAACCATGGTTCCCATGATTCCATATATACAATCCAAGCTTCTCAGAGTCGTGCCCTTTAGCCATCTAAGACGGGCTTCCCTTATCCAGAAGAGATCGATACACTTCACCAAAGCTAATTTTCGTCATCATTTGGATTATTAGTGTTACTGCATACATATCTCATTTCACCAGTTCACATAACCGAGCTCGACCAGGATTAAGATGCGACTCTGCCATCACCCACCCCTGCAACAAATTATAACTATTATGTGTTTCTTTTCCCTTCAGAGCAGACCGTTAGGATATTAAAAAGATCAGAAAAGCCACAACATCGTGGATCTAGGAACAATCGACACAATTTTGACTGTCAACAATCATAACCAACACTACATAAAGCCATATAACATTTGAATATCTTTGACCAATCAGGTATAAGTGAGAACAATTTTCAGCAGACGTGTGTAAAATAGATGGTGTTCCATCTGTTCTAAAAGGGAAATGTAGCAAATCATGAACTTCCTACGGCACCACAAAATTGTCTTTTAGGAAATAAGATGTTCATAACATGTACGACCTGCCTTGCCATTAGTCAATAATTGTTTTTTGCTAGCTACGCGGTAGATTGCATACTGATAACTACAAGCTATGTATAGTACATTTATGTACCTGTTCCTTAGCTTGGCTCTTAAAAGGTCCATACAGTGCAGACACCATCTTATAAGATTGGGCAACATGAGCTTCAAGATCAGCAGAAGTCGGCAAGAGAACTGAAAGATCATTTTCAGGATGCTCATTGATAGATTGATTCCCCTTCGATGATTGAATGATGTGCAGCAGAACATGAGCCTGCATTGCAAGATAAATTAAGCTTTAAACATACCTATCTTAATATTCTAGCAACATAAGAAATTAGCCAAACAGCTCACATGGAAAGCCGCTTTCAAAATATCATCTGATTTGGCTTGGTCCTTGAGCAGTGCATATATATTACCCTTTATAGGATTATATGTCACCACATATCTCTCATTCTGTAATTAAAAACAACAAAAAGGCATTTTAAATGTGAAAGATTGGTACCAAATTGCAGGTGCAGTAAAGGGAGAAACTTCATAAGCCAAAAAGGGTCTTCGGCTATAAAGGAGAAGTGTACCTCAAAGACAGGCTCTACTGCAAAATAAGAGTTTGCATCTTGAAATGCATCCTTGAATCTTGACCCTGACACAAGTAAAAACAAACTTATGTAAGCACAAGAGAACCAACTGACATACAATCACCATGTCAGATAGAAGGAGAAGAATAAGTCAAGGAAAGACGTAATATAAGTACCAAGAACTATTGGCCTGTCTTTGGACCATGGGAAGTTGAATATTGTTTCCATCACATTTCCTTCATGCAATGTTGGAACTCGCCCTGAAAAACAAATATATAACACAATCAAGTCAGCTTATGCTTCTGTTCTCTTCCTGTCTATTTCCTCATTCAACTTTCCATACTAAATGTGAGACAAGGATTAAGCAATTACGAGATTCCTGCAAAAAAGGTTCCAATACATGTGTGTGGAGACTCAGATGCCTTAGTTGAACCACTTCAGTGACAAGTTCAATGCATACTAAATGCGAGACCAGGATTAAGCAATTATAGAATTCTTGCGGAAAAGATGCCAATAGGTGGGAACAGGGACCCCTTAATTGAACCATTTCAGTATCAGGGTCAATGAAGAAGTGGCCAAAAGCACCTTGAGAACCTATTACGACCTTGCTATAAGCGAACCTGAACTAAAGCGCAATATTGTTCTCTATCTTCAGGCAGTTTAGTGCCACATAAAAAAAATTACGAAGAATTTCAAATGTTAGGCGATCACTCAAAGTTATGAGATTAAATTTAATCCTGGTAATCAGCTTTTCCTAGTATGTGAGGATGATTCTCCTTATCATTAAAGTCTGACTTTGTTATGACAATAGTCATCCCTCCAAGAACACCTTTTTCTAAGCAATTAAGAACTTGACATTTTAAGGTGTATAATGAGAGGCAGGTCCAATCCTTCGTGAACACAAAGGACACAATTGTCATTTTGGTTAGTCATATCATCAACACCAAATCTTTGTTTTCTTTCAGTGTTTCTTTCCCAGTGTGTGCAAATACGCCAGGAGGGGCCGAGGGAGGGGGGAGCGCGGCAGAAGGAAGAGGTGACTAGGCTGCAATTTGGACAAGGAGGGCTCCGGATTTAACCTGTATCCAAGGGAAACTGAAACTCTCTTTTGGTCTAGATATCAAAACTAGACCCTGAAGACCTAAAACGTTTCCAACTAAATATCGAGATTTTGTTCTCTCGCTGTCTATCTCCTCATCTGACTTTACTTACAATAAAGGTAAAATTGCATAACGTTCTAATGGAGAAAGGCCCAAGATAGTGAAAACCAAACCCCCTGGCTTAACCTTTTCCTGGGACAAGGCAACTTAAAAGGGCAGTAGATGGACATGAACATGACAACGCCTAGAATTAAAAGCAGAACAAAAATAAAATAGAAGTGTCAGGAAAACAGAACTGACAGTGGTTACTTAAGGTTTTTGGGTATCGTCATGTTAGTGGTAGTACTCACATAAAACCAAATAGGACATTTAGTCTAGATATTCAAAATAAACACTAATCAACTAGACAGATGCCATCTTTAAAAAATTATCTGTTTAACACCACCCTCTTCAAAAAGCAAAAGGAAAAGAAATGGATTGTCGGTTCATGAATTTTGCCTGATTTAATTAATCTAATAAATTTGGTTTAGCCCCACTAGGTAAACAGCTTGAAAAGTCTGGGAAGGGAAGGACATGTGTTGCCCAACATGTGCGTAAATTCTGTTTTCTCGAGTGAAACTCCGCTTCTTTAGAGCTTCTTAGACACACTCACTCCCTTACTTGCTAGATTGGCTTAATTTTAAAGATCCATCAATTGCAACCTGAAGACTGATTTCCCTTTCAAGTAGTTACGTCTGTATCTCCCGAGTCTAGCAAGAAGCTTATCCTGGATTACCTTGATTGGTAAAGGACCAGCTCCTATCCCCTATTTGTTTGGTCAATCTAGGCATACGACATCAAATTACCAAGATTCAAAGGAATTCATCCCTTCTTGGAATTTCCAAAGGTGAGGGTGAGCCTGAAGTTACACCTAATTAGGTTCTCAAATGACTACATCACTATAATACTTGAATCCTAAAACAAATAGACATTGCAGCATGCCAATTGATTATGTTGAACAACTAGGTTAGTCATATTATACCTGTCTTGAGGAACGATTCCACTGCCACCGTGAACCTTGCCCGATTCAGTGTATGCAATACCACAGATTTTACCTGGCAAATAACATATTGAGTGCTTCGCAAAGTCCAATCAAAACCAACAAAAATAACTACAAAATTCAATCAAAACGAACAATTTTCACTAGATAACTAATACAATACCTCTTGGTAGGAGCTGAGAAGATATCCACAGGAGAGTACCGCAAATGTGGTGACCAAGGAAGGATCTCTTTTAGCCATGAAGATGCTCAATCCCGTTCCCAGCTTCAAAATAAAAACTCATTGAGCTCAGCCCAATTGCAGTATGTATAGTTTGAGCAGTTTATATAATAAATTCCAGAAAATGTGATACATGTCAATGCATACACCCGTCCCAGCTAACGAATCATGCATCCTTACAAGTAGCAGGAGACGTCAGATACGTAAACAAGGGGTATAAAGAAGAATTTATTTTACTTCAGCCAACAACCTGGAATGCCTACCTCCTGCTAAAACTTTGCGCTGTGCATCAAGTACTCAGTAGAACACTCATATCTAGCTTTAGTTGACGCCATACTTAATTCAACAAATTAATTAGCATGCATGTACACTAAACAAAGACTATGAAACAAAGTGAATTTGCTCAAATAGAGGAGCATTCAGTGTTTTCCACACAGGACGGAGCAGACAGAGCCCAACAGTAAATATCAACATCGTGCCACTTTGGAGAGGAATACAAGGATGTTCAGGGACAGGCTCTTTCTCCACAGTTTTTGCAAGATTGGGTGGTCATTCTAACCTTATTGGCTGCTCTAGCAATGGGAGCATATAAATTGTTGCAGTTTCAGTTTATGTGATTAGGGAGTTGTTCTCTGTGAGGTATTGTTAGGGAGTTGTTCTCCGTGAGGTACTGTTTTCCCATCTTTCCTACTTACATACTTCTCCCCGAGACTTCATCTATGATTTCATATGAACCTATACATCTATCTACATGAATCAACATGACAATGACCACAAAGATCAGGAAATTTCTCCAATCTGAACAGGCATAGGAGTTTAATCAGTACAACTCAGTACCTATGGCCATGAAAAGCAAATTTCTAGCATGTACTAGCTAATTAGTTTTTCAAATAGCATGATTGTTGGACAAACGTACAAGTTTTTTAAATGGCATGATTTATTGGACAAACGTACCAGATCCGCAATATTGCCAACACATTCTCCTTTGGCTGTAACATCCCCTATGTTTTCTCCTTTGGCAAAGGCTTTGTATATTGGAGTGCGAGTTGATGTTGATGTGACGGCAGCTACATTCTACATGCAAAAAAAGATGATGGTGAAACAATGGAGCTAAGAAACCCCTCAAAACCTTCTAAAGAAGAAGGTGAAAGTTAAACCTTGGCCACATTGGCAGCACAAGCTAAAGGCAGGAAGAGATGTGGTACAGCAGTAGTTGCCAATTCTACAGCAGCACCCAGCTCCATTAGAAGGTCACCTGAGAACCGAAGCTGAATAATAGTTTTTATTAGAGAAGAGTTAACTCTGAAATTGCAAATATTTCTAACCAACAGACTCTGCAAATAACTAAATCACAGAGAATTTCACCTGCTTCAGATCATAATCAAATTTCTTTCCTTGTCGAGCAAACAGCATTTTGCCAATGCGCCCAGCACCATCCTACAAAAGCATATACAAAGATATTATGCATTGGGATAAAAACAGATAAATAGGATGAAGGGTTCAAGCTCAGGCAGAGCAAGAAAGCTGATGAAGTACCATAGAATTCAATTTTTTATTTTTTTTAATATTATTTCTGGTAAGTAACAAAATCATAGCTACCATCACTTTGAGCACCATTCTACCAGGCATACCTTGAGAATCCAGTTAATAGCCACAGCCCCTGGGGTAGCTCGGTTTTTGGAGACTCCAACTGAATGTAAAAGTGATTGTGTTGTAAAAACACCCATCGCTCCACCAAAAAAATGCTAAGACACACCAGATCATCAAATGAGCAAGATGGTAAAAGGTGCATGTGTATGCATTTACCATATTAAACCATTTTAGTTTGTAATTCAGATAGTATACCTTCAATGCTCTCCATGTCATGTAAGGCACATATGAAGGGGTAACACTGCCAGGGAAACCTTCTGGCACCACATAGGATCGTACGAATGACAATAAATCCTGCAGAACAGATTTAGCATAAACCACGAGTGATGTAATTAGAAACTGCAAGAAGTCATCTTTTATTTGATCTCCTCGGCAGTAATGAGTTCAAGCCAGGAAAAGATGAACAGTAGTATATCAACTTTACCTACACATTTATATACATCCACACAATTGTTATCATCTAAAACCGAAAGGACGAACTAGACACTGGTTACCAGACAAATGAAAAGGGAAAAACCCATCTTGGCAATGTTAAAAACCCGAACAGGTCTCATTTTCTAATCCTCACATTTGATTTTCAGCTATTTTCTTTGTGC
Organism: Platycodon grandiflorus; assembly: GCA_016624345.1. Taxonomy (NCBI): domain Eukaryota; kingdom Viridiplantae; phylum Streptophyta; class Magnoliopsida; order Asterales; family Campanulaceae; genus Platycodon; species Platycodon grandiflorus. The sequence goes on along the minus strand of CM028365.1, from coordinate 14,548,111 downwards.
ATATTACATAGTAACAAATCTCTAACTAGTTCTAGATACTCAACTTATTGCGTATTTGCATCATCTTTTCACTAATCTTACTCTTTTGAGTTTTTTTATTTTATTTCCTACGCTGTTTCTCAGTTTACTGAGTTATCTCATTCTCCCATTTACTTTTACCATCTGCAAGAATATCCCACATCCTTCACTCATAACTTCCTTTTAGTCTCATCTAAACTTGACATTCAAGAAATGGTCATCTTAAACAATTGCACGCTACCAAAGCAGCAACGCAATTGTTAGAGATCTTTCTATAGCAATAATTACTGCAATTATTGCTTAATTACTAATATTCTTTTTTCATTTCATTGTTATTATGGTTAAAAGAATCACTGTCCGTCAGGAACAAGTGCCAAGTTTGACTTTTCATCATGTCACCAAAAAAGTTTCACTTGAAGCCAAACCTATTCACATAACTTTACTACACTAGAACCAATCTTTCTTTGAATCCGTGTTTTATACCCAATGGGACACAGAGTAGTATTAGTTTTCAGTACACACGTGTCAAAGTAACACCTTTGAATTGTAATTACGATATACAAAATAGTCAAACAATTCAAAAATGAAGAGAAAAAACAATCCCTGTGCAATTAAAAGGTTCATTCGTAGAAAAAGAGTAGTGCTAGGTATCCCCAGCATTGATTACAACTGATACGTCAAAAATATGATTGGTCAGTTGGTAAGCAATACAAAGGTCTGACTACTTAACATGTCAAATGTCGAAATCGGAATACCTACAATTACAATTGGGTTACTCTTGATACCTAAATTCAGCAAAGTGAAAACCAAATTGAATCTCTAAACAGACATATTGCAAAGAGAAACAACAATAATAATAATTCATCTACAACATAAGCATGCAAAATCAAGCACTCAAGTAATCTATAACAAAGAGCAGCAATTTGAAAACACGACAATACGGTCCACACACACGCAAATATGACAATTAGAAGGCAGAGAACTGACATCAGCATGAGATTGTTGACTCTGCAAGCTAACAGAACGAATGGACCCCTTCTTAAATTGCTTAGAACTTCCGTCCTCAGCAAAGTACTTAAACCGGTGGCCATCGATCTCCTCAAAACAAATCAATCTCAAACTGGAATCGACAAATTGTTCATCCACGAGTCCAAAGTTAGCCTGCTGATACCTCAAATTGCTACTCTCCGGCAGAATCAACGAGGACGAGGGAGACGGCGGGGCAGAAGCGAGGTCGGCGCTAATACGAAGGGTTTCCCGAACGAGGAGGCGAGCGTCCTGAGAGGTGGCCGCCGACGTTAGGGTTTGGGAAGCTGAATTTGAAGGCTTGTTGAGCTTCATTGTACTAATCGGAGGGGAATTGTAACAATTCGTGTGAATTGTGACAATTGAGGAAAATTGAGGGAGGGCTGGGGGTGGATTTATGGGAGTGGGGAAGGCATTGGAATTGACGAAGAGGTGTGCATTTTTTTCTGCGCAGGTGGATGAGAAAGTGAGTTGAACGGAGCTTCAGAGGTGGAAGTGGAACGTGAGAGGAGAAGAGAAAGATCAAGAGAGAGAAAATTTAAGCGATATTTGTAAGGAGAGATGGAGAGAGAGTTTTGTCTTGTTTTAAGTTACATTTTGGTCCCTCTGGGATTTGAAATTGCTTAATAAACTTGGTTTTTTTTTTTTGGCTTGTTGCACTATTACATTATATTTTGGTTTACACTAGTTTAATCTAAATTTAGTTTAATTTCGATTAGTTTGATCATGTGTTGTTTCCAGTTCTATTAGAATTTGGCCTGAGATATGATTTAATTTTGGGTTAGTGTGTATGGTTGATCTAATTTAGATTAGCTTTATTTTAACTTGACTTAATTTGATTCAGCTAACATTATTTAGTTTATTTTAATTTAGTTGGTTGTGCTTTTAATAAGTTTATTTTCCAAATGCTATCAAAAGAATAAATAAATAATTACTTTTAAAGTTGGGGTGATCTCTTTTTTTTCTAGATGTTATATATACACACAAAATAATAATTAATAAATGAGAGTTGTTATTTATATTCAAACAATTGCTGAGTACACCCCATGCCATATATTACTAGAATGTCATTATAAATTTTGACTTAAATGCTCTTATTTCTTCGGTAAGGGTGCCGAACAACCATAGTGCTGTTCGAAAAGGGTGCCAAACACCACTATGGGTGTTCGGTAATGGTGCCAAACAACTATAGTGTTGTTCGGGGAGAGTGCCAAACACCATTATGGGTGCATGTTCTGTAAGGTTGCTGAACAACTTTAAAAAAAAAAAATTCAACAGACTCGATGATGGAGGCAGACTTGACTAGTGTGGGTGTAGGGGGGGAAGAGGAGGAAGGGGTGTGCTTGACTTGTGTGTGGGGGGAGGGAGGAAGAACGAGGGTGGGGTGTACTCGCGGTGGGGGAGGAAGAAGGAGGGTGGGGTGTACTGTAGATGGATTAATTTTGAGAAAAATATTGTGAGGGTATAATAGAAAATTGAGGAGGGTGTATTTAGCTTTTTCGTAAAAAATATTAGGATAGGGTGTACTAGGTAATGGGGTGTACTCAGCAAATTATTGAGTACGAATAACAACTCTCTTAATAAATACACATGTATACGTGTAAATTTGTGGCATTTATTACTAAATTTAGTACATTTTTTGTATGACTGTGTTTTATAAATCTCTCTCTCTCTATATATATATATATATATATATATATATATATATATATATATATATATTTAAAGTTGGTGAGTAGGCATGTAAGTTTGCCACCTCATACCAATTTGATAAAGCTTCATTTTCATGGCTTGACTTTTGAAATTCTAGGGAGGATGCCATTAGCTAATAGTTTTAGCTATAGGACTATAGGTATGATATTGTGATATATAACATTCTTCAAATACATTAGTAGAAGAACATTGACTATTGGCTAGAAAATGAAAAGTTAGAAAAAAAGTTAATGTTAAGATTTGAACCCACGCCCTCTTAAATATGAAAAATCACCTTAAACCAACTTAACCATTTATATTATATGAATATACCTCACATCCTTTTGTTAAAGATGCATTCTCAAGCCTCCACTTCTAACTTAGACGATTGTTGTGTCATTATTTAATAATTATACATAATTTGAATAGCTATGATATTGAGAATTAATCCCAACTATAATTGCTAATAGTAGGTTACAAAGAATTATACGAACAATAGTAGTGTTGTGCTAGGAAGTTGAAAGATATGTATTAATTTTAGAAGTCCTAAAGTCATCAGGTTTGTTTTGTTTTTTCATGCCTTCAATTACTCATCTTGACGGTTGTTTGTTCATAGCCTTTTATTCGGCTTCAATTCTTACGTAAACCTTTAGTTTTGTTCATCTCAATTATAATCTGAATACAAAACGTCTTTGTAATTCTCACTAGCACACAATAGTTGAATGGATTATATTGTTTGAGAATACAATAGGTGTGCTCTTGGAGTTCTTTTCTGCAATATATTCCTACCAGCCTATGGAGCTTCATTTGCATCAACTTCATATGAGTCACTAAGTGATTTTGGTTAGTCTTCCATTTCATTATTATTGATGAAAAGGTCCGACTCCTATCATATTATAGTTAGATCTAGAAAGTTTGTTAATTAAAATATTGTGTTTTTTGTTCTAATATTTTTCTTGATTTTTAGTGTTTTTATATTCGATTTTGGTTTACAATTCTTAACTAAAATTTTGATTGTGTTTTTGCTATTTGATTCATTCTTGCTTTTTCTTAAGATGATGATTTTTATTTTTGATTTACTTTTGCTTTTGCTTATGGTTGTTGAATTGTTCTTTAGCTTTTCCTTAAACCTTTAATTTAGATTTGACTTTCATTTTGTTTTTAGTTTTATTTTTAATTTTAGTTTTGTTCTTGATTAAAAATTTATATTTTAATAGACTTGGATTTGATTATTGGCTTTTAATTTTAATTTTTAGACCTGATTAATAATTTAATTTTGTGTAGATGATGATTTTTGTTTTCATTTTTGTTTTTGCTTTAGATTATGGTTTTTAGTTTTGATTCTTTATTGATTTTATATTTTTCTTTTCATTTTGGTATTGTCATCGATTTCTGTTTTGTATGTTGGTTATTAAAATATATTTTTTTCGTTGATTCTTTTGTTTGTTCTTTTTTGTTTTTGTTTTTATTATTATTATTTTTTTTTGTGTTAGATTTGGGGTTTGACCCTTTATTGTTTGGCTTCTAGCTATTGGTCTTGATTTTTTAGATGATGCTTTTGGTTATTGCTTTACTTAGCTCATGATTTTTAATTTTGCTTTGATTTGATTTTAGTTTTTATTTTAAATTTGGGTGTGATTTTTTTTTTCGGGTATTAAAACTTTTTCTTTTTATTTTGCACTTGATCTTTATTTTTGTTTTTCTTTTTTTGATCTTTCAATTTACGGTATTTAATTTGGGTTTGTTTAGAGGATACTTATGGGGTTAATATATATTTCTCACGATTTATGGTTTTACGGTATAAATCATGTTGATATAAATTAATTATATAGCCCCGAAGATGTAGCCGAACCACACATGTAGAGTGTCAATGAGGTGTTTTTTTTAGTCCACTTCAACAAACAATCTGTTAACAACAATATTATTTCAAAGAAAAAATAACAATTGTGAGAAATTGAAAGTTCTAAAATGTTGTCATACTTATAGTGCAAAAGAAACTCACGTATATCCTAACTATTATTTAATTTAGAGTTTAGAAATTAAGCAAAAGTACGAAGAGATAAAATAATAATAATATTATTATTATTATTAAGAAGAAGAAACAAAAGAAATTTTAAATGAGCATAGTAAATTATAAAAATAATATCTAGCAGTTGAAATAAATTATTAATGAAACTTCTTCAAATAAGTGTACTTGAAATGAACCATAAATGGGTCTTCTTCAAATCTTCAATCTTATGAGGCCCAAACATTTTCAAAATAGACTCTTTTATAATTATTGTATCCAATTAAACATTTTCTAATCATTGAACGATTTTTAAAAATTATATTAAAAAATATAATTATATTCAATTCTTAAATAATTTTTTTCTGTTCAAAAAGAGATGGCTATTATTTTTTTTCTATATGTCCGAAAGTAGATATTTTATTTTTAATTTAGTAAACATTCTTCAAAAATATCTTTATTAAGTGCGAGATAAAAAAAGAAACCCAACAATTTGATATCCTTAAAGGCTACTTTAAAAATAATATGTATACCAAAAAACGCTTATAATTATAATGATAATTTTTCATATAAATATTTTTAATATGTATCAATTAATGTTAAAATCAAATTCTCAGAAAAAGCATCAAACACCTTTATAAAGAGAGACTCAATAATGATAATTTTATTCAAAAATCTTTCTAAAATGTATCAATTATTCCCAAAAGTAAATTAAACCCGTGCGGAGCACGGGCTCTACACTAGTGAAAGAAAAAAGTTGAAGGTTTTTTCTTAAATTTTAGAAATATGACTATTTTTGGGGAGGTAAATACAAAAAATAACACCTTTTTTTAGGACGGAAGAAATATTATTTTTTTTAAAAATCTTTATTAAATATTTATACTATGTAGAGGAACTATCAATAATAATAATATCACAATTAAAGACGAGCCTTATTAGGAAAATGAAAAGCTATTGTAACGGGTCTTGATTACTATTGAGAAGAGAAGGCAGAAGATGTTTATCTCCTGTGCCTGTTCATGCAGGAGTGTCACATGTAAACGAGAAACACACAACCACTATCCACGCTAGACGCATTTTGCAAGCATCATGCTTCCCCCACATAGTTTTTGGACACAACACACACACACACACACACACACACACATATATATATATATATATATATAGATGGCGACAAGTACTGTAGCGGTAGAGGACGTGAATGAGCCGTTGGCGACGAAGGCGGCTTTTGCGCCTGTAACTATTGAGCGCAAGGTTAGGACTGACTTGGAAACTCACCTTCCCAAACCTTATATGGCAAGAGCATTGGCTGCTGTGGACACACAGCATCCAAATGGAACACCTGGTCACAGGCATCACAACTTGACTGTTCTTCAACAGCAAATCGCTTTCTTTGATCAAAACCACGACAACATCGTTTACCCGCGGGAAACCTATTCTGGACTGCGACAGATTGGTTTCAATAAGCTCTTCTCACTCGTCCTAGCAGTATTCATCAATGTAGCTTTGAGCTATCCTACGCTGCCCACTTGGATTCCTTCGCCACTGTTTCCCATCTATGTACACAACATACACCGGTCCAAGCACGGAAGCGACCCTGGAACGTATGACACCGAAGGTAGGTACATGCCAGTGAACTTTGAGAATATGTTTAGCAAGTATGCTCGTGTAATGCCTGATAGGTTCACTTTACGGGAGCTGTGGGATATGACGGAAGGAAATAGAGAAGCTTTTGACCCCTTTGGATGGATTGCGAATAAGGGTGAGTGGGGGCTTCTGTACATTCTTGCAAGGGATGAACAAGGGTTCGTGTCAAAAGAGGCCATCCGTCGATGATTCGATGGTAGTTTGTTCGAGTACTGTGCCAGGATGAATATGGGTGCGGCCGAGGGGAAGATCATGGGTTAAAGCATATATATATGCTTAAATTTCTAGCTTCATTTTCGAATAATAATCTGAGAGTTGGTATGGACCTGCATGCATGGTTGTAAATTGATTATCAAAGGTAAATAAATATGAGAGCCAAACTCATGAATCTTTCGTTGATTCTAAAAAAAAAAAAGTTTATGAATACTTAGGACTCGATTGATACACGGAAATGAAATCAATTTTGCGGAATCGATTACTAGTAATGAGATTCCATGAAAATAGATGAGAAAATGATTCCTAAAATGTGTTTGGTAGCATAAGGAATGTGATTACTAATATAGTATAATTTTCTATTATATTGTTTGGTAAGAAACAAAACAACTTGGAATGCAAAGCTAAAATTAAGGTAATTGACAACATTACCCTAATATATACAAGTATTTGTAAATGACTTTCACGATAAAAATTAGACATTAACATTATTACTGCTCCACACAATAACAAGCTCTTCGATCTTTTTCAATTTTGGTGAAAATTTTAAATGATCCAACATCAATAAAGGAAGAAAAATTTATTAAATAAAAAAAATTATTGTTATAATTAAACTAGTTTAAATATTTGAAACAATTAGAGAAAAGTACGTGTAATTACTTATTTAAAATAATTACTATTTTATTCTCCTATATAGTTTCAAGCAATCACCGTTATCATTATATTTTGTGTAATTGTCATGCAAAGCATGCCAATTAATTCTTTAAAAAAAATTCTTATGGTGTATTTAATCTAAATTTTGTAAGATTAATTAATTCTAAAGCATGCTAATTCAAACGTAAAAATTAACACTATCATCATAAAATTAAAACTATTATTAACAAATTAAATAAGATGAGAAGAGTAAGAAAAGCCTTATGAAGAGCCCAAGAACAACGAGAGTAAAAATGAACGACCGTAAATTAGGTGAAACCAAATTAAACCATAAATATAAATCAAATCCTTGAATTAATAGAATGATATTATCGTCCTTTTACATAAATTTCAACTATTAGGAATTTAAATCCCACCTCCTCCATCAGGATTCTGATTCCTTAAATTTTAGTAATCCATTTCATGATTTTAGTAATTCATTCATATTCCAAATATAATTATTGCACTACTAAACTTAATTAATCAATTCCATAGAATCAATTCCGCGAAATTAATTCTATTTTCGTGTATCAATCCTTAATCCAATATCTTATTTACTTTTTTTTTTTTTTTGGGGGTGGGGGCCGGGGGAGGGTGGTTGTAGGAATATAGATCAGTGGATTTTGATTTTTCTCAAATCCAATCGAATCTGAGCTAAACTTTTGGATGAATTTAACACGCTAATCGAATCCAGTTACATGAATTCATCAAAATCCGATAACACAAGTAACTTGGTGGCTCGAATTTTGATTATCCATATTTAATCGTTCTAGACCAAATTGGGATAATGTTACAACTTACAAGTACCGGACCAAATGCTCAATATATTAAAAATTGAAAAAATTGTGGGTCGATACTTTTTGTAAAATTTTCAACTGCTTAATTCAACAATATTTGTTTTCAATCGCTTATTAAGTCCTTTTTAAGTGATAAATTTGCTATTTTATTCCAAAATTGCCCCCGTAATAATATATAACATTTTTAAGTGTATTTTATGCATCGTTATGTGTAAAATGTACATCGTCAATCTCAATTTATTTCTCTAACACTACAACCACCCCCTTCACTTCCCAATAAACCCAATTCTTAGCGATCTCTCCCCTCTAATCCCTGCATTCTTAGCCTTATCTAAGAATCTGCCCCCACCCCTCTTCCAGAATAGTTATGGGTTAAGTTAGCATTTGATAATTATTCTTTTCATTTACTCTTTTTTTTTCCCTCGAATTTTTGTTATTGTATTCATAGTAATTAGTACTTTTGAAATACTTTGTGCTTACTCATCTTCTTTTTTTTTTGAGTGGTTGATTTTGTTCATCGCGAATTTTTGTGTGTGTCACGATACACAGCGTGTTGATCCGTGTTTTTTAAAGACATAGACGACATTTCGCAACAAAAGTGTCCTTTTTCGGTTGAAAATAATTATCGTGTTCTTAAGCGATTGAAAATTCTCTAAAAGGGACCAGCCCGAATTTTGCCCTTAAAAATTTGGCATAGATGTCATAGTAGTTAATTTTATTACGATTACTAGGTTAGTACTCGTGCGATGCTTAATTTTAATAAAAAAAAATTGCAAAAGTTTTTTATAATTAGAGAATTTTCTAAGATTGTTAAAAGTAATTAAAAATATTTTAATTAAACTATTTTGAACAATAGATGGTGGAAACGTAAACTGACACCTTAAATTAATTGCAGCTCATTTATTAAGTTTACAAAATGCTAAGAATGAAAACAATATAGTAGAGTTTAGATGGTTGAGATGGTAATTACAAAAAAAAATTGTAAATAAAAAAAGATTTTATAGATTTAGGATACCATTAAAGTCAAAACAATAATTAGAAAAAGAGTTACAAATAAATAAAATTTTACAGATTTAAGATACAATTAAAGTCAAAACAATAATTAGGAAAAAAGTTACAGGTTAAAAAAGGTTTTATAAATTTAGGATAAGGTTAAAATTAATTTGAAAAGTTATATAAGTAAATATGGATGTTGGGCGAAAAATTTTTTTACTTAAAAAAAAGTTACAAATAAAAAAAATTATATATTTAAGATACTGTTAAAGTCAAACAGTAATTAGAAAAAAGTTACAGGTAAAAAATAAATTTAGATTAAAGTTAAAGTTAATTTGAAAAGTTACACAAGTAAATATGACTGTTGGGAGGGAATTTTTTTTTACATAGAGCAGCCACGTGGACAGTGGGAGAGAACAGTAATTTTTGTTTTAGTTATTATTAATAGATTTAAAATATAATTTAATTATTTTTTAAACTTAATTAGGTTCCACATTGTATTCCATAATTGGGAGGTTTTTTTTTTTTCAATTGAAAGAAATATAAACACCAGTAATTTATCCTTTTTTTCTTTTTTCCCATAAGCTACAACCCCGTTAATTGAACTTGTCCTTGTAAGGGACGTTAGTCGATACTCGATACCACTCAACTACTAGCCAATTGTTAAGTCACATTATGTTCTTTTTGGAGTAAAATTTACTCCCTTAGTTGCCTGTAAAGATCTAGAGTCTACTAATTTATTTTATTTTTAAGATTTCTGTTATGCTATATTTAGCTACATAATATCAAGCTGTAGAATTGAAATTTGATAAACAATTTGAGCTATACAAAATTCAAATTATTCTTCAAATTCTAATTCCGAATTTTAGAATTAAGTATCCAAACATAACCTTAATAAATTTAATTTTCACAAAATTATGCACACAATCTCCATTACGTTTCAAATTTACTCTTCAAATGTTGTATAAGCATTCTGATTATTTTAATATATTTTTGTATTATAATCAATTCTAATTAATATTTATATATTTTTAAATTATTAGATTTTTTGAATACAAACTTTTTGGGTGGAATGGTCAAAGTAACTCACGAAATTCGTGAGCTAAGCATAGAATCATGTTATTAGATACAGAGAGAGAGAGAGAGAGAGAGAGAGAGAAAAAAAAGGTAAATATTGTCGTCGTTACTAGGATTTGGAATCACAAAATCCAAATTTTTGAATCATAATTGGCCAGCTAATTAACAATATATATATTGGTTTTATGTTTGAAATTTAAAAAGATTATTTGTTTTTATTTAGATTATAGAAGCATATCTCTAATATAAAAAGATTACTACCACCCAAAATAAAATAATTATATTTAAAAAAAAAAAACATGTGCACGTGTCTATCGTATTCTGGTACGTAGAAAAATACGACATTGGCCTGCCCCCAAATTGATATGAATTGAATCGCTGCTGGATTTGGGTGTATTAATTAGTTGAAGGTTGGTTGAAATGGAGTACATTAATTGGCCAAGCATTCTCATTAATTAATAGAGCAAACTACACAAATAGTCCCTGTGCTCTATCCCTTTTTTGGAATTGATCTTTACTCAACGCTAGTGATCTCTGTAGTGGGGTGACTTACACCATTGGTCCTTCCGTTAATTTTTATCCGTTATCTTGAACACGTGCAATCACGTGACTTTTTTTTGAAGGGCATTTTTGTCAGATTATATTTTATTGAATCTTCACAACTTCTTCCCCAATCCATTTTCCTTTGTTCCACGCCATGGCCAGAACAATTACCCCTTCCCCACCTTTGTCTCCTTTCCAAAACCAAAAACCCACCTCTCTCTCTCTCCTACAAACTCACTTCCCCCTCACACACACACACATAGTGTACACCAACAAACACACACCAACGACCATGTCCGCTCCCCCCATTTCGCGCCAGCGTGGTGGTGGTTCTCCTTGTCATCAAACATCATCGACGTCAACAATGTATTCAACGCCTTCTTCGCGCGCCTGACCTGTCCTTCTTCGATTGGTCGTTGCTCCAGCGAGGTGACGGCAATTTGAGCCAATTTCTGCCAATGGCAAACCAATTCAATCCCATGAGTGATGGCATTGCAAATATCAAGCGCTTTAACGGTCCATTGCCAAAAGACCGTGGATGCACTCAAAATTCGGTTAACCTACCACTGAAAGAAGTTTTCCCCCATTTGGAACCATAGGCGAGTCCCATCGAAGAACTTTTCCGGTTTGCTGGTCGATCCGCCCAATCTTTAACCCGAATTCGAATCCTCCTGTACTTCTCAAGCTCTACAGTCCCCAAAACAGGTTGGGAGTTAGGAGGAGAGAGATAGGGAGAGATCCCAAGTGGTTGATCTGCTCACCTAAATCCATTAAATACTACTCCCCACACCGTACTAGTCTGTGAAAAGTCTTTCTTTCTTCTGGGTTCATCTTAAATTTGCTCATCTACTCAATATTATTAGTATAAAAGCTCTGTCCACTTTGTTCAAGAAAACCCCTCCTTATTTCGTGATCTTCAACTCAATTTAAAATTCAATGGCGGGTTTCTTATCAATTTCTGCCACGGTCTTTTGGCAATGGACCCTTTGAGTGATGGCCTCGCAGCAGAGGAATACGTCTAGGAGCTTGCGAACCGGCGACGGAGAGTAGGGAGTCGGTTGGTGGTGGGGAACGGCGGCGGTGTGTCGTCTGGGCGATGAGGAGGAAGAGGGAGAGAGAGAAATGGTGAATCTCAATTTGAAATTTGGGATCTGATTTCAATTTCAAACTCTCTTGCAAAGATCTAATTTTTTTAATGGTTCAATACATTGATGTTGGCGTGGTTGAGATAGTGGTGGTGGCCGTCAGTCGCTTGGTTTTCAAAGCAAAGAATGACGTGCGGCGGCCATGGCGGAACTAGAAGAGGGAAATGACAATTACCTTCAATTTTGATTTTTGAACAAGAGAAATCTCCTTCCGTTTTGAATATTTTTGAATTTCTTGTTTTGGATTTTGTGTTCGCCGGCAACAATAGTGGTGGTGGCAGCCATGGTGGAACCGAAGGGGAAGGGGTTGGAACGAGGAACAAAGGGGTTTCAAAATTTGTTTAGCTAATTACAAAAATACCATTGTTTAAGTTTTAAAAAATAAAAATATTACGGTTATTTTTGTCAATTCAAAATAAAAGAATGCACGGACAATTTTACCCCTGGGCAAAGGCATGAGAGTTGCACGTGTGGAGACTTAACGGAAAAAAATTAACGAAATTGGACGGAAGGAACCAATTGCGTAAAAAGTTTCAATACAAGGACTTAATTTTTTCGAATTTTAGTTCAAGGACCAATCCCAAAAAAGGGGTAGAGCACAGGGACTATTCGTGTAGTTTGCTCTAATTAATATGGCTTCTTTCTAGTTGGTTGAAACGATGACAGATGGAGTCTGTAGATCATATCACCATTTAACTTTAATTTAGTATTTATTAGTATTGTTTAGTTTCAATTGTGGAAAATTGATGGAAGAATTAAGGAGCTTAGTCTTTGTTTGTTTGGAGATAATTAGGAGCCGTTTATTTAGTTGGACATAATTAAGAGCCGTTTACTCCCTTTATTCTATGCAAAGAACTTACTTTTTTTTTTTTTTTAATTTAGTTAAAGTTTAATCGATAATTTATATAAATTTATTTATTTTTATAAAAGTTATAATCTGGACATAATTAAGAGCCGTTTACTCCCTTTATTTTTATAAAAGTTATTTATTTATTTTTATAAATTTATTTCCTAAAAATAAAAAATATGTAAAATTTTGATTTAATTTAGTTAAATATTAACTTTTAAACAAGAAAGTAAACTATTTGTTTGGAATTGAGGGAGTACTTCTTTTTTTCCATTCCATTAAACCAATAAAATTTGTCATTTTCAGGTTGTATGTCAAATTTCTTTTGTGCTAGGTGCACAGTAGTCTATATATGCATGCTGCACTCATTTTTGTACAAACTAAGAACTCATACTACAAATCTAGCTATATTTCTGAAGCATATAATTGAGGGTGACATTGCATATATATTAAGTAATACAGTACTTTCTCCGTTTCAGACAAAGAGTTTAATTAAATTTTTTTTTTTATCAACTTAGCTAAATGTTGACCGATAATTAATATAAATTTAGTATTTTTACAAAATTATGAAAGTTGTAATTCATAGTATTATTAAGATAGTTTTTAATTAATAAAATTTTATTTTTTAAAATATAAGTAAAGCATGTAAAATTTTAATTTAATTTAGTCACATGTTAACTTAAAAAAAAAACTATTTACCTAAAATAAAATAAATAATATTTAACCAATTACATACTTATCGCCTAAAATTATACCAAAAAAATTTGCATAAAACTTTGTTGATCGTAGTAGGCAACTCCAACGCAATCCACATGAGATCTACTCATTTAAAGTAGCACTCCAAGAAAGAGAAGGGATAATTGGACAAAAGGGGGTTAAGTGCATGGTAGTCAGCGTTACACCTTTTTTTTTATATATTTTTTAGAGTCGTTTATCGTAGTATTTACAAAATACAGTGTTATTTTAAAAAATATAAATTTTTTTTTATAAATGCGTTTAAAATATCACTTTAATATGCAACTTATTTAAAATACAATTTTTACAAATAAACTATATTTCATTTCTATATCTTAACAAAAATACACGACTAAATGAACTCTAAATCAAAACAATGATATGCTAGTACATAAAAATAACACTTTCATTTCCTTGATATGTTATTGAAGAGTTACGACTCTTACGAATAGATATGTCTTTTAAATTAAACGATGTGACTATTCTTAAAGTCTACGATGGGAAAGAGGACTTTACATTGGTCCTCTCTCTAGCGTCTCTACTCTCGAGCAACCCAATGCTAATGCAAATTTACAACACGAGTCCATCACCAAACTAAAGTTAAGAGAGAGAAATTATATCTTTTAGATTCTGCAAGCCCCTACCTCCTCAAGCAATATTTTGCTTTTGCTCATCAACCTAGCTAGGAGATATTAACAGTTTTCTTCAATTCTATTTTTTATTTTTATATTTTAAAAATACAATCACATCACATGCAAATGACGGGAGAGATTTCCCGAAAGAGTAATGCTATGAGTACCTAAAAGATACCAAATTTTTTTTGTATTAAATGATGTATCAACTGATGTGATAACAGCATTACTCTTAAAAAAAAAAAAAAAAAAGGGTAGAATTTTGCAAGGCCAAAGCTGCAAGTGTACTTACTTGACTGCTGTTGAGGACTTTCTTGGGGTCATATTCAAGGGCGAGTGTACTTACTTGACTGCTGTCTGCTCTGCTGTTGAGGGCGAATGGATGAGAGCGGGCCCACTCCCACTCCCAGCACAACATGGAATATACATTGGGACCCGCTTATCCTCCTTCCTTGTGTGTTGCTCAAATTCTCGTTTGGGCAGCTCACCAACTATCCCCACTAGGAATATACATTTGCTAAAGTCCAAAAATTCATAATTCAATTTCAGAAATGGATTGAAATTTTGGAGGTATATATATTGGTGACTGATTTTTTTTTATGATACATATATATATGTCTTCTCCTATTTTGACTTAATTAAAATTGGCTCACACATCTCAACTCAAGTCAATTATGTACACTTAAATTCAAATGACAAATTCTCAGCTCAACTTCTTTTTCATAATTTATCACTTTTCATAAAATCAACATCCAACATCCTAGGCTCCATTTCATTCAAAGTAATATAAATTACGTATTTTATGACTTTATAAAATATATATACATTAAATTTGCATTTAAAACATATTTTGTTTGACCAATGAGAAGTATAATAACAAATTTAGTCTTAAATTGTTGTGGTTGGGCTAGTTCATGTTTAATTAGATAATGATTATAATTGCCTCAAATAAACTTCGAGCTTCAACTTTTTGTTCAACCTCAACTTATACTATTTCAAGCTTGAACTCCACCTCAAATGTAAGTTTTTAGGCCTAACAAGCCGGCTTTGGCTTTATTACGCTTTATAGAGAGTCTAATGCATTAAGAATATAGGTTTGTATTTATAAAAACTCTTATCTAATCTAGGTTTCAAATACGTGATAGGTTAAAGAATACAGGAAATTGCTGGCCAGTCTCCTTTTCAAAAAGTTTAACCCCTAAAATCTATCTTTTTTTTTTAATCGAAAAAAGGCATTTTGATAATTTTCTTCCTAAAATGTCCCTATGCAACATGAACACTCTTTTATTTTAGAGATTCGTTAAAAACACACACACACACACACACACACAAACATAAAAAACATTTAGTTATATCAAAGAAATTGAAAATTTGTAAACGTTTCATGTTGTTAATATAGTCTTCCCTCATGTTTGGGGATCAATTTTCATGCCTAGAACATGAATTTGATCACAATTTGATCAAATTCGAATTTTCTGAGTTCATCCGGTTTTTCCTTGTTCTTGGGCTTTTTTGGCCACTTTAATCTATGTTTTAAGCTTCGAATTTGTTTAAAATCAATCCTATATTGTTATCCTAACTTAGTACTATATTCGTGCACAATTTTTCTATAAAAAAAAAAAAACTATTTTCGAGATCCAAATTGAGCTTGATAGTGTGCTGTCCAAATACAGAGTAAGATGTTCTTGGACTAATTTTGGAACTTTAATCAATGATTTGAGTTTTAATTCTCTAATCGCAGTATGCTGAGCAACGCAACGGGGATTGACCTGCCAGATCAGGTTGCAGGGGTCGAGGGGACAGCATCCCTCGTGGGGGTTCGGGGGCAACGCCCCCAAAAGGTAAACGAAAATTAAGTCCCCTCCAGCAGTTGAAATTCAAACGGTGCCTTGATTGCTCATCGCGATGCCTTGGTTTTCTCATCGCGATGCCTTGGTTGCTCATCGCGATGTCTGTGTTGCTCCTCGCGATGCCTTGGTTGCTCATCACGATGCCTGTGTTGTTCATCGCGATGCCTTGGTTGTTCATCGCGGTGCCTGTGTTGCTCATCGCGCGATGCCTTAGAAAATTAAGTCACTTTCAGCAATTGAAATTCAAACGGTGTTTTGGTTGCTCATCGCGATGCCTTGGTTACTCATCACGATGAATAACTCATGCGATGCCTTGGATTACTCATCACAATGCCTTGAGTTACTGATGTGTATTTTTCTTTCATTAATGGCATAATCGTCTTTTTGTTTCAAAAATATCTTTTTCTAATTTAAAAAAAAATAACTGAATTAAAGTAATTACAAATATTTAAAAAAGAACTGACCCGCAATTCACCCTAAAGAATAATATTACGGTTCATGCTAAATTATGTAATCTAGGTTCCCCATTTTCCCAACTCTTTCTTTCCGGACAACCTCGATTTGACGTTTGTGCAAACAAAAAATGTTTAACTTTGGGCTGCGTTGTTAGTACAGTTATATTTGGGCCGCATTGTAGTCCAGTGATTGCACTTTATAGAAAGTAAACAACAATGGAAGCCCACATGGAATGATGACCACTCCTTTTAGGTTCAAATGTAGTTCTTATTGGGACAGACTGCCCAAAGGGAGAGAACTGACCAATCTGTCGCCGTCATTTATGTTTTGGATTAGGCTCTGTGACCAATCTGACCCGATACCAGATTTGGATACGGTTACCACGTCACTATCCCTCGGTCCCTATATCTCTTGGAAAAAACATCAAATTTATGATACAAGTCTACTGCCTACAGCATCGTTAGAACATGTCCACCAAGTCGTCTCTTATTTTGGGAGCTTATCTCCCTTTTTGATAATTTTATTATAAAAATATCATTAAACTATTTAATAGAAACTCTTTTTCAATAATATACAAATTCTAACAAATTTACATATCATATCATATCATTTTTATCTTTATTTAATTTAATATTTTTATATAAAAATAAAGAAACACGTAAAAAAAACTTGTAAAAAAATAATTTGACGTCCAAATGAATCAAATAAAGTTTTTATTATAGAGAAAAATGTATACTTTAATAAAAAAAACTAAAAATTTTGTGGTTAAAAAATAGCTGAAAACTGAAAATAATCAAATTTAAAGAGAGAAGAGATGAAAATGGAGGAAAACTTGAAAAATTCATAAAAAATTGATTTGATATCCAAATGAAGTAAACAAAATCTCTATTTATAGATAAAAATGTGTATTTTAATATAAAAAAAAGATTTTTGGGGTCAAAAATGACCAAAAAGGGCAAGAAAACATTTTTGCTACAGTAACATGTCAACGGTACAATGCCCGTGTTAGGCAACATTTTTTTTTTTTTTTGGCAAAAATTGAAACCTAAACGGCATAGTTTTGATGTCTTTTGAGCTTAAACTAAATCGTTTTGAAGAAATTTTTTTTAACAAAACGTACTAAGCTTCGAGAGCAAAATTTGCTCCTCAATCCTAAATTAAGCTCCCAAGCTACCCTTACGATACCCAAATGATCCTTTGGTGGAAGCATTGCTCCCTCGTTGTAAACGCTCTTATAGCACTAATCAACCAGAAAATATTGTCATATAGGGTTAAAGATTAAGGTGTGGACTTGTGGTTAACTATTTTAATATTAATAATTAAATTAATATTTTTTTTATTTGTGTACGGGTAAAACAAAACAGGAGGGAGTAGTATCGTATGGCTGCGCCACGTATTAACAGCGTAATATTTTGTGAGAGAATCCTCAAATATGGTAAGAACAATAGAGCGGGTGGACGGCACTCAGTTGATGTACATCGCACCTATAGATACAGCCGACATATATTTGTGCCTGTAATTTGAACGGAGAGAGAAGGAAGAAAGATCAAGAGTGGAGGGATGTCTGCAATGTTGAGATGGAGATCAAAGCTAAGCCTAATCAGGCAAATAACAACCTCTTCAATTTTCTTTCTCTCTCTTCCATCTTCTCGCTACCACTCCCCTCTCACTCCAAATTGTAAGCCCCACTCAAATTTTGTAGGGTTTGGGTTTCATTGCCGCCACAAATGGGAAGGAAGCTCCGACAACTACGACCAAATTCCAGCCCAAGTCAACTGCCCTAGATGCTCCAAGATCATGAACCTCCTCTTCTCCAACCGGCCGCTCTCGATCACCGCCGGCGAGACCGGTATCTATCAAGCCCTAAATATATGCCCCAATTGCAGGACCGCTTTCTATTTTAGGCCGACTAAGTTGGTGCCTTTGCAAGGCAAGTTTGTTGAGATTGGTAGGGTTAGAGGGAGTAATGATAATGACGAAAATGGTAAGGGTGTTAAGATGTGGGAGAAGTTGCGGTCTCATGGTGGCAGTGATGTGATGGATTGTTCGGCTGCAGCTCCGGTGGTGGCGGAGGGGCAGCAGGCTGTTTTGGCCAAACAGGGGAGTAGTGGTGGTGGGGAGACGAAATGTGGGTGGGGTGGGGCGAATTTGGGGATGGGTTTGCCTACTCCTAAGGAGATATGCAAAGGGCTTGATGAGTTTGTTATTGGGCAGGAAAAGGCTAAAAAAGTATGGAATTTGTACTTGTATAGTAGCAATGTGGAGGATAATTTCTTTACTTCTCTCTCCATTCCAAATGAGTGTTCATATTTATTTTTTCACACAAAAATTAAGGAAGTTTATTTTTGGGCCATTTTAGTAGCGCATATACATGAATAGCTCTTAGTGTCCATGCTATATCATTGCCAATGAATTCTATGACGTGATAGTTAGCAAAGTTGAATTTAGAAAGTTATACAAAAATAGACATTCATTTTGGTACAAATTTTTTTTTTTGAAATGCACATTCTTTTCGGGACGGAGGGAGTACTTGTTATTAGCATTTACACATATGTGAAAGAATGTTCTGGCTGTTTGTCATGTAATAACGTGTGTGTCTCTATATCGGGTATATCTCTTACAAATAGTCTAAATTATGTATACTACTAACACTATTTGAGATGTATTTACAAAGTATGGAAATGTTTTGAATTGAGTTTTAAGTTTATCTTGAAATTTCTGTCAATTGATTCTGACAATGATGCATAGGTATAATGTGATTTGCTTGCAATGCCTATAAAAATTGCACCATTTTTGATACTTTACATATTCGAAGTGTGAATATCCATGATAATATTTAAAAGAACCTCAAGATAGGTCTTGGTAAATATTGGGGACATCTTGATTGAAATTTGCTTAGGTTATTAGATTGTTTATATTAATTTCCTGAAGGACTTCATAAACTTTTGAAGCATTTCATTTGAAATTTTTAATAATAATGCTTTACATGGCAGGTGCTTTCTGTGGCTGTTTACAACCACTACAAGAGAATATATCATGCTTCCTCACCTAAAGAGTGAGTTACTTTTGTTTACTTGTGTCGTTGTGTGATATTAATACAGCAGAAAATATTAAGTGATGGATTATCCATGAAATATGATTGAAATTGTGAACCTCCATCTTCATAAACTGTTGTAGCATATATAAATTATGTACTGATGGCTCCATAACCACTTGATTCATCGCTATGAACGAATGGAATATGCTATTTTCTTGTAACATCCAGCTAGAAGTATTTGATTTCTAAAGCTAGATGGCCAATCATTAAACTCTAAGCAGAACATAAAGAAGAATAGAAGAACATGCTCCAACAGGCAGAGACAGATTGCTGAAAAGTAAGAACTAGGTAGTGTGGACATACCAATTTTTGTCGTGGCTAACTATATCTAGGCTAAATCAGTCCAAATGAAAGTGTTGTTCTGGGTTGTAAGTTTATCTTTTTAATAAAAAGAACAGGACCTATTTGGATTTTGGTTACTGATGGGGATTATCATCACTATTTTTCTTTATTCACAATGACGATAAGCTACACAATGGGGGATAGCCCTCCCCACCCCACATGACCTGGACCTGCGACCACATATAGGATAGGGATCCTTATCCCTTTGTCTTCTCTTTGCTTTCTTTTTATTTTTTATTTTTTTATTATTATTTTGTGCTGTAGTTATTTTAACTATAGTAAGTGTATTTTCTTGTATTTGATTGCTAAACCTTAGTTTGTGGATTAAAGGTGATACTCATAACAATACCTTGTTCACACTATATCCATAGAGTCAGCCAACTGATTTAGACTTACCTGAAGTCTGTGACTCGAAAAGCATTATCCAAACTGCTGGAGTTTGTTTGCATGATTCCATTTTGATTTTCCATCAGTAATAATTACATCATACTGAATTCATGCAGATTAACTTCTGTACATATGCTCATCTATGGTTCTGTTAGACAATCATGGCCCACTTATGTCAGTTGCAATTGTCATATTCTTGTTTTCAATTTTCTAATGTTATATTGGTCGACTTAAGCCTCTTTAATACTCCCTCTCTCTCAAAATGAGTCTCCATTTTTTATTTTTCAAAGAAATTAAGGAAGTTGACTTTTAAACCATTTTAGTACCACATATACATAAATACCCTTGTTGTCCACCTTATAATATTGCAAGTGCATGTTGGGTCATGATAGTTGGCAAAGGTGAGTGTAGTAACGTCATAATAAAATGGATACTCATTTTGCGGCAAAACCTTTTGAAAAATGGACACTCATTTTGGGACGGAGTAAGTTTCAATGCAACATATAGGAAACTTGATCTATATGTTTTATTTGTTATTTTTCTTCTTATGCGAACTATTTCAGAGTTCCAGATGAACTCATATGAATTTTTTATCTTTACTTTTAAAAGTCGAGTATATCTTTCGATGGTTGATATATTCATATGGCTTAAGCTTCATTCTTCCCCTTTTAAATTCAATATATATAATCATGCATTGCAGATAATGCAGAAAATAGATGTGACCCTATATGCGAATTTCTGCATATATATATTTATTTTTATATTATGGATCTAGCTGCAATATCTTTTTTGCCCTTATTTTCCATAATTGTGAAGTGCTTCTGATACCAGCCCAGATGCAGCGTTCGGTGGTACTGGAGGTGAAGATTATAATATTGATTATGTTGAACTAGACAAGAGCAATGTTTTATTGCTGGGTCCAACTGGCTCAGGTATGACCATTTAATTTTTGATGTCATACTTGTGGTTATTCATGGTTCTTGATTTTTGCTTTCTTTATAAGACCGTCATTCTGAATTGCTATTTTCCATTTGACTGAAAGGACAGGGAAGACATTACTTGCAAAAACTCTAGCTCGTGTTGTGAATGTACCGTTTGTCATTGCCGATGCGACAACGCTAACACAGGCAGGTTTGATATAATTTGTACCTTACATCTGTTACTAAGTTATGTTTGAGGATTTGCCTTATTGAAGTTTTGTAGGTCGAGTAAATATGCATGTCCTTGTTTTCCATTTTGCAAGTAGTATAAAGTGTTTGTCATTTCGTAGTTTCTCAAAGCAAGTGATGGGAACTTTGAAAATTTTGACATTGTTGTTTGGTATTTCTTGGACAAGAGACCTATTCAATGAGCAATGCACCTTGTTATAATAATACATTAGAACCTAATATATTACTAACCAATTGTACTTTTATGGATCGCCTTAATATGTGCGAATCTGATCATTTGTGAGTTCTCTTTCTCTGACTCTGTCCATAGTTATCAATATATAGCATAGCGTATGATAAGCTACGAAAATGACCTGTTGGAATACGTATGTACCATGCGGAAAATTTGATTTTTTCTGTGCAGACTCGAAAAATTATTTTGTTTTTTTTTTGCTTCTGAAGGAAATAGGAATTTTGAAACTCTCAACACCTTGTATTTCCATTTACCAGACATGGTCAAGGAATAAATAGGCTTTATAGGGAGTGGCATATTTTGGATATTGTAGTAATGAAATGACTCATCATCTTGATCTTTATCTAGGAGGTATTGAGTTTGTATGTTGACTTCCTTTGTGCCTGTGGTTATAGTGCAGATCTTAGTTTGCATTAAGATGAAAATTGGGCTCTTTCCATTTTGATTTTTCTGCAAGTACATTGCATTTAATAATGGTTTCGACCCAGTGGCACTGATATGTCTCTCATTGTCTCTCCCTCTCTCTCTAGGCAGGTTATGTTGGAGAAGACGTTGAATCAATATTATTCAAACTACTTATGGTATGTTCACTGATTCATGCATCGAGTGTGTATACCAAGGACACATACTTGTGCATTACTTCTTCCTTTCCTAAAAAGGACTCCTATTTGACTCGGTATATAGATTAAGAAAAAACTAATTGACTATATTGTAAATGTTAGGATGTTGCGTATTTTCTAATAATGCCCATGTGGGAGTGGGACCCATCAATTAAGTAGCAAGGAAAGTAAAATGGTAAAAGTAACATCCCAAAAAGGAAAGATTACGAAGTGGACACTTTATTTGGAATGACCTAAAAAGGAATGATGAATCTTCTTTTTGGAATGGAGGGAGTGTTATTTTTGGGAACATAGTATGTCATACCTTATGTTCTCTGAAGATTTGTAATATACCGGTGAAAAGTATGACTGGAAGATTGGCTTAATGTGCTTCATCTAAATTCTGACTATTTCAGTTAACGCGTTGTTTATAGAACAAAGAGATGTGTAATGGGTACATTAAGTACTACTCTTTTTTATAAATATAAATACTACTATGACTTCAATTGCTACTTTGTTACTTCTGTTCCTAAGTAAGTGTCACTATCAGGCCAAATGGACTTGGACAAGCATACAACTTGAGTTTCTAGGGTTGAAATTGGTTTGTACTACAAATAAGTGAACCTTGTCTCAGTATGCACATCAACCATAGACCTCAAATTTTATCCTTCTAGCTCTTCTGTTACTCTTATTATCATATTGCCCTGTTCAACAATCATCAAGCTTATGCGGGCTTGTGTTTAAATTGATCACTTAATGTATGATGGCTTGTGAATCGTTGCATAAGAATTAGGGTATGCATGCCAATTTGTTGTGCTTTGGTACTTTGTGGCATGGGATGCTTATATGAATTCTGGATTGCAGCTAACTTAGGACCTGACCACATGCAAGTGGACTGGATGCCCATCCACTTGCTGGTTATAATATATTATGCTGTAGTTCATCTTATGGTATGTGTATGACGTCATTATAGCATCCTTTTCATTAAAGATCCTCACATCTCGCGCACAGGATTGCACTTTCATTTTTTCTGACAAGAATTGAAACCTTTTCTGTTAGTTATTGCTAATTATTTACTACTTTCATGTGGCACACATCATTCTTCTTTTTCATTTAATGGGTCAAGATTTCCCCCTTCATTAATCTTCGGTTTAATAACATGCCTGCATCCTCAGGCTGCTGACTTCAATGTGGAAGCAGCTCAGCAGGGAATTGTATACATCGATGAAGTTGATAAGATAACTAAGAAGGTCTGGTGATATTTTAAAACGTAGTACCATTCTCTTGAATGTGTGTATTAAATATCATATGATATGGCTGATATTTTTTGTAGTCTGAGAGTTTAAATACTGGTAGAGATGTATCTGGAGAGGGTGTTCAACAGGCACTGCTGAAAATGCTGGAAGGAACTGTGAGTACAATTGCTAAAAACAAGTGTATTTCAGTTAGCATTTGTGATCTTATATCTTATTGTAACAATGATACTCGCCTTTCTGTTGTACTTATTTAATTCTACTAATTGGTGGTCCTTGAGATTTTGTAATATTATCTTAGACCAAGTGTCTTTGTTCAGATTGTGAATGTTCCTGATAATCGAGCTCGAAAGCATCCTCGTGGTGATAACATTCAGGTATTTTCGACCTTTCTGATTTCGTTTAAACGTAATTCCTTAATAGAGCTAGTCCATGTAAAGTTCTCAAGTAGTCAATTCTTCTGCTATTAATTTAGTACAGCAGTATGTCCTCATCTGTCCCACTTGTTGTCTTTCTGACAATTTTTTAATGTGCCTCATGGCATGATATATAGATCAGCAGCGGATGAATAAAAATAGATCAACAGTAAGTTCCTATCATCTTTACTCACAGTTCTTGTGTGTGATTATCGATAAAGAAACCGAGTTATTTGTATTATCGATAAAGAAACCGAGTTATTTGTAGTGCTCCCTCAGATAAGGAAAAAAATGGCACTAAATCAGGCTAGTTGCTTTAACTCCCACCTGTTTTGTTTACAGAGTTCCTTTAGAAAAGATACTTTTAGCAGTTCATCAAATACACCGAGTGTGAACAAAAGCCAGTTCATGTTGATATTGAGTTGGCATGCACATGGAAAAAGGGTTGGTTAACATCTAACAAGCGCAAATTCATTTCAGTGTAGGGTATTGGGCCTATTGGCTTGAACATACTTGTGTCATTCAAAGTAAGATAGGCTGACTAGAGAAGGTATATTTTTTAATTCTACACTTCACATCTTCATTGCTTCAAACCATTGGGTGGCAAGAGAGAAGCTACCTTGTGTCTTTGTGTTTTAATGACGGTTTAGTGTGATTTCTTTTTCGTTTTTGCTTGAGCAGAAATTGTACCTTCTATGATTTTGCTCCTCCCCTATACCCCTCAATCTCCCCTCCAACCACCCGAAAAGAAAAAAAAAAAAAACAGAATAATACTCTTTCCGTCCCAGAATGAGTGTGCTTTTTTTAAATGAAGTTACTTAGTTGACCTTTTTCAACGATTATGTCTCAATGTGTACTTGAAATGCTATAATGTGGACACTTAGGGTAATTATGTATCTGTGCTACTAAAATTGCTTAAAAGCTCACTTCCATAATTTTCTTGAAAAATCAAAAAAGGACACTTGTATTGGGATGGAGGGAGTAACAAAATATGGAGGCTAATATACTTTATTGTCATTTGCCAGAGAGTGCTACTTTTTCGCCATTGCATCATAAATGTTTTGTAAACTCCCCCGTCTCGTCTCAGTGCTCGTGCTTCCATTGCATCAATCTCACATGATCAGTCATTTTTTATATTCCATCAATGGTAGGGACCTTGAGGACATTGATGGCACGATAGAAGGATGAATCTTGGAGTTGATGATCCCCCTTGTATGATTTTGCCCCTCTTTTAAAACTAATCTGGCTTCACCAATGATTGGGATATTCTATTCATTTAACTCTTGACAAGTCGCACATTTGGGAAGAACCATATGAATGAAAGAATGTCTCCTAGTGTTAAAATGAATGCCAAACGTGTTGATGTTTCTAAAGTTGATCACTATTTCACTTTGCTGATTTTCTTGCCCTTCCATCTCAATGCAATATTGGTAGATTGATACAAAAGATATCCTCTTTATATGTGGTGGGGCCTTCATTGATTTGGAGAAGACCATTTCTGAGAGGTAATACTTCGTTGAAATTGTTGATTACTGATTGATCATTTAAATAATGTTCTTAATGGGAAGTGTTAACCCTTCACTACTTTTATGCAGACGGAAAGATTCTTCAATTGGTTTTGGGGCACCAGTTCGTGCTAATATGAGGATTGGGCTAACTAGTGCCGTAGTGACATCATCACTATTGAAATCTGTGAGGGAAAAAAAAAAACTTTCATGGCTAAATTCGGAAGATTTTTGCGCTTAGAATTGTGTATTTTAAACTTCTTTTACATCTTAGATTATTATCGCAAATTCCTCTGGCTTGTTGCCTGAAAGCTGCTTTGGCATGCCAGGCGGAAAGTGGTGACCTAATTGCATATGGGCTCATCCCTGAATTTATTGGACGATTTCCTGTTCTAGTGAGTCTTGCTGCTCTAAATGAGGACCAACTTGTTCAGGTCTGTCCATTCTCGCTAATTTCTGGTTAATTAAGAGAATAATATGCCTTCAGAGCGACCACATCCTGAAGGGATTTGTCTCGTTTGTTAAATTTGTGTTATAGTGAGGCTTAGCATGCCTGCAGGGATTTTGATTGGGAGAATGGCTTAAATGAATACTTTCGAGCTTTGGGACTTTGACTTGTTCTGTATCAGAGTCCTTTCTCTTTCACCTATTTTGTTAAAGTTGATGTGGTCACCTTTCTAGTCCTGTTTTTTCCTGCCCTTCTATTCTTTTTCATTCTCCCCTGTTTCCTGGAAAAGCGGTTGCGCTTCTATTGAGTGTGAAGAAACTTGACAATTTTTATGGTTTAAAAAATAGGTCCTTACGGAGCCCAAAAATGCGCTTGGGAAACAGTACAAGAAGATGTTTGATATGAACAATGTAAGCATTTGATTCTTGCTGCATTTCCTATTCCAGGAATGGTGTACTTGTAATTTCAGCCTCCGTTGTCTGAAATCCACGACAACCAATTCAAATGAAATATCTTCTTTTTGTGGTTCTCCTTGTATGAATTGCAGGTGAAGTTACATTTTACAGACACAGCACTGAGACTGATTGCGAAGAAAGCAATAGCCAAGAACACTGGTGCACGAGGCTTAAGAGCCATATTGGAAAGCATTCTTGTAGATTCCATGTTTGAGGTAAATAAATGGCTACAGTTTTTATACCTGCACTCTTGACTCGCAAAACTAAATTTGTGAATACAGTTTCAGTGGAACCCATGTTATGTTTGTTTGTTTTTTTGGTAGTGGTCTCGTCATGAGCAGTTTGTCTTTCTGCTGGGAAGACTGGGATTGGTGCATCATTTGAAAGAGTGGAAGCCTACAATTTATATTCATTAATCTAGATTATTCAACCTGCATAGCTTCTGTACACCTTTAGGTCATTCGGATTTAGGCATGTAGATCCATGGTGATAACTTCAATCTACATTTTAATTACTAATTGCAGCACTCATTGCACTTTATTTGCAGATCCCAGATGCCAAAACAGGAAACAATTGTGTAGTTGCAGTGTTGGTTGATGAGGAGGCTGTAGGATCTGTGGAAGAACGTGGAAGTGGAGCCAAAATTCTTTATGGGGATGGGGCATTAGAAAGAGTCCTGTATCAGACAAAATCAATGGATTTAATGGTACTCCCTCCATGCCATTTGAAGAGTCCTTTCTCTCTTTTTACCGTCCCATCAGAGTCCATTGTCTGAAAGTATTGCAACCATCTTATTTTAACTTCAATCTCCAGTTATCCAAACGACATGTTATGATGATATTAATGGAGGGTTACGTTGTTATGTTTAGGTTCAAGGGTTACTATGTATTGCTAAAAATATGGTTTTTCAGAAGAGGGACTCTCTAAACGCGAGTTAAGAAAGGGGAGGTTTTGTTACAATGAGCATTTTAAGGCAACAATGTAATCCTTACAAAGTTTGATTTTTCTAATAAGGTCTCTTCAACAACAGAGAGTACAAGATTTGTTGAATATAGGAGACTTTCATGTAGTGAGCATGAGATACATTCAACTTAGAAGAATAGTTTTAATCTAGTATAAAATGATATAATCTTTCCCCTTTATTCTTTTAAATGCCAAACCATTTGTTTCTCCTTTTCCATTCGTCAGTCAGAAAGATATTTACTGATTTGCTTTTTGTATGGTGGAATACTTGGTGTTTTTGGTTACGAAATAGAGTTCATATTATCTAGCTGCATGTACCTCCAGATTCATTGAATTAAATACTTGACCTTGGGTTTCAGGAAGAAACGTCTGAGCTGTCCACGGATGCAACAGGAGAGTTGGAAGTTTCGCCAAGAGCTATTAGCTTGTAGCCACTTTTTTGATATTATAAGACAATTGCAAGAGGTCATCAATTGTCCCCTATAGGATTCCTCCTTCACTTCTTCCTTTTGTAGATATGTATCATCCTATACTCTCTTTGTTACGGGGAAAGTTAACTTCTATTAACAAGTTTGAGGAAATCCTTTTTCGGGTGAAAATATTCTGTTTTCTAGTGTCTGGTTAGCACGAGAAAAATACTACTACTACTGAAATAATGTATGTGTCGCTCCCTATATATACAAAAGTTAAAACTAATCTTGTCTTAACTAAACTCAGCAGGGTGGTGTAATTGAACTAACTTTGAGTATGGAAACTAAATCCTGCAAACAGACCAGCGGGGATGTGCTTTCATGAAGATGTCGATGGTTTGATCAGCTGATGTGTGTCGGAGTACGAGTCAGTCGAACTATCCCACAAGATATGCATTAACGAATAAAATGACGATCGTTCTAAATGTATTTCAGTGTTCACGAAGACATTGTTGAAAGTGATTTCAACAGCGCGTTGATTGTTAGTTGTCACAATGTGTAACGGTTTCACTAATGTGATTGATACACACACCCAATGTATATTCAAGAAGCCAGCAAAGCCAAAGCAAGCAATTCTTGATTACTATCAGTAATATTTTGCTTGAGTGCTTGAAAAATAGTCGGGGATTGAGATGATGACTATATAAAAGGGTTCCATTTATATAAGAAGAGTAAGAAGGAAGGACTGCTGCAAAATGAGTGAATTGTGGAGTTGGCATGATTGGCTCACAATATAAACAACATAAGAGCACCTCCAACACGAGGTTTAAAAAGTTTTATCGAGTCATATAGGTGGAAGCCATCAACCACTTTATAAATATCAATTTGTCCAAATGTTGCTTTGTTGGAATTTTTTTAATTTTTAGTTTGACTAGCGTTTGAGAACAATGACAACCATGGTGCACTTTTTCTTTTGCAACGGCTATATAACTGTTTAATTTTTTTTCTATAAATAGGTTCCCAAAATATTTTCTCTCATTATATTCTTTCAAACATACAATATTTCTATATTTTCTTATTATATTAGACAAATTCTTCATTTCACTTCTTTTGTTATGGAAAACAATTATTTTACTAATTTATTGAACTCTTCAAATGTCGAAGATTCTGTCCATGCCTAAACATACTCCAAATTTTTCAAGCTCCTCCAAATTTTCAATAAGGTCTATATGATTGCATTAATATTTTGAATTACTAATAAATATTAATGAATAAAAATATATATTTCGAAAGATAAAATAAAGAATTGAATAAATTATCAAGTGTACGTAAAATATTTTTTCTATAATTTATTTTTATGTTTTATAATGATAATTTAATTTTTGAAAAGAAAAATATATTAATTTCAAATGTATATTATGAAAGAATAAAATATAGGTTCATGCTATAGTGGAGAATATGTTTATAGAGAAAATGTTTATAAATTGATGACGTGACATGATGGATAAATATTTTATGGGTTCATGATTGGACATGCTCTAAATAATATTTGCCATGTAGTAGTTATGTAGATGCGGCTATCAACCATCTATTGATAGTGACCATGGGAAAAGAGAGCTAAAATTGAGTGGGATTTTGGTCTTAAAAGGGGTCTAAGTAGTTTTGATATTTATTGTCCTAGCCTATGTGAAAAGAGCATATGATAATTAGGTTGAGCAATGTAATATCCATTAGAGTCTAATGAGACTCCAAAGGCCTAAGAAGTAGTTTAGTCAACCAAGATCCTTAATTTCAAAGCTTTGGCTAAGGAAGGTTTGAGATTTGAGATTCGAGCAGGGTTATCACCGACAATTAGAGTTATCACCAACAATTACAATATCATCAATATATAGAACGAGGAGGGTGATGTTATAGTCAATCATGTTAATGAACTAGAGATGAAGCCACACTTGTAAAAGGTTGAAGTTTGAAACCTAAGCCATGAGCTTGTTTGAGTCTATAAAGTGCCCGAAAAAGTTTACACACTTTATATGGTTGATAAGCATAGACTAGATGTGGTTACATGTAAACATCTTCATTAAGATCGCCATTGAGAAAGGCATACTTTACATACATATGAAATAATGGCTCCAAGGAGACTATGAATAGAGGTAAGGTGTGAGTGGTGCAAAAGGTTCTTCATAATCAAGGTTATATTCCTGAGTAAAAACATTTATAAAATGAAGTTATTTTTCTCACTAAATGTATAAATTTGGGTGTGTTTTGAAACCGGAACTAATTTTCCCAGATGGAAGGTCAACGAAATCCCAAATCGTTTGTTGCTCTTCAAACATAAGTTGTTGTCAAATAGGGTTAAAACTCGCCTCATAAGAGGATTGATATAGCAAGATCGGTGATGGCTCAGAAGTTTATGACTCAATATTTGATGGATCGGGATCAGCGATGGGATTACAAGACGAGGGAGCCACCTCAGGATAGGTCAGAAGAACGTGTAACTAGTGGATCAGTAGAGAATGGTGTATCTTGCAAAGAGTTTGATTGAAATTTTGGAATGAAGGCAAAAGTTTTTATGTTCCCAACGGCTGACATGACAAGAGATGTAAAGACTTTTAAAGTAGGGGTCACAACACCGATAACCTTTGCGTTCGATGTCATATCTCGTAAAGCAACAAAGACATGCCCAAGCATCTAACTAGGTGGATTCATTTAGTGGTAATGGAATAAACTTGCACACCAAAAATTCATAGCAAATTACATTTGGGTATTTTATTGTACAATCTTTCATGGAGATTGCTCATAATGATTGGCAATGGGATATGATTGTTGACGTAGACAAATGTAAAAATAGTTTCTCCCCACGATCGTTATGGACATTGAGATAAGAGGATCAATGAACGACCTATATCAAGTATGTGCCTATATGTTTATGTTTAGCTTGCTCATTTATTTTTAGATGTGTACCACATGAGTGACGGGTAAATGTGTCATTTTGACATAAAAATCAATGGAATTTGGTACATGATACTCTATGGCATTATCTGTATGATGTACTTTAATATGTCAAGAGAATTAAGTTTGAATTCTTTTTACGAAGTCACATTAAGTTAGTTGAATGTCAAAATGGTTACATAAAAGAAAACACCAAGTGAAGCGTGAGAAGTCATCAACGGAGGCAACTTATATTTTGGTCCTCCCATAGTTACATTTGAGAAGGCCCCAAAAATCAAAATGAACAAGATATACAATCTACATCCCATGTTTCACATCCCCCAAGTGTCACCAGAAATTAAAGTACATAACCGACTAAACAAAGCATAAACCAAATGTGAATGCCAAAGTTCGAAGGAGGAAGTGGAAGGTATAGGAGATGCAACTCGAGGTGAGGGATGTATTATTGAGGGCATATGTAGAATGACAACCTCAAATAGTTGAAGAACAATGGAGTACGAGGTCAAGCGTTAAGAATTGATATCGAGTAATAAAGATATGAACAATGAATAATCATAATTCATTCCATCTTTCTTTATATAATCAGCAATCCAAAATATATAAGAATAAGGTAAACAAGGAAATGACATAGATAATTGATTTATAGGTTACTTACCAACGTGTCTCTTTCATAGCGACAACTTGTGTAACTTTTATTTACACTTTTAGTGTAACAAAATTTAACTCATAGATAAAAGTGCTCATCATCTCAACATTTGAAAACTCTTGGTTTGCTACTTCCTTTCCAAATCGAAAACATCAACATTGGAGTGATCATATTATGCTCTTTTTTTTTTCTTGTCAGTATTGGGTGGTGTTTTCATTGACAAGAACAATTAGCCCAAATATTGGTGATCGATATAACTCATAACTTCAATTAGTTTACTTAAAGTTCGGCTAATTTACTGCCATACTTTCTACAAATGGCTCACATCAAGTTCAAGGAAATACAAACCATTTCTTTTTTTAAAAAATTAAGTTCTTATCAAGTATTGAAACTCAATGATTATGAATTGAGATAACTAAGTAAAAAGTGAGCACAAATATAATGGCCCAATAACTAAAGTTGATAAAAACTATCTATATCGATATATACAAGTCGAGGCCAAAAAAAGCACGCAGACACGTATGTGGAGGAAAAAACGTTAGACAACCTCATTAAAACACATTACCTTTCCCTAACAAACTGCATTACCTCTCTTTAATAACGACAATTTTAAAAGTAGACAAAAGCGTTTACTTCTTTGTCGTCTTTTGGAACACATGCTCTCAATATGTTGAGGCCTAGCCTTATAAGACCGTGACGTGTAAAGGACATGATCACTTCCACCCACTTACAAACGGGTCAAACTCTTAATTTAGTACCCAATATAGAAATTCGAAACACGCACAAACATACATAATTTTTTAAATTTCTTGAAAGGTCTAGACAAGACATGAATTGAATCTAGGCTCGAATGAACAATTTTGTAATACTACCTCCATCTCAAAATAAATATATATATATTTTTATAATTATTAAAAAAATAAATACTCATTTCGAAAAAGAGGGAACGTTTACGGGTCAAGTCCCTAAGGAGAACCCGATCTAAAAAGCCATTTGGGCTCCAGCCCGATTTGAATCAAGCTAAATGATCTACCAGTCACACAGTCACACACACATAAAAGAGAGCAACATCACTCCATATATGAAAAGCGTGCGTTCCAACAGTCCCTTGGTCACTCCATTGCGGAGACGAACTCATTGAAAAGCTGAACTTTCTCCTTCGCCCTCTGATTCATACTTTCAACAGGGTTTAAGCACGAACAAGGTCAGTCTCTGGATCAATTTATACTATGTATATAAATTTTAGAGAGAGAAATTCTCATATGCTCTGGAAATGAGCTCTTTTTTTTTTCCCGATTTTATTTGGTCTGTTTGATTTGCGGAGGTCAAATACGTTTTTTTCTCTCAAATGAGTTTATACCCAATTATGTATGTCATGTCATACGATTATAGCCGAGGAGGATTTTGTTGTATTCTAGGGTTTATGTTGATAAATTTGACAGAAGGTTTGAAGTGTTTGAATATGGTTATCGTGTTTATTGATTAGATTATCTAGGGTTTATTTATCATTCATATGTTATTACATTGCCTGACGACTAATTTGCATTTGGGGGTTATTGCTACCTGGGCATTATTTTGTGTGTGGGTTTATGCACATTGCAGAGTTAGATTACGGATACTCTTTCAGACAAACACACACAATTTCTGTGTGTGTAAGTGGGTAGGCTCGTGTGTAATATGATACTTGAACTGAGAAGGAATTAAATTTTGTGATTCTATTTGATGTACTCCCTTTGCTCCATACAAGGAGGCGCTACTTTCCTTTTTAGTTTGACCCGTATAAAAAAAGAGAAAAATAGTCCCGTTTCAAAAGTTATGCTATAGATTTTCATTCTCCTTCCAGTTTATCCTTACTTTTCAGAAACACGGCGTTACTCTTACGTGTCATATAAAAAATGTAGTAATAGCATAATATAAAGGGTATACATGAAAAAATATTGGAGAAATTTTGGACTTTCAAATTAGGACGCCCTTTTTGGGATAGAGGGGTATATTATTATCTTTAGCCAAACTAATGATGGCTCTCCTGAAAGCAAGTGGTGATATTAGACGCTGCACCTTCAACATTTCAAGTAATGCTTGGTTATCTACAGTGCTACCATATATACTTATTACGAGTTAAATAAGTTAATTTGTGAAACTAAAGGACTCTCACTGAATATTGTCTTTGACCTGCCAAATCAGGAAACTTTTGTTACAATGTCTATATAAAGTAAATTTTGGAACCCTTGCAAATTCATGTAGTTGGCACTTGGTAACTGGTCTCATAACTCATTTTTTGATACATATCTTTTTTTCATGTAAATTGCTTGTTTGAACATGTTATAAATAGTTTGTCATTGATTGCCTGCACATAATTGAATCTAATTGCTTGCAATATGTCTTATATTTCATTTATCTTGCTCAGATATCTAAAAGTGTTGATCCCCTGACATCCAAGAAAAGAGAAGTCTCAATATACGTTGCTCAAATATGGCGAACTTAGCCATAACTGGTATCATGGAAAAGGTAAGAGTTTCTGAATTTTGTTGCCTTGTTTGGGGTCTTGAGTAATATTATTGTTCCCTCATCTTCCTCTCTTTAATCTGGCGGTTTTTTTTTGTTGCTTCATTTGATTGTTCAAAGATTGCTTGCTGCACATACTGACATGTTTGAGTTAATATACAGATGATAGGAAAGGATAAAGATTACAGATACATGGCAACTTCAGATCTTCTTAATGAACTAAACAAAGAGAGCTTCAAACTTGATAATGATCTTGAGATGAGGTTGTCGACTGTTGTCCTACAACAGCTCGATGATGCAGCTGGTGACGTTTCTGGATTGGCTGTAAAATGGTGGGTACATCTACATGCTTCTGTGATTTATTATTGCATTAGTTGGAATGTTGGATATGTGACATATTTTTCATGTTTGTGGTTCGTTTTGGGTCTTTACTGTCTCCATTAGAGGATCAGCTACTTGAGACTACTTCAAGTGGTCATTGATTTGCCGCCTTCTCTTTTTTCGTATTTGTGGTGTGTAAATTTTGGAATTGAGAAGAGAAGGGAGGGGGGGGGGAGTGTATCTATAGCACATACTACTGCTTCAGATAAATCACTTCCTGTTGGATGCTTTAATAAAAGAACAGAGGGGCCCAGCTTGTAATATTTCTTTTGCTCTGTACATCAAGTAGTCTTACTCCTTTATTTCTTATAGTCTATTAATTTCCAGAGTTCGCAGCCAATATTTTCATTTAATTAGAAGCTTGTATTATTTTCATTTCGTCTGTACATTAATTAGTCTTTCTCCTTTCGTTTTTGTAGTTTATAAACTGCCAAATTATGCAGCAAGTGTTTTTATTTTATTTGAAGCTTGATGATTTATTATTTGATCAAATATGAGTGAGCTGTTTCTGCACCTTCTTTTGCATGCTATATTTGGTGAGTTTGAAGAGCAAAATGACGTCAAGTTGATCTTAATTTTAAAATAATTAAATTCAGACATGGTTATTAGTAAAGTTGCTTGTAACATTAACTCAATGTTGGTGAACTGCTCTCTCATTGTTCCTAATCTTGGTTATAATTTTTTTTCAGTCTTGCTCCTCTAGTGAAGAAAATCCGTGAGGCTCAAGTTCTGGAGATAACTAATAAACTTTGTGATAAATTGCTAAATGGGAAAGATCAGCATCGCGACATTGCAAGCATAGCTCTGAAGACAGTTGTTTCTGAGGTCCCTACTTCATCTGTTGCGCAGTCTGTTCTTGTTTCAATCTCTCCTAAATTGATTCAAGGAATTACTAGCCCGGTGAGTTACTGAATACTATCTTTACTACTTATGCATGGTAATGCAGGGTTGTTGGGCAGTCAACTAAGTTATGGTGAATGCACTTCCTCTTACAACAATTACTGTAATACTAGAAAATCATATAAGTGTGGGTGGAAATAATATGCTTAAGCGGTTTTTACATTTGAGTATTCAAATGTATCCGTGTGCATGCTTTTTACTTGCAAGACAAGCTGATCTCAATCACTCCTAAAAGTCAGTGAACGAAAAGCTTTTCTGTACACGGGAGACTGAATTGGCTATTAATCCGTCTCCTGAGGTTCAGATGAATCTTGTTGTATGATTCTTACTGGTGGTAACAGATGATCTCGATTACTCATAAACTCAATAAATGAAAAATTCTCTCTTTACACAGTACAGGCTAATTTTTTTTTTCTTGATAAGTAATACAGGCTATTAGGCTAATTTATGCATGAACATGTTGCTTGGCCACCCTTTTAGATGTGGATTTCAATTTTGCATCAGGCTTCCAAATCATTTTTGATGTATAAAACCTTTTCGCCATCCCAGGGAACAAACACAGACATAAAGTGCGAATGTCTTGAAATCTTATGTGACGTTCTACATAAATATGGGAATCTGATGGCATCAGACCATGAACTGCTATTAGGCGCCCTATTGCCTCAATTAAGTTCCAATCAAGCCAGCGTTAGAAAGAAGACTGTTTCATGTATTGGTAAGAGTACCTGAACTAAGTTGATTTGAAATGATTGTTATGCCTTTTGAATTAACCTGTCTAGACCTGGGATTGAAACTTTGACTAACTTCTTAAATAGTGAAGAAAATAACACCTGCCTTCTTTACAGCTTCTCTCGCTTCAAGTTTGTCTGATGATTTGTTGGCAAAGGCTACAGTTGAGGTTGTTCGCCTTTTGAAAAATAAGGGAACAAAACCTGAAATGACCCGTACAAACATTCAGATGGTTGGGGCTTTAAGGTAAGTTTGTCAATACACCTGTCCACTGATGGCTCACAATGTATATTTTGTGCTCAAGCCTTTACCTCAAAGTTCACTTTTCCACATGATTTTGGGTGATTCTTGTCATTAACGTCGTCTGTAAAATATGGTGTATATCAGCTATACTCAAACTTGCTGTAGGGGGAGAAGGAACTTTGAAACGAAAAACATCAAAGAAACCCTGGAAACTGTATAGTTAAACCTACATTTCTTAGTCTATTTAAGAGCCTTGCTCGCCTTTATTTGGTGGGTTTGGTGGAGGCTTTGGCGAAAACCCTAACTTTCGAACTCCAACCTGTTCCTCTCCCTGAGATATGCAGTTATATTAATAATAAATAGGTGGACTTTATTTTACATCTTTTGCTAATTGCTGCTCATTTTTTTATTTCTAAACAATTTCCACCCTGAAACATCCATACGCCAAACACTGAAATTTTCTTTGGATTAGTGGTTTGGTGACTTCATGTTCCAGAGTTGGTTGCAGGCTGCTGCCTGTTTCTTTTGCTCATTTTCTTTTGCTTGTTCGATCACTTCTCTGAAGATGTTAGGCAAAAGGGTTGGAGTTGTAACACATAATCATAGTTGTCAAATTATGAGCCGGAGGTCTTCAAATACATATCGCATCGTTTATTGTATTCTACGATATGGAACAAATTCTAAAAGATGATAATTAGTATCTAAAATCACTGGAATTGTTATTTTGAAATCTATATGTGACTTGATTTCGATTTCAAATTAATGTTTGAAACAAGATCACATCGTCTAACCCCCTACCACCTCTCCCCATTTTTCTTCATGACAAAAGTTACATATAAGATGTATCTAGTTGCCATTTGCTTTTATATCAATGATTCCAAGTGATACCATCAGTAGTCTTTCTCTTCTTTCCCATATTTTAAGAAAGAAGAGTTCCTATACCATGTTAGAAAACAAACATTGAACCAATAATTAACAAGAAGAAAGAAGTAACGAACCAAGTACTAAACTATTACTGATATATAGCTAATTTACTATATATTAGGGTAAACTTCAAAACCCCCCCTGAACTGTTTATGGAGGAAAAATATCCCCATAAACTATCAACTTGGGCGAGTTGTCCAAATGACTCAACTGGGCTAACGGAACTAACTCTGAAATTAAAAAGATAGTCATACCCTCATTAAGAAAAGAATAATAGAAAATCCCAAAATATATGCCCCCTTATCTCTTTCCTCAGATTTTATACATTTCTCTCTCTACCGTTGTATATGAAACCACGGCTTCCATAGCCATCACCAAAATCACCATTGATGAGCGTTCCTCAAAACGCACAATACCCACACCCACGTACTTCCCCTCCTTCTAAGCCTCCATTAGCGCCTCCTCTGTCATTGTTGATATTTTAGCACCAGTCCTTAAAGGGTGGCCTAGATGTGGTAGGGCTTCACAATGTGTGATGTCTCGGGTTCTATCCCTTCCCATTAGGACACACACACCCAAAAAAAAAGAAGATATTTCTTCTTCCTCTCACTTGAACTCCCAACCGAAAAAATCATTTTGTCGTCACCATTAAAACATATCTCAATCTTGATCTAGACATAAATCCCAGCAACTCTCTCTCTCTCTCTCTCTTGCTGGGTTTCACTTCCAAATGCGTTGCGACCCTTGTAAGCCACCATTAACGCCTCCTCTCTTGACATTGAAATTTTGAATACCAAGAGACATATGCTAAAAGGTTTAGATCTAACGGTGGTTTTGTTTCTCTCTCTCTCTTCTTTTCTTTTTAGATATTGTAAATGAAATACTCCTTCTGTTCCAACCAAATAGTCCACTTTTAGCTTTTTTAGGTTAACTTAATTAAAGTTTGACCGACGATTTACATAAATTTATTTGTTTTTACGAAGTCATAAAAGTTGTAATTCTTAATATTCTTAATGTAGTTTTTAGTGAATGAGATTTAATTTCCAAAAACATAATTAAAGTATGTTAAGTCTTGATTTGATATAGTCACATGTTGACTTTTCAAAATGGAAAGTGGACTCTTTGGTCGGAACAGAGTGAGTATCTCAATAGCTGTGGGATTTCCTTTTTGTTTTGATGAAGATAATGATAGGTTATTTATGTATATAAATAGTATTGTTAGCAATATAGAAGTAATAATTTTTGTGTTATTGTATTTACCGATTTACACATTAAACCAAATAGAGTTTCCTTTTATGTTGCTGAGATTATAACTTTGAT
Organism: Platycodon grandiflorus; assembly: GCA_016624345.1. Classification (NCBI taxonomy): domain Eukaryota; kingdom Viridiplantae; phylum Streptophyta; class Magnoliopsida; order Asterales; family Campanulaceae; genus Platycodon; species Platycodon grandiflorus. The sequence continues at coordinate 14,509,866 of CM028365.1, read as the reverse complement.
GTTCTATATGCAAAAATCAGTATTTTAAAGAAGTTGATTTTGTTGAATGTGCACGAAGTTGGGTGGTGCATGGCGGCTGGTGGTGGTTTGCGGTGGGGGCTTGGTTTTGCAGGCTGGATAGGTTAAAAGTTGTCCCATTGACTCAAAAGGGTATAGTGGTCTTAACAATGACACTCTGTTGGCATGTACAGAGCACGTGTTTCTGCTGTTAATCTGGTTAACTTTGAATTAACAGCTGGGTATGTTTTCACTGGTATGACCCAGAAAAGGGGTCGCCCCGCCTGGGTCAATAGATTAGGGTACCGAGTTAAATCTGAGTCATAGTTGAAGGGGTGTTTTTGAAGTTTACCCTATATGTTATTACCAAGTACTAAGTAGCAACGAACAGTATTTTTTTGAGAAATGGTAACAAACAGTACTAAACCATCTATTTTATTATGAGGTGGAACTATAAACTATGAAGTATTAACAATGTTCATTAAATTGGATAGTATAAAACATAAATGATTAATGTAAAGTATTAACAAACCAGAAAAGAGTAGCCATATCATACGAATACAGCAAAGAAGAAGAATAGGAGAATACCTTGTAATCTTTCCAAGAATAGTAGATCTATTAGTATCAACTTTGGGCCCTTTGGAGAGAAGAAATCCCTAGAAAAACTTAACCTACTCAATTAGGATGGAAAAACGTGAGGGAGAGTTGTGAATTAACCCTAAAAGGGTTTATAAAGGCCATCTACTAGTGGGGTAAAACTTTTACTGGGGAAGAAAGGCTTTTTAAGGTTTGGGCCTGATTGCTGGTTGAATCACATATGTATTGTATGAAAGGATATGATGCGCGATACATGCACCAATATGGTTGATACTTGATACAGACACAGTTTACATTACCATTCACCAATGATTACAAATTGAAGAGGGTGGGTATTAAATCGTATTGTACGATACTTATCGCATATCATGCGATTTTGACAACTATTTACTAACTGAAAAGCAAGCGTATATGCTACTTTATCCAATAGATAGTCATGTCAATCAAAATTGCAATATTTTTTGTTTCCCTAGACTTGCTTGTTGAAATGTGCAGGCATGTTTTTTTGACAAGATTTTTATACTGCTCTTGAAATTTTGTGTGTTAGCCGAGGTGTTGGATATCGCTTTGGTCCTCATCTTGGAGATACAGTCCCAATCCTGATTGAATACTGCATGAGTGCAACAGAGAACGATGAGGAGCTTCGTGAGTATAGCTTACAGGTAACTGAATATGAGACCCTTCTTCTGGTTATTTTTGTTGTTAATGTCATTCTTATAGTTTTTTTTGTCTGTTTGTGTGTATTTTAAATTTTTTTCCCCTTATTAGCTCTCAATTAACTCATTTTGTTTTCAATATGTGTCCGTTTCTTTCAAAACATGTATGTGTGAATTATGATTTTCTACTGATCTCACTGCATGCAGGCATTGGAGAGTTTTCTACTCAGATGCCCCAGGGATATATTCTCTTACTGCAATGAAATTCTACATCTCACTCTGGAATATCTCAGTTATGACCCCAATTTCACTGATAACATGGAAGAGGACACTGATGATGAAGTTCATGATGAGGAGGAAGAGGATGAGTATGTTCTCCCCTTACATCTTTATTATATGCGGTATCATCTAAACGTTTGGCTGATTGACTTCCTTCTAATGTTTCATTACTTGGTGAAACTGTAGTGAGAGTGGGAATGAATATACAGATGATGAGGATATCAGCTGGAAAGTTCGAAGAGCTGCTGCGAAATGTCTGGCAGGATTAATTGTATCTCGTCCTGAGATGCTCGGAAAGCTGTACGAGGAGGTGATATAACAATTTTTTTAGCATCTGAACCTTAAATCTCCACTTACAAAATAGATTGTCTTCTATTGTTTGGAAGAGTTTCCATAAAGTGTACGACTTGGAAAATGCTTTATATGGCTAACATACATTTTTTCTATCTTGTATATGCTGTATCAAATAAGAATAAGCTTCTTGTGATTTTTTCAATTTGTGTGGTGGCAGTCAAATTTGCAAATACACTATAAAAGTGTCCTGATGTGTTAAGCTTAAAATAATTTGTCATGCAGGCATGTCCGAAGTTGATTGATAGGTTTAAAGAAAGGGAAGAAAATGTCAAGGTTAGATTTGAAGGTGCTTCTTTAGTTAACGTTGAGTCATTGTTTTTTTTTTCCTTCCCTTTTCAAACTATTTTGATTGTCTATGCGGCAGATGGATGTGTTCAGTACATTTATTGAGTTATTGCGACAAACAGGAAATGTCACGAAGGGGCAGACTGACATTAATGAATCGAGGTGAATCTATATTTCATCGACATTTCTCTTTTTTTTTCCTGCTCTATATTTTCTATTAATTCAAACATTGGTTAACTGCTACTCCAAATTTGAAACAAGGAAGGCCGTGTCTATCATTGAGTGGGTGCCATGAAATGGAAATTTTAATGTTGACATTTTTTTTATAAAGTATTAAATATCAAGTAACAGTTACAGCATCAGGGTCTGTAACAGTAACAGTTAATTGCAATGTTTGGATACTTAATTGCAGAGCTCGGAATTAGAATTAGAACAACAATATGAATTCCGTGGAACTCAATTTGTTCATCCAATTCCAATTCTAAAGCTTGGCATTAAGTAGCCAAACATAGCCTAAATGAATTTCAAGCTTAATTCATGTTGACATTAGGTGATAAGAGTTGTCGACATCATGGATCGTAAGTGAATTTTTTTCTGTTGAATATGAATTAAGCTTGAAAACCTCACATTCTTTTTTGTAATCTTGAGGGACATTTGATTGCTCATGATGATGATATGCTGGAGATTTAGGGTTTTGACAAGCTCGGATACAATAATACGTAATTAGATTTCTTGCCACTGTGAAAGTGTAAGGCTGGCCAATTTTTTGGTGCTTTCTTGTTCACGCTCGTGTGCAGAATTGTGATTGGTCACATACTACAAACACGCAACTAATTGGTAGATTGTGATGCTAAGTTCGTTGCTTGTTTTGCAGCCCCAGATGGTCATTGAAGCAAGAAGTTCCCAAGATCGTTAAATCAATAAATAGGCAGCTGCGCGAAAAGTCTATCAAGACAAAGGTAGGAGATTGATGAAAGTACGGTCTTCTTACTACTTAATTGTTAGCTTCCACCATTTCTGATGTCTTTGTTGTTTGCCAAGTACTTGATCATATCTAAGCATGTTAGCCACTGCTTCATTTGTACAGTTATAACTTCTTCCTTTTGCAGATTGGCGCATTTTCAGTTCTGAAAGAACTGGTTGTGGTCTTGCCTGATTGCCTTGCAGACCACATTGGATCCCTCATTCCAGGGATTGAGAAAGCACTGTGTGTAAGTATATTCTTGCTGTGCTATAGATTCCCAAAGAAAAACCTTCATGTTTGTCATTTGAAAATGATGGTAATGTTGTGGGTTCTCACTTTTATTTGTTAACTTTTTACCAGGACAAATCCTCCACCTCAAATCTGAAGATTGAAGCTCTTATATTTACAAGATTAGTTCTAGCTTCTCATTCTCCTACTGTTTTCCACCCTTATATTAAGGTAATGCTAAAGAAGTTTTCCATTTTTCTGAAGTCTTCTAATGCTCCATAGAAGTTATTATGTATCTGGAAGTGATAATTGCAGCATTAAAGCAGTAGGAACTTGTGCAGGATTAGTGATTAAGGTGTGAAAAAATTGATGCATTAGCAGTTTCATCAGTTGCATTGGGATAAAGGTTGTGCCATAGTTATTAAAGGTGATCGCCTGAGGCGAGAGGCGAGACGAGGGGAGGGTATGTCGCCCGTAGGTACCAAGGCGAGGCGATGTGACTGAGGCAACCCAGGCGTATGCCTTTGTCGCCCATTTGAGAGGTGAGAGGCAAAGAAAGGCGACCTAAGGCGAGCGAAGGCCAATATTTGACTTGAACTTCTTATTTTTAGATCTCGACCTATTTTCTTAGATCTAGACAAATCAACCTAATATTTGCCAAGTCCAAAGCCACAAATGTCTTCGCCTTGCGATCATGTCTATACCATTTTCACTGCTAGATCTCGCCTGAAAATATGGCTGGCGACGTCGCCGGTGCCGGAATGTTCGCCAGAGCTGTACAGAAAGGGTCGTCGGAATCTACAAATGTTAGATCCAAAGTGTTTGGCTGGTTTTAAGAGGATCTCTATGGTTAGTATTCATATTTTTGAGAATCCATCTTTTATCTTTTGGTTTTCAAGAAAAAAATGTAGTTTTTGGTATAAATACATAACTTAAAAGTTGAAACTAGTGTTATTATTATCATTTGTGGACTAAGTTACATGAATTACTTTTATTTATAACTAGTTTATGAAAAAAATTAAAACATATAACATTTTAAAATTATTTTTTATTAATTATTTGTGCCCCTTCTAAGAGTGCTACCATTTGGAATCCGGTGGTTGAAAGATTCCAACATCGTTTGGCTGGGTGGCAGAAGCGGTGACTTTCGAAGGCAGGTTGCCTCACGCTCATCAAAAGTACTCTTTCCACTTTGCCGAATTACTACACATCCTTATTCGTCTTACCAGCTTCAGTGGTCAGAGATTAGAAAAGTTGGAGAGGGATTTTTGTGGGAAGGCTCATCGGCGGAGCGGAAATACCACTTGGTCAAGTGGGACAAGATTTGTTTGAGTCGCAAAGAAGGAGGCCTAGGCATTAAAAGCCTGCGAAGGGTTAATAATACTTTGATGGGTAAATGGCTGTGGAGATATTTGACCGATAGAAATGCTCTTTGGCGGAGACCGGTGGTGAGCAAGTATGGGGTGGCAATCATTTTTGGTGTCCGAACGAGATCTCTGCTACTTATGGGTTGAGTGTTTGGAAAGGCATTAGGAAAGGTTGGGACTTGTTTGCGCACAATATCTCTTTTGAAGTTGGTAATGGGTCGACTGTTAATTTCTGGAAAGATAAATGGTGTGGGGATTTGGAGTTTTGGAGAGTTTATCCCTCTCACTTCAACATTGCTATTGACAAGAATGCCAAAGTTAGTTTTCTCCTTTCTTTTGAGAATGAGAGGGTAATTTGGAATCCTGTTTTTAGAAGGAATTTACACGACTGGGAAGTGGAAACTTTTGTTCGATTTATTATATTCGCAGCATATCAATATTAATTGTGAGGATAAGGTTATTTGGGGATGCTAGAAGAACTAAAAGTTCACGGTCGGATGTTTCTTTTGCAGTATGGGGAATATTGAGAGGGGGCACTTTCCTTGGAAAGCAGTTTGGAAAACCAAGGCTAGAGTTAACTTTTTTGTGTGGGAGGCAGTTAATGAAGCCATTCTTAAGGGGGATAATTTGTGGAGGCGGAGCAAAATGTATGTGAATTGGTGCTTCATGTGTAAAGGGGATGGAGAGAGTGTTGAACATCTTTTGCTTCATTGTCCGATGACGAGTGAGTTATGGAACATGATTTTTAGGCTCTTTAATCTTTCTTGGGTGATGCTTGGTACCATCAAGGAGCTGTGTTTCGTTGTTGGTCTTTGTCCAACGTAGGAGGAGGGACTTTATTTGGGAAGCTATTCCCTTGGGAGTGTGCTGGACTATTTGGAGGGAGAGGAATCGTAGAGTCTTTGACAATGAGGAAAGACCTACGTCTGTTTTGAAGAATTCTATTCTTCACCTGCTGTTTTTTTGGTGCACGGATGGTATTGAGTCTTCCGCTAATTCTTTTGTAGAGTTCGTGGATAGCTTTAGTGTCTTATAATTCTTTTGAGTATACTCCCTGTGTACAAAGGACGCAACACCTGCATTGTCGCTCTCTGTTTATATTTACATCTTACTTATCAAAAAAAATTATTGACTTGTTTGTCTTTTGCTCACCCGCCTCTCGCTTTTCGCCTTTAATAACTATGGGTTGTGCTGGTTGAAGCGAATAAAAAAAAATTAAGAACTAGAAATACTACTAGTGTAAGGCTAGGATAACTTAATATTTGTGAAATGACAAAATTATCCCTAAACTAATAAGACCTAAACAAGTAATAATACTAATCCTAATCTACCAAGGATAATTTCCAATTGACCAAAATGGCTTGTTTGATGACACCATCCTTGGGCTTAGGTTTCCATAGTCGTTCATAAGAGTCCATGAAGCTATTGTGTCCTACATCAGGTTGGGTTGGTTGAATGATACAATTAGGTGGAATCAGATCTGCAGTTTAGGGGTATGTAGACTGAGACTGTACTTGGTTGCTGAATATTGGATGGATCTGCCTTGGTTGGTACAGGTATTCGAGAACTAACATGGATAGCGATAATAAAGAAAGATTTGAGGAGTGTTGTTTTACCAAAAATCTTGCGTTGGAGGAAACAGAATAGTGAAAAAGGATTCATGTAGTTGATTCCAAGTAATTGTGACGAAGGCTGAGTTGAAGGGAGTTTTATCTGCTGAAGAGAGTGAAAGTGGAACTCACTTAGATGTTCAAATCATGCCCAGACCCCAGTACCTTGACTCATTAATCTACCATAAATACTGGGTATTGTTGGAAAAGATTTGATCTTAGTTCCAAGGACTTAGAATGCTGATGTTGCTGGTTTATCAAATAAACAAATAAATAAACTATTTATTTTTCTTAGCATATTCATAAGCCCAATAAGCATTTATGCGCATTCTTTTACTTTGTCATTCAACCTCATTAATGGGATGAGTACAAGGGAAAGAAAGTAGAATGTGTAGAATTGAATTCGAGGCGCTTGTATGTATTTTAATGTTGCCTCTTTTATAAATTTCTCTCAGGCTATTTCTTCTCCGGTTTTATCTGCCGTTGGTGAACGATATTACAAAGTTACAGCTGAGGCTTTAAGAGTATGCGGGGAGCTTGTTCGTGTTGTGCGTCCAAACATTGAGGTTACATTTCTTTTACATTCGTTAGAGTCTGGGATATTGTTGGATCATTTTCTTAGACATTAATGGTTTTGTACATTACCTTGCATTCTTCAAAGTGTCAACAATTTTTCTGAAACATTTATTGTTTTGTATTTAGGTTATTGGTTTTGATTTCAAACCCTATGTTCATCCAATTTATAATGCCATCATGGCGCGTTTGACGAACCAAGATCAAGATCAGGTTAGTACATATCTTGTAAAATAGTTTCCTTTTGTCATTGTACTTTGTCTAACATTGCTCTCCTTCCAGGAAGTTAAGGAGTGTGCTATTTCTTGCATGGGGCTTGTTGTTTCAACGTTTGGTGATAACCTCAGGGCAGAATTACCATCATGCCTTCCTGTTCTCCTGGATCGAATGGGAAATGAAATAACCCGACTTACAGCTGTAAAGGTTAGTTTTAAAGCTGTAATGTTTGTTCATATGCGCTAGTGCTGTTCAAGGTGGATGTGGCATTTTAAGCTCTTTCACCTATTTATCTACAAGGGATATATGGCACAGGCGATGTATGTGCATTCTCTTTTCCTTTTTTTATTTTCATTTTTTCTTTGTAATATATTGTACTTCATAACTTTTACTTATTATTTTCAAATTTTAAAGTAGAAATCTTTCTTTAGGTAGTTATCCATCTATAGGAGGGAGGTTGTCTCTTTGGAATCACCCTACACTTGGACTCTCCTCCCACTTACCGCACCCTTGTCCTACCTTTTCTCATTAATATCGAAGAAGTGTTTTCCTTTTCAATGTATATAACTTTCGCCCAGTACAAAAGTAACCATTCAAACAATAACTGTCTCTAAAATTTTCAATTAAATTGAATGATTATTACTAACAATTCTTGTTATTACTCCCTTTGTCCCAAAATGAATGTCCATTTGTAATTTTTTTTTTGTCCCAAAATGAGTGTCCATTTTTGTATAATTTTACTAAATTCACCTTTAAATGTCCTAGTGTTCACTTGCAATGGTATAGCATGGACACTAAGGATATTTATGTATATGTGATACTAAAATAAACTTAGTAGTCAACCTCCTTAATTTTTGTGAAAAACTAAAAATAGACACTCAATTTGGTACACTGGTAGTACTAATTTTTATAACTTATTTTCTTTAAAAAAATTATTTGTTTTTGCATTCGAAAATGTAGATATTTTGGTTAGTTATTTTTGAAGAATAGTGGAGTGGGTATTTTGTGGAGGTTTAATTTACATGTGTAATTGTTATTCCAAATTGAGGGTACTTTTGACGATCCAAAAAAAAGGTTCATTTCGAGCCAGATTGAGGGTACCTTAGGCGATCAAAAAAGAAGGGTTTTATCTTCAACCCACCAACAATTATCTATTAATTTTTTTATTTTCATTTTATCTATATAGACACACACACACATATTGGGTGAAAAATAGAAAAGGGTAGTGTACTTCCCGGTTTTTACAATTTGAGTTGCACACTTTTTTCTGACTCATTATACAATATTCTTTAGCTTTCGTGACAATTAAGGAAAAAATTGGATGTCGTTAGTGAAAAACTTAACAGGGAATTTCAATGTTCCAAAAAAACTTGCCCAAAGTGACCTAGACCCTAACCCCTAAAACCATAGAACCTCAAACCCTAAATCCTAATTTAGAATTGAGTGGGGCTATTAACACCCCCCCTATTCCTCTAAATACACCCCCTTAATTTTATTACAAAAATGCCATCATTCAAAAAGACCCTTTTGCCCTTATCAAATGCAAGGTGTTTGATAATTTGTCTAATAGAGATGTTTCCTTGCGTTTTTCTTCCCTTGATGATCACCCCCAATTAGCCATGGAAGAAAGACAATCCCTTGTTTCCTTACAAACCCAGATCAAAGTTAAAGTCTTTCTTCAAATCTTGCTCTCCGTTTGACTTGGGTTTGGGGTGGGGGTATCTCACAAGATAGGAGGGGGTGGATTTAGAAAAGTAGTATAATTTTTCCAAACAGTAGTGTTTCAGATGGTGTTCACTTCTCATACATGTTATTGTTTATATCTTGGGGTGTATGCAGATGTGCCTGTTCTGTTGATCAATAACTAAACTGGTTTGATGAAATCATGACCGCTTGTCATACATGAATGATGAATAACTAAGGGGCTTTTTGTCATATTGAACAGCAGGGCTTATATTCTTTTTATTCCGTTTGTCATACATGAATGATGAATAACTACGGGGCTTTTTGTCTTATTGAACAGCAGGGCTTATCTTCTCTTTACTGTGAAAGTGGCTTTTGCTGCCAATATTATTATGTTCTGTTTTGCATTAGGCTGATATGTGATTCGTCACTTATGTATTTTGTTCCCTGAATCAGCAATAACTTGCAGTTGCTTTTCATGGATTTGTATGAAAAGATATGTGATAACTTTATTCTAATTAACTCAACTTTTCAGTGAAGTTTCAACTTTTACATTGGTGATATTGTTGAAATTTGGAAAAGATTTGTTTCCTTGGTTGAATTTTATGTTTTTTCAGACTAACCATGAAGGCACCAGTACAGAGAGCATATTTGGATTATGGGAGAACACATTGTTTGCTTGAATTCACAATTATTGATTGAGAGGAAGTGAGCCAAAAAAAAGTACAATTATTGACTGGAAATGAAAGCGTTACTGTTTCTATGAGCCATGCGTTTGAGAATATTTGCATTGTTACCTTTTGGTTCTTACTACTGCATGATGCTTGTTTCTCATAGCATTGGTTTTCCGTTTTGTGCTTTATTGTATCTTAGATTGTAACAGTTGACTTAATTCTTGAGAGTGCCAATTCTTGATTTTGTTGGCCCGCTAGGAAGATTTAATATATTTCTGATGTTTATTTTTACCTTCGGTTACTTAACGTTGTGGTCTTTGGAAAGAGTTTTAGGTAGAGGAAGGTTTTTCATTTTTTCTTTCTACAACATATACATACATATGTATTTTTTTATCTATATTTGGTACTTTATAACCATAGAGTTCTTTCCCAGGCTTTTGCTGTCATAGCTGCATCTCCTCTGCACTTGGACTTATCATGTGTATTAGAGCATGTTATTTCGGAGTTGACAGCTTTCTTACGCAAGGTATGCAGAACTATAATTGTTGAAGTTTGTATTTTCCTAGAGAGTTGTTCTAGAAGCAATTTTTGATCAAAAAAATTACTGAAGTCCATTGATTTTTGGAGAATAGGCAAATCGAGCATTGAGACAGGCGACCTTGGGGACACTGAATACATTGATTGTTGCATATGGTGATAAAATCGGTTCTGCTGCATATGAAGTTATTATTGTGGAACTTTCAACGCTGATCAGGTTTCCTTACTAACTGCTTCTGAAAGTTATGTCATTGTTGCTCCGTCTTGGCATGGTGATAATTTACTATTCATTAAAAAATGCTGAGTTGTAATTTATACATGTTATTTTTGCATGCCAGTGACTCAGACTTGCATATGACGGCACTTGCGCTGGAACTCTGCTGTACCTTAATGTCTGACAGACGCTCAAACCCAAATGTTGGTTTGACTGTTAGAAATAAAGTTCTTCCCCAAGCATTGACTTTAGTAAAAAGCTCGTTACTTCAGGGGCAAGCCCTTACGGTACTATCCTGGCTTTGAATCGGCAGTTCAATCACGATAGAAATTATTTGCTAAATAATGTCTCTTCTTTGGCTTACAGGCTTTACAAGGTTTTTTTGCTACCCTGGTTTACTCGGCAAACACAAGCTTTGATGCTCTGCTAGAGTCTCTTATTTCAACTGCGAAACCATCTCCCCAATCTGGGGGTGTTGCAAAACAGGCCTTGTTTTCTATAGCTCAGTGTGTTGCGGTTCTCTGCCTTGCTGCTGGTGACCAGAAATGTTCTTCTACAGTAAAGATGCTTACGGACATCTTGAAAGATGATAGCAGTACCAATTCGGTAAGGTTCTTGTCTTTTTCTTTTTGCCATCTATTGAACTCAGATGAGTGATCAGTTACGATGCATGGTTATTGGTACCGTGGATACAAATAGTGTATACACCAAAAGTAAACATGCTTGTTGATCATGTTATTTATGAAAATTTGATAATGGAAAATTTACGTGGGTTTTGCAAGAAAGAAAGACCACCCTCCAAAAGGGAATATGCAAGTGAAATTTGTGGCATTAAGGAAAAAAAGAAAATGGGGAGAGAGAGAGAGAGAGAGAGAGAGAGAGAGAGAGAGAGAGAGAGAGAGAGAGAGAGAGTTTGATCTTTGAAACCCCACTAAAAGGAGTTTAATGCTTGAATTCAAGTGCTAGTGCACTCCACTCTATCTTTGGTCTCATATACCTATATTGTGGTAACCTTTGAATATTTAGCCTACTGATGGCACATATCCTTGAGTCTCCTATGAGTATAATCGGATAGGTAACAATAGGATATATCATTCAATTAAAGTATCCTTGCTTTATGTGTTTGATAGGCATGGTTGGGCCTTGACTCTTGAGCCAATAGGAGATTGCTCTGTTTTGTTTTGACCTGGGTGTCAGGGTAAGAACTCCAGTGCCTGGTTCCCTCCAAGACTTAACAGTGGCAATGCTTGATTAGTATACATTTACAGCAAAAACTAGATGTTTTGCATGGTTTCTTATATATTCAATCTTGGGTTTAGGGTGAAAATGTGTTTACAGAAGTTAGTCACCCATAACTCAGGCATCCTCTGATATTGATTATATTGTATTCTTGTTTTCCTGGTCACTGGGTGGGAGGAAGTCTTGATGTAAGTCTCCCATAAGCTTATATATTTTTCTTCTACTGATGCTTCCTTTCCTCTTGCTGGTTCTTACTTAATCTCCCCTATCAAACCTGTAATATTTTCACGTCTAGAGGTATCAGTTTTTTAGATCCTGCTATTTGGAGCTGTAACTAATACACAAAAAAGAACTATGAAGGAATGAAGTAAAGAGGAAGAACTGGAGAGAAGAAGGCGACGCAAGAGAAAACTGTCATATTGGTTTTTTTCATCTCATACGTATTAGGGTATTACATACATATATACTCTACTATACCCTACCCACACAATTACATAAATACCCTTACTGTGTAACACTCCCCTTGAATAGGGGTGTGCACGGGCCCTAAGCTGGCGGGCATTGACAATGCCCAGTATAGGCCCATCAGGCAGTGGGCATCATTTTTTAAAACCCAGTACAGCAGTGAGCCCGAGGGCATTAATGGACGGGCTTTGGGCGGGCTTTCAGCGGGCTCGGGCTTGATGGGATTACCGATTGATTTTCATGTTTAAACACTTTTACCATTGAAACTTTGGGCTTCAGCCCATCAATTCATTACCATGGAGTTTCTTTGTGACCATCAAAACATAAATATCAATATGAAATTTTTTACTCAAAAAGTAACTTTAATAGCATTGCCCTGGAGTATCCAATATGAAGAAACAACATGCAGCATGGCAAACACCGGGAGATTTGATTATGTAAGATTGTAAGTTCCATTTGGCATATAATTGCTGCAGAAACAAATTCTTTAGAAGACACAAAAGCCTTACGGAACCAAGTGCCCCTCTTAATCGTTGCTTTGAAAGAATTCCTGCCGTTTCACTCGACAATACAAAATATCTTCACTAACTATCAAGTTTGCCCCTCTTTATCAAGTATGTATATATATATATATATATATATTAATTACAAAACGACGTAGTTTTGTAATACCACGGGCCGGGCTGGGCATAACGGGTAGGAAAAATTGGAGAGCCCAGGACAGCCCGAGACTACGGGCTTTCATCCCAACTTAGGCCCAGCACTTTGTATTAGCCCATGGGCACGGGCTTTGGGGGCCGGGCATCAATGGGCTTGGCGGGCTGATGGGCCGGTCTGCGCACCCCTATGGCCTTGAAGTTGGAGCATAGATATGCTCAGCTCGTTACAAATATAATTCACTTTTACCCGTATAAGGCCCTTAGTAAATATATCAACAAGTTCTCCCGTAAGACATACGAAGTAGACACAAGATTTTATTGGATCTTTCTCGAACAAAATGACAATCAACCTCTATATGTTTAGTCCTCTCATGAAAAATTAGATTCGTAAAGATATGCACGACTGTCTGATTATCACACCACAATCTCTTAAGCAAGGCAACCCTACAACCAATCTCTTCTATTAGTAGTTGCTATCCACATAAGTTCACTAGTAGATGCTGTATCCACATAAGTTTATTGTTGTCTGAGCCATTGCACGATACTCAGACTCTAAATTTCCGCCACAAATACACAATATCCTGTAGTTGACTTTCTATCACCCGGTGATCCTGCCTAATCAGCATCAAAAAATGCCTCCACTTGCATATGCCCGTAGTCTGCATACATGATACCTCTACCGGGCGCCCCTTTTAAATACTTCACAATTTGAATCAATGCGTTCCGGTGAGTAACAGTAGGAGCTGCCATAACTCACTACACTAATCGAAAACGCAATATCGCAATATCTCAATATCTCAATATTTGGACGAGTCATTACAAGATAGTCACCTTACCAACCAATATTCGGTATCGTTCCGGATCCTGAAGCATCTCCCCTTCTCTAGCTACAAGTCTTACATTAGGATCCATTGGAGTGTCACACGGTTTCACATCAAGCATCCCAACTTCCTCGAGTAAATCAAGAACATATTTTCTCTGAGACTAAATATATCCCTTTCTTGGATCGTATCACTTCGATTCCAAGAAAGTACTTTAGAGTACCCAAGTCAAATTTGTTTGGAGAAACGACTTAAGTGCTTCAATTCCCTGTGTATCACTCCATGTAATCACAATATCATCTACATAAAAAATCAATACAACACAACCGCTTTCAGTTTGTCGAAAGAACACAGTATTATCACATGTACTCCTTTGTAACCCGAATGTTTCAATCGGTACAGAGACTTTCACAACCTATATACTTTATTCCCAGACTCTCCTGAGCGAAAAACCCAGGAGGTTGCAACATGTAGACCTCTTCCTGTAAATCACCACGAAGGAAGGCAAATTCTTGACACCCAACTGATACAGGACCCAATTATCAATTATTAGAAGTAGCTAAGGATATCAGAAGGCGAATAGATGTTAGCTTAGCTTAGCAACAGGAGAAAAAAGTATCATTATAATCAACACCATACACCTGCTCATACCCCTTAGGAATCAGTCGAGCTTTTAATCGGGCAACAATCCCATCAGGGTTCATTTTAACCACGCACACCCATTTACACCTAATAGCCTTCTTACCTTGAGGAAAGATTAACAAGTCCCAAGTCTCATTAGCCTCGATAGACTTCATTTCTTCTTCCATAGCAGCAGACTTCCAACTACTATAAGAAAAAACATCAAACACAGTTTTAGGAGTGGCAACTGAATCAAGACAAGCAACAAAGGGAATGAGTGGAGTCTGACAAGTGAGCATAAGAGACAATGGAGGTGATAGAATGTACGCAATAACGTGTACCTTTTCGGAGCGCTATAAGAATATCAAGAGATGGATATGATGACGGGGAAACTGATATCGGGAGTGAATCTGCTAGAGAAGCTGCTACTGCTGGCTCCTCTTGGACTGAAATAGGGGGCATCAAGCATATACCTGAGTTAAGGGGGGATGAGATGGATCCGCAGAATCACTATCGGGAGTGAATCAGCTAGAGTAGCTGCTAATGCTAGCTTTTCCGATGATTTTCTCACTTATACATTGGTATATATATGTCAAAAAACACAAACTCGGACTCAGAAGAGAATGACGACTCAAGTACGGCCAGACTCAAAGAAAGTGACATGAACTGACACGGGGTACCGACCTAAATCTGGGGAATAACAATGATACCCTTTCTGGGTTTGAGAATATCCAAGAAAGACACACTTAAGTGCTCATTGGTTTAACTTACTAACCTATTGTCGAACATCCTGGACGAAACAGGTACAACCAAACACTTTAGGAGAAACCGGAAACAATAACTGCGATGGACGAAGAACAGAGGATTTTTCCTTGAAGAACAGAGGATAAAGTCGATTTATAAAAAAAGGAGCTCTGTGAACATCATAAGCGCAGACAGACTTGGGAACATTCATTTCAAACATTAATGCCCTAGCAACCTCCAACAAATGACGATTTTTGCGTTCAACAACTGATGAGGGGTGACAATACATGAAGATTGATGAATGATTCTATTTTGAGACATACAAGAAGAAAAAATGTCAAAGAAATATTCCTTAGCGTTATCACTGCGAAGATGTTGAATTGGACAATTAAAATGAGTTTTAATTTCAGCTCAAAAGGAACAAAATATCTCAAACAATTCATCTCTCGACTTAATTAAATATAACCAAGTGCTTTTAGAATAATCATTAGCGAAAGTAACAAAATATTTGAATCCCATTTTAGATGGGACAATATGATCATTATGAACCAACTAAAATAGGGACACAGCCCGTATATTAACTCTAGGAGGATACGGCGCACGATGGTGTTTAGCAAACTTACAAGACTCACGGTAAACTAGAAATACACCCTAATTCTGGACACAATTTCTTCAAGACAGGTAAAGACGGATGACCATAACGACAGTGTAGCTGGAAAGGGGACAGAGTACTCTGACTCGCAATTGATGCAACTATGGATGGTTGAGGAGCAACTACTTCATCGAGTACATACAGCCTATCAGATTCACTTCCTTAACGAATAATCTCCCAAGTCCTCAAATCCTGAAAAAGACAATCGCCAGGAAAGAAAGAGAACAATTTAAGGCCTTTGTAATTTGACTCACAAACATTAGATTAAAAGGAAAACGAGGCAAGTGTAACACATGTGACAATGGTAAAGAAGTAGCAGTTGTACTACCACTACCCAAGCCTTTGGAAGAGGATCCATTTGCGAAAGTAACAGTTGTAAATTTATTTGACGACTTATAAGTGGATAACACACCTGAATCTCCTTTCATATGATCCGTAGCATGAACCAATCACTCACTTCCTAAGACAGAAGATATGTTATAGATTTACCTGACTTGGCTAGCGTTGCTTTGGAGGAGGAGGAAGAAGGCTGCTGTGACTGTTGTCACATTTGGTATTGTGTAAACTTGGCAAACTCCTCATCACTGATAACACCTGTATGGGTCTTCGGTTGAGACAAATGCTCACTAGTCTGTGAAACTGTATTGGCGTACCTAAGCCTTTTGCTATACTCCTGCTTCTGTTGAGTGAGAGGCTTAGGACCGACTCTTGATATGACCCTGTTCTCCACAATTGTAACAAACTCTAGGGCCTCCACGACCTCCAGTAGCTCTACCACCACGAGTTCCACCTCGAAAACCACCTTGACCACCATCTCAACTTCTGCGATAACCAGTGCCTTGTGAAACTAATGCTGATCGCTTAGATAACTCCACATGTGATGACTCACCATTCCCATTCCTAGTTGCAATTAAAAGTTTATGACATATATATATACTCTACTATACCTTATCCACACAATTACATAAATACCCTTACTGTTTAACAGGAGTCTGCAAAAAAATTCTCTAAGTTAATAGTGTGTGGGGATGATGTTTACTAGGCAACCTAGCCTTTGTTACTCTTTTGGTTCTTAATTGTTCAGATTACTTTCTTATATTTGAGTTCATGCTTATATAATATTGTTCCTTTTTATTGGGCTAGTCATGCTTTATACAATAACATTTAGTTTGCATCTTTCTTTCTTTATTTTCTTTAATGCTTTTGATTAGTTCTTCCTTTCATCTTCTTTTAAGGCCAAACAACACCTTGCATTGCTATGTTTGGGAGAAATTGGTCGAAGGAAAGATTTGAGCTCGCATGCACACATAGAGAACATAGTTATTGAATCTTTCCAGTCTCCCTTTGAAGAGATAAAGTCGGCTGCCTCTTATGCCCTTGGAAATATCGCTGTTGGTAATCTACCCAAGTACTTACCATTTATCTTGGATCAGATTGATAATCAGCAGAAAAAACAATATCTGTTGCTACATTCGTTGAAGGAGGTATGTTCACTATCTAGGATCCTGTCAGATTGAATGTCAGAATCCCCATCATAACAAGTGCATGATCAAATAATGTCATATAACATTTCCCATCACAGGTCATAGTGAGACAATCCGTAGATAAAGCGGACTTTCAGGATTCCGGTGTTGAGAAGATCCTTAACTTGTTATTTAACCACTGTGAAAGTGAGGAAGAGGGAGTCCGTAATGTGGTAGCTGAGTGTTTGGGAAAAATTGCCCTAATCAAGCCTGCAAAACTTGTTCCTGCACTCAAGGTATATCATTGGCCAGTTAAATTATGTTTTTGTTCTTCATATTGTAGCACTGCTCATTTTCTTATATTTTCATCGGATCATAAGTGAATTGTTTTCATCTTTGCAGGAGCGAACAACTAACCGCGCTGCATTTACTAGAGCAACAGTCGTGGTTGCTGTGAAGTATTCTATAGTTGAGCGGCCAGAGAAGATTGATGAGATTTTATACCCTGAGATCTCTTCTTTTCTGATGCTTATTAGGGATCACGACCGGGTAGGCTTGACAGTAGGATGTAGCTGAAAATTACATAAACCTTTGTGTTTGTTTTTTTAAACGTTGCTGTATATTTTTGTCATTTAGTGGAAGTAGCGTAACATTTCTTTTTTCATTTTAGTTTGAATTTCTGTCACTTTTTGTTTGTTAATCTTTTGCAGCATGTTAGGCGTGCCGCTGTCTTGGCCTTGAGTATAGCTGCTCATAATAAGCCGAACCTTATCAAGGGTCTTCTTCCAGAGCTATTACCACTTCTTTATGATCAGACAATTATCAAGGTAAGTTCCAGTTTAGCATAATCTGTTTCCACAGGAACAACTCAAACAAACTTTGTGAAGGCTATACTTGCCATTACTTGATAATTATGTTGTCGATACTCTATTGTCTTTTGTCGAAGGTTGCTTATAGTGAATGCAAAGATGTGCTGGTGGTTTAGGGTAACAAACTTCATACTCATCCTAGAATGAGGCTGAGTCAGTTATATAAGTTCAAATGTTGATCCTAAAAAATTCGAGTGGAGCATGTACCCATAAAAGGATTTATGTGAACATGTTCTAGCATAAATATATTCTAAAAACTTTTTATACTTAAAATCTTCATTACTGTGTGAATTCGTACCCAGTAAGATTGACACTGTATTTATAATATGCAGAATATTACTATATCAATAGTATATAACTTTCATATATTAAATTACTTTGATTTTTTGGCATAGACTTCTATTATTTGAATTTACTTGTTGGTACCATTGGTTTGACCTGTTGTCCTGATGGTGGAACCTGTGACCTGGTCACTTGACTGGGTTACCAGTCCCGCTTTAATAACTACGGTGATGAGAAAGTCATATTTCAAGAGTTGATTAATTCAGCCATCCTCCTTGGTTTCCTGAACTCTGTCAATAATGGAATTTCAGTCCAGAAACACATCTCTAAAAGCTGGTATTCTCTAAACTGAATGTTTGTGCAACACTTTGCTAATTTTATACTCCTTTTTGGGTTAATATCTTAAATATTCCCCTCTTCTGAACAATACATAGCACAATGTAACAAGGGATATTTATGACCTAACACTTGCTAAAAACCTTACAGACTTCGTATTTGGTGACCGGGTAATGGGACCAATTCAATTTCCCATTATCTGTCTGCATTATCCATGTTTTGGAACTTATTCTCAAAACTTTTCTGGACTTTCTCTTTCATCTTCTTGAAAATACAATTTTGATAGTTGTTTGGTAGCATGGAAATGCTTCATTGGAGATTCAGAAAGTATTGCTTTTCTGATCATTACCGTTATTTGTTTTTCTTTGGCTATTCTTTTAATATATTTTTGCATCGGTGGTATTATTTTTGAAAAATTTACTTGTGCAGAAAGAAATGATTAGAACGGTGGATCTTGGTCCTTTTAAGCATACAGTAGATGATGGGCTCGAGTTAAGGAAAGCAGCCTTTGAATGTGTAGACACGTTACTGGACAGTTGTCTTGATCAAGTGAACCCTTCATCCTTCATAGTTCCTTACCTTAGATCTGGTCTTGATGGTGAGTTTTTTTTGGCTGTTCTGCCCTTCAATTTCTTAAATTATCATATGTATATGGATATTACTCGAATTTTGACTTGCAACATTTTCATTTCGGATGGTTCTTATAGCAACACTGGCTCCAGTAGCATTCCATGCTTGTTAGCTTTTCTTATCAAATATGTTGTAACCGATTTTCTGTCTGGTTTTCCACAGATCATTATGATGTTAAAATGCCTTGCCATCTTATCCTCTCGAAACTCGCGGAGAAGTGCCCCTCTGCTGTATTGGCTGGTTAGTGTGACATTCCATCTTTGTCTACTGATTTTCAGATTCTGTACAAATTTTAACATCTCATACAAACTGTTGAACTTCCAGTGTTGGATTCGCTGGTAGATCCTCTTCAGAAAACTGTTAATTTTAGGCCAAAACAAGATGCTGTCAAGCAAGAAGTTGACCGTAATGAAGACATGATTAGGAGTGCCCTTCGAGCAATTGCATCCTTGAATCGAATAAGGTGTGGCCTTCAGCTCTTATTTAATTTCTTGCAATGCAATATGCAACATTTTCCCTTGTGGTTCATGATAGATCCCGAGTGAGTGCTGAAAAAACTATGGAATGCTTACAACCGTATAAACCTTGTCCACTCCTAAATTCTTCGCGCTTGGGCCTTTTTTGGTGGAAAATTCTATCTCTCGACTTTCAAGTGATACATCAGCATTTATGAAAGAGAACAAATATTTGCTGATGATGCAAGAGCAAGGGCAAGTTTTTTTTACTTAAGGAAAACACACGAGAAGCATCAATCAATGGAAAAAATTAGGGGGTCTTAAAAGAGTTATAGGAATGTAAGCATGATTTCATTTTTCCGATAGGGCTCAAAAAAAAAGACGAGAGGAATCCAAAATATCATTGGAAGATAAACTCTTATGAATTCAAAGAAAAAAGAAAATGAAATGGAAACTATCATTTTCTAGAGACTTTACTTACTTTCATATGACCATCATTGGTTTTGTTTTGGGCTGTGTTTTCGAACAAAATAATCAAGTTAGTAATTATGTTGGATCTAGTAACTTTCTTTTTTGTGAAATCATCCATTTCAAAACTCTAGTGTGGAAGACTGAATAATGATCATGGTTTTTTTTTTTACTAAAAAAAAGTTATTTTATATATAAGTGTATCATGCTTCTTCCATCCCAAATCGATTGTCCCTTTTTGAAATAAAAAAAAATTGTCCTAAAATGAGTGTTTTTTTCTATGAAGTTAACTCACCTTTGATATCTATCATATCCCAATGTGCACTTGTACTACTATAGTAATGACGATAAGGGTATTCGTATATGTGTACTACATAAATGGCTTGAAAGTCAACTTTCTTAACTTTTCCAAAAAAAAAAAACTAAAAAGGGGCACTCATTTTGGGAGGGATGCAGTAATATAATAGAAGAAAAAAGATGCCAAAAACACCGCCCATATACACATCAACTTTACTCCCAGAAAATTTGGATCGGAAGCTCAATGATGCTCATGTTAAAACCGTACACTGTAATTTTGCTTAAAGTGAATGTTTAACGCAAACCAGATTAATTGAGTTCGTCCCGAATGTTTCTCTAGTAGATAGTCTAGGCACTTAGCATGCAATGTATCGCAAACTGCATGCATGTTTGGTTTGTTACTATGCAGCTTAAGATCAATAGCCATGAGAAGAGATAGACACGTTTTCCTTGTTATTATTTTACTTTAGAGCAAACTACACATTTAGTCCCTGAGCTCTACCCCTTTTTTGGGATTGGTCCTTACTCTACGCCATTGGTCCCTGTAGTGGTGTGGATTACACCATTGGTCCTTCCGTTAAGTTTTTGCCGTTAATTATTGACATGTGCACTTCACGTGATTTCAGTTAAGGGTAAAATAGTCGGTTCGCAAAAAAAAGTACAGGGACTAATTACGAAATTAGTTGTCAAATTAAACCCTAATCAATGTCAACTCATTTCACTCCTCCTTCACCTCCGACTACGGCAGCTTTAAGGGCTCCGAAAGGAGCAAGGATCCTCTGTTACAGCTTGCCCACTCTGTCCTTTTTGCTGGATGGAAGATTTCAGACTACTCCGCTTCAATCTATGGTTGAAAGTCTAGACCTAGACAAGGTCTAATCTACTGGATGGGGATTTAATTTTTTTTCCAATTTTCCACGATCCCCCCAATTCAGACGCTGTCTCCTCCTTTCACCCCCACCTTCGTTCATTGACCAGCCGCCACCAGCCCTATCTCCTTCTCCACTCCATCGTGATAGATCCCTTCCTTTTTTGACTGTTGCCCCATTTCAAATCCCTCCCCTCTTCTAAGTGAATATTGCTACCTCTCTCTCCCTCCATAAAATGCCCCATTTCAGTCTTTTGACCGGGTTTTATTGAGGATGTGCAATCGTTTCCTATTTCTCTCTCTGATGGCTAGCACGACGGATTAGCAAGCCATGGGTTTCATTTGAGCAGGTGATATGGTGATAACACCTCTTCTTTGATTTCAAATTTTCTTGCATCTGTTCCAATTTGGAGACATTTTTCTATGTGTCGTGCTCTTAGTGGCCGTCAGTCGCTTGGTTTTCAAGCAAAGAATGTTTCTGGGTTTTTTGGGTTTGGATTTTGTGTTCGCCGGCAACGGTAGTGGTGGTGGGAGCCATGGTGGAACTGAAGGGGAAGGGGTTGGAATGAGGAGGAAGAAATGGGTTTAAAATTTGGATTTAGCTAATTATGAAAATACCCTCGTTTAAGTTTTAAAAAACAAAAAATATTATGGATATTTTTGTCCATTCAAAATAAAAGAATGCATAGACAATTTTACCCCTGGGTAAAGGCATGAGAGTTGCACGTGAGCAGATTTAACGGAAAAAAACTAACAAAGTTGGACGAAAGGACCAATTGCGTAAAAAGTTTTACCGGGACTTAATTTTTTTGAATTTCAGTTCAATGACCAATCCCAAAAAAGGGGTAGAGCACAGGGACTATTTGTGTAGTTTGCTCTTTACTTTATTCTATTTTCTTGGAAAATAGAAGAAGCATCTCGAATAGATAGAAGAACTAGAGGGGTAAAGAAGTTCCTCTGCTATCGACCACTCCTGTGACCAACATTTGGTTTTGTTGATCAATGTAGTAATGACAGGAATTGAAATCTCATTGGTTCTTGTCATTCTTTCTATCCAAGCTGAAGTCTCTCTCTCTCTCACACACACACACATACACACACACAGACAGTGAATAACAGTACTTATTCTCTTATTATTGGGATCATTTGTAGTGGAGGAGATTGCAGTCATAAGTTCAAGAGTCTGATGAATGAAATCGCAAAATCGCAAACGCTCTGGGAGAAGTTTTGTTCTATTCGCAATGAGTAAAAAAATGTTTGAGCTATGTGTCACACCAGAGCTGCCAAGCTTGGGTACCCAGAATCATGGTTTTGATTTCATCAAGAAAAGGTACGTCCATTGGCAGAAAGGAGAATTCTCATGTGCTCCGAGCGAAGGTGGGGGAGAGAGCCGTGCAATGCCTGCTTGTTGGTACATTGTAGAAAGAAGAAGGTTGTGATTGATGGATATGATCTCTTCTATACAGGATAGGTATTAGCTTTTACTTCCATGGCTTCTTGCCAATTTATCTTGTTTTGTAACCTCAACTATTATTATTTGTTGTAAACCGGCTTTTGCACCTCCCGCCCACCATTCTGTTATTAACTTTTTGACAGACACAGGATAGTTGTAATTTTTGAGCGGAAATTGTTTCCTATGAGTAGAAAAGTTTTCTTTTGATTATTTGACTGTTGCGTAGGGATCTGTTTGGGACTCAGGTATTCATAGTTTGTTTGTTTGTATCCTGTTCTTTATGTGGAGTTGTTGGAATGTTTCAATTTCTTTTTCTGTGTCTAGGATTGTTTGATTTATGCACTTCTTTCAGCTAGCTACAAGGGTATTTTAGTAATTCTAAAATCATTTTTATTACCTTAATATTAAAAATTTCTTCCTCCTCCTGCGAGAGAATGATGCGGTGAAGCAGCTGAAGAACCTGTAGAAGTAATACATGGGGATGAGTGTGATGTCAACTCAAACCATGCATTGCATGGTGTTGATTCTTTCTTATCATACATACTTAATGTTAGAGGGAGATTTAACCCTAAAACTGTACAAGTATACTTCAAAGCCAAACAGCATTAAAAGGTGTAAAATGGTCATTGTTGAGCCAAAGCTTACTATTAGTAGGTTCTTAAAGTATGCCCATATCATGAAATTAATTAAATATTTAAAGTGTTAGCAAGAAAAAATGTAATGGGTGTTACGTCACAAAAACCATTACAGTGTCGCGATTTCATAACAACTCGGAAGGATTTCTGTTAGATAAAAGTCTTTTGTGCCGAAAACAATAATTTGAAATTTTAATTCTAAATGCATCCTCTTAAATAGGTTTACTGTAAAGTGAATTCTCAAAAGACAAAATTAAAATAATAATAAAACAAACTAGAAATATTGGCATGTGAAAATAACAATTGATTTTCTAATGGAGTAGTGCTACTAGAGAAGCAAATTTTATTTACAGCAAACATTTGGGTGGTACAACTTGTCAATGCACTAGTAGTTGTACTGCATAACACTACACTGCTAGATAGTGTAAATAAAATATGTTGCTCTATCATTTTTCTTTCAAATGATTAATTAGATTTGTTTGATACCTACAAAATAGAAACGTGAATGGCCTGGTGGTAATTTGGGCTAGCGTCTCTTAAGCATTTACAATTTTGTTTGTCCTTGTTATTAATTAAGATTCGATGAGTTCACTTTAACATTGCTATGCAACCGAATATCGGTCGTTTCGACTGTTAAGTAATAGTAATGGGCTGCTACATTGTGATTGACGTTACCCATCCCCGAAACAAGGTGTAGCGATAATGAACCTGATCGATTTGATTGGATCATAGTACACATGTTAGCCAAACCTAATACTCCCTCCGTCTCAAAATTATTGTTTTATTTTATTCGACACACGGATTAAGAAAAAACATTTGACTTGATTATTAATGTTGAGATAATGTCTAGTTTCCTTTAAATCCCAAATGCATGTGTCCCATAATTAAAGTAGGAAGAAAAAATAAGGGTAAAATGGTAAAAGTGTTGTCCTAACAAGGAAACTTTCAAACAAGACAATTTTTTTTGGACAGACGAAAAAGGAAAGCATTACAATAATTTTGGTACGGACGGAGTAAGAAATTAGAGCGTGCCATTAAAGAATAGCAATAGATGGAAAGGGAGTTGCTATTTACACACCCTAAAGCTCTAAGTACACCCACTTTCTAAGTACACCACCTTCTAAATTTTTAACCCTCCCTAAATATTAAATATACCCCCCATAATTTTCTATTTTACCCTCTATCTTTTTTGTTTCCCTTCCCCTCTCATTCTTCTTCATCTTCCTCCCATCTCCTTGTCAAACGACTCAAACCCGCCTCTCCCCCCCATCTCCTTCCTTCTTCCTCCATCTTTCCTCCTCCCTCCTTCCTTGTCTCCTTCCTCTTCCTTCCCCTATGTCAAGCCCGCCTCCCCCCCATGAATTCATGTCTCCATCGTTGCATTGATAAGCCGCCTTTTTTTTTTTTTTTGTGAAGCTGTTCGGCACTGTGTGACCGAACACCCATAGTGGTGTTTGGCACCCCCTAACCGAACATTACTATAGTTGTTCGACACCCTTTACCGAATATCTTTAGCTTTGTTCGATAGGGGGTCACCGACCTGTAATTAATTTTTTTAACCTAAAAAAATAAAAAATACATAAGGGCATTTAAATCAAATTTATAATGACATTTTTATAATATATGAAGGGGTGTACTTAGAGGTTTGGGAGGTGTTAATAGCAACTCTTAGATGAAAATAACAAAGATTGACATGTGAAGGGCGATGGTTGAATATATGGGAAACACAACCCCCCAGTTTTTTGAAATAGAGATGTGACTTCATGGTAGATAAAGACCTTTAGAGGAGTACGTAGATGTAACACTTCATATGAAAGCAATCATTTGATTACTAATTAGTTGTTCAAAAGTTATACTACATAAAATTCGTTTGGTGTAGCGTTTATAAAACACAGTATTTTAAAAATGTAGTGTTTTAAAAAACTTAGTGTTTTAAAAACGTCGGTCTTTTCTTATAAATACGTTTGGGATATCACTTCAATACGCAACTTTTTTTTCCTAACAGCGTTTTAAAGCCTGTGTTTTGAAAAAAAGCTGGAAATTCAAGCATTTTAAAACGCAACTGCGTTTTGAAAACGCAGTTTTTTTTGCCGCAGCATTGAAACATAATTTTTGCAAATAAGTAGCGTTTTATCCCTGCGTTATGGCCAAAACGCACGACCAAATGGGTTCTCACACTTGATGCATATATGATATAAAGGTAGTTCACCAATTTTATATGAGTGGGCGTGAGTTAGATACTTGAGCTAATATAGACTCTTGATCTTATTAGATGGTAACTACTATGAGTAGTAATATCAGGTACTCAAGCAATAATTCTACACAAATAACACAAATTATAAACATATAAATCAAACAAGTTTTAACATTAAACATTGAACTCTTGATTAGACAACAAAAAATGGAGATTCGATAGGACTGCTATATGAATTACAGTAGTCCAATGAGATAACCGCTATCCATGATCTCTCCTTCAACGGTTCTAGCGTCGTCCCTCAATTGACCACACTTATTTGGCCTTTGGAACCCTTTTGTAACTATTCTTAACCATGCATGTTGTTGCCCATCATCTTTATAACCACTATTGTGTAGCCATTTATAAGGTCGATGATGGCCTAAAAGACATCATCATCCAAATGCTTTAGGACAATAAGATTGGTGTGCCTGATTGTTAATACTTCATAGGGTGCATAAGTAAGGTTTAGGCCGCTTAGCCATTAATTCATGAGGCCAAACACCACATAACTTAGTGGAGAGATGTTGATTAGATAGAGGAATTAATGGTACAAGAAAGTTCTTATACGGTGAGAAATGATAAAAGATAGTAATATTTGATAAATTAATCTTTAATACAAGAATTAAACTTAATAAGTAGAGGATTTCCTCTCGCCTATGGTTCTAAACCTGTGTAATAAAATTATTGACATGAAACACAGAAAATTAAAAGTGATAGTTTAGAGAATTTTTACGTGGAAGCACCTAATCAAATTCATCATGACCCGATTAACGTATGTCAAAAATACTAAAAAATCTTCAACAAACACAATGACAAGAGCCTCAAGATAACCTATTTTGAGAAATCAAACAAGATTAGACAATTACTATTATCACAATCATAATAAACGGTGCATAAATACTTAACGAAAAATGCAGAGCTTGCATTCCATTCAACTCTTACGGCTAGAAGGCAATACGTCTAGAAAGTTAAAGCCATTTATCCAATCAATAACACAGTTTCCTGGGACGAACTTCTTACGCAACATCTTGGAATCAAACTTTTAACATACGGTAAAGATCTAGTAAAATGGAAAGAAGACAAACCATGAAATTAATCAATAGATTTTTATATCTTTATTCACATCAAATCACAATCTATACATATTATATAACAATTTGTTTTATTAATGTAAGATATCTAGAAAAATAATTGAGTTTGAACATAAGGTAGCCTATCATAACCAGAAAAAACTTTTGTAACCTCCCGAGTAATATATTTTCTTCTTATTCTTAGAAATGAAAAAGAGCATTGCTATTAACACCACCCAATCCTATTAATACACCCCCCAATTAAATCACAAAAATGCCATTATATTATTAGACATAAATACCCTTCTTTTACTAAATACATGTGGTGTTCGGGCTTACATGTGGAACACCTCTCATATGTTCGGGCTGCCTTATGGAACACCACGTTTTTATTCTTAGAAATGAAAAAAGAAAAATGAATGAGGCTAATTTGTAACTTAAGAAAATTGAGCGACCTACTTTAGAAATATATTGAATTCTTTGTTACAAAATTCCCCACATCTCTCATCAATCGATTCAATTTCGAGGGTTTACACTCCTCCCCTCTCTTCTATCTCTCCACCCTCTGTGGCTCTCTCTTCAACGAATTGCCAATTATCAGTTTCACTGATATCCTTAAAGAATCTTCGTTAATTTTTTTCACTCTAACAAATCGCACACACACAGACCCCAAGCAAAGGCATGCAAGGAGACGGCGAAGAGCTGAGCATAGAAGAACTCGCTTCAAATCTTTCTACTTACAAAGACCAGCTTCATCAGGTACCCATTCTCAACTTTGAAATGCTAAATTTTCTTTGTTTCCGAACTCAATTAGGGTTTTCTGATTGGCTAATCTTTTTTTAAGTTTGAAGCTTTTTAATTATTGTTACAACTTGTTTTAGGCGCAATTTTGGGCTCCTTTGTAGCTCCTCAATGATTCGTATCGTCGAGCCTAAGAATTGGTTCATGTCTTAAGCAAAAGATCATGGGTATAGTTGTTAAAGTTGTTTTGAGTTTTCCTGGTGATGTATTGGTCCATATCTCGACGAAGTAAACTGGGGATGTGGGCAGTGCATATTCTTTGTTAAGTATAAATCTGCAGGTTAATGCCGTAATATGTTAATTTAAATGGGTCCTCATTTAGGTGTACCCCTAGCCTCATCACTGTACATCTTTGTGTTAAGTGAACGAACATCAACTAGAAATGTTTGGTCTGTAAGGTGCATACTCGTTTTAGTTCTTAATGTTAAGGGAACAAGTTTGGCTCCCTCCAACGGGGAAAACTTAGGTGCACCCATAATTTAAGGCGAGGGGCGGGCAAGAGGTACTTTTCCAGGGCTGGAGGCGGGCGAGCAAAAGGCGAATAAGGCGATAATCAAGAAAAAAATAATTTTAAAATATTATATGTTGTGAAAATTTTCAGAAACTAGTTATAAATAAAGTAATTCAAGCAACTATGCTCACAAATGATAATAATAACATCATTTTCGACTTTCAAGTTTCTAATTTAAAGTAAAAAGGACACATTTTCTTGAAAAATGAAAGGTTTGTTTTTTCTGTCAAAATGGAAAAGGTGGATTCTCAAAAATTTGAACAATAACTATGGTGATCCTTTTCAAACCAGCCAACCAACTTTGGAACTAAGTTGCATAGATGCTTGTGACCCTGTGCAAGTCCACCGAGGTGATTCTGGCGGTGGTGCTAGCGAGCGTAGCGTCTTTTCTGGCGACTTCCGGTGGTGAAAAGGGTATCCTTAAGGAGACAATGACGGTGGCCTTGGATTGGGCAAATATGAAGTAGATTTGTTCAGTTGTAAAAAACTATGTTCAGATCTAAAAAATACTCATTTCGTTCCTAAATATTTGTCTTGTTTGACCGGACATACGAATTAAGAAAAAAGTAATTGACTCCATTATAAATATTGGTATAATATGTACTTTTCTTTAAAGTCTTTGTGCATGTGGTTATAATGAAAGTAGGAAAAAAAGTAAGGGCAAAGTGCTAAAAGTGTTTTCCTAAAATGGAAGGTTTAGAAACAAGACAATCTTTTTTGAAACGGACAAAAAAGAAAAGACAGACAATTATTTATGAACGGAGGGAGTATGTGCACATCTAGTCAAAATTCCTTTGAGCGTCGCCTTAGCTCGCTTTTGCTTCGCGCTTAGGTGAAACAAGCGACCTCCTGAAGCCCCTTGTCAACCTTGCCTCGCCCTAACCTTCCTGAGGCGCCGACCCCTTGCCCTTGTTTGCCTCTCGCCTCATGCGAGCGAGGCACTCGCCTTTAATAATTATGGGTGCACCACGACACCATGCTACATGGTGGTCCTAACCAATAGAATTGCTACATATTGGTAGGGTCCTTGTATGTCGTACTCAAAAAGTTGCACTAAATACCACCTACTTGCACCTCCCATTTGATAGTTGCACGGTGCAACTAAAAGTAGTTGCACCACTTGTTCGGGGCCGGGGCCGGTTTTGAACTTTTTGGGGCTCATGAAGAAAAGAAAAAAAGGGGCCTTTACAGAAATATAAAAATAAAATTTTTATACATAATTTCACTTTTCATCGTTCAAAGTATTGAAAAAGTGTAACATCTACAAAGACACAAGAAAAAATAAGTATCAAGTAATTATTGAAAACTATTATTTTTCACCGATTTTCACAATTTATAACAAAAATACACGTTTGCATCTTTTGAGTACACTAGCTATTTTCTATCTTGATTCTCTCCATTTGATAATTTTCTTGTATATTGAGAATATAAAAAATGTCTAGAAATTCCATGTTTAGGATAAATAAATTTAGCAGACCCAAAATAAAAAAGAAGGTTGTGTAAGTTGAGGTCGAACCCAAAATCTCTGGTTCTATAGAGCAATAGCTTATCCATTGGATCACAAGGATAATTACAAAAATTATAATACATTATATATTATACATATAAATAGATAAGGTTTGATAATTAAATTTAGCGAACCAAAATAAAACGGTTGAATGAATTTGCTAGGTATTGAACCTAGAATATCTAGTTCTATAGTCCACCACCTTATCAATTGGGTCATGGAGTCAATTGTAAAAATTATATTACGTTATATATCATAAATAAGGTTGTATATATAAATTTTGAGCCCCCCAAATTTGGGGGCCCATGGCGATCGCCCTCCCAGACATAGCCTAGGGCCGGCCCTGAACTTGTTGCACCAAGTTAGGACCACAACCATCTGTTGGGTCGAGGTGAAGTATTTACCCCCCTCCAATGCTAGGCATGGTGACAAGTCTTGATATTTCGGCTGGAGAAAAGTGACTACCAAATCAAGCTTGACAAATGGATGCTTGTTTGCATTCGTGGCCTATATGAGAATGTGAAGATAATTGTAGTAACTAAGACGATGCAATCTGAAATGTACACATCCGTGAGACGGTTGAAGTAACACCAACATGAAAATTGGTTTAATGCTAGATGTAGATGCAGGGGAAGGGGCAGACCCAATACCATTTCTTTGTATTTTTTTTTTCTTTGGGGTAGTAGAATATAAATGCATGTTGCAAGAATTGACAAATTAGAAAATGTAAAGGATGTTTATAGAAATTTCTTATAAAATCAATCCAAGCAGAACTTTTTCGAAACTTTGGGGGAGCCGTGGTCTTCCTTATGTGCCTGTTGATTGTTCTTGGTTGGAGAGGCCAAAACTAATCAGAGATAAGTAGGAAGCACATTTTAGCTAGTGATTTGTGAGAGGATCTTGTATCGGATAGAGGGGAATGGCCAAATGAACTGCCTGTATTTATGAGAAGTTTAGTTAATTCAGTTGGGGAGCTTGAAGTTGGTGGGTTCTATTTCTTCTGGAGTTTCGGTCTTAGTTAAAATGGTTTTGCTCGGGGAAGGAAGTGGTTGTAAAATAGGGCATTTCTGTATTATATCATACTCCATCCTACCCAAAAAACAAAGGGATACATTTTTCTCTTTAGTTCGTCCCAAAAAGATAGGTGCTTTCCCTTTTGGTAAAATTTCATTTAGCAAATTGACTTTAGTTGTGATTGGCTTCAGGGTATTTTTGGGTTTTGAGGGTTTTTTGAACCTTGTAATGATTGAACGAAAAAGTTAGAGTGAGATAAAGAGAGAGATTGTGGGACCAATGAGAAAGAAAGTCCAAGACCCCTTAAAAAAATGCTAAACACAACCTTTAATAGCCACTGCGTTTGTGGATGAGACTATCAAATCAAAAGAACCAAGTCAAGTTCGAGGGGGCAGGGGGTTTCAAGAATGTCTTAACCGTGTTGCAAAATTTTGAGTCGGTTTCGGTCTGAAGGTTAATTTTCCTAAGTGCAGGTTAGCTGGGATTAATGTGGAGGGTCAGGTGTTGAGTGAGTATGCTTTGCTTGTCGGGTGCACGGTGAAGGCGTTGCCTTTTATTTTTCTTGGTGTTCCCTTTGGAGGGAACCCTCAATCTTCCCATTTTTGGGATCCGGTCATGGAGAAAGTGTCTAAGCGTTTGGATGGGTGGAAGCGTGGGGTAGGCTTACTTTGATTGAATCGTGTCTCTCTAGCATTCCGATTAATTATTTCTCTTTTTAGGATTCTTGATGGGGTTGCGGAGGGGTTGGAAGGTCTTACGAGGCACTTCCTAAATGAGTCATGAGAGGAGAGATCATTTGGTGGCGTGGAATGATGTTTATAGGTCGAAGGAGGAAGGAGGGTTAGGGATCGGGAATCTGGTTTTCAAGAACATTTCCCTTAAAGTGGCTCTGGGGCTTGCGCTTTCCCCTGGAGCTTCATTCGTTATGGCATAAAGTTGTCAGGAGCAAGTTCTGTTGAACAGGACGCTGGGATGCGGATGTTAGTCCTTCATTCACTTATGCGAGTCCTCGGAAATTCATTCACCAATGTTATCCTCTCTTTCGACCCAATCTTCGTTATGTTGTTGGGAATGGGAGTAAGGTTCGGTTTGAGGAGGACCTTTGGGTTGGGCCAGCTCCGCTTTGTACCTCTTATCCTCGTTTATTCAGACTTTCTGTTTTTCATAATGCCCCTATTTCTGGTTTTGGGTTTGGGAACGTAATAGCTATTCTTGGAATTTCCACTTTTTTAGAGACCTGAATGATAGGGAAGCTGTAGAGTTCATAACATTGCTTGATGATCACATGTCTTGGATCTCGGATCCTAATGGTATTTTCTCTGTTAAATCTTTCGTGAAACTTTTAACTAGTTCTCAAATTCTCGCACCTCTCTTTAGCCACTTTTATTTGGAAATCCAAGGTGCCGCACAAACTTAAGGCGTTTGCTTGGTCCCTTGTGCTTAACCGGTTGAATACCAATGATTTGTCATGTGTAGGGCGCACAACGAGACTCATGAGCACCTTTTTTTGCATTGCTCAGTCCATTGGAAATTGTGGTGTTTTATTTTTGGCATTCAGGGTGGGGTGGATTTGTCTTGATTCGGTGGAGGCCTTGTTTAAGAACAGATATTTGGGTTTCGGCGGAACAAGGATGCACTGATTCTTTGGCAGCGTGCGATGTTTAGTACGTTGTGGGGTATTTGGAGCGAGAGGAATTCTCGCATTTTCGGGGACAAGGAGCTCACATTCCCTCTTTTGCGAGAGAGGATTATTTTTTTTTGCTTCTCTATGGGCTTCAGCTTTAGGCGCTTTTCGGGGAGTGTTTACTATTGATATTTCAAGAGATTGGAAGGCAGTTCTTTATTAGTTTTTCTAGTATTTTTATCTTGTATTTTTTTTCGGTGGATAGCTTGTTCACTGTTGTTGCATCTTCTTTTAGTGCTCTAATAAAATTTCTTCTTTAAAAAAAAAAAATGTCAAATGAACTTAAGTAAGTTGAAATTGTGGCCACAAAATACATGGATATATTTGGGAGTTAAGGATTGTCAACCAAAGTTTTGCGCATCAAGTCAAAGTGTACCTCTCTTTTCGACTGGAAACTCACTTAGTCAACTCCTAGGCAAGTTGGTGATCCTGATTCTGCTTTCTGTCATGGAGCCATTAAAGAGCGTTCATAGCAACCATTGCGTCTAATTACTGAGGCAATGGTTTTTGTTGTTCGTTGCTCTTTGTTACATTCGTAAAGATTGTAGCTTCACTTCAGTTCAGTGACTAAAGACTGACTTGCACTAAAGAAGCCAGCTAAAGGCTGAAGGGTCCACCAGTCCCGCAAGTCCTGAAATGGAGGGAGTACATAGAGATGGAAAAGATCAGTGAAGGGTTTTAGAACACTAAAGCAGAAAGTGAGAAATTTATCTAAAGGAATTAGGGTTACTTGAGTTTCTGGGAAGATAAATGACTTCAGTCCAGGACCTAAGATCTATGAATAAGATTTGGCCTGTTTCTGTTGTTTCTTATGCAGATGTAGTGTTTGGCAGCTCCATGCCTAGATGCACTGCGCTTTGGCAAATAGCTTAGGCAAGCAATTATCCGAGAATGTTGACCAATTAGGGAATTACTGAAGCTGTGTTCAGGCATAAACTTCAAGCTTGAGGGTGCCACCTTTTGAGTTTTTATAATCTTTAAATATGAATTGATAATAAAGAATATAAGAATGGGTGTTTTTTCTTATAAAAAAATGAAAAAAAAAATTATTAGTTTGGGGGTTTGAACGAAATATGTCAAATATTGACGGCTGATTAACAGTAACTGTATTCCAGTAGGGAACTTATGAAAAGAAAAAGATAAGTAATATAAATTTAAATCTGCACAACATAATAGGATATCTTAGATTGAAGAGCTTCACATAGTCTTCAAGCACGAAGAAGAAGATTTCAGACAGATTATTTTAGGCTTCAGGCAAGAAGAATTGGAAGAACCAACAGCAACTGGGGGTGTGATATTTGTGATAATCAGCAAAGATGGTTGACTAAAACTAACTGTGATAAGGTCCATATTGCTCTCTTAGTAAATGAAAATGGACTGTATAGCTTGAATAATTGAGGATGATTGTCGTAAAGGTTGAACACATAAGTGAGGCTTAAATGAGAGTTAGAAATTGCGGCAGTGAGGGATGCGATTATCAGAGCCAGCAGTGTAAAATGTGGATCCCTTCTTTTCTCAATGGTGCTAGTCCCTTTGTCTACTCAGTACTCACCTTAGAGGTTTAAGACTAAGCAAAGAAGTACAACTGCCATCTGTACATCCCTTCGTTTATGGTTCAGAGTATGATTTGATTGGCTCACATGGAAGTGAGTGCCAAGGGCACCTTGCGAATCACCTCTAGGACACTGTATAAGGTCTATTGCGTAGCCAAAGCAGCTGCCGAGAAATACAATTCTGCTGGAGAGGATGAAGATTTCTGTACTTAGTTGCGATAGTTTTAGGTACTTCCTTTATTTTGAAGTTATCCTTATGCCCGGAAAATAAAATTACTCTGCACGAGTGATTGGGATCCTTTCTTAATCGTTGACAGACTTGTGGTTTTGTGTTCATGCGGCTGTTATGAATACCTATTCTATGACCATTTGCACTTATTGTATCAATTCTGCATTTCATTTCACTTGAGATATATATTCCGATACAGCATAGTTTGTAATGCAAATCCTTTGATGTGTTAATCCATCTTCAAGGTTCCTTGGGTTTTAAATTTCTGGTTTAAAATATGTTTACCAGAACTTCTTCCTTACCTATGGATCAGGTCAGGAAACTCTTGGATGATGACCCTGGAAACTCTGAATATGCAGACATGGAGAAGGAGCTTGCAGAGGTGATCTTTATGTATCTTGCTGATCTAGTTTTCTTCCACCTTTCGTCCTTTTTTGAATTTCAAATCTTTATATACTTATATTGCTTAAAGCTCTCCATTTAATTATATTGTGCACATATATAGAGTTTATCTGGAGTTATTATTGTGAAATCTGAAGACATGTGCTTTTGATAAGCTGTATCAACCTTCTTTAATATTAAGGATTCACAAAACATTAGTACTTGATTTTTGACATCCAAGGAAACCTAGGACAGAATTTATATTTCTCAACACAGACACACACACACAGATGTGTTTTTGTTTATGTTGAATTTTTCAATAACTAAGTTTTCTTTAGCAAGTATATAAATTGACTGGGAGTGACTGGAAAGTGCTTTCTATCTTCTTGGTTCTGAAGGTAATGGTACCATTTGTATAATTTTGAAACATTTACACCTGGCGAGATCTGAAGAGTTTACAGTATTTTTGGATCTTGTAACTCTATCAAGTTCCCATCACTTGTATCTTGGTTCCTGTGCAGGTCTGCTATTTGTCACGATGGCCAGTCTCCTGTCTCCTGATTTCAGATGTTCACTAAGATTCTACCTGATTTCAGATGTTCTCTCTAACATTCTATGTTTGAAATCAATGGCATTTTGGTCTTTTTCTTATAAGCATTTGTTATAAAAAATTTGAATTCAGCTAAATGTTCTCGGCCTGCAGGTTATTGCGTTGACAGAAGAACTCCTGGCAACGGCAAAGCAAAGTGAGAAATCTGGATTGCATATTGGGGCAAGTGCTGATGTATCTCCTAGTTTTCACCATTCTGGAGGTACCTTTCAGGATGATATGGTAAATCTCCTCAGAATGTTTCTTGATGTCTATATCTACGCTAGCTTGATAGAAGACGTGCTGTAAATAATGAAGAGTGCTTTTCCTTATTTTTTACGTTGGATTTGGCAAGAAGCAGTAAGCTTCGATCCAAAGGACATGTACTACTGACAGATTGTGATTTGGTTTAAAAGGGAGCTCTTTGTTAAAAAATCTGGTGCATTCTAGGGGTTTGGTATTTCTGCTGTTTACATGTGTGTGTGTATCTTATTTTTTCCTCCATATTTTGAATCAGGAAATGGGTGCCATGTTTGATCATTCTGACAAGCTTCCAGTTGGCACTAAAGTTCAAGCTGTTTGGAGCGATGATGGGGAGTGGTAAGCGATGGCTAGATGTTTAAGCCCTTATTGGAATTCTTTTTCTTTTTTCTGTTCTGCATCTGCTTTACCGTTTCTTTTCTTTTCTGTGTTTGATTTAGTTGAATGTTCAGGTATGATGGCACAATCGAGGCACTTACACCAAATGGGTATCTGGTATGCTATGAAGGATGGGGTAATAAGGAAGAGGTATGGCACATATGACCACACTATTTGATTTGCAAGAGTCTCATATTGCTATAAGTTACTGCTAGTCCTTTGAATTGCACAGGTCTTGTTTCACTATGTTATACTTCCCTGTTCCGCGCAAAAGAGTCCTATTTTCCTATTTTGGGATGTACACTTACAGAGTCTTGTTTGAAAAACTAAGGTTATAAATCTTTTGAGTTTCTAAATTTATCCTTGTTACATTACACTTGAAATCAGCAACAATTTCATACTTAAAATGTTCAACTTCAAATGTGGACTCTTTGAGCGGAGCAGAGGAAGCATATCTTATTTTATCCATTTTTCAGATTTGTTGTCGCACATATAATAGAATACTCCCTCCGTTCCAGGCAAAGAGTCCACTATACTATTTTGAGATCTTTCACTTAAAGAGTCCACATTCAAAAAATTATGCTTACAATTTTCATAATATTTCATCATTACCCTCCACTTGTGTTGTAATCATCTTGGTTGTGCGTAAGTATTTTTGTAATTATAACCAACTCCAATGACACTAATATATCACTTAATAATCAGACTTTCAAACGTGGACTCTTTGGGTGGAACGGAGGGAGTATTTGTTTAACATGCAAGGTCTCGTACCAGCTTGTTATGCTCACACCTGTAGTCACTAACATCATTGTCCTATTTGCTGTTAGAGTGTGGAAGTTTCTGTCTCATACACACCATATACTTCCCTGCTTCAGATGGAAAACTCTCCCATGTCATATACTTGACCTTTGCCTAAAAGCTTTAATTATCAATAGGGGGCTTGATTCTTTTTTTGACACAATAATCAAACTCAGCCTTGCATCTCTTATATCCCTATATGATGCAGCCATGTGAACTGGCTGACAGGATTTGAGGAAAGGTAGATTGAACTTTACTCAGCTGATCATGGTTCTGTACGTTTTAGAACTCATTTGATAAACAAGCTTTCAAACAAAGTGTGGTTTAGTCTTGTGAACCTAGTTTTCTCAATCTGAATTTGAGAATGGCTTGGTCAGACTTGGTAATTTATGAGGCATGTGTGTGATCTTCTGATCGATTTCCTTATTTTACATTTTAGATCTTCATCAGGTAGAACACCTGTTTCATGCATATAAATAGGTCGAGTTGATGATGCATGGACTCTTGTTGTTATTATTAATAATCTTATCCTTATTCAGGTTATGTTTTTTTTTTAATTGTTATTATCATCGTTTAAATACTTTTGTTGTTGTTGTTATATGAGCTCATTTAAGACGCTTCACGTAATTTTTTAACTGAGCTCGGGGAACAATGATTTACCTTAAGCTCATTTTATCTTGAGTAAAAGTCTGAGGCTCGATGAGCTGGGCTTAAATGTGGTTGGCTTAACACTGCTTAAGCTCGAGATCATGTTTTATGATTGACTGTCAGAAACAATTCGAGTGAACTTGAAAATAATATAGTCTCTCGGTTCATATTACCTTGTATGGTTTTCATGAAAATTCCCTGCCTCTTCTGACCTCTATTCGTTGTACAAGATTATAGCTTTCTATCTTGATATTTATTTTGTCATTTGTACGGAGTTAGCATTCTCTTTGTATTTTGATATTTATTTCATGCTCTTTTTCCTCTTATCTATCTGCTTGTATATTTTCACTGACAGTTTGTTAATCTTTTACTTATTGTACTCTACGGAGTGTGTTGTATACTGATGTTACTATGTCTAGGTGGATCCCGCTAATGTTAGGCCAATCGAAGAAGGCACTGTGGATGCGCTGCTGGAAGCTGAAAAAGAAGCCGAGGCTACAAAGCAAGCTCTAAAACGAAAAATTGCGCAAGCTGCTTCAGCTGACACTGACTTCCAGTCACGAAGTTTACCAGCAAAGCTTCGTATTGAACCTGATGACCCGGAGGATGTGGTAAGTTTGATTGGTTTCATATTTTTTAACAGGTTCACTTAGAACACAGTTCGAGGCTCCCCATTTCTAAGGGGAATAAGTGATACATGTAATTATATGTACTAGTTTGATACATGTTCCAGACATGCTCGATTTGAACCATAAGACTAAACAAATTAGCTTATTAAAAATGAAAAGGGAAAACCAATATAGGGTATACACAGCTGAGATTACAAACGAAAAATGGTCTGATCAAAATTGAAAACAAATGATTGAATGTTGGGTTTTCCAATTCTTATACATGTAATCTTTACTATATATCTGGTGTGGACTCACACATGAGTCTTTTTTTAATTTTTATTTTTCATAATCTACATGATCTTTTTTTCTGATGTAATTTTTTGCCACTTCATTTTCTGAAGTACACAGTTTTGTACATTTAGTTGTGAACTTGGTAAATGGACAGTATCTTTGTTTCAAACTCCATCGTACATTTAGTACAAATTCTGATTAGACTGTAGAAATGGAAAAAATGTAGCTGATTGGATTTAGAAGAGGACACATGCTATAAAGGTTTCTAATGAAAAAAAGCAAAAACACATTATTCTTGGAGAAAAGAGAAAGCTAACCAGTGACAGGGCTTCCTTAACATGCAGTTATGGTGACGTTGCAGTAAAGGGCTCCTCAATACTCATGCAATACATTTTTATCATGGTCCATTGAAATTCTTTCTGACTTATGTCAGTTAACATTATGCTTTCTTATGATTGGTAACATTGACCTCTCCCAAGCAATGTGCCGCACATTCTCAGCGGGCCTCTTTTTGTTCTATGCCTCTATTCTATGACCCATCTTTTCTCGTTTTAGCTAGCAAGGTAGGCCAAGTTGACTTCTGTAAATATTAGAAGTAGTTGCATGATGCTTTTCTGACTTACAATTTCCACGCCCTATTAAAAAATGGACATGCTTCCAGCATGACTTTTGTCATATTTTTAACATTGAGTGGCCTCTAATGTAATAGAATATGCTATAATAGTATTTTCCCCTATCACAAAAAGCATAAGGTTGTCTGAAGATAAAAGGAACAGATTTAAGGCTTTGTAATATTGTTTGGCGTTCCAATGAATTAATTTAGGAGTTCTTTTTCCCCCTTTAAATCTCACATGATTTACCTGTAAAAAGACAGGAGCTTCTTTCAGCTGGACAAATTTACAAAACATGCCCCCATTTTAAGCTTAGTGCACAAAAAAGTTGTTGCAAGTTCTATGGAATGGAGTAATATTCTTGATAGATTTATCACAAAACATTAATTCACATCTGCCTTTTCATCCTCCAATGTGGATTAAGCTAGCTCTATTTTCTCACTTATATGCTTGTTTACCGAAACATACAGAAAGCTGCTAAGCGTAAAAAGATTCATGCATTCAAGTCGAAGATGCGAAAGGAGCAACTTGAGGTGACACAGAATAAGAGGCAGAATGCTTGGCAGCAATTTCAGACCACCAAAGGCCGGGCTAAGAAGGTATGCGTTGTAGCCAGTTTTGAACTTGCAGATCTTGGCGGCCATGAAACCATCACATTAGTAATTTTGATCGTGACCTTGTCCACAAGTCAGTACTGTTTGATGCCACAAATGTTTTGATGCAACGCATACCATCAATCTCCCACCCACCCACACAGCTTATCCCTTGACCCATTTTAATGTGGTTTATATGCATGCATTTGCTCATGCTGAGTTTACCGAAGATTTTATCAAACTTGATTTTACTTTAAAAGAATACTTTATGAAAAAGTTTCCAAGCACCATGGCTATGTTAATCAGCATGCAGATGATAAATATACATTCTTCATATGGAAAACTCTGAAAATCCCCATTTAACATTTTAATGAAACTGTCGTGCTTTTAAGGTACTCATATACTCGTATATATATATATGTGTATATATATATGTATATGCATATATATATATATATATATGCATATACATATATATATATGCATATACATATATATATATATGTATATATGAATATACATATGCATATATGCATATATATACATATGCATATATGCATATATATACATATGCATATATGCACATATATATGCATAAACATATATATATGCACATATATATATATATATATATATATATATATATATATATATATATATATATGGAGTTTTCAATGGTTACTACATCTCTCTAACCATAAATGGTTACTATTATTATTATCCATTAGATCAAAAATCGATGGCTAAGATTTAATGGTTAGTTGGAAAATGCAATTAATGCAAGTAGGCGAGTCATTTAATGCAATTAAGATAACCTTTGATTTTTGATTCAATGGTTGATATAACAGTAACCATTGATGGTTAGAGAGATAAAATAACCATTGAATACTCCCCTATATATATATTATATATATATATATATATAGTAAGAAAGACGTTCTTGCTTTTGCTTATTCATAAAGTATGGTAATGGCACATGCACTTCTTAGTTTGGGGCAATTCACAAAGAAGAGAGACCCTACCTAACGGACCAAAAGAAACAAGAACATTAAGTGCTCAAGAGTGTCAGGGTTTATTCATTTCTCAAACCTGCCATTTGGAATTCCTTTGTCAGCGGTTAGCTGCATTTGGAAATACCCTCGGCCCCTCTCGTCTTCCCTAACCCTCAAGCAAAAGAAACTGTTGTGCACATATCTGTTAACCATCCATGATCAACTGTAGGAAACGGGAATTTCACTCTAGGACTTGAATTGTCGAGTATTAACCGTAATAAACAATTCCTGGACGACATTATACTCCGTCCATGTAATATCTTTTCACTTGTTGGCTAAGGTCAAGTATATGACTTATTTTGTTACTCAGCTCAAATAGTAAAAGTTCCTGCCTTGATTGGTTATTCATCCAAGAAGTTTCCATCTTTTGCATTGTGTATTAATCCTTTGGTTTCTTCTTTGATTTTTCCTGGCCTTACTATCGTGTAATTTGATGTCCAGATTGGTTTTTACTCGGGGCGCAAGCGGGAAAGCATCTTCAAGTCTCCAGATGATCCTTTTGGGAAGGTTGGGGTGACTGGAAGTGGCAAGGGCTTAACAGACTTCCAGAAAAGGGAAAAGCACTTGCATCTCAAGGGAGCAAATGCTGAAAGTGCCGAGGAATAGATTGTTGAATTGTAAAATTTTCTTTTTCTGTGTCTTCTTTTTTCCGTCATGGCCAACTTCATGCATCTTTATGCATAGTGCACCTTGTGCCTACATTGGCTTTGACTTAGGAGCTGTCTCTAAATCACAGTAGAACTTTAATGTTTAGTTACAAGTTTATGAGTTTTGAAGTAAAGCTAATTTGTTTTCTTGTTGATAATTTTTGTACAAGTCTCGTTGATACTCCTTGCGTACTCTTGGAGTCCTGTCAGGATGTTTCGTGTATGGTTGTCATTTATCTGGAAAATTAAGTTTCAAGAAGCACTTGGGGATTGTGTATCGGTGTAGTCTGCCTCCTACATCCGTGGTGGATAACTTACATAGTCCCAGGTTATCAATTCCAAGCGTTTTAGCAAATATTGTAGTTGTGCTGAGCAGGGCTGTAGCATTTTTTAGTAGGTTGGTGCAAATATAGCAAGGTTTCTGGGTTCCCACACAAACAAAGAAGAAACTGTTTTATTCAGTAATTCGTGAATCCTTCACTTTTTTTGCAATTGTGTTTTTCTTGTGTTCGGCTGATGCTTTTTTATTGGCTAGGATTATCCAGTTAGGTAAGTTATTTCCTCTTAACATCTGTTTAGTCGACACAATAACAATGTCTAGGTTGGGTGGTTTGATTTGTTTGTTCGAGTATGTTGAAGTAGGTGATCGATTGAGTTCAATCGGCAATGGCACAACTAATTAAAGCTATAAGGTCAGTCAAGTGCAAAGTCAATGGCACAACTAGGGCAATGAGGTCAGTCATGTGCAAAGCCTGTTCATTTAGCTTGCGCGCCTGTGTAAGCTGAGGTCTAGCAAGTGCTAAGCCTGTTCATTTAGCTTGCGACTATGGAAGCTAGAGACTATGAAAGCTGAGGTCTAGCATGTGCAAAGCCTGTTCATTTAGTTTGCGCCTGCGAAAGTTAAGACAAGTTTTAAGTTGGGTGGTATATTTGTAGTTTGGTCAAATTTCAGACGTGAAATTCAGTTTGGTTCAAGGCTTGCTCATCATCAAGCTGAGGTCGAACTGGTCTAAATCTTCTTATTTGACAAGTCAAACTTTTTAATATTATAACTTTACTTGCTTGTATGTTTTTCGTATCACACTAAAATAAAGGCAAACATCATGACATGTCTACATGACAAGGCACAATGTCCAGGAACTCAACCTCTGTTCGTTGGAACAATTGATTGGCAAGCTGCCACATCTTTCCAATCCCTATCGTTAGCTCTTCAATCAGTCTCCAACGATTACGCAACTCAGCTTAAGATCAAAACATCTATTTATTAGCCGTTGGCTAGCCTCATCTTGATTTTTCTGGCTATAACAACTTTGTTTCTTGACAGTGTGGTTTTCAAATTTTGCCACATTAATGGCCATAGATATTAGTCCATTGATATCTTTTTCAAGTTTCCGTCACTTCAAAATATCTCCATCTCTGTAACTAAAGAGCCCTTTTCAGTATGGAGGCATTTCTCCGATATTGTTGTCTAGGAATGACATAGTGTTGGAATATTGGGAGGCCCAAACGGGCAGCCTATTCCATGGCCCAGCCCGATGCCCAAATCCTTGGCGGCCCACCAACTCCCTTGTGCAAAACCGGAAGACCCCTCCTATGTTTAGCCCCTTTGCCCATTCTTCTTCTTTGACCAACGCTTTGGTTCTCCCCCCTTTGCCTGGTGCGATCTCCCAGTGTTCCCCCCCCCCTCTTATATTTGCCGGCTCTCTCTTTCCTTGTGACACAACATACGTAAGCTCTTTCTCTCTCTTTCAACAAACTAAAACTCGTGCTTTTTTTTTTCTTCTTCACTGTGTAACACTGTGTGAGGATTGTGTGTGTGAGAGTGCGTTCTCTGTTTGGTGGTATTTTGGAGTTGTGAACTCCGACGATTGAGAATGTGAGCTAGTGGCTTGTGGCGTGGTTGTGGGAGACGGTGTGGTGGTCTGAGTTGCTGAAGACGTGGTGGTCCGGGTTGCCGGAGTAGTGGCCGGAAAATGGACTTGGGTCTTCATCTTGAACAGTGCTGGGTTTCTCTTCGTGGGTCACTCCGGTGGACTTGGTCGATAAAGGAAATCTGAGCCTTGTGCCTAGACTGATTTCTAGGCTTGTGGTGATTTCAGTTGAGGCCTTGGCCAGTGACACCAAAAACAAAGGGCTCCTCTGTATTTCTTATGCACTGTCTTCTTTTATTATTATTACTATTCTGATTAGTGTTCCTCTTTGTTGTAATACTAACTTGTTTGTATTTTGTGGGTTACAAGGAGTGAAATCAGATTAGTTGTATGGTAATTCCCATAAGGTAGATATAGTGTTATCCCCACCCCTATTGCAATCTCTTGAGCGTTTCAGTGAGATCCCTTAGTTGGTTTGTACTAGGCTTTTTATGATTTATTCTGTAATTTGTGCTTCTACTCCGTGTACACGAAACGACGTGAAAACACAACAATGGTATCAGAGCCACGGGTTGACTTCGCGTACGGAACAGTGGTCCGTAGCTATCTCCGATAGAGCTTCTTTCAATCTAATCAAAAAATTAGAAACCCTAGTCAGGAGTTTCTGGGTG
The DNA here is from genome assembly GCA_016624345.1 of Platycodon grandiflorus. NCBI lineage: Eukaryota > Viridiplantae > Streptophyta > Magnoliopsida > Asterales > Campanulaceae > Platycodon > Platycodon grandiflorus. Next base: position 14,466,668 of record CM028365.1, on the reverse strand, counting down.
AGCCATTCTCTTTAGACTCCTTGATTAATTTTATCTGCTTTAAAATCTAGTGTTGAGTTTAATTAATGCTTTCCTAATTTATAATCCGCTGTGCTTGCTCTGTTTTGTATTGGATTTTTTGGTGGTTTACGGTATATTTTTTGTTTGTTTCCTTAAAGTTTCTATTTTGTGGTGATTATTTGATAACTGCTTTGTTCCGCATTGTCTTTAAAAATGGCAAACTCATCGTCTTATAATTTGAAACCTTTTAATGGAAAATCAGACTTTTCTATTTGACAACAAAAAATGAAAGGAATTTTAATTAAAGAAAATGTTTTCAAAGATGTGACGTTAAATTTCACCGAATCTGATACAAAAGAGATTATGGCTAAAATAGATGAGTGTGCTTACTCTTCAATTATCTTGAACCTTATAGTGATTCCGTTCTAGGAAGGTTGATAAACTTGAATCTGCTAAAGAAATGTGGAATAAGTTAGAAGAATTTTTTTATGAAAAATCTCTTCCTAACAAGCTATATCTATTGAAAAAATTCTTTAGATTTAAGGTAGACCTTAATAGAGACATGGATGATAATATTGATATATTCACTAAGTTGGTTCAAGATATTAAACAAATTGGTGATAAACATATCGATGACTATACTCCCATAGTGCTTTTAAATGAAATTTCTGATTCTTATGCTGGCGTTAAATTTGCGATTAAGTATGGTAGAGATGATATCATGCTTGATATTGTGATTAATGGGTTAAAAGCAAAAGAATTAGAGTTGAAAACCACTAAGGGAAAATCAAATATTAGGGAAGTGAACTTAGTAAGAGGTAGACAACTTCATAGAAACAGGGGTCAAAAGTGATCAAAATCTAAATCAAAACCAAAATCAGAATTCTGGAAACAACAAACATAGAAGTCGAAGTAGGTCAAAATTTAGAACTAAAGGTAGGACCTGCTATGACTGTGGCGTAACGGTCATTTTAGGAACGGTTGCACAAACCTGAAAAAGAAATATCACAAGGAAAAACAACAAGGTGATTGTAATTTAGCTTCAAGTAGTGATTCATGTGATGCTTTTATTGTGATTGAAGCATGTGAAATTGTTGTGAACTCTGTGCATTCTATGCTAGGTTGCAAAAATGAATGACTTGTAGATTCTGCATGTACTTTTCACATGACTTCTTTTAAAATCTTTTTTACTTCTTACAAAGAAGTATAAACTCGATATGTTTCTATGGCTAATGAGAAAAAAATGTGACATTGCTAGAATTGGTGATATATCTTTAAAACTTGACTCTGGATATGTGTTAAATTTAAAAAATGTAAGACACGTTCCTGACTTGTGTAATAATTTGATCTCGTGTGCCTCGTTAGAAGATGAGGGATTTGAGGAAAAATGGGAAAATGGCGTTATTGAAAATACTAAAGGGTTCTTTAGTTGTAGCTAAGGTTGGAAAACACAATAACTTGTATGTATGTGTTGCTATTCCTATGTCTTTTAATGAAAATTGTGCTAATCTTATTAAAGAAGATAAAACAATGTTACTCCCTCCGTCCCTATATTATTGTTTTGCTTTCTTATTTTGTCTGTCCTTAAATAATTGTCTTATTTGAAACTTTACTTTTTAAGATATCATTTTTACCATTTTACCCTTACTTTTCTATCTACTTTAATTATGGGCCACATACATATGGATATTAAAGGAAACTACACACTAAACTTGTAACACCTGGGATTTTCGTACTCATATTATTTGCACGTCATTTGCATTTCGTGAAATTTAATGTGTTTATATGCTTTACTTTGATATTTTCAAATTTATTAATTAATTATGATTAGTATTAATAAAATATAATTAGACCTAATTAATTTTAGTTAGCATTAATATTAATTAATTAAGAATAAATAAAGTTAATTAATATTAAAATGTTATAACATCACATTTTGAAGCCGACTTCGTTTGCCCACTAAAACGTGACAGCCACCTTGTTTGACCTTGGCTGACGTTTGGAGTAATAAATACAGGAAATTGCTGGCCGGTCCACTTTCTGAAACTTTTTTTCTCTCCAGTCCACCCCTTTTTTTTTTAACCGCTAAAAGGCACTTTGAGAATTTTCTTCCTAAAATGCCCTTAACAACATCGTTGCTTCAGATTTGAGGTTCGAATTGATGTATAAATGATTTCATGTTGTTAATATAGTCTTTCCTTATGTTTGGGCATCAATTTCCATGCATAGAACACAATGATCACAATTTGATCAAATTCGAATTTTTTGAGTTCATCCCGTTTTTCTTTGTTCTTGGGCAGTTTTGGCCACTTTAATATATGTTTTAAGCTTCGAATTTGTTTAAAATCAATCCAGTATTGTTATCATAACTTAGTACTACATTTGTGCACAATTTTTCTACCAAAAAAAAAAAAAAATACTATTTTCGAGATCCAAATCGAGCTTGGCAGTGTGCTGTCCGAAAACAGAGGGAAATGTTCTTGGACTGATTTTGGGACTTTAATCAATGATTTGAGTTTGAATTTTGTATAATATCAATATCATACTGTTATAGGAAGTTAATACCATATTTGTATGTAAATTTTCCAACCAAAAACAACCATTTTAATCGATTTTGATATTATATTAAATTGGACATCGGGATGCCTTAAATTAGGCATCGAGATACCTTAAATTGGGCATCGAGATACCTTAAATTGGGCATCGGGATGCTTTTAATCTGCCAATCGCAGTATGCTGGGCAATGCAACAGTGATTGACCTGCCAGGTCAGGTCGCAGGGGTCGAGGGGACAGCGTCCCTTGTGGGGGTTCGGGGGCAACGCCCCCGAAAGGTAAACGAAAATCAAGTCTCCTCTAGCGGTTGAAATTCAAACGGTGTCTTGGTTACTCATTGCGATGCCTGGGTTACTCATCGCGATGCCTTGGTTGCTCATCGCGATGCCTTGTTTACTCATCGCAATGCCTTTGTTGCTCATCGTGATGCCTTGGTTGCTCATCGAGATGCCTTGGTTACTCATCGCAATGTCTTTGTTGCTCATCGCGTTGCCTTGGTTGCTCATCACGATGATTAACCCACGCGATGCCTTGGATTTCTCATCACGATGCCTTGTGTTACTGATGCGCGTATGTTTTTCTTTCATTAATGGCATAATTGTCTTTTCGCCCCAAAATATTTTTTTCCAGTTTTAAAAAAAGATGAGTGAACTGGAGCGATTACAAATGTTTAAAAAGGGACCGACCTGTAATTCACCCTAATAAATATCAATATGGAAGTGGGTTTTCACCCTAATAAACATTCACAAACCCACATAATCAGTCCGTCTCCTCTTTTTCTTCCGTTTCAAGCCCGCGACTCATTTCTCAGTACGTGATCGATTTGGTTATCGTTTCTTCGAGATTTCGATGAACGGACACCGTAGGATTGACATGCTTAGCTAGTAGATCAATATCTTCGGAAGATTTCACGTGTAATTGGTGGTTGCGATATTAGTAGGTTACTATTTTTAGCTCGTAATATAAAATTGTCCCATTTTAATTTTAGTATGATCCATGCTATTAAACTAGTTACTTGTGATGAAATCTTATATGTTTCATGCATGTATAGTTTTAATTAGCCTGAATTATTTAACTAATGGATCTACTTGTTTAAGTAGCTTAATGGGATAATTAAATTGACGTACTACAAACACGAGCTAAAATACCGACGTTTAGAATCGTCGTAATTTGACTCCACGGGGTCTATTGTTGATACAGTTTGATTATGTTGGAAAAGTCTGATTAATTCCTATGATTATTAAATATTATTTTGGGTAGAAGTACCTCTACTGAAATAGACTAAATGTGATAACGTGTTTAATATGTAACTGGGAGCCAGTTATGAGTTTATCCAATTTAGTGGCAATTACGTGTAAATCAGTAATTGATACTTGTGAACCAGTTAGTTGTAAAACAATATTGTGACAAGTGTCAGTGTTCAACAAGTCGTAACCAGCTGGTAAACCAGTTCAGGGGGTGTATGGACCACCGGTGACTCATGAGGGTAGAGGCTAGTGTTAACCGTGGTTGGTCCAAATTCTCGGCCTACGCCCCACTGTTGGCCCCAGTAGGGGAGGCACACTTCTTGCTAGCCGAAGTGTTTGCTCGACGTCGTAAACCCAGGTAGTACGGGACTGGGAAAAACGATTGTCATTCACGCACGCACTATAAAAGAGACAGTTATTTAGTTATTGCTCGAGCACATGATACAGAAGAGATGATAAGGTTGGATGTTATCGAAGGTGTACCTCGACACTGTATCCTTTTAAAGGTGTTGATCCAGTTGTTCTTATATAGTTGAATATGTGTTACGGTGATATAGAAGCATGCTATTATTATTTGTTATGCATTATGATTTACTGTTATACAGCTCAGCAGCCAGCATGTCATGTAGTTGCATGGTAGTAACTTACTGAGTCTTTGACTCACCCTATCCTTTTCTTTTGTTTTTCCTTAGATTGCAGGAACCCAGGAGGTTCTGATCGGTGAGGCCGGTACAGTACGTGGGTGCACGTGGTTAACTTTTAGGGTAGTTACTTTTTCTCGTTGAACATATGTACTCGGTGAGGACGATGAATGATAGAGTTATGTAAACTCTATTTTGGGTAGTAATAACATGATGTGTATATTGTTACTCGTTTCTTCCTTTTGTGTTGACACGTGGTGTCGTGACATTGTATATAGGACATGCTGCCTGTGTGATTTTGTTTATTTCAGTTGACTCCGAGCTCGTTAGCTTGTTGAGGTTGTTGTTTATAGTTGTGTTTTGTGAGCTCATGTAGCTCCGTACTATTGTGATAACGGCATGTTGTGGCCATTTAATTATCTTGTGTTTGTGTCGAGCTGGTTTAGCTTGCTTATACATGTGCATATTAATTATGATGTATGTGTTTCACGTCTCTATTTGGGGTTCCACGTAGGAGCTCAAATGGGGGTGTGACAATACCAATATTAATAATCAAGTCAATTATTTTTTCTTAATTTGTGTGCTGGGTCAAACAAGACAATAATTTAGGGACGGAGGGAGTATGACATAAAAGACTAGGGCACTTGAGTAATAAAGGTTTAGAAATATTACACAAAAATGGTTATTTTGGTAACAAAAAATTTTCTAGTGTACCCTTTTGTGATTCATGTGTTAAAAGCAAGAGTAATGCTATGTGTACCTAAAGAGTACACATAGCATTACTCTAAAATTGGTACTCTTTAGGTACCCATAACAAATATTATAAAATTAATTTTCCTCCCCCTTCCCTAAACAAATCTTCTAGTAAGAAAATCCTTGAGTATGTCCATGCGGATGTGTGGGGGCCTTCAAGTGTCCCCACTCATGGTGGAAACATATATTTTTTGCCTATCATTGATGACTTTTCAAGAAAAGTCTGAATTTTCTTAATGAAACACAAATCTGATGTTTTTAAAAAATTCAAAAACTGAAAGTTTTGATTGAAAATCAAACTGGGAAGAAACTGAAAGTGCTTAGGACCGATAACAGGTTAGAATTCTGCAATCACGAATTCGATAGTTTCTGCGCTGACAATGATATTCAAAGACACAAAATTGCGCCTTACGGGAACTCGTAACAAAATGGTGTTGCGGAGCGTATGAATAGAACCCTGTTAGATAGAGTTAGAGCAATGCTCTTAACCTCTGGCCTCTTTAAAACGTTTTACGGAGAAGTAGTCATAACTGCTACCTATATCATTAATAGTGTCCCCTTCTGTTCCTTTACATGACAAGTGTCCTAAAGCTGTTTTCTTCGAAAAAGAAATTGATTTTTCAAACTTGAGGGTTTTTGGTTGTGTTGCCTATATTCATCAAAAGAATGATAAATTTGGACCTAAAGCTACTAGGTGTGTTTTCTTAGGGTATCCCAAGGGGGTGAAAGGGTATAGATTGTGGTTGAAAGAGGAACATGGTTTTAAAGCTACCATTAGCAGGGATGTAGTTTTTAATGAAACTGAATTTCCTTGTTTGCTTCCTGCTAAACCTATACCTGCTGATAATGTCTCCCCTTCCCATGCTCCTAATGTAGTGGAGCATCCCTATGTTGTTTGTTCTTTTGATACTAACACTATTGCACAAACTGAAAATGGAACAGAAAATGATAACAACCAAGAAGAAGTACATGCTGAAACTAAAATGGTGAATGATGAAACTGTAAATGCTGAAACTGTAAATGAAAATGAGGAAGATAATAGAATTGAGATTCCTGAAGATCAGAATCTAGATGATTATCAACTTGCTAGGGATAGACCTAGGCGTACTATTCAAAAACTATCTATATTCGATGATATGACCTCATATATATGTGTTTAGCGTGTTTGAATCAATTGACAATTGTAGTGAGCCCAAAACTTACAAAGAAGCCTTAAAATCTGCTAATTCTGTTGAGTGGTTGAATGCTATAATTGTGAGATCTCGAAAATTTTTACCTATTTTGATTTTAAGAATATAAACGAAGTTGGTACTATTTTATTTATTTATTTGACTTAGAAATATTTTGTTGACTTTTATTTTATATTATTTTGGATAGTAAAATAATAGTGATTTTAAATATTTTGACCAAGTCAAAGTTGAGGTTTTTTTGTTATTATTATTAAACAAAAATGATTAAAGTTGTTAAGATTTGGAGATATTTTATTATTATTATTATTATTATATTATATTTCTCACAAAATTGCTAAATCGTTTGATACTTGGAGTTACGAAGAGATGATAATGGGTCCCACCGTAGAATATTATACTACCTCATTTTTATCTTTTGACAAATTGAGTTGTCAAACACCAGGCCAATTGATGGATGAGTCAGCCTATGGTTTACTTAGAAGCTAAGTAACATGGGAGTATATATATTGACGTGTGAGAGATTAATTCTCTCACACAAATGCGTCCGTCCCTCCTGAGTTTATTTTAACTCCCATAAACTATATTTTGTGTACGATATCGATTTGGTTTGTGATGGGCGAACTGACTCCGTAGAGTCGACATACTCGAGGTGTAGATCGATTCTATCGGAAAACATGATATTGCATCGATGATTTACGGTATTGGGTTTTATCTTATTTTGAGGTAAGGGAGACTATGCAGTACTGATTCCGAGTCAGTTTGGTCACGTCATCGTCTTTCTAAAAATATATGGTTTTTAAATATGAGTTATCTTTCCAAATGAATTTCGAAATAATTCGTTTATATTGATTTACCGTGATTTATTGTGATTTGGTTAAAAGCATAATTATGTAGAATAGTTTAGTGATACTAGTCGGTATATTCGGTTTCAGTGTGGCTCGTTACAGTTGTTGTTGTTTGGTTGGTGGGCTCAGAGAACTGAGTGCCAACGATTGAGATATATATGAGTTTTATGTTTTGCCACTGAACCCGAGCTCGATAGTATACTAGACTGTGATATATGATTGAGCAGTATACTTTGATGCTTCGAGCATATATACCGTGTTTCATTCTTTGAACGTTGATTTTCCAAGAGCATGATTTTATTGATTAATCAGTTATTGTCCATAGTTTCATTTCATGGACAAAGTGATATTTAAATCGTATGTCTCCGTTCTATTCTGTGGTATTGTATATCCCTTCCCTTGCTGGGCTCACAAGCTCACCCCCCACGAGTTATTTGAGTTTTGCAGGTTTGATTTGATCAGAGTGCGCAGTGGAAGCGTGACTAGCTGCGAGGTGGGGCAGAAAGCGAGCCTAGTGTGGTTGTTAGAAGTGATTGTTATAATATTTGGGTTTCAATGAGATTTGATTGAGTTGTTGTATTAAGATTGATATTTATAGGACTGATGATTTTCGAGAATCTGGGTGTTATTTATTTTTCGCTGCAAATTTGAGATACTCTGATATGTTAGTATATGGATTTGGAAGCAGGTGATGACTTCGGGTCGTCACAATAATGGATGAAATGAACTCCTTGCATGTTAATCAAACTTGAACACTTGTGATCAAACCTAAAAACTGCTCTGTAGTTGACTGCAAATGGTTATTTAAAATAAAAAATGAGTCTGAATCTGTGCGGTATAAGGCTAAATTAGTTGCTAAGGGGTTTACTCAAAAAAAGGGGATAGATTATACGAAAATCTTTGCTCCGGTTGTCAAATTCACTACTGTTAGAATGATGCTTGCTTTGGTTGCACAATTTGATTGGGAGTTAAAACAAATGGATGTTAAAACTGCGTTTTTACATGGTGATTTAGATGAAAGAATTTACATGCGACAACCTGAAGGCTTTGTTGACAAGAAAAATCCTGAACATGTGTGTTTATTGAAAAAATCTTTATATGAGCTAAAACAATCTCCTAGAATGTGGAACAAGAAATTTGACATGTGCATGCAAAGACTAAACTTTAAACGTAGCTCTTATGATCATTGCTTGTATTTTAAAATTGACTCTGCTGCATATGTGTTCCTGTTAATTTATGTTGATGATATGCTGTTAATTGGTCCTTGCATTAAGTCAATTGAGCATATGCAAAAATGTCTTTGTGATACTTTTGACATGAAAGATCTAGGAGATGCCAATTTTTTTTTGGGAATGAACATTGTTAGGGATAAGAAAGAATTCAACGTTTTCTCTTAATCAGATTTCCTATGTGGAAAAGATTTTGAGTAAATTTAAAATGGAAAATGTGAAATCTGTCAATGTGCCTCTTGCTAGACTTTTCATCCTTAGTAAAAGTCAGTTTAATCATGCGGACATGGGCACTAAATGTTTACTTGTTACTAAATTTCAAATATGTTTAAATATTTTGAAATTTGATACTGGTGATTGATGCATGTGTGCTGTTGTTTACCCCCTAAAATCCTTCTATACTTAGTGTTTGTTATGGTGTCTATCTCGTTCCTGCTTTGTGCAGTGGAACAAGATAGATTTCTTTTCCATGCTTACTTAGCGTTTGCTGTGGTGTCTATCTCGTTCCTGCTTAGTGCGCTAGAGCAAGATAGATTATTTTTTTCCTTGCATATATGTTGTACCGTGAGTTGTTCTTACTTAGTGTTAGAACAAGTTCTGTTTTGTTATAAGGCGATGATGTTTCCCAGTTATTTAAAGTCCTGTGAGTAAATGTTGTGTGAACTAGCACTTGTTCAAAGGTGGAGATTGTTGGAATATTGGGAGCCCCAAACGGGCAGCCTATTCCATGGCCTAGCCCGATGCCTAAATCCTTGGCTGCCAGCCCACTCCCTTGTACAAAATCGGAAGACCCCACCTATGTTTTCCCACTTTGCCCATTCTTTTTCTTTGACCAATACTTTGGTTCTCCCCCCTTTGCTTGGTGCGATCTTCTAGTGTTTCCCCCCTCTTATATTCGCCGGCTCTCTCTCTCCTTATGACATAACATACGCAAGCTCTCTTTCTCTCTCTCAGAGCAAACTAAAACTCGTGCTCTCCTTCTTCTTCTTCTTTTTCACTGTGTACCACTGCGTGAGGATTGTGTGTGTGAGAGGGGGTCTCTGTTTGGTGGTATTTTGGAGTTGTTAACTCCGGCGATTGAGAACGTGAGCTAGTGGCTTGTGGCGTGGTTGCGCGCGGGAGACGGTGTGGTAATCTAAGTTGCCAGAGACGTGGTGGTTTGGGTTGTCGGAGTAGTGGCCGGAAACGGACTTGGGTCTTCATCTTGAGGTATCTCTTCGTGGGTCACTTTGGTAGACTTGGTCGAGAAAGGAAATTCGAGCCTTGTGCCTAGACTGATTTCTAGGCTTGTGGTGATTTCGGTTGAGACCTTGGCCAGTAACACCAAAAACAAAGGCTCCTCTGTTTTTCTTATACAGTACTGTCTTCTTCTATTATTATTACTATTCTGATTAGTGTTCCTCTTTGTTGTAATACTAACTTGTTAGTATTTTGCAGGTTACAAGGAGTGAAATTAGATTAGTTGTAGGGTAATTCCCATAGGGTAGATATACGTTATCCCCACCCCTATTGTAATCTCTTGAGCGTCTCGGTGAGATCCCCTGGTTGGTTTGTACTAGGCTTTTATGATTAAATCTGTAATTTGTGCTTCTACTCCGTGTACGCAAAACAACGTGAAAATTCGTTCATCGACAATAATACTAATATTGGAGATATGCCTCGAGGGGTGGAGCTACATGGTATGAATGGGGGGCTGTTGCGCCCTTTTAGTTTCAAGAATGTCTAAATTTACCACCTCTTTTAAATTTTTAGTACTAAAAATTACATTTTTTTCTCATTTATCCCCCCTTTGTTTAATAAAAATATCCCATATTCTATGAACTTGTCCCCAAACATCTAATCTTCTATTTCTAATAAATTCTTGCCCCCCTTTCAGCCAATTCGTGTCTTCGCTCCTGATTCCAAGTGCATAGTAGACATCATAATTTGCAAAGGTGAATTTAGTAACTTAAATAGAAAAAAGGATGATGCATTTTTGGGATTTTTTTTCCTTAAAAAAGGGACACTCATTTCGAGGCAGAGGGAGTAATAATTATAAATAAGATCCAAATGAGGCCTAATGGAGAATTGCGATTCAATGGCTATCAGGATGCCAAGCTCAAATAACTAGAACAAAGGCTGAGTTGAGTTGGTTTGAATTGTGTTTCGATTGCCCCCTACCTAATAGATTTAATCTACGTAAGTGAATATAAGCAAATTTACGAGCGAGTGTCACTGCTTCTCCACGGCAAGATAGGCCTCCATGTTAGCAATAAAGATCAACATGGGAATCATGTATGATGATGGAAAGACCAGAGCACAATTGTAGTTGCCGTAATCAATCAAAGAATTGGTAGCGATGATCTTAGAAATGCTGATACATAGAAATGAAGCTCAAGCCTCAAGGTAGGGCAATGAAACATAAGCTAGCACTTGGCGGCCTTTCTTATCTCCGTTGACTGGGATATCAATCTGAATCAGAGCCACTGAATTGTTTATAGGCAACTCTATTACAAAAATCTGGTCAGATAACATCGGAAAATGTTCTTTTGCTGCCAAGTTGCTGATAAATAATTAGATCCATGGCCAGCTGAATATCCATATTGTGCGATTACCCTCTGCTTCTCAAGTATATAGAAAGGTAGGTTGATGCATGAGTTCTATCATCTCAGCCTCTAAATCATGAGTACTGTCATTATTCTACGTACATACTGACATACAACTGAGAAGAAAAGATAAACGATATGAATGATGTTAAAGTCTAGCTCCTCTGCCTCTTGTCCATGTTAGAAATCTCATTCAATACACGATGCAGTTTGATTTTTTTTGCTTCTTAATTTCTATGAATTTTCCTTTGTGTTCTTCTTTATACTAATGTTATTCTTGGATTTGAGGCACATGGCATTTATGGCTTGAATTCGGCTTGAGCCTGATGGGAATTGTATGGATGAAAAATGACAAAAAAAAAAAAAATGGAACAGGACTGACACTTGATGACAAAAATCTAATAGGTGTTAATTATGATAGATCCTAGTTTTGATACTAAGAAAACTAAATAATGGAATGGACCCTTTTTCAATAATTTTATAAACTCGAGTCTTGTAATAATGAGGTCGATCTGGAAGCGTAAATAGTCAAATCTTCTTCTATGATGGTGGTACAAACAAATAGTATTAATGGAGTAGATACACAAATTCTCCTACCAGTTGAATCAGTTACAAAATTAAGTAGATCTTTCCGTCCAAAATCCTTGACGAAAGTGACTGTAGTAACTAACGTGACAGTAAAAGTTAATTATATATAGTGATGAAATAGAAGGAAAAAAAAAAAAAAGTAGTTAGTATTGTTGAATAAAAACTGAAACTAGAGTGACAAATTTGCTGTCTTAGCCTAGTATTGCTACAGTACATGAAATAGTTGACGACTTTTGCTTACTAAACGAGCATATATAGTTTATCAAAGAGAATTTGTAGGTTAAATTAAGATTGTTGCAGTTCACCACTCTACCTTGTACCTATGAAATATAAGCCGTGAAAGCTTCATATATACTCCCATTCACCGTCCGAGACTAAAATATACAGACTTTTAATAGGACGTACAGTCATTATCTATAACTTTTGACCAATACATATAAGCTTGGAACTTAATGGTTAGGATCAATTTTGCTATTGTCATTGACAAATCAACCCCATGATAGCCGCCCACGCCACGCGTGAACATTCTTAATATTACCTTATAAAACTAAAAAAAATATGGCAACATCGTCCTGTTGTGTACCATGATAAACAGAAACACTAAACATTTTCTTTTGCTATCTATCAAAACAGAAATTTGATTCAATTTATCAGACAAGAGACAAAATTACCCATCAAGAGGATGCCATGCTCTGTATACTTAAAAAAATGTACTGTTGAACGGTTGTTATATAATTATAAAATGAGCAGAGAGTCAAAGTACCTGGAACAAGAGGCTAAGAAACCTTTAAGATTTAAGGGCTAACCTCCAAATATAAAGACCTACAAACTAAGGTCCATATATGTCAGATGTATGGTGGTTGGTACCGGCATTATACCATCCTTCCACACAATAAGCCAGACTATTGTAGACCCACAATAAAGCAAAACTTCACATATAGTAAACATAGAGTCAAAAAATCAGATCAAGAGGCTAAGTACCTTAAATAATGTCACAACCCACAAACAAAGGTCCACAGAACATGATGCAACTAGACACAAAATACAACATCGACACCCAAAGGCTGCGTTCCTAGAGAAAAAAAAAAAAAAAGAACAAAAGAAACGGAAACAGCTGAAGCCAACAATATTAACATGATGTAGCAATGCTGACCACCAACTAGCACTCACCGCGAATTTGTGGAGAAAAAATTAAGCCTGCAGATTTGAAATCTTCAACCCTCTCTAAGCTGACTATCTCCCACCAACATATTGTAGATGAGCGACAACTGAAGAGTTGGATAATTACCAAAACCGATAGAACCAACTTGTGAAACCTGCAGATTTATCATAATTGAAAAGAGATATTGGCAATGCCAATGCGAGAATATTCACATTAGTTACCCATGAACCATACAGAATAGAGTAAAAGCTGCATCAAAATTGTAACAACCATGATATAAACTTCTAGTCCGACAAGACAAGCGCTATTGGTCTGTTTATTCCCTGGAATTTCATTATCTTTTTCAAACATAATAAATGACAGCAAAATAAGCAAATAAAATGCATTTATCTTGAAATGTGCTTCAGGAGACAGAACAGCGTAAGTTGGTGGTCACAAACTGCCCTTCAACAAAATAATCCTGTGTTCGACTTTCCACTTTATATATTCATTGATGTACATGACTTTTTGTAATAGAAACTATAGTGATTCCTATTCTATTCTTAATTCAGTAGGTGTATCATAGGCCATGGGTCAACAAGTGTACGTAAGAGGTGATAATAATCTTGAAATCCTAACAATACTCTTCAGTCAAAACTAACTGAAGATGCACAGGCACCTTAACAGCACAACAAGTGTCATGCCAACACTTTTTCTTGGAAGTCCTTTTTTTTTCTCTCGCCACCTTTATATTATGTTTTTGGACAGAGTTTGAATGGTTGTACTAGTGGGTGGGGTTGGATAGGTGGGAGCAAAAATTGTTCTTACAAGGAAAAGATGCAATTGTTTGCAGTGAAAGAGTATAATAATAGTGAAAGAGTATAATAATACGAACCTTAAAGATAAAATTTTTGGGTGTGAGCTTTAATGGTGTAAACTTCTGCTTATGGCAGCAGTCGTGCGAGACTCAATTCTAGGTCAAAGGAAAAAAAAAATTCTAAATATTCAAACTTCAAGTGTGCGAGCTTCTAGTTATGGGATGGACCAGTAAAAATGTGAACAATGAAACAATAAGTGATGGTGAAGTCGGCGGTGGTAGTGCTGGGTATGGTTATGGACCGATGATTCTTAAGGCAGTAGCAATTTTGGTAAAAGCGAGTTTGCTAATAAAGAAAATGTCTTAGTAAAAGAGGTAGCATAATTTACTAGCTGCTTTCTATTGAAAATTTATCAAAAATCATTTACTTAATAAAGAACGTGGCTATTAATATTAAAGGCGACGTAATCAACTCTAATAAAAAATGGATGGTATTGAGGAAAAATGGAGAACTTGCAGTGAAAATGTTGTTTAAAAACAGAAACAGTGGCAATATGCACATGTATAGTCAATGTACAATGGAAAAAGGGGCCTGAGGCTATCACAAAGCTAAAGAAAAGGGCATCTAGTGTCCATATATGGAATAGATAGAACTTCAAAATAAAAGAAATTCTAAATTATTAACCAGATAAGAAAGACGTACGTACCTACAGCAGCATCAAGAGTCTTGAAAGTACTCCTTGCTTTCGTTGATGATAGTAGGATTTGGAGAGCAATTTGATAGATATGTTATCACACTGGTAGGAAACTTTGACTCCTCATACCGGTAGTGGCACCCAACTATTTTCAAACACTCCATTTTACCGAATGGGGAAGCCTCATTTTGCACTAAATCTAAAGCCCAGGAAATGACCTCAATGGTATACACGGTAAGTAAAACAAATCTCGCACCATGGAGTTGATGGAACATATTAATGACTTCCTGGCGAATTTTTTGCTTTTTCTCATAGTCCCCAACAATAGATTGATACCCAAAAATACCACCAATGTTGATATAAATTGTATCCAAACAATTTAGATCACCTGTAGATATCAATAGCCCATAATCACCACTATATTCGAATTTCAAGAGTTTGGGGGCCGAGACCACAAACTTACAAAGGTATCTGCGATATCTACTTTCAATAACAAGAGTTTCGAGTTGAGGAGAAATAACATAAATAACTTCCAAGCCATTTGTCGAGCAATCATTTAAAGTGAGATTCTTCAAATTTAGTAAATTGGAGAAGAGATCTGCAGACTTGCTACTATGGCTATTGCAGCAAAACTCAAATGAAACACCTTTTAAAATCAAAGTTGTCAAAGCGGGCAAATTCCAAGTTGATTTTGGTAAATTGCTAGCCTTGAGACATATTGAGCTGAGATAAAGATGATGCAAGGATTGGCAAGTGAAAGCGGAGAGCTGAATTTGGTAAGATCCTCTACGAGACACATCACAAAAAATATTCAACTCTCGAGCATTATGAGATACGGCGTAAGAGGATATCTTTTTGATGAGGGGTTGGTTAATTAATCTGTAATCACATTTAAGGTTGATTACAGAAATACCTGAATGGTTGCGATGAGTGATAAATTGGGAGACAAATTTAGAAAAAGCGAGCAATCTGGAGAAATGACACCGATTAAAATTGAGATGCGGGAGGGATTTCCAGATATGCCTCCATCTTGTGGAGACTAGGCTTGTTCGAATGACGTCGGTGGCGTCAGTCTTGGAGAGGATATGATGAATGAGATCATCTGGCAAGCTGCTGATTCTGTCTTCATCTTTTGCACTAAGATTTCTTTGCTTCTTGCCCATTGAACCCATTTTGGATAGGAGAGATTGCACATGAACACCCCCACCCGCACACTCTTAACATATACACATGGACTCTCAATCACTCTATTTATACTTTTGTAGGAGTTGGAATGGCTTTTACATTATTCCCTCTTCATTACCAAATTCGGAAGTTCAATATCCAGCATTCTAGTGTTAGAAAGATACTTCTTCTTTTCCAGGCAAAGAGTCAATTTTTGACTTTTTAGGTCAACTTAATCAAAGTTTGACCGATAATTTACATAGATTTATTTATTTTTACAAAGTTATTAAAGTTTTAATCTATAGTATTCTTAATGTAGTTTTTAATTAATGAAATTTTATTTCGTAAATCATAAGTAAGGTATGTAAAATTTACATTTGATTTAGTCACATGTTGACTTTTAAAAATGGAAAGTCAACTTTTTACCTGGAACGGAGGGAGTATTATTTTATAAATATTTATGGAAGGAAATGTTCTCAAAGGACTTTTTTCTTGATATATTCATCTTTCAAAAGTAGAAACATAAATTGGGGTGTTAGAGATATGGGCAAATATATCGGTGCATCTTTGAACAAAAATTTTCTAGATTTTAATAATTCTCCTTTTTTACAAAAAATATATACTACTCCCTCCGTCCCTAAATTATTGTCTTGTTTGATCCGGTACACGGATTAAGAAACAACAATTGACAGTGCGTAGTTTTCTTTAATGCCCATGTGCATGTGGCCCATAATTAAAGTAGGAAGAAAAAGTAAAGGTAAAATGGTAAAAGTGTTGTCCTAAAAAAGAAACTTTAAAACAAGAAAATTATTTTGGGGTACGGACAAAAAAGGAAAGCAAGCAATAATTTAGGGACGGAGGGAGTAATATGTTGGTACATGTTTCATACTAAACATTTTTAGATTTAGATTATTAATGAATGTTTCATACTCTAAAAAATCTTTCTAGATTTTCTATTTCTATACTTTAAGTTTACTTTCTAATGACTCATGGTTTAAAGGATTTTTCTAAGAGAATTGCTATTTACACCCCCTTGATCTCCAAGTACACCCCTTCTCTACATTCACCACCCCTAAATTGTAAACCTCCCTAAATACTAAGTACATCCCCCCTAATTTTCCATTTTACCCACCAAATTTATTTTGAATAAACAACCTCAAAACATTGGTTTCATGACCATCTTCCTCCTCCGGCAAATAAACAATCCCTTCACCTCTTCCTCCTCCGGCAAATTCAAAGGTTAAGGTCGTGTTCTCCGCATGGACTCCATAATTGTCTTCCTTCCCTCCTTCCCTTTGCTTTTCCGGTGGGTTGGGGTTGGGGTTGGGGTTGGGTAGAGAGACAAAGTGAAATCACATCACACGCCTTTTAATGTTGGAGGATTTGACTGAGCGGCAAAGGGCAAGAAGGTTGGTACAGAGTCTTTGATCGTGCTCATCCTTGAAAGTCTTAGTGGAATTCTTCTCTCTTTTCGCTCTCTCTTGGATCCTTCCATTAGGGGTGAGCTTTAGTTGACCAGAGTAAATAGGCAAACAAGTTCCATACTTGGTTAGAGTATAATTGTTCGATAAGCACTCACCGAACACCTTTAGTAGTGTTCGGTCGTCAGAGCTTACCGAACACCATTAAGGGTGTTTGGTCAGAGCCTATCGAACGCTATTATGGGTGTTCGGCTAGTGCCTACCGAACACTATTACGGCTCCTTTCATTAAGGGCATTTAGGTTAGATTTTTTAATGGCATTTTTGTAATATTTAAAGGGGTGTACTTAGAGAATTTGGGGGTGTGAATAGCAAACCTCATTTTCTAATTTCTATGCAACCTAGTCTTATGATCTTATCCTTGTATTATGTATTTGGGTCGGTTTAAGAATGGGCTCAACAATTATTCATACTTTGAACTTAGTTAAAAATAATTTAAAAAGTATCTATATTGGGCTTAGGTTAGGCAAGCTACTCGACTGGGCTCGCGAGTAGCTCGTGAATCTGAGCAAGCCGAGTATTTTCCTCTTCTCAAAAGCTCACGTTAAGCTAGTGAAGGCTCAAGAATCTATTGGGCGAGCCAAGCCCGAGTTCGAGAAATACTTAACTCGACTCGATCGGCTCATCTACACCCGTGTCCAGATGCCACTAACGAGGGTTGAACATTAGTGATGGGCCATATGAGATTTTGCATATATAACGATCTACCAGTTAAGATCTTTGACGTTTGTTTAGCCCTGATGATGATGATTAAGATTAAAGTGGGGGTAATGTAATACACCAATTCCACATCGAAAGTGTGTGGGATAAATATGAGTTTTCTTCTAAGGGCTTCAATGCAAGCTACTAAAATCATGAGCTCAAGTATTTTAATAGCTAATGTGGCTCAAGTATATAATGGGTGATGTGGTGGCTTATTTTAAGTTGTTGAGTAAGTCATTGCATAAGAAGTACGAAAACTAGTTCTATAGTGCACACAGAAGGAAGAGGTGGGAGCTAAAGAAGAAAATAGGAGAAAGAATGGTTACCCTCATAAGGAACCAGCCCGAAGGCCACAATGCCACAAAGGCTGATATCTCAAATCTTATTCAATTAGCTGGTTAAAAGATGGGCGATTTTGTCGATAAAAAAAGAAATGAAAAAGAAAAATCCTAAAACTACTAGTACTAAGGCCAATTAATGAAATAACTATAGGAGTAGAAAACACAATTCTATTAGGATTAGGACGAATTAATTAAAATAACAATAAGGCCGTACTTAGACTTGGATAAATCAAAGTACAATCTTACTAGGATTAGGATAACCAAAATACCAACTAACCCATTAATACACAGTTTATCTTTGAATGATGCATGTGCTTGCATCATGTATCATAAAGCCAATAACACATCGGCACCAAAACCTAATTAGTGTGTATAAATTAATTTGAGTGTAAATATGTTAGCTTAATAATTAAACTGTCCTTACACAGAGTTGTGAAATTCACAAATTTCCCTCAAATGCTATAACAGAACCCTATGCTTTCTCTCCGTTGGTATTTTACCGACAGAAAGGTAATAGACTTTCTATGGAAGATAAGAGTTAATCTATATGCAAAACTCACTAGTGTAGCCTTATCAAAGGCAGCTTATGCTCAAACCAATGCATGTAATAGATTGCCAAACTATCTTAAAATCTAAACTGATAAGGCAAGTTTTATCTTCCTTCAAAAATTGGGTTCACCTCCTCAAAACTAGATTTAGCCATCATATTCATAGTTCACAAGAAATTTTAAGAGCAGGGGAAGCATAAAGACTATGATTTCTAGGACACGGAAAATTACTTAAAAACAGCAACGTCAGACACGAGTGTCCTTGGACAGGCTCGTCTACATGTGTGGACATGCAAAATCAGGTTTTGTAGAAAGAAAGAAGGGCTTGCTCCATGGAAGACCAGCTAGTTTAGCAAATTCCCTCAAAGATTTGGTAATTATATCAAATCAAGATATGTTTAGAAAATACAGCATGAAAGTAATTATTGGAGATTTTAAGCTTGCTTGCTATAGGCAGCACTTCCTCAATTGCGTCTGCGCTCTTAGAATCCATTGGAGAAAGGAATTTTAGTAAATATTTTTCATAATATAAATTTTTCCTTGTTTTCGACTGAAAGCCTCTCTCAAAGGTTCGCAACTCCCCTTCAAGCTACCTGGTGGAAGCCTTAGGACGAAGACGATCCAAAATCTATTTCAGTAGAGCATATTCTGTCGGATGGAAATAGTTCGTAGACGATCAAGCGATTGGGATCAGCTGCTATTCAGACTTCCCTTCTCCTGCTAGGTACTGCCTCGTCTCGGGAGGATCCGGATACATAGTGTTTTGATCTAAGATTTCAATTCTTCATCTACTTCGTCCACATTGAACTCCCTCCGAGCTCAGAAGAGATTTCCAAAGATTCTATGAGAAAGAATTGGATTCTTTCATGCTCTCTTCCTAGGGTACCCATATTCATCTAAGTTATATATCTATCTAGACATTAAATGTAAAGAGCCATGTCCTCGTGAATAGAATTGTGAAAATTGTTGTGTCCACACCACGGGTCTATGTCATCCGTGCCCAAAAATCATAGCATCAAGATATTGAACAGCAATTATGCAAATATATGCTCACGGTAACCAATTTTTTTTTTTCTTCAACAGCAAGGACTAGTCTACCCTCATGTGCAAAAACCTTAGGAAAACCAAGAAAACACGAAACCCAGTAAAGAAGAGCATGAGCAAGACATATTTCTCACAGCACAAATTAACACCTTCCACGCATAATGAAATTGAACAGATCGATCAGAGCACTTTAGCTTACATGGAACCTAGTTAATCTCTAGTATAAAACTTTTAAGCAAAATTGTTGTCGGTGCTTATATATGAGCAAACAATGCAGCGAGACTCTGAAAGAATCGAAGTTTATACTTCATGCAGCGGCAGCCTTGATCATGTATTTTCTTTGTACAATATCTAAAGACAATACATATGAAAAATTGACATGGATTTGTAAAGTTGTGTTACGATCACTTCATGTGACAACTGTGCATTCATATGCAAGTATCCATAATCATTTTTGTTACCTAAGTTATGGAAATTATAGATGGATATGAGGAACTAAGCAAGCCATTGCACAATATAAAAATTAAAGTTGCAAAAGAAGGAAAACGATTATGTATTAGAAATGATAAAGAAAGATCCGAAATTTAAATTAGAATAATAAGTTGCCCTCACCTGCACCAGTTCACTTGCTGAGACTTCCATTGCTTAAACAAAGTAGAGATTGAAGGCTTGTTGATGTAAATTTTTCCTTCAACCACACACTCCGAATCGAAATATAAAAATCCCATTATGAAAGTAAGTTGATTCCTTTTCTTGTCAATTCCAACGATAATGTACACTTTCTCTATGCAATCGAGTTGATCTCAATAACGGAGAACTATGACAAAGCTAGAGATACGGCGTAGGGTTGGGTCGATTAATTTAATCCTCGTTGATTACGGAGATGCCTGAATGGGTATTGCAATGAGAGAGAAATTGGGAAAAATGGGGCAATTTAGAGGTCGAAATTGAGGTGCGGGGAGTGTTTTCCATGTACGTATGCTTCCATCTGCTGGAGAGTCTGACTTAGGTTGCGTCGGTCTTGGAGACGATGCTATGGTTGGATCGTCGAGTAGTAAATTATCCTCCTTATTAACATTTTTTCTCTTTTTCAAACAACACATTTTTCGAACGCAAAGTTGACATATACTATAATTTTCTGTTTTTTCAAAATAAAAAAACACGTAACTGCTAATATTTTAAAAGTACTACAAATTTTATAATTTTAGAAAAATTAAACTATAAACGTCAAATTTGCGTTTGAAAAAACGTTATATTTGACCAAAAAAAAGTCAAATATGATGATAATTTAGGAATGTAGTAATTTCTCTCTCTCCTTCTCACATGTATAGCCGAGACCGTTATAAACCGAACTACATGATGCACTACAACTAATAGTGGCACACTATGCGCCAATGCGATACAAAGTTGACCTTATTTTTTAAATTACTTTGGTACAAAGTTGAGCTTATTTTTTAAATTACTTTGGCACTTTAGTGTTTTGCTATTAACAGTAGTGCACCGGTAGGTATGTCACGTGGTGTTCAAAGCCATTGAATATTTTCTTGTAGTATTAGAAGGTTATTTATTTCAGATAAATTAGGGCATTATGTTAGGGAAACACTATTTAGTACTCCACGTTTTGATCGCAGCAGCACTCTCCATTACAACATCTCTAGCACTTGGTACAAAGGAGATGCTACATCAATGGAGTACATTAGTTGATAAAAAAATAAATACGGAGTAAGTAAAATAAATACAGCCTAGCTAGCTAGAATAATCAATTGTTTTGCTTGCATTACCTTCCAATCACATACAGTATATAATTGTAAGCGGTGGAAGTTAATTTGCATAGAGACTAAACTACGGCTCGTGCAGAAAAATTTCTTTAAAGCCCAAACGTAATGACTGGTACTTGTAAATGTCATATATATATATATATATATATATATATATAATGAACGAGCTAGAGAGTCAACATTATCAGGAACAATTAAGCTAGACGACACTAAGAAACCTTTAGATAAAGGGCCAACCGATCTACAATTAAACTACTACAGTAATTAAGGTCCATATATATATGTCAGATGTATGGTGGTTTGTACTGACATTGTACAAGCCTTCCACAGTACTATATATATATATATATATGGCAGATACTTGTAGAGCCACAAAAAATATTACTGCTGAACTTTAATGAGTCCTCGTCTCTTTCACAATAAAGCAAGACTTGATATATGGTACTCCAATTAAACACAGAGTCAACAAATCGGATCAAGAGGCCCTTAAATGATGAAAGTCCAGCCCACAAACAAAGGTCCATAAAACATGATACAACTTTAAAAAGAAGAATTCTTCAAGTATTGACCAAATAAGAAAGACATACCTCCAGCAACATCAAGAGTCCTGAAATACTCCTTGCTTTCATTGAAGACAGTAGATTTTGGAGAGCTATTATTAGATAAATAGGTTATATAGGCAACTTTGACTCCTCATACCGGTAGTGGTGGCCTTGTATTTTTAATTACTCCATTTTACTGAATGGGGATCGGAGGGTTCATTTTGCAACAAATCTAAAGCCCAAGAAATGACCTCGATGGTGTAAAATCCGTAGCAAATTTGAATTAACAATGCTCTTAAACTCCTTCGATTTACTTGGATCCCCCCAAAGAAGAACTACATTATGAAACATAATCACTTCGGCCAACCAACATATATTGTTCAAATGAAGTAGCATTTCAAAATTTACACTTTCATAGTTCAAATAAAGAAGTTAAGGTGTCGCAACAACAAAATACAACATTGACTTTAGTAAGTGGTGAGCTTTGGAAAGAGCCTGAATATAGCTTAATTTCCCAGTAGCTGCAAATGTGATTCCTGATAGCTTCCAGATGGGGAATTAATGCTTCTTAACTTGAAGAAGTACTTCTTCTATGATTATACCTTTTAGACTCGTCTTTTTCTTTTGGTTTACCTTTTCAATAGCAAAGCAACACTTCAGTAACAGTTCTTTTGGTTTACCTTTTCAATAGCAAAGCAACACTTCAGTAACAGAGTAAGAGGGCAACCCCATTTAGCAGACATGAATGTAGTTGAGAGTACTGACAATCTCTTTACCATAATTGGCTTCCTAGTAGTACTATTCCGTACATGTTATGCATTCATGTGTTTGGATGGAGATGAGAAAATAGGGAAGCAATATATGCCAATTTCTCAAATAAAGAAATAAATTAATAAGAAAATAATGATTTGTACTCGCAAAGAATCATGAATGGAGGATTTCCGCCTCATGAGTTACGAATTAGACTGTCACTCTTTGTTGAATCTCGTTCATGGAGGAATGAGATAGCCACTTTACAATTATGCATACCAAACATGGAATATGCTGGTCATGTTCAATGGGATTGACATTCCCCTTCCTCAGTCTTTCTATCAAACATATAAAAGCTTCACAAAGTAAGAAAGATAGATCACAAAATAACAACACACTCGAATATAAAATAAAAAACCAAGGATCTGATGTCTATCTAACCAATAGGCTATCAAAGTTGTATGAAAAATAGAGCAAGATGCAACAATATTCTAGAATATGAAATAAAACACCAAGAATCTCAAGTCTATCTAAGAAAGTGGCTATCAAAGTTGTATGGAAACATCCTTGCCCATCTTCAAGCCAACTACAGTTGTTTCCTATCTCTCATCAGTTTTTATGGCTGACAAGCTGCAAAAATCAGATCACTTCTGAATTGACTAGCCAAGAATTTTGATGAAACCTGCCAAGTGAATATAATTGAAAAAAAAATTAGTGAAACTATGTCAGGAAGTAAATATATAAACCCATGCATGGTCATCACATAATTCAGGACTAAGAGCTACAAAGAAATTGTGGTGAAAGCGTGAAAGATGTAAATAGAGCTTATTCAAGACTTCTAAAATAAGGAAACATGTAACACTATAAAATGTATATTTTTCGAGACTTTTAAGTCCAAGCAGACAGCCCCACTAGGAAAAAAAAAAAGGTAAACAAATAGGATGAATCTAGAATTCACAGGCAATGCAAATCAAACGAATGTAAAAATTTCAATTGATGAACCTATATGGGATATGCTTCCTCATCTTCATTGATGGAGCACCTTATTTTGAGCCAACTATCTTGGAGGATAAAGTTTTTGGAACAGTAAAGTCCAGCGGTTATCCTAAATAGAGCTTGCAAGTGACTATAAGATGTGTAGATGATTGCAAGAATCTATCAGACTCTTAGTATTTACAGATCCAATGGCGTTATATTCAAACTTACTAATATTCTCTTGCAGCCATTTCCTTATTTTAATTATTACAAGTTGGAAGACCTTTTCTTATAGAACCTAAGAGTAATCCATATTCAAAACTCAGTTTCATAGCTTTATCTATGGTGGACTGGAGGCTAAACAACCCATGTGGGCAAGAGATTGCCATAATTGTCTGAAAATCTAGAATGACAAGGCAAGTTCTATCTCCCTTCAAACCATTGGTTGGTTCATCTCCTCAAAACTAGAGTTAGCAGTCTAGGTCACTAGAAATTTTGAGAACAAGTGAAGCATAAAGATTATAGCATTGTTTTTAATTAGTAGCATTTGGAGCAACAAATCTAGAATACATGCCATGATACCAGATACATTTCCTCCCTCAATGGCAAGTAGGGGTGTTCACGGTTCAGTTTGGTCCTGTTTTGCACACTTTTGGTCAATACTGAAACCAAAATTGAGGTTTCGATTCTAACATCTTACAAACCAAAACCAATCCGGGACCACATGAGTTCTTGGTTCTTAGATACTTCATTTCGATTTCGCTATATTTTCGCTTTGGTCTAACGTCATGAATGAATAAAAGGAAAATCACAATTGACAAAGAACAGAAAGGAAAACAAAGTTCATAAATAAAATAATTTGTAGTCATAACAAAATTATACAACTAGTCAATTGATTTAATAGAGTTCCAAAATAGAGATTGTAAACAAAAAATATACAACAAAGCTTATCTATGTAACTGCCTAAACCCAACTCCACCAATTTATGGACCTAAACAAGAGAGATGTAAGGATCTAGTTGTATAAATTGAAGATCTGAAAGTGGGGGTAATAGATCTAGTGCAATTGTAAACCTCGTGGTGGTGATTCCAGATCTATAAATGGAGATGGCAGTTTCAATGATAGATTTGGCGGTGGTGGATATGGGTCTTTGAATTGAACGTAGAGTGGATTTAGGAATTTACCAAAGATATGTGGGAGATAAGTTGGAGAGGAGAAAATAAGAGGTTGCATTAGTAGTATATGGTCTTCGGTTCCTCAGTGGTGGTAGCCATTGGTGATGAGAATAAGAGATTGCATATTTGTTGGGTGTCCTCACATCGGTTGTGGAAGGGGCTGTGGTTGGTTAATAATAGTGAGGGTAAGCCTCACCCTTTGAGCTAGCTTTTGGGGTTGAGAAGACCCAATAGCACCAACACTTGAGACCCAATAGAACCCGTATTAGAGTCCAAGGTTATAACATCTCTGGCAAAGTTCTGGAAGATACGTGTTGTTGCTCCCCCAACCTAGGGCCTGATGTTTGGGAGATTGTTAGGTATCCCACATTAGTTGTGGAAAAGACTGAGTGCTTGGTTAATAAGTGTCAGGGAAAACCTCACCCTTTGAGCTAGCTTTTGGGGTTGAGAAGACCCAATAGCACTAACACTGGCATTAGAGTCCAAGGTTATAACATCTCTGGCATGGATCAATCCATGAGTACGTTAATTAGTGTGAAGGAAAGCCTCAACCTTTGAGGCTTTAATTAGTGTGAAGGAAAGCCTCAACCTTTGAGTACACGTTAATTAGTGTGAAGGAAAGCCTTAATTAGTGTGAAGGAAAGCCTCAACCTTTGAGTACACGTTAATTAGTGTGAAGGAAAGCCTCAACCTATGAATTGCTGTTAACAAACAGCCTAGCTAGAATAATCAATTGTTTTGCATTACCTTCCAGTCACATATGCGGTGGAAGTTTGCATAGATATGTAGGTAACATAGAGACTAAACTACGGCTCGTGCAGAAAATGTTCTTTAAAGCCCAAACGTAATGACTGGTACTTGTAAACGTCATATATAATGAACGAGAGAGTCAACATACCAGGAACAATAGGTTAAGGGACCTTCAGATAAAGGGCCAACCTCCAAAAATTAGACCTACAAACTAAGGTCCTTATATGTCAGATGTACGGTGGTTTGTACTGACATTGTACAAGCCTTCCACACTGCATGGCAGATACTTGTACAGTATGTTAAATCTAGTTATGTTGTAAGAAATAATTTAATAAATAAATTACTATTCTGTTATATATATATATATATATATATATATTTATGAAATTTAGTCATGTTTTTGATTATTTAGATTTGGGCAAGCGCGATTAGCGGCTCTATATCGCATATGAATAATTCGCTCCACGATATTAAGAGGTAAGAAATTATACCTCTTTAAGTAATTGACCTCTATTGTTATTCGATAGGCTTCCGCTGTATTTTTGGCTATTATGAACGTCATTGTATATGCTATTCCCGGCACTTATGTCGGTAGTTGCTTTTGAACTCCGTCGCATCGTTTTATTCTCACTTCACATTATGATTTGTCGTTAATCCTACGTATGAATCCTTGTCATATGAGAAATATTTTATTTTTAATAATATTATTACTCCGTTGTTAATTAGATTTGGGCTTGACCCACCTTGAATGATAGTATTACTTTTACTTTAATAGGCTCTGCTTTAATAATTATTGGGCCGATTATAATGGAGTTGAGCTAGGTTAGAAACCTAGTAGTATATTAGAAACCCTAGGTATGCCAATATAAATAAGGTGGATGGTTAGACTACTAAGGGGAGGACGACGGCAGAAAGCTGAGAGAAAGCAAACGGGCCGCCGGTACCAAGGTGAAAATCTCTCTCTTCCATACAAACTTTGTTTTTGAAAGATATATAGTAAACGCAGAGTCAACAAATCGAATCAAGAGGCTAAGAAACCTTAAATGATGAAGGTCAAGCCACAAAAATATAACAACCCACAAACAAAGGTCCAAAAAACATGATGGAACACATCCTAAAATACAACATCGACACCCAAAGGCTGGCTATAGAATAAAAAAAAAAAAACCAAGTTGGCCGAAGCCAACAATAACATGATGTTGCAATGCTGACCACCAACTAGCACTCACGGAAAATTTGAAGAGAAAATTTCCTTAAGCCTACAAATTGGAAATCTTCTACCCACTCTAAGCTGATTTTAACTCCCACCAATATCTTATAGACGGGTGAAAACTGAAGAGTTGGATAGCAAAAAAACTGATTGAACCAACCTGTGAAAACCTGCAAACCTATCATAATTAAAAAGAGTTATTGACTATGTCAACGCGATCAATCTTCAAATTAGTTACCCATGAATCATACAAAACAACGATAACTTGTATTTTTGATGAATGCACCACTAGCTGGTATTTTAAAATGACTAACCAAAACTTGTAAAACATAGAATTGAAGGAGGGGTTCCCAAGACGAAAATGACTTTATTATTAAAGGAAACAATATCAAAATAATTTAAAGTAGAGAATCGGTTAATTGAAGAGGGAGTACTTAATGGTCTAGTATCTCTTTAACCCGTTGTAATCTATCGACGTTTATATACTGATTGTACTTGAGTGATGCCCCGATGCCATTTTAGGGATCAACCTTGAATTCTGTCTTGACTCTTGTACCCAGATCGATGCGAATCCCAACTCCAATTGAAATTTCGCTAGGTGGGGAATAGCTTAAATTAATTAATTGTACTCTACTACTTGTAGAAGGATTTCCTTTTGTTTTCATATAATTACTTTGGGACTTTGAATGGCTGAGCTATTGGGTGGGTGCAGCGAGGTGAGATCAAAATTTGTTCTTACTAGGAAAAGATGCAATTCTTTGCAGCAAAAGAGCACAGAAATCCAAACTATAAAGATAACAATTAAGGGAACTTCTAGTTAAAGTATCAGAAAAGTGGTTATGGTTACCGGTGCCTCTTCAGAGATCAGCTGCAAATTCTGTCTCAACCTTTCGACCAGATCAACCCCAATCCCAACTCCAGTAGAAGTTTGCCCACTCCAGAGGGAAACAGGTTAAGCTAATTGATTGTACTCTACTACTAGTAGAAAGGCATATTTCCTTTTGCATTTATGTTATTGGACGGTGTTTCTATAGTTGTGTTAGTGGTTGGGGCCAAAGATGTGAGAGCAAAATATGTTTCACAAGGCAAAGACACAATTTTCTGCCTCGGAAAAAGTATAGTAGGACTAACTTTAAAGACAAAATTTGAGTGTGAGCTTCTGCTTAATTATAGCAGCAGTGGTGCGAGATTACATTCTAGGTCAAAGAAACATAAAGTAAATCTAAATATGGGTCTCCAAAAATGTGAACAATAAAACAACATGTGAATGTGAAGTTGTCGTGATAGTACTAGGTTTGGTTATGGACCGATGATTCTTAAGGTGGTACCAATTTTGGGAGAAGCAAATTTTCTAATAAAGAAATTGTCAAAGGGAAAGAGGTATCATAATCTGTTAGCTGCTTTTTATTGAAAATTTATCAATAATCAGTTAATTAATAAAGCAAGTGGTTAATTTAAAGGCGACGTAATAAACTCTAATGAAAAATGGATGGTAGTAAGGAAAAATGGCAAACTTGCAGTGAGAATGTTGTTTAAAAACAGGAACAGTGGCAATATCAATATGTAAAGTCAAAGTACAATGGCGAAATTGGCCATTTGGCCAAGACTGAGGCTATCACAAAGCTAATGAAAAGGGCATTCAATGTCTATCATTTGGAATAGATAGAACTTAAAAAAAGATTCTTTAAGTACTGTCCAAATAAGAAAGACATACCTCCAGTGGCATCAAGAGGCCTGAAAATACTCCTTGCTTTAATTGATGACAGTATATTTTGGAGAACTATTACATAAATAGGTTATCACACCGATAGGTAACTTTGACTTCTCACACCGATGGCGCCCTTCAATTTTTAAACACTCCATTTTACTGAATGGGGAAGGTTCATTTTGCACCAAATCTAAAGCCCAAAAAATGACCTCAATGGTTTTCAATGTAAGTGAAACAAATCTTGCACCACGGAGTTGATGCAACATGTTAATGACTTCCTTACAGATCTTTTGCCTTTCCTCATTAGTATGATAATTATAAATACCACAAATGTTGATATATGCTTTCTCAAAACTATTTATATCATTTGTAGATATCAATAGCCCATAATCACCAGTGTATTGGAATGACAAGAGTTTGGGGGCCGAAACCACATACTTACAAAGGTATCTCCAATATCTATTACCTCTAATAACAAGATTTTCAAGTTGAGGAGAAAATACATTAAAAACTTCCAAGCCATTAGTGTAGCAGCCATTTAGAGTGAGATTCTTTAAATTCAATAAATTGGAGAAGAGATCTGCATACTTCGCAGCAAAACTCAAATGAGACTTGTTTAAGTTCCAGGGTTGTTAAAGCCGGTAAAATCCAAGTTGATTTCGGTAAGTTGCTAGCTCTGAGATATATTGTATCCAGACAGAGTTGCTGCAACGAGGGACAACTGAAGACCGAGATTGGGAGTGGTCTGTCTCCCCCGCATTTATAAGCTGTTTTCCAATGAACATTGGCGGATATGTCAAGTTTCTGGACATTATGGGATGCTGCGTACACGGCAATCTCTTTGACGAGGGATTGGTCGATTGCTGCTATATAACATTTGAGGTTCAACACGGAGATACCTGAGTGGTGGTTCCGGTGAGAGAGAAATTCGGAGACAAACTTTGAAAAATCAGACATTCGAAGGAAGCAACCCCTGTCGAACCTGTAGAAATTGAGATGGTGTAGTGTTTCCCAAACATGTTTCCATCTGGTAGAATATTGGCTTGTTTCAACTGCATATTGGCATCAATCAACGAGAGGATTCGATGGATCAAATCATCGGGCAGTCCACTGATTCTGTCCTCTCCTTGTGCTCCTTCTTCGTTTACCCTAAGATTTCTCACCCTCTTTCTCCCGCCGCCCATCTTCTCTGGAAGAATTCAGACAATCTTTCTCTTTCTCTCTCTCTCTCAGATACAGAGTCTTTCAGTCGGCCGTTGCAGATATTCTCTGTAGAGGAAACTTAAAAGGGTTTTCTGAAAAGAGCACAGCACAGCTAGGGAACTTAAAAGGTTTTTTTTGGACATGTTTAAATAAGGGAAAAAAAAAAAAAGTTGAATTACAAGTCGGTCTCTTTTTCAACATTTGTAATCGCTCCAGTCCATTTATCTTTTTTTAAAATCGGAAAAAGGTATTTTTGGATTGAAAAGACGATTATGTCATTAATGAAAGAAAAACACGCGCACATCAGTAATCCAAGGCATCGCGATGAGTGATCCAAGGTATCGAGTGGGTTAATCATCACGATGAGCAACCAAGGCATTGCGATGAGCAACACAGGCATCACGATGAGTAACCAAGGCATCGCGATGAGCAACCAAGGCATCGAGATGAGCAACACAGGTATCGCGATGAGTAACCAAGGCATCGCGATTTGCAACCAAGGCATCGCGATGAGTAACCAAGGCATCACGATGATTAACTAAGGCACCGTTGAATTTCAACTGCTGGAGGGGACTTGATTTTCGTTTACCTTTCGGGGCCGTTGCCCCCGAGTCCCCATGAAGGACACTGTCCCCTCGACCCCTGTGACCTGACCGGGCAGGTCGATCCCTGTTGTGTTGCCCAGCATACTGCGATTGGTGAATTAAAGGCATCCCGATGCCCAATTTAATATAATATTAAAATCGATCAAAATGGTTGTTTTTGGTTGGAAAATTTACATACAAATATGGTATTGACTTCCTATAACAGTATGATATTGATATTATACAAAATTCAAACTCAAATCATTGATTAAAATTCCAAAATCAGTCTAAGAACATCACCCTCGGACAGCACACTGCCAAGCTCGATTTGGATCTCGAAAATAGTATTTTTTTGATAGAAAAATTGTGCACAAATGTAGTACTAAGTTAGGATAATAATATGTGATTGATTTTAAACAAATTCGAAGCTTAAAACATAGATTAAAGTGGACAAAACAGCCCAAGAACAAAGAAAAAGGGATGAAATCCAAAAATTCAAATTTGATCAAATTGTGATCAAATTCGTGTTCTATATATGCATAGAAATTGATACCCAAACATGTGAGAAGATTATTTTAACAACATGAAATAATTTATACATCAATTAA
This sequence comes from Platycodon grandiflorus, assembly GCA_016624345.1. Classification (NCBI taxonomy): domain Eukaryota; kingdom Viridiplantae; phylum Streptophyta; class Magnoliopsida; order Asterales; family Campanulaceae; genus Platycodon; species Platycodon grandiflorus. The sequence continues at coordinate 14,435,821 of CM028365.1, read as the reverse complement.
AATCTCAAATTTGAAGCAACGATGTTGTTGAGGGCATTTTAGGAAGAAAATTCTCAGAGTGCCTTTTAGCGGTTTTAAAAAAAATGGTGGACTGGAGTAAAAAAAAAAATTTCAGAAAGTGGATCGGCCAGCAATTTCCTGAAGAAAAAAAAACGTATGATTAGCGTTTAATATTTTTGGTTCATTTAAAATTAGGGTTTTTTGGTCTGGACCGTTTAACCAATGGCCTGTTAGGGCTGATTCACTAGGTTTCAGGGCTAGCCTGCCGGCCCGCATAATATTAATTATATCATAAAAAGTTTAGAACATACATAAAACAACCACCATGATAAATAAAACTCACAATCTTCTAAAACAAAACCCTTGAAAAAAACTACCAAGTAGATCTATTTCAATATTTATTTTGAGGTAATACATGTTGAAATTAAAATACAGTGATGTAAAAAATATATAATTTATATTTCTTATGAAAAACATAATAACCTATCTAAATTATGGGTTACCAATAACAATCAATGTCTACTTTTTTGGATATTTACAAAGGTAAAATTACGGAAAATTGCTGGCCGGTTCACTTTCATAAAGTTTTTTTCTTTACAGTCTACCCTTTTTTTTCTAACCGTTAAAAGACAGTTTCATAGAATTATTCCTAAAATGTCCCTGTGATTCTTTTATCCTGTAAACCCTATGATTTATTCCTAAAATATCTCCTGTAACTCCTTTATTTTAGACATTTGTTGAAAATTCGATCTAAAACACTTCTTCTTTGTAATGAATAACGCAATGTCTCAGTTTGTAATATCTCATGTAACTCCTTTATTGTACACTTGATCTAAAACACTTTGAATGATGATGATTGCGTAAACATGGTGTTGTTGGCCAAAATTTTATCAGTTATCATTATATCAGTAGACGTTTTTGAAAATCAAAATGCTTTAAGCTACGGATTGAATAGAGGAGAGTTACTTGGTGATTCTATTTCCTTTATCCCACCTTTTGATTCAGCCGATGCCCGAATTAGGTATCGCGATGCAACAATTAATAATCCATATACAGGAATTGTGCATCGTGATGTAGAAATTAATAAGGGCCTTAAACAGGTTTGTTTCATCGTAATCTAATATTTGAGCATCGCGATGATGAAATTAGGCATCACAATACTTTGATTATGCATATCGATGCCTGAATATTAAGGGCATATTAGTATTTTCGTCAAAAAATAAAAGATAAATGTATTATATGATATGCCTTTTACTTGGGCATCGAGATGCCAATATGATTGAATTCGATGCACATATCAGGCATCGCAATGCATAAAATTAAGTTTAAATTTTGGGTTGCACAAATCAGGCATTGTATCAAATTCGATGCACATATCAGGTATCAATATGCCTTGAGTTACTGATGCACGCGTGTATTTCTTTCATTAAATTGGGCATCGAGATACCGTGGGTTATTGATGCACGCGTGTTTTTCTTTTATTAATGGCATAATCGTTTAGACATGCACAAACAGTTTAGAACTGGCGATTCGAACCGGAACCGAATCGCCCAAAAAACTGCATAAACCAGAACAGTCCCTGAACCGGAACTGCCGGTTACACGGTTCGGTTTCGGTTTCCAATTTCTCAAAACCGTGAACCGCCGGTTTGGAACCGGAAACTAGAACCGCAGGTTCCAAACCGTGAAAAATCACCAAAATTTAAATTTTAAAATTTGAAATTGCCTTGTTTACTCTATAATTTCAAAGATGAAAAGTTTACAAAGTTTCAAAAATTCAAAAAAGGCTTTGTACAAAGTTTTAAGAGGAAATCTTTTTTTAAAAAAATATTAAAAAAATAATTAAAAATTATGGTTTGGAACCGGAACCGAAATCGGAACCGTAACCGTGATTTGTCGGTTCGGTTACGGTTTGTTGTCTGGCGGTTTTTGGAACCGGTGGTTCGGAATCGGACTCGAAGGTTCGAACCGTTTGGGCATGTCTAATAATCGTCCTCAAAAGTGTCTTTTTTTAGTTTTAAAAAAAGTATGGTAGACTAAAGTGATTACAAATGTCAAAAAAGGGACCGGCCTGTAATTTACCCATAAAATTATCATCCATCACGTTTTTTTATTTTTTTAATTGTGGCCCGATAGTGTCTCATTTACACCGAAGCCCGCTAGGGTTAGACTTAGGTACGCAATAGTAGTGGCGCGAAAAAATTAGACCATTTAGCCTGTGGCCCGTTAGGGCCATAGCCCACTAGGGCTGACTCGAAACCGTGAGGGCCAGTCTGTTTAACATTTCTAGTCATACCTCTTTTTTTTTTCTATTCGTTTGGTCCTCCATTTTGTGTTCTTCAATCAGATTCCCCCTCTTGGCGTTACCGTTACACTTTTCATCTAATATTTTTTAAATGCCAAAAATACCCTAATGACCATAATGGGTTGTAATAGGCTATTTTAAATTTATTTAAACCAAAATGGGTTGCCTTTTCAAAAAGTCCAAAATATAGTGGGTTAATCTGCCAATTCACAAATAAAGTCATCTTCAACCTCTATAAACCCATCAACTTTGAAATCTATTTCATCTAGGAGCTGTTTAGTAGCCAGGATTAAGGCTGGATAGGATTAATAAGCCGAATAATTGGATAGGAGCTGTTTGGTAGCCAGGATTAAAGTCGAATAATCGGATGTTTGGTACGCAATAAGCTGTCGGACTAATAGCACGAGTTATCTGGATAAAGTCCTTATCCCCTCACTAATAATACTAATGAAGAGGGTGGTATTATTAGCGGCCACACTAAAAAAAACACGTCACTAATATTTTTAATTCTAAAATTACCCACGATTTATAAGTGAGGATTAATAGCTGACACTAATAGCCCCGGAATTAATAATACTACTTATCACTGTGTAACTACAAAACTAGCCCCTGGGGTTTTAGAATTCTTTGAAGCCATTGCTGCTTCATCAAAGGGAAAAATTGGCATAATTGAAGAACGAATTGCATTCTTCATCGTCGCCATTGGCAACCGATCACCCATATTCTCCCCCGGATTCAAACCTACTCAGCCCTCTCCCAATTTTGATCAAACTCCTACAGATACAAAGAACTCTATAATTTAAAGATGACTGAGAATTCAAGTGATTATCATTATCTAGAACAAACTCAATAATTTAAAGATCTAGGGATTCATCTCACCCGCTTCACGCTTCATTTCCAATTGACAAATTGAAGAACCGAATTAGGCAACCCTTGAAACTTCTCTCTCCAGCTCTTTCAAAAATCATCTCTTTAGAACTCATAGCTATGTTCTTCCTTCAAATCACCTCATCAGAGTTTATTACAAAAATGAAGGGATTGAAGTACTTGAATCTTCAACATAACAATTTTCACGAAGTGATGCCATTTAATGGCTCATTTATCAAAAAAATTGATAGTGTTCAAGATTGGGGTTAATGACAATCCGTGTCACCACCTTCAACTGCTTCTTCATCCATTGCTTCAAGTCAATTATGTGTAGAATCGGGCATAAACTCATTCAGTAGTGGAGTGAAAATGGAAATGTATTGCAGATCCTCGCGTCACGAGTAAGAAATCTATTACAACCATTTAAAGTCCTACGTTTTTAAAACACTGTGTTTTAAGACGCTGCGTTTTGTAAACGCTGTACCAAATGGACTATTATATTCAATACATACGTCAATCAATATGAATCTACTTTGATTTCACATTTATGAGAACTTGCTAACAGTTGCCACCGTCGTTGGTTGAACACATTTATGGAAATGGTTTGCAATTGGAACACTCAACAATGTATTGAGGAACATTCCCATATATATTGAAGTCAACTCCCAATGTAAAACTTTTCTAAAATTAGTACTCCCCCGTTCCAAAATTACCGTCGTTGTGTCTGACTAGCACACAAATTAAAAAAAACTAATTGACTCTATTATATATACGTTGTTTCCTTTAAAGTCCTTGCACATGTGACCGTAATTAAAGTAAAAAGAAAAAATATGCATGGATACAGTGGTAAAAGTATTTTCTTTAAAAAAAAATTTATTAACAGAACAATTTTATTTTGTTGTAGACAAAAAAAGAAAGTATGACAATTATTTAAGAACGAAGGGAGTATGTTCTAATGGAACATCGTGTCAGTGTGATACGATTATTTAGTTGGTCATTATCGCTCCTAAAAGGAAAGAAACAAATATATCTAACCCCATGCTAACAAGTGAAAAGATAGTTTCCGTTCGATAGAGTTAGAAGGTCCAACTCTCTTCATTTTCTCATCCTCCGTAGTTCCTATAGCAAAATAATTTCAAATTCCCAATACCAAAATATAGAAAAGTTACAAAAATCTTGAGCACTACAATTCCAATCCCTAACAAATTTGAATTAACAATGCTCTTAAACTCCTTTGATTTACTTGGTTCCCTACAAAGAAGAACCATATATAGAATGAAACATAATCACTTTGGCCAACCAACATACATACATAGTTAAAATGAAATAGCATTTCAAAACTTACACTTTCATAGTTCAAATAAAGAAGTGAAGGTTTCGCAACAACAAAATACAGCATGGACTTCTATAAGTAGTGAGCTTACTGAATACAGCTTTCCAATAGCTGCAAATGTGATTCCTTATAGCTTCCAGATGGGGAATGCTTCCTAACTTGAAGAAGTATATATTTCTTCCATGATTTATACCTTTTAGGGTCCTCCTTTTCTTTTGGTTTACCTTTTTAGTAGCAAAGCGCAACACTTAAAGTAACAGAGTAAGAGCGAAACCCCATTTAGCAGACATGAATGACAATCTCGATCTTTACAATAATTGGCTTCCTAGTGATACGATTCCGTACATGTTGTGCATTCATGTGTTTGGATGATGATGATGAGAAAATAGGCAAGGAATATATGCATATTTCTCAAATAAAGAAATAATAAGAAAATAATGATATGTACTGGCAAAGAATCATGAATGGAGGATTTCCACCTCATGAGTTATGAATTACAGTAGATTGTTACTCTGTGTGGAATCTCGTTCATGGAGGAATGTGATAGCCACTTTACAATTATGCATAGGAAACATGGAATCAAGCTGGCCATGTTAAATGGGATTGCGTTTCCCCTTCTATCAAACATATAAAAGCTTCACAGACTAATTAGCTAGAAAAATAGATCACAATGTATTTAACAAGACACTCGAATATAAAATTAAAAATCAAGAATCTGAGGTCTATCTAAACAATAGGCTATCAAAGTTGTATGGAAAACAGATCACGATGCAACAATATTCTAGAATATGAAATAAAACACCAATAATCTGAGGTCTATCCAAGAAAGAGGCTATCAAAGTTGTATTAAAACATCCTGCCAATCTTCAAGCCACCAACAGTTGTTTCCTACCTCTCATCAATTGTTATGGCTGACGAGCTGCAAAAACCCAATCACTTTTGAACCGACTAGCCAAGAATCTTGAAGAAACCTGCTAGGTAAATATAATTGCAAAAGAATTAGAGAAACTATGTCAGAAAGTAAATATGCAAATTACCCATGCATGGTCATCATATAAGTCATGACTAAGAGCTACATAGAAATTGTGGTGAGAAGATGTAAATAGAGCTTATTCAGGACTTCTTAAAATAAGGAAACTTGTAACAATATAAAATGTAAATTTTTCAAGAGTTCTAACTCCAAGCAGACTGCCCCATAAGGGGAAAAAAAAAACCTAACAAATAGGATGAATCTAGAATCCACAGCAATGCAAATCAAATGAATGTAAAAATTACAATTAATGAACTTGTATGGGATATGGTTCCTCATCTTCATTGATGGAGCACCTGATTTTGAGCCAACTATCTTGGAGGACAAAGTTTTTGGAACTGTAAAGATCCAACATGATGTGTAGATGATTGCAAGAATATATCAAAATCTTAGTATTTACAGATCCAATATTCTCTTGCAAGAGATTGCCATAATTATCTAAAAATCTAGAATGACAAGGCAAGTTCTATCTTGAAGGGAGCTCCCTTCAAACCATTAGTTCATCTCCTCAAAACTAGAGTTAGCAATCTAGGTCACTAGAAATTTTGTGAACAAGTGAAGCATAAAGTTTATAACATTGTTTTTAATTAGCAGCACTTGGAACAACAATCTAGAATACATGCCATGATACAAAATACATTTCCTACCTCAATGGTAAGTAGGGGTGTTCATGGTTTGGTTTGGTCCAGGTTTCCACACTTTTGGCCAAAACGGACACCGAAATCGAGGTTTCGATTTTGAAATTCTACAAACCAAAACCAAACAGGGACCACATGAGTTCTCGGTTCATAGCTACTTCGGTTTGGTTTTGCTATATTTTCGGTTTGGTTTTGCTATATTTTCGGTTTGGGTCATAAATGAATAAAGGAAAATCAGAATTGATGAAGAGCAAAAAGGAAATCAAAGTTCATAAATAAAATAATTTGTAGTCATAACAAAATCATACAGCTAGTCAATGGATCTAATAGAGTTCAAAAAAAGAGATCAAAAACAAAAAATATACAACAACGCTTATCTATGCAACTGCCTAAAGCTAACTCCACCCAATTTATAGACTGTAATTAGAGAGATGCAAGGATTTGGTTGCAAAAATAGACGATCCGGAAGTGAGAGTGATAGATCTAATGGTTGTATTTGTAGATCTAGAGGTAGTGGTGACAAATCTGGGGTTTGCAATTTTAAAACTCGTGGTGGTGATTGTAGATGGCAGTTTCGGTGATAGATTTGGCAGCGGTGAATATGGGTCATTGAATTGAACGTAGGTGGATTTACGTATCAAAAAAAAAAAAAGAACAGAGTGGATTTAGGAATTTACAAAAGAGATGGGAGATAAGTTGGAGAGGAGAAAAAAAGTGGTTACAAGATGTTGGGTATACCACATTGGTTGTGGAAGGGGCTGGATGTTTGGTTATTAAGTGTAAGGAAAAGCCTCACCTTTTGAGCTAGCTTTTAGGGTTAAGAAGGCCCAATAGCACCCACACCCAACACTGGTAGTATCAGAGATCATGTTATAACATCTCCGCTCTGTGTTCCGGGAGATACGGGTTGCCCCTCCCCCAACCTAGGGCCGAAGTGTGAGGGAGAGATTGTTCATGAGTATCCCACATCGGTTGCAGAAGGGGTTGGGTGCTGGGTTAATAAGTGTGAATGACATCTCCGCTCTGGTAGCTATTGGGGTTGAGAAGACCCAATAGCACCCGCACCCAACACTGGTAGTATCGGAGCTCATGTTATAACATCTTCGCTCTGTGTTCCGGGAGATACGGGTTGTCCCTCCCCCAACCTAGGGCCGAAGTGTGAGGAAGAGATTGTTCATGACTATCCCACATTGGTTGCAGAAGGGGTTGGGTGCTTGGTTAATAAGTGTGAATGAAAGACGTACTCACCCTTTGAGCTAGCTTTCGGGGTTTAGAAGGGCAACAACACCTAACATTATTATCAGAACCCTGGTTACAACATTTTCGCCTTATGTTCCGGGAGATACGGGTAGCCCCTCCCTCAACCTAAGGCCGAAGTGTGAGGGAGAGATTGTTCGGTATCTCGCATCAATTATGGAAGGGGTTGGGTGCTTGGTTAATAAGTGTATGGGAAAGGGTCACCCTTTGAGCTAGCTTTCGAGGCTTAGAAGGCCCGATAACACCTAACATTAGTATCAGAGCCTAGGTTACAACATCTCCACCCTATGTTTCGGGAGATTTGGGTTGCTCCTCCCCCATCCTAGGGCCTAATGTGTGAGAGGGAGATTGTTGGGTATCCCATATCGGTTGTGGAAGGGGCTAAGTACTCGATGGTGGTAACCATTGGTGATGAGAATAATAGATTGTAAATGGGGTAAAGACTATAAACCGTAAAGCTAAAAATGGGGAGCGAGAATGTGAGGAATGGAAATGGATAGGTTATCTATATGTACATGAATGAATTCAAGGTCTTGATTTGGTACGGTATTTTGGGCCCAAAATTTAACCAAAACCGAAACTAAAACTAACCCAAAAGATTGTTTTTAAGAATTTTAAAACCGAAACCAATCCAAATGATTGGTTCAATATTTTTTCTCTTAGTTTGGTTTGGTTGGATCTGTTGGTTCGGTTTTAAATATATTTTGCACAAACCCTAATAGCAAGTAGTAGTCTAGAATGGGCCAAAAATTAGGCGGGTATGTAATTGGATGTATAGTATATGTGTATTTGGTTAAAAACAGAAAACACACAAACCTAGATATTATAAGCAAGTAAAAGCATGAGAAGGAAATATTTTTCACATAACATATTTATTTTCTAAGCATAATGAAAGTAAACCTTAGAGGAATTCGATATACATTTAAACTAATTAACTGCTACTAAACCCAAAAAAAAATAAAAAAATGCTACTAAACCATGAAGCAACATTGTTGCAAGTGCTTATATCATGTGGAAAAATAGACAACATAGTGTGACTTATTGAACATGATAAAGACCCCAATATATTAAGGTACTAAATAAAATCAAATGCCTTTACCTGCGTTAGTTCATTGGGTGAAATTCGACCAAATGCTTAAAAATAGTGCCATTGCATATTTTGGAAATCTCCCTGCTAGGAATTGTTGGCTCATCGTACGGTTGAGTACATTCTGTCTTAACCCTCAACTCCGAAATGAAGAACAATCTCTTGATGATAGTAAATTGTTTCCTTTCTTGGTTAATTCCAACATGGACATACGCATTCTTCATGAAAGATCCAATGCTCAATAGTGGAGAATTATCAATGTAGTCAAATGATGAGAGATTAGGTACTGAAACAACGTAATTACATCTTTTTTGCCCCCAAGAACTACTAGAAATGGTGAGATTTTCAAGATGCGGAGAAATTATATTAAAGACTTTCAAACCAGTAGTAGAGCATTCAATCAAAGTGAGATTCTTTAAATTCAAAAGATTTGAAAAGAGATCAACAGACTTACTACTATCGCTGCAGCAAAACTCAAATGAAACGGCTTTTAAAATCAAAGTTGTTAAAGCCGGCAAATCCCAAGTTGATTTTGGTAAATTGCTAGCCTTGAGATATATTGAGGTGAGATCAAGGTGATGTAAGGATCGAGAAGTGAAAGTAGAGAGCCGAATCTGGTAAGATCCTCTACGAGAAACGATAGAAGAAATATTAAGTTCTCTAGCATTATGAGACACAGCATAGTTGGAGATCTTTTTAATGAGGGCTGGATCGATTAATCCGTAATCACATGTAAGGTTGATTACAGAAATGCCTGAATGGTTGCGATGAGTGATAAATTGGGAGATGAATTTTGAAAAATCGAGCAATCTAGAGAAATGACGCCGATTGAAATTGAGATGGGGGAGTGATTTCCAGACATTCCTCCATCTAGTGGAGATTAGACTTGTTTGAATGATCTCGTTAGCGTCAACCTTAGAGAGGATCTGATGAATCAGATCGTCTGGTAGGCTGCTGATTCTGTCTTCATCTTTTGCCTTAACATCTTTCGCCCTAACATTTCTTGGCTTCTTGCCAATACAACCCATTTTGAATCGGAGGAATGGACACACACACCCTTATCCCCACACTCTATCACACACACATACACACAGACACAGACTTAACCACAGTATTTATTCTTTTCTAGGAGCTGGGATCGCTTTTAATTATTCCCCCTTTATTGCCAAATTCAAAAGTTCAATATTTTGCATTATAGTGTTAGAAAGAAATTTAGCTTATAAATATTTATGAACGGAAATGTTTTAAAAGGACTTATTTCTTGAAATATTCATCTTTAAAAAGTAAAAAAAAAAATATTAGTGCAATAGAAATATTTACAAATATATTAGTCCATCTTTCAATGAAAATCTTTCCAGATTTTAACAATCCTCTTTTTATTAAAATTATGTACTTATATGTAGGTGCATGTTTCATACCAAAGTTTTTCCTATATAGATTAGTAATGAATGTTTCATAAGGACTTCTTATCATGACCCAATAGTGAATATCAGTGCCACTTCCTATAAAAGAGTGTTCTCAAGTAGATGCTTAGAATTTTTTATACCCCTATCACTCATTAAATGGGCCACTTCGTGTTGGAATCGGGCCATAACAAATGATGTTGGAGACAATCCAAGATCATTGGCTTGTGGACTCGAGTAGGCTCCATTATTGTTCTTGGGCTCTGTCAGTAGGGGTTTAAATGTTGGCACATTGTGCGTATTTTTACTAGATCCTGCCAATGGGGTTTAAATGTTCACACATTATTACCCAACCCCACTATAAAATTGTAAAAGATATTGACGCCCATGATGATTACAGGCTACTATAGTATATTTTACATATGGAGAGATTTTTAAAAAGTTTATAATCAGGCCACTAATTACGTGATCAAGTTAATCTATGAGATCTACATTGATATTGAATCAACTAAAAGATTCAAGTTTATCTAAATTTAAGGAAAAGAAATTGCTACGAAACCCCCTTGCTTGTTGAGTTGGAATTTCACCGTTAACCACTCCCCCCCCCCCAAGCGAGAGGGAGGAGACTGGAAATGAAGCTTGGAACAGAAATGGTGTAACTGAACACGACTTAGACCAGTAGTGAATATATTGGCTGGTTAATCATTTGTGTTAAACATATGCTAACTATAGAGATTGATGTTAAACAAGTTCTTTGACAACGTGGCAGACAATCTCAGGAGTTCGCGCATGAAAGACTGGGTTTCAAGCCATATATAAAGCCGAGAGATTTTCACAAAATAGTTTTGGAGGTTTAAAGAGGCAAATGCCCAGTTCTTTATAAACAAATGAAAACCATCGAACCTCCAAAACACTAGTGTGCGAGAGCTTTACTGCTAGATACAGAAACAACGATCTATTTCTTGGCTGACCACGAAACTAGATTATAGCTTATAAAGATGCATGATCCTGTACTTGAGCACCAATAATCTGGGTCCCTTGTCGGCATCAAAATAAGCCCAAAGAGTAAGTGCATGTGATTTGTGAAATAGAACAAGTTTGGTATATTGAAGATGATTGGTGCGAGGAGCATGCATGAATTGACCCCTTGATTGATTATAAAGAAATTATTGGACGTTTCATTGAGAGGTACTCCCCCTATTCCAACCAGAGTCAACTTTTAACTTTTTTTTTTTGGATCGATTTAATTAAAATTTGACTAACGATTTACATAAATTTATTTGTTTTTACAAAGTCATAAAAAATGTAATCCATAGTATTCTTAATGTAGTTTTTAGTGAATGAGACTTACTTTTCGAAAACATAATTAAAAAATGTTAAATCTTGATTTGATTTAGTCACATGTTGACTTTTAAAAATGAAAAGTGGACTCTTTGATCAGAACGAAGAGAGTATTAGAGACCACCTAGATGTTTTGTTAGGCTGTGGGATTAGAAACAGGATCCCCCGAATTGATGGAGAGGCGTTTTTGTGGTTGTTAGGGAGTAGAACATAGTTTGCAAGTTTTCGTATTGAAGCAAGGTCGGAGGTCTAATACATACTGAGTTCGATTAAGATGTAAGTGTGAGGTGGTGCGTTAGGTAAAATATCTTAAATCATCCAACTGTCTACTGTTAAAACTGGAGCATAGTTGATCAATGAACTTAGATGCTTCCGAAGGGGAAAAACATGTCACAATCAAATCGTCGACATATATACTCATCAAAGTGGAAGTGTTAGTGTGACGGATGAACAAAGAACCATCAAAGTGGCTATTGAAAAAGCCCAATTGTAAGCAGACTCAGAGAGTCGATGAAACCAGGCTCGGGGTGATTACTTTAACCCAAACAAGGCACGTTAAAGTCGGTATACATGGTTTGTTCATTGAGGGTCGATGAAGCCGAGGGCTTGTGCCATGAAGACTTCCTCGAAAAAAACCCCAATAGGGAATAAGTTTCAGATGTCGAGTTTCTTGATTGCCAATTGTGAGAGTGAGCGATAGAAAGAACGGTCCAAATGGTTATGGGTTTGACAACGGGACTGTAAGTCTTGTCGTAATCAAGACCCTTCAGTTGACTAAAACCTTTGGTCACTAGACGGGCTTTATATATGTCAATCATACCATCACGTATTCATTTGATTTCGATAAACCCAACGACAACTAACGACATTCATGTTCAGAGAGTGCAGTACAAAATTTCAAGCATTATTCTTTTGTAACGCTGAAATTTCCTTGTTTATTGCCAATTTTCAGTGGCTAAATTTGGAAGTCTGCTTGTATGTCAATGGGTCATAATCGATGGATTCAGTGAGCAAGCAGTGTAAGCAAAAGGGAGAGGGTGCCTTCAAGAGTTGTACACTATTCAATTGATGTCCCCACGTCATAACGACGGTGTGGAATCAGAGGTGGTAGGGGTTAGATAAGGGTTTGGTTTAGTGAGCGAAGAGTGGATTGAGTGGATATCTGTCGGGCTTGATGGACTCTGGCCTAAGGGCGAAGCTGTCATGGAAAGTGTATGGACTAAAATGATAGAGGGGGTGATGGGCTTAGCAGGAGTTGTGCCATTTGGTGAGAGATTCAGGGTAAAGACACCGCAAACAAGGTGAGTTAGCCGTTGGAGTGGACAGTGGCCCAAGGATTAAGGCTGCAGGGTCGTTATTAACTGAAGCAGGTCAATGTGACTGGCCGTTTAGGCTTGTTATGGCATCGGGCCGAGGAGAAACAGATGATTGCAGTGGTCGAGATAGGAAAAACATAAAGTATTTTTTATAAGAAAATGGTAATTTATGTTTGTTGTACCCATTGGGCTGTAAATTATGTTTGTTGTATGGCACGAGATAGGAAAAACATGAACATCTGAAGGTTTTAAGAAAATGTGTATCAGGAACACAATGAAAAATGATGTATTAAGAACACCGCTATGGAAAAGGATTATAACCAGAAAGACACTAGTACATTACTTCAATGTGTTGGTGCTTTCACTCCATGACCATAGTTATCAAAGGCAACCGAGGCGCTCACCTGAGGCGAGAGGCGAGCGTATGTCGCCTAAAAAATAACAGGCGAGGCAATGTTAGAGAAGCGACCCAGGTTACTACTGTTTTGCCTAGGCGCGAAGTGAGCAAAGGCAATTCCTGGTGGAACTTTGGCCGAATTTGGATTTTGTTTTTTAGATCTCGACATATTTTCTTAGATCTAGGTAAATCTACTAAATATTTGCCCAATCCAAGGCCATAGTCATCATTCCTTTGAGAAGACAATCACATCTATACCATTTTTACCCCCAAATCTCGCAGGAAAAGTTGGCTGGTACCGGAATCTCACCGGAATCTTACCCGAGTGGACAAACATGGTTACCGGAGAGTGCACAGGCCATATTCAAAGTTGGATGGCTGGGAAGAAGATCTAGATGGTTATTTTTTATATTTTTGAGAATCCACCTATAACCTTTGGATTTTCAAGAAAATATGTAGTTTTTGGTTTAAATACATAACTTAAAAGTTGAAAATAGTGTTATTATTATCATTTGTGGACTAATTTACATAAAGTATTTTTATTTATAAATAGTTTATGAAAAAATCTACAAACATACAATATTTTAAATTAATTTTTTGTTAATTATCGCCTTGTACGCCTTTTGCTCGCCCGCCTCTCGCCTTGCCTTGAAAAGTACTTATCACCCGCCTCTTGCCTTCCTCCTTTAATAACTATGTCCACGACACATTTTGTTATGGTACAGAAGAACAATTCATTGCTGTTTGATGACATTTTGAGTGAGAAACGATCAAATTGATAGACTAGTGAATTCACTTCCTCATACGTTTGTCAGGTTTTATTAATGTGTATAACCTTGATTCGATGAGAAAGTCGATCCTTAATTTGCAACTTAAAATTGGCAAAAATATTATCATTAGATTTATGAGCAAGTAGAAATAGCCAAGTATAACGTGAATAATTGTCAACAATGGACAGCTAATAACAAAATTTATTTAAAGATGCCACTGGGGAAGGTCCACAAATGTCCAATGTAACAAAGCTTACGAATGTTTAAAGTTAAATAAATGAGTTATAAAAGGTAACTTACATGCTTTACCTAATGGATAAATTTGACGTAATTGATTTGGACTTAAACGACCTTGAACTGGTAAACTGAACTTGCTATGTAAGATTTGTAAAATTAGAGAGGAGGGATGCTATAAATGAGAGTACCATTTATCTTGATTTGTCTATTCTCCGATAAGAGCAAGAGGACTGTTTGGAGAGCTAGAATCAAAAGCAAAGTGATAAAAGTCACCCGAACTATGCCCAAAAAAAGGGTCTTCTTGGTGTGGAAGTCCTTCACACGAATACCAAGAGCATCAAGTACAAATTAGAAATGATTATCCTAAGTAAAGTGTTGAGTAGAAAACAAGGACTTATGGGCACTAGGAACAAAAAGAATATTATCTAAACAAAAGCTTTTGTTACCCGCCGTGAAGGATGATGAACCAACTTGAGAGATTGGCAATTGAGAACCATCACCTAAGGTTATGGAATCATGACCTGTGTAAGGAGAAGATTACTAAAGGGTAGAGGGTTGAGAGATTATGTAATGGGTGGTGCTCGAGTCACGATACCAATTAAAGGTTCAGGTAGCTTTCATAGGTTGCGGTGTGTGTTGCATTTTGCCGATTATGACATTTAACTGCAGTGTGATCGTACCGACGTCCAATCTGGCAAGGTTGGTGGTCATCAAAAGGTGGGGAGAACACGAGCTACTAGTACAGTGGGGTAGGAAGAAGGCATCAGCCTGAGTTGGATCGTCGTTGGGTGCGACCACAAAAATTATTTCTTCCACGAGAGTGGCTTCCACGGTAGGTATTGGTATGGTGCCTAGGATTAGAGCAGTTGGCTGTGGTCGGTTTTTATTGGTGAGCATTTCGGTTGGAATTTGCGTTGGAAATGGTGTTGGCCAGTATCATCATTCATTATAGTAGTAAACGATGTGCCCAATCTGAGGCTTAAAGAGGAGAAACATGACTGAAGGCTTTCCTCATGAGCAAGACGATAGCTAAATTTGTCAAAATCTGTGGCCAACTATTCATTATATGAAGTAAGAAATTCCTTATTGTCCAGTCCGAGTCCATGGAGCACTCTTTCAATTATGTCCTGGTATGGTATTGCAATCCCGACGCCGGTAGCAAGAGAGTTTGAGATGGTGGTGGCTCGGAGTAGGTAGTCAGTGATAATGGTGTTGGGTTATTTATTTAGATCATGAGTTTCTGTTTGAGGTTGGGAACATGGGAAGCCAAGGTAGCCCCAAACTTCTTTGAACTAACTCTCATGCTTTTGGAGTGGTTTTAACTGAGACGAGATGAAGCTAGATTGGAGCGGTAATTGAGTATCGCATCCAAGCTACAATAAGGCTGGTGGCTTTAAGCCGTTTGAGATAGGTAAGACTGGGCAACCAGTTTTTCATCGGACGGAGAATCATCGATGATGACATGTTCTAGAGAGAAGGTGCGAAAGACAACAATGAATTGTGCTGACCAATTTAGGAAGTTTTCTTAGGTGAGGAGACAATTGGCAATCATGGATTCTCCTTGTGGGTTAAAAAGACAAGGAGAGAGTAGCCATAGTTGTTAGGCTGAGAGGAGCTAGGGTTGGAGGTGGTCGTTGATTCTACCATGGCATGAGCCTTACAACTTTGATACCATATAGAATTGCAAAAGATACTGGCACCCACGATGATTATAAGCTATTGTAGTATATTGTATATATAGAGATTATATATAATCAGGCCACTAATTATGGAATCTAGCTAATCTATGAACTTTACATTGTACTAAAAATTTTCAAATCCAATCCTATTATGCATGTCCTTGTGTCATGCATCATTAAGCCAATAGCACATGACGGCCAGCGCCTTTTCAATATGTATATATTAGACTGAGTTTAAATATCTAGGATTTATAATTAAAGTGTGCTTACATAGAGTAGTGAAATTCATTACTCACAAACTTCCTCAAATGCTATATATAATAGAACCCTATGCTTTCTCTTGGTTGCTATTTTACCAACAAAAAGGTAATAGACTTTCAATGGAAGATAAGAGTTAATCCATATGCAAAACTCACTTGCGTAGCTCACAAGAGATTTCAAGAGCAAGTGAAGCATAAAGACTATGATTTGTGCAACACAGAAGTGTTGAACAAGCGTGTCCTTGGACAAGCTGTGTGGACACGCAAAATCAGGTTTTCAAGAAAGAAATAAGGGTTTGCTTCGATGGGAGATCAGCTAATTTACCAAATTCCCTCAAAGATTTATCAAATCACAATAAGTTTGGAAAATAAAACATGAAAGTAATTATTGGAGACTAGTGTGCATATTCATATGCAAGTACCAGTGATCACTTACGTTACCTTAGTTATGGAAATTATAGATATGAGTAATTAAGCAAGCCCTTGCACAATAAAAGATTAAATTTGCAAAAGAGGGAAAAGAGTATCTGTTAAAAAAATAGAATTAGTTGCCCACACCTGCATCAATTCACTTGACGATCGAGACTTCCATTGCTTAGACAAAGTAGAGGTTGAAGAAGGGTTGTTGCATAATTTGGTAATCGCATTGATATACGGCGTAGGAGGCGATCTTTTTGACGACGGCTGGGTTGATTAATCCTCGATGCCCAAATGGAGATTTCGATGAGAGAGAAGAAAAAATGGGAAAAAAATGGGGCAATCTAGAGAAATGCCGGCGGTCGATTTTGAGGTGCGGGAGTGATTTCAATGAATGCCTCCATCTGGTGGAGAGTTGGCTGGTTTGAATGACTTGGGGGTTGCGTCAGCATTGGAGAGGATGTAATGGGATTACATCTTCTGGCACGCTCTTGATTCGCCCCTAAACTTTTTGGGTTTTTTTTTTGTATCGTTCCGTATTTAAATTTGAAAAAATTAAATCTTTATATTTGTTCTTTCGTCCAATTTCGTTAATTTTTAGTTGTTAAATTTTCACATGTGTCCCTAATCACATGATTTTGCTCAGAAATAAAATAATTATTTTATTTAAAAAGTATAGTGACCATTTGAAAAAAGAGCATTATAATAATAACGATGATTTAGAGAAATCTGTGTCAAGCTACACCGTCTCCACCATACGCAAACATCACATTAGAGATCTGTACATCTTGATGTGGGTGATCTTTACCTTTTGGAGGAAAGTGATGCTTTGAGATTGAAGTTTCCCCTTTTCCCTTGTGCATACATATTTACTCCCTCCGTTCCAGGCAAAGAGTTTACTTTTGACTTTTTTTAGTCAACTAAGCTAAAGTTTGACCAATAATTAACATAAATCTAATAGTTTTTACAAAGTTATTAAAGTTGTAATCCATAGTATTATTAAAATAATTTTTAATTAATGAAAATTTTTTTCTTAAAACATAAGTAAAGTATGTAATTTTTTTATTTGATTTAGTCTTATGTTGACTTCTATAAAAGAAAAATGAACTCTTTACCTGGAACAGAGGGAGTATTTAATTAAGCACAAAAATAATTTTATAAATTGAACCATTGATGTCATGACGTGAGTTGTCAAAGGAATCATGGAATTGCCAAGGCGAGAGAGAGAGAGAGAGAGAGAGAGAGAGAGAGAGAGAGAGAGAGAGAGAGAGAGATGGAAGTGGATGAAATGTGAGAGAGACGTGAAAGTGGGTGAAATGTGAAATTTAGCCTTATGCAACGGGAGAAAGGAGAAGGGCATGATCTCTTATCTTGTAACCGGTTCATGAGGGGAGGAGTGGTGGTGCTGGACTTGCTCGTGGTGGCATCTAACATTGGAGGGTTTGCCGTATTCATGGAGCTGAAGAAGAGGAATTAGTTAGGAGTAGCTAGATGTGTACAAACGAAAAAAGAGGCAGTGATTGGAGACGATGATTAATGGGTTTGAAATGGGGACAAAATTGAATTAATTAGGATATGGAAGCTTTCAAATCTGTCGTCAATGCTTGTGCTTGGTGAAACAGAGGGACAGTGAATGGAGAAATGAATTTAGTTTCGTTTCAAATGGTCCAGTAATTTATAAATGAAAATGACCATTTTACCCTTGGACAAGATCACAAGGCATGCATGCGTTGTTATTTTACGACTGAAAATGGACGGATAGACCAATTGCGTCGAATGGATCAATACATGGACCACTTAGGTGGCTCAGGGACCAATCCCAAAAGAGTCTAAAAGTACAAGGACCTGTGGAGTTTGCCCAAAAAATTATTTGGCTTTTGGTCATATATAGTGTTATCTGCCCCAATTTCCCATAAATCATACTCTTCCGTACCAAAAAAATAATCTTATTTGATTAGTTAAACTTTTTTAAGATCGTATTTTCACAGGTTTGTATCTTCAAAAAATTATGCTATAGTTTTATTATTTTTTAGAAACGAGACTAACTTTTGGGATAATCCAAAGAAGAAAGAGAAACATTTTTTTTTTTTTTTGGAACGGAGGGAGTATTTAAATATAAATTTACATCATTTGCCTGGAGTCCTTAGATGAGCTAGTGGATTCTCCATATTAACCGGATCATTTATGTACGATCACGAATAAACTGATACTTAAAATTTTAGGTGTTGATATCAAAATTGTTCCAAAAACTAATACTGTTTCAATACTGCTTCAAAATTGTTCCAAAAACTAATTATTTAGCTGTTGATAGCTAGCTGATATCAAGAATATGGCAGAAGACATTTCACATCCTGTTACGTCTCTTGATTGGTATGCCCATTTGAGTTACCACTGAATAAAAATTAATATGATCAATCTTGCTCACGGAGTACTTATAGTTTATGAAAAACAATTTGACAAGATTGTTGCAGCTCACCGGTATTCTACCTTGTACCTACTAAATATAGGCTGTGGAAGTTTCATAATCCCATTCACCTTCCGAAAAAATTCACTCTTTAATTTAATTAGACCCTTAGTTAAGAGACTCGTCTCTTTTCACAATAAAGCAAAACTTAATATATACTACTACAAAACACAGAGTCAACAATTTGGATCAAGAGACTAAGAAACCTTAAATGATGAAGGTCCAGCCACAAAAATATAACAATACACAAACAAAGGTCCATAAAACACATGATGCAACTCGACCTAAAATATATACAACATTGACACCCAAAGGCTGGCTATAGGACAGAAACAATACAAAAAACCGAGACGACGACTAAAGCCAACAATAACATGATGTAGCAATGCTGATCACTAACTAGCACTCACAGAAAATTTGCGGAGAAAATTTCGTTAAGCCTGCAAATCGGAAATCTTCTACCCTCTCTTAGCTGATGATCCTATCTCCCAACAACAACAAGACTCTAGAATAAAAAATAAAACACCAAGAATCTGAGATCTATCTAAACAAGGGGCATTGAAAGCTGTATAAGAACATCAGTACAGCCAATCTTCAAGCCACCTACAGTTGTTTCCTATCTCTCATCAATTGTTACAGCTGACGAGCTGCGCGAAAGAAAAATCAGATCACTTTTTAGCCAAGAATCTTGAAGAAATCTTCCATGTGAATATAATTGCAAAATAATTAGGGGAGCTGTGTCAGAAAATAAATCTGCAAATTACCCATGCATGGGCATCATATAATTCAAGACTAATAGCTACATGGAGATTGTCCAGATAACATGTAAACATAGCTTATTCAGGACCTCTAATTAAAATTAGGAAACATGTGATAAAATGTAAGCTTTTCATGACTTCTAGCTAAAAGCAGACAGCCAACAAGGAAAAAAAAAAATAAATAATAGATATGATGGAATCCAGAAACCACATGCAATGCAAAATTTACGGAGCACTAATTTACATTTAACATTGTAAACTTCTACTGTAAAACTCTTAAACAAAATTGTTTTTGGTGCTTATATACTTGCAAACACAGACAGTACAACGAGTCTCTAAAAGAATCAAAGATTACACTTCACACAGCAGCAGCCTTGATCATGTATTTTCTTTGTACAATATCTAATTAATGATATACGTAGGAAAATCATTGACATGGGTTTGTTAAAGCTGTGTTACGATCACCTTACTTGACCACTGTGCATTCATATATATGCAAGTACCCATATATGGAACTTAAATGGATGAGTAATTAAGCAAGCCCTTGCACAATAAAAAATTAAAGTTGCAAACAAAGGAAAATGATTATCTACTAGCAATGATAAAGAAAGATCTGAAATTAATTAATTATTGAGGTACTAAATAGATTAGTTGCCCTAACCTGCATCAGTTTGCTCGCAGAGACTGCCACTGCATAAACAAAGTAGAGATTGAAAGGTTGCATATGTTGGTGATCGCTTTGCAAAGCAATTTCGAATTATCACAAGGTTGTGAAAATTCATTCTTCAACCACTCATCGGAAGGGAAATATAGAAATCCCATCATGTAAGTAAGTTGATTGCTTTCCTTGTCAATTCCGAGGAGAATGTGCACTCTCTCTATGCAAGCCAGTCTCAATATGGGAGAATAATCATGGTAGTTGAAAGATAAGAGATTTGGTGTCGAAACGACATACTGGCATGTTTTTTGCTCCCAATGTATACTAGAGATGGTGAGATTTTCGAGACTGGGGAAGTGATATTGAAAACCTTTACACCTACAGTAAGGCAATTAACAAAAGTCAGATTCCTCAAATTCGAAAGGTTTGAAAAGAGATCAACTGACTTAGTAGTATCATCGCCGTTGCAGCAAAACTGAAAGGGGATATCTTCTAAAATCAATGTAGTCAGATTTGGTAAATTCCAAGCTGGTAAATTGCTGACTCTGAGACGTTGTGAGCTGAGATGGAGATGTTGTAAGGATTGACAAGTGAAGGTCGAGAGAGGAAATTTGCGAACTCCTTTAAGAGACACAGCGGAGGAAATGATGAGTTGTCTGGCAGTATGAGATACGGCGTAGGAGGCGATTTTCTTGACAAGGGATGGGTCGATTTGTCCTCGCTCACATTGAAGGTTGATTATGGAGATGCCCGAATGTGGATCACGATGGGAGAGAAATCGGGCGACGAACTTGGAAAAATCGGGCAATCTAGAGAAATGACTGCGGTCGAAGTTGAGGTGTGGGAGTGATTTCCATAGATGCCTCCATCTGGTAGAGAGTACGCTGGTTTGTATGACATGGGTGGCGTCGGTCTTTGAGAGGATGTGATGGATTAGATCGTCGGGCAGGCTGCTGATTCGGTCTTCTTGATTCGGCCGAACACTTCTCCGCTTCTTACGCCCCCAACTCACCATTTGCATTTCCATTGGTCGATCACAGATTTTAGAACTCTCTTTCTCTCTCTCTCACTCACTCACATGCACGCAGACTCGGCCGCTCTATTTTTTCTTTGGATTAGGGAAGGCTTCACCAGGTGGACCTGCTACAGGTAAGTCTCTCGCTTTTTATTTTAGGGCATATATATATATATATATATATATATAGAGAGAGAGAGAGAGAGAGAGAGAGAGAGAGAGAGATATTAACATTTCCTAGTACCGTATCCGGAGAATTCGGTACAAGTATAATAATGCATAAATGGAATTTCCTAGTACGATATCCGGAGAATTCGGTACAAGTAAAATAAAACATCAACATTAGCACACCTCCAGTGGGAGGTTTAAAGCCAATTATAAAGCTTTTTGAAAAGCTTATTACAATTGGAGTGGGTGAAGTGTATTCAAAAATATTTGTATTTTTGGACCAATTTATACATTGTTTGGTCAGCAAAATGGCAGCAACTTTTCGGTTACAACGGCTGTTTTTATATAAAAAAAAAAAAACTTTACAACGGTAATGAAATAATGGTAATAAAAAAAATTCCTATAAATTGGTTTCCAAAATTTTTTTTTTTACACAAATTCATCTACACTTTTTCATTCTCTACACAAATTCTTATTTACACTTCTTTTGTTATGGATAACAATTTTTTTACAAATTTATTGAACTCTAATGTCGAAGATTTTGCGAATGCTGAAACTACTCCGAATTTTTCAGCTCCGTCGAATGTTCAAGGTCCACCAAATATTCGGGCGTTGCAGGTTCTAACAACGACATTAATGTACTCAACCAATCTCCATTGTTCAACTATGTATTGAAATGACACTCTCCTCAAGTTCAGTTTATGGTAAATGGCACACAATACACGAAAAGATATTATCTAGCAGATGGTATCTACCCGGAGTGGGCTTAATTTGTCAAAAGTTTTACATATCCAGAAGATCCTAAAAGGATAAAGTTAAAACAAATGCAAGAGGCTGCAAGAAAGGACGTTGAGCGAGCGTTCGGAGTCCTCCAGTCTCGTTGGGCAATAGTACGAGGTGCGGCTCAATTTTGGCACAAGGAGGCTTTGAAAGATATAATGTACGCGTGCATCATATTACACAATATGATTGTGGAAAATGAAGATAATGCAATAAGTAACTGGAGCGATGAAGAAGTAGATCCACCGGTAGCCGCATCACAGGGATTTATTCAAGAATTTCAACAATACCTCCAAAGGCATGCGGAACTACGTGATCAGAAAATACATCAAAAACTTCGATTTGATTTGGTCGAACATATTTGGGAACGCTTTGGAGACAACAACAATGAAAATTAAGTTGTAACGATTGAATATTTCTTATTAGTATTTAATTATTTTGTTTTCCCATTGTATTATGCAACTTTAATTATAATTTGTATGATTTTATGTTGATTTAGTTCAATAAAATCTATATTGTTACATCGGTATTTTGAATTACTAATAAATATTTATGAATAAAAATGTTTTTTTCAAAGATAAAATTTAAAAATATATAAATTATTTTTTGGATGTATTATATTTGTTCTATAAATATTTATGTTTTAAAACGATATATTTATTTTTGAAAATAAATGTATATTGGGAAAGAATAAAATATTTAGTTGTGGGTCCATGCTATAAATCTTTTATGGGTTTATGTATAATGGAGAATAAGTTTATAGAAAAAAAGTTTATAAGCTGATGACGTAGCAAGAAGAATAAATCTTTTGAAAAGTTTATGACCGTAAATGTCCTTATTTAAATAAAACGTGGATTGCAAATAGCTTTATAGCATTGATGTTTTATGTCACCAACCACCGGGTCAACATATGGATAGACACGATTAGTCAGATAAAAAATATTTTTAGAAAGTTGTTAAAAAGGTTAATTAATTTGATACTAACATTTAAAATATGATTAGGTCAAAAGAGTTATTTGGCTTTTGGTCAAATATAATGTTATATATACCCATAAATCATATTCAAATTTACATCATTAATTAGTTCAGATTTCTTAGATGAACTATTGGATTTTCCAAATCAATTGGACCGTTCATGAGCGTGAGATGTGAGTCTCAATTAGTTCTTCTTGCAGTGTGTGTGAAAGAGGAATAAATAATATGCCGAGAAATGAACAGAGAGTATGAGAAGATAGCGGGACGATATGAAAAATTATATAATTCATCTACGTCATTTCGAAAACATTTTACTAATACCTTATTAGCTTTTAGTCAGCTCAATGTCACCGTTATTAAGCACTGTATGTTTAATTAATGTCAGAAGTTTGGTCGAAACTAAATCATACTATTAACATAAATACAATATATATAATGGTGTTTTGTCCTCGAAATATATAGTATAGGTGCGTTCGAGCCCCAGCTTAAGTCGATCTGGGCACACTGAATGAAGTTGCAAAACAAAAAAACATGGCGAAATCCAATTTACACTGCCTAATCCATTTTCTATCTAGTGGAGTATCTAAATGAATATAAGCCAATCAATGTCTCCGGCCATGAGGCAATGTGTTAGCCAAACCTTTTATTTATAACTATTTATGAAGAACAAATCTAAAATGTGCTTATTTATGGATATATTTTGTGCTAGATAATGTAAACAATCATAATTGCATCAATAATATTTACAAATATATTGGTGTATGTTTCAAATCAAAACATTTCCAGATTTAGTTTCTTTTTTTTTTTTTGACAGCCAGATTTAGGTACTTAATAAGTGCTCGTTGTATTAAAAAAATTCACTAATGTATATGTTGGTGCATGATTTTTCGAATTCAATATATATATATATATATATATATATATATATTTTGAATTTAGAATCTTATTGAATGCTCATTAGGTACTTCTTAGCATGTCCTGATTGCGATTTGCAACCTTCCACTTCTAAATAATAAAATAAATAAATAACATTTTCTCTAAAAGTGTTCATAAGGTGGATGCTTAAAGTGTATGTGAGATTCAGTGATTGCTCTATTGATTAGAACCTCGCTTGGGGGGTCTTTAGGGGTTTAGGGTAGATTTAAGATATCAAAAAAAAAAAAATTGCATGTGATGCTCCAATCTCACATTTGAAGTTGTGGGCCGTTGGTGTAGACGTGGCGTTCCAAATGGTATTTAAGACTAGGGTGAATTACAGGCTGGTCCCTTTTTCGACATTTGTAATCGCTCCAGTCAACTAAAATTTTTTTTTTTAAAACCGGAAAAAGACATTTTTGGGGCGAAAAGACGATTATGTCATTAATGAAGAAAAATACGTACGCATCAGTAACCCAAAGCATCGCGATGAGTGATCCAAGGCATCAAGTGGGTTAATCATCGCGATGAGCAACCAAGACATCGCGATATGCAACACAGGCATCGCGATGAGGAACCAAGGCATCACGATGAGCAACCAAGGCATCGCGATGAGCAACACATGCATCGCGATGTGTAACCAAGACATCGCAATGAACAACAAAGGCATCACGATAAGTAACCAAGGCATCCCGATGAGTAACCAAGACATCCCTTTTTCAACATTTGTAATCGATCCCCGTTGCGTTGCCCAGCATACTGCGATTGGTGAGTTAAAGGCATCCCGATGCCCAATTTAAGGCATCCCGATGCCTAATTTAAGGCATCCCGATGCTCAATTTAATATAATATCAAAATCGATCAAAATGGTTGTTTTTGGTTGAGAAATTTACATACAAACATGGTATTGACTTCCTATAACTATGTGGTATTGGTATTATACAAAATTCAAACTCAAATCATTGATTAAAGTCCCAAAATCAGTCTAAGAACATCTCCCTCTGTTTTCGGACAGCACACTGCCAAGCTCGATTTGGATCTCGAAAATAGTATTTTTTTTGGTAGAAAAATTGTGCATAAATGTAGTACTAAGTTAGAATAATGATATGAGATTGATTTTAAACAAATTCGAAGCTTAAAACATAGATTAAAGTGGTCAAAACAGCCCAAGAACAAAGAAAAATGGGATGAACTCAAAAAATTCAAATTTGATCAAATTGTGATCAAATTCGTGTTCTATGCATGGAAATTGATTCCTAAACTTGAGAGAAGACTATATTAACAACATGAAATAATTTATACATCAATTCAAACCTCAAATCTGAAGCAACGATGTTGTTGAGGGCATTTTAGAAAGAAAATTCTCAAAGTATCTTTTAGCAGTTTAAAAAAAAAAAGGTGAACTGGAGAGAAAAAAAATTTTAGAAAATGGACCGGCCAACAATTTCCTGTTAAAACTACCGACTGAAGACCCTGACACATGGGCTCGAGCATGTCCCATCATTGCTACAAGGCCTATAAATAGGTTTAATTGTCGGCACATTTTTAGTGGAGTCTATAAATGGGGGTTAAATGTTGGCCGTGGGCACTAGGAAGGATTACGACCTTTGCGTAGTGCATTACCAATGTAAATGTAAATGTGGAAAAATTGAGTGTCATTTAAAATTTATATTTTTTTATAAAAAAAGAACTCTTCAATGCAATTATAGAATATGAATTGTCAACTAAATTGTTTCCTAGTGATTATTAGATAATTAATTTTTTGACTTCCAATGCACATTGTGAAGGAGAATATGAATTATTATCAAATAACCAATAGAAAACAATATAGTTGACACAACATATTCACATTCATTCTCCACAATTGCATTGAAGATTTTTTTTTTTTTAAATGTGTAAATCCTAGGTGGCACCCAATTTTTCCACATTCACTCGCCATAAATTCAATCAACATTCATTTGTAGATAAATATCATTCCCTTAATATAGAAACCACTAAAAGTGTACTTTTGCGAATGAAGTATCTAAAATTAAATTTCTAAAACAGAGGTAATTATCTATACTATTCCCTCCATTCCAGCCAAAGAGTCCATTTTTATTTTTTTAAAATCAACATGTGACTAAATCAAATTAAAATTTTACACACTTTACTTATGCTTTAGGAAATAAAATTTTATTAATTAAAAACTATTTTAAGAATACTATGGATTGCAACTTTCAAAACTTTGTAAAAATCACTAAATTTATGTTAATTATCGGTCAAACTTCAACTAAGTTGATCCAAAAAAGTCAAAACTGGACTCTTTGCTTGGAACGGAGGGAGTATTATAAAGCAAGAGGGCTCAAAATGAAGCCCTATTACGCTTTCTAATATTGTCAAATATATCATTGATTTTAAGTAGTAATTATTAATTACTTCACTACTACTATATTGTAAATAATTACCCATTAACTAACTATAGTTACACTTAACTACTTTAAACTATTGACTTTTAGAGTCCGTTTGGTTTAGCGTTGTCAAAATGCAATATTTTTAAAACGCATCGTTTTTAAAACGCAGATTATTTAAAACGTGCCTTTTTTCTTTATAAATGCGTATGAGATATTATGTTAAAACTCAGCTTTTTATTCTCTACTGCGTTTTAAAATCTGCGTTTTGAGAAAAAGCTAGGAATTGCAGCGTTTTAAAACGCAGCTGCGTTTTCAAAACGCTGCTTTTTCTACCGCAGCATTGAAACGCTAAGTTAAGGAATAAGCTGCGTTTTAACCCTGCGTTTTGGCCAAAACGCACGAACAAACGGGCTCTTAAGTATGATTTGAAATATAATAAATTATGAAATGAAAAAACTTTGTAATAAAGAAAAAACAAATGTTGTAGTCGCATTTGCGTGTGGGTTGTTTGCTAGTTGTCATTATTCACAAACCACTGAAGTGGTACTTTGAAGTAAAGATTCCCAAGACAATGATTCTTACATTGTGAGCATGGATCTCGATAGACCAAACTCTAAAACATTATGGAGTTAAAGAAATAGTAACATATTCCCCTAATAATTGTATAACATTCTCTATCTACAATTGTGAGGATTTTACTATTAGCACATTTTTTGGAATCTAAATTTGGATTTTGAAGAGTCAAGCCCCAAAGACCCGGTCATTGGCCCGGGCCCAGTTCACGAAGTGGGTAAAGGCCCGCTACATCGCGAGCAGCCGGGCATTGACGATGAGGCGGGACAAACCGATCAAGAGAGTAGCGAGCATGACTCGCCCATGGGGTCAGGACGCATCGAGCAGGTCTCGCCATTACTGTCCACCCCGGGCGTATTCAGGAGAGGTGGCCACGTGGCAAGGCACCATTAGTCAGACGTACCGGGAGGTTACGCCCACCATGCCAACGGTTACGCCCACTCCACGACAGTTATGCTCGCCATTAATCCCGTTATGGTTGGCAGTTAATACAACTTCTATATAAGCCTTGGGACAATCCTAAGCCAAGGTATGCTCACTTTGACATTGTAAGTACACGCTGGCAGATTAACTTGAGATCAGAACACTTACTCTCACACCGGAATAGCTTCGCAGGGTAGGCCCCTGCATTCACCCTAGTGTTTCTCTCTTGTTTTGGCAGGTTACTAAAGCCCAGATATCCATATTTGAGTCCCGGAGCAACCCACGATAATCTGTGCAGCATCAGATTTCTTAAGCACTAATCAAGTTAACATATAAAACCTACTATCAAAGTAGGATATCAATATCAAGTATTACCCATCCAAGTACCTTCTATTCTAGAAAACCTTAGTTTTTATTTTATTTTATTTTATAGAGCACTAATGGTAGAAGCCTGCCAAACTCAAATTCAGATTGATGATTGATCCATATTGGTTCTCCATCGTGGAATAGAAGTTTGGGGCTAACACAGAACAACAGAAGTTAGAATTAGAAGCTAGCCTGGTTGATGTTATTTTCTTATTATATATATATATATATATATATATACATATTTGTCTATATTACTTAATTTCATACTTTCATATTATTTGTCGTAACAAATTCGTATTAGAGCCAAGGTTTCGTGGTTTTACATCAAATTATGCTTTCAGTACATGATGTTTCCACATTAGTTACAAAGAAAATATTTAGGGCTCGTTTTGTAGGCAGGATAAAAGGCCAGATAAGATCAATAATACTCCCTCCGTCCTAGATAAATGTTCATACTTTTTATTTTGGGATGTCCCAACTAATGTTCCTAATGATTTTTGATGTACATATTCTATACTATTCTTCCCAATATTCCCCTAAAACTTCATTTAATATAGCACATCCTAGAGAACCCATTTATAAATAATACTAAAACTCAATTAATGTTCATGGGTATTATTGTCAGAAGATATTTTACAACACATTATTAATTACGTTTCTTAATTCGTATACTTTGTCAATTAGGAACATTTATCTGGGACGGATGGAGTACTTAAGAAAGTTGTTTGGAACACTTTTAAGTATTCCTCTTAATAAGAGGACTGGATAAGCAGTTTGTTTCCTAATTATTTAACCCGAAAGGGGGTAGTTTAATAGCAAGGACTTTAATAGTTTCAAGGATTAATAATAATACTTGCTCTTGTACAGCTACCAAACGGCCCCTTAGATGTTTGATGAAAAAAAGATTGAAGAAGAGATTCTTGGGCAAAGTGAAGAAATCTTCGGTTATAAAGGATTAAGACTGGGTGGCATGGATGAGACAACCTTACAAGCAATTCGATTGAATCTAAAGGATAAGGTTCTACAAGAAGTTCTCATGGAGAAGATGGTTGCGAGTATTTGGACAAAGTCTGAGGCGTTTTATCGTATGAAGTTATCGTCGACAAGACTATCTAGAAGTTGGGTTGGATACTCTTGAGATGTTAGATAATAATTAAGTTGGCATTGTAGCTTTGATGAAATACGTAAGAATTATAAATTGTATTGGTACAAGTATAACCCTACTTACAAATAAACACAAGTCTACGAAATGGAAAGGACTGAATAAAGTTGTATGTTGATATTGGTATAGGGCTTGCGAGTGAGGCTAATGGGATAACTGCCTACCATGATCTCGGTTCAACCTGTTAGAAAGGATGACTCGATTCTAAACAAAGGGTCGAATCCCCTGAAGTGGAGTGAGTGTAGAAAATCACATGTATCCAGTTAATTCTAAGATTTACCTAGCAAGAAAGAATCTAATTTCATACTTTGCATTTAAACCAAAATCACTATTAAGTTTGTTACTTGAAACCTCTGGAAACTCATATCATCTAACATATGAGTTTTTCTAGAAAATTCCAAATCATTTAACATGCATATAAACCTTAGTGCCCACGTAAAGATCCTAACTACACGTCACAGTAGCGTGTTCACATCTGAAACATATACTCTGCACGTGCACCGTTATTATTTTGAAACATGTGAATATACTAATGCAATTCAAAATCGACGTAAGTTTGGAGATCTAAATGACAACCTCAATAATTGCAATTAATCGGCTATCTTTACTGCTGATTTGCGAACATTGATTGTTGTAACGCCTTGACATCTCGTTGCAACATCTCGCCATCTCTGCTGTTCGTCTGTGCCAATGAGCTGTGAATGTTAATTTTGGTCTCACAAACATACACGGTTGAGAGTCGATGAGCGTGTTTTGGTTGGTACCTTTTCTTTCTCATACAATTTGTCTTACATAAATGACCAAATTACCCTTTATTTCAACAATCAATTATAACATGTTAATTCTTGGGGTCTTCCTGCCTACTATCCAAACATTAGGAAGTACGCTCCAATTCGGTCGAATCTCAAGGGAGGGCGCCATAATTAACTCCTATATATATATATATATATATATATATATATATATATATATATATATACACACACACACACGGAAAAGCTAACCTTCCCCAACAATTGATGTGGAGGTTAACAATCTTCTCATTTTTGTTAGACAAAAAATTCCCTATTTTTGGATACTTATAAGTGCAATCTCTTCCAAATTACCCTTTTTTTTTTTCGATAACGAGATAGTGGGCTTTTTTTACCAATTAGTGGGTAGGTTAACTTTCCCTAATATAAATATTCTTTTTCTCTCACAAACCCTACCCCTCGTTTGGCGGCCAGCCAGAAGCTGCGGCTCTCATATTTAGCTCACACACACACACACAAAAGCATGACGACCATTCCTCAATTTCATCAACTTTCGTCGTGAACGTTACGACGGTTCAATCTGTAGAGAAGTGCACTCAATTCAGTATATCTCTCACAGAATCTCTCTCGCAAAACAAACATCGATTGGAGAAGGAGGGCTCTGATCTGAGCCGAACAAGGATTAGTCTCTTCCTCCGCACACATACACACACACACACATTTCTAAAGTTTCATCAACTTAATTATATCATGTATCCGTATAAATTGTCTCCAGTTCAATCTGTGGCTTAGCAGACGACGGATGAGAGACAAAATTCAATCAAAGAATTTCAATCGCAAAAAATATGTATCCGAGGACGAGATCTCCATCAGATTGCATCACAGCGTAAGTCTCCATACACTCACACACATTTCTGTTCCAAAGATGCATGCAATATCTGGCAAGCCAAATTTAGGAATTAATACTAGTTGATCAGTCGGCTAGTACTTCTTTGTCAATCTCGTCTCTTGGTTTTCTCTCTCTCTCTCTCTGTTGATTTCTTCTGTTGTCTTTTTGGCGGACTGAGAAAAAGTTGTCATGTGATATGGATTTCCTCTAAATAAGATAGATTACATTCTATTATTGGTTTAATAGTAGTATTCTTTTTCCTATAGTTTTCATCTTGTCTTGTATTAATAATTTGTTTTCCTTTAATAGATATGCTTGTTTCAATCAGCCACAACAATTGTGACTCAGATCACCGACCAAGTACCATCGTTGCATCAAAACTCAAAAGAAACAGCTTGTAAAATCAAAGCTGTCAAAGCCAGCAAATTTCCAAGTTGATTTTGGTAAATTGCTAGCCTTGAGATATATTGAGCTGAGATAAAGATGATGCAAGGATCTGGAAGTGAAAGTAGAGAGCTGAATTTGGTAATCTCCTCTACGAGACACATCACAATATTCAACTCTAGCTCGAGCATTATGAGATATGGCATAAGAGGAGTTCTTTTTGATGAGGGGTGGGTCAATTAATCCGTAATCACATTTAAGGTTGATTACGAATTTTGAAAAATCGAGCAATCTGGAGAAATGACCGTTTAAAATTGAGATGCGGGAGGGATTTCCAGATATTCCTCCATCTAGTAGAGACTAGGTTTGTTTGAAAGACGTCGGTGGCCTCAGTCTTGGAGAGGATGCGATGACCATATTAATAATCCGTAATCACATTTAAGGTTGATTACGAAAATGCCTGAATGGTTGCGATGAGTTATAAATTGGGAGACGAATTTGAAGAAGTCGGGAAATTCAGAGAAATGATCTCGATTGAAATTGAGATGCGGGAAGGTTTACCAGATATGCCTCCATCTAGTGGACAGTAGCCTTGTTTGACTGATATCGTTGGCCTCATTTTGGAGAGGATGTGATGAATCAGATCGTCTGGCAGGTTGCTGATTCTGTCTTCATTTTTGCCCTAAGATTTATTTGATTGTGGCCTATACAACTCATTTTTGATTGGAGGATTGTACACATACACCCCCGCCCCCATTATCACATACACATACACTCAACTACTCTATTTATTCTTTTGTAGGAGTTGGAATGGCTTTTACTCCCTCTGTTGCTAAATTATTTTTGTGTTTGACTGTTTTTGGTCAAACATGATATTTTTCAAATGTAAAATATTATTTTTTTCAATGACATAAAATACATAATTTGTAGTATTTTAAAGGTAATACAAATTGAGATTCAGTGATTGCTTAGAGCCTCGCTTCCCTTGCTGTTGCTGTTGGTCCCAAGGTCAAATCTCGTTGGGAGGTCGTTGGTCCAGGGTCAAATCTCGTTGGGGTATCGTCTTTGGGGGTTTAGGGTAGATTTATGATATATATATATATATATATATATAAAAGTAATATAAATTATGTATTTTATAATTTTGAAAAAAATAAAAAAAAAATAAACGTCAAATTTGCATTTGAACCAAACAAAAATTCAGGAATGGAGGGAGTACATTATTCCCTCCGTGCCGAATTCGGAAGTCCAATATCCAGTTATTCCCTCCTTGCCAAATTCGGAAGTCCAATATCCAGCATCACAGTGTTATAAAGGTATTTAGTTTATAAATAATTATGAAAGAAAATATTTTGAATGCTATTTCTCCATATATTTATCTATAAAAGTTGAAACAGATATTAATACGTTAGAAATATTGAAAAATGTATTAGTACATCTTAATTTGAATTGAAATTGTTCTAAATTTTAACGATTCTCCTTGTATTAAAACTATGTACCATGCAATATGTTGGTGCATGTTTCATACCAAACTTTTTCAGATTTAGGTTACTAATGAATGCTTCACAAGCACTTTTCAGCACCCAATCTTGAATCTCAATGCCCCTTCCTATAAAAGAATTGTTGGAATCGGGTCGTTACAATTAATATTTGAGACAATCTGGGATCATTGACATGTGGGCTCGAGCAGGTCTCATTATTGTTCTTCGACTCTATCAATGGGGTTTAAATGTTAGCACATTGTGGCACATTTTTACTAGACCATGCTAATAGGGCTAAAATGTTCTTCGCACATACGTAAGCCAATTAACTCTCAATTTTACCGAGCAAAAAGAATCTGAATCCCCAAAAGTAAATGGGAAAAAAGAAGCAAACCCTAGTCCCTGCATAAAGATCCTGACTTCACGTACGTAGTTACATTCACGTGTTCACGCCTAAACCATCTACTTTGCGGGTGCATTGTCATTATTTTGAACCATGAATATTAATGCAATACAAAATCCACGAGAATTTGGAGCTTTAAATGAAAACCTCAACAATGGCTATCAACTCTCTTTGCTGCTGATTCACAAATCGATGTAACTTCTTGATGTCTCATCACAACATCTCCACTATTTGTTGGCACCGATGAAAACATGTCAATGTTAATTTTGGTCTCGCAAATGGTTGAGAATTGATGAACTGTGGGTTTTGAATTGCTACCCTTTTTCTTTCTCGTACATATTGGAGTATATTACCCTTTATTTCAATAGTTAGCCATAATGGATTAATTCTTGGGGTCTCCCCCGCCCACTATTTGAACATGTGGAAGGGTGCTGCAATTTGGTTAGATCTCAGGGGAGAACGCCATAATTAACCCTTATATATATTCCATTACTATTTTTAACACACATCCCTTCCCATAGCCCCTTACGACATCAATATATATATATATATATATATATATATATTAAAAAATGTACAATAATACTATTTTTAACACCCATGGACGGGAGGGGGAAAAGTAGGACAAATAACAAAATTGTGTATAAAAGTGAGACACTTTGTAGGTTGTGATGTAATGTGAGGTTTAGTGGATACTTTAGAGAGCTAATCGTATTTTTGCCCCATACAATTGTTGCATCGGGATGTAACAATTGAGCATCAGGATGCAGTGCCACTTTCTCAAATTAATTTGTGCATCGGGATGCAAAAATTGTGCATCGAGATTTAATATGAGATGCAACAATTGTTGCATCGAGATGCAACAATTGAGTATCGGGATGCAGTGCCACTTTTTCAGATTAATTTGTGCATCGGGATTCAATTTGAGATGTAATAATTGTACATCAGGATTCGGGATGCACAAATATGAATCTTATTTGTTGGCTTAACATACAACAGTTCACACAGTAGGGATAGAAATCCTGAACCATCAGCCCAATTTGTCTTCCAATAATATCATTAACTTCAACCCAAATAAAAATTCAAATTAAGTTTCAAACACAATCATAATCGATAAGCAAACCCAAAAACATAAAACTTGAGCTTCAAAATTGAACGGAATTAAAATTAATCAAAGATGGATTCTCCGGACTCGTGATGTCGAAACTGAACTTTTTTTTGGGTTTGAATTCATCACGCCAACTCTGTTTCTAGGTGAGATTGGCTGACCGTATTTCAGAAACATATATGCAATTGGTGAGGAAAATTCGCTCCAGAAGCGATAGGTGGTCCTTAGGGGTTAAAAACTTTGAAAAGGGAATCGGCCAACAATTTTTCGAAGAAAAAATGCTCCCATTAATCAATACCATGTAAAGTGGTATAATTAAAGTGAGACCCATAAAATGGGAGGTTTTTTTTTTAATAATGGATAGAGGTTTGAGGTTTTGGGTTTTTGAGGTGGAGATGGTGTGGCATGTGGGGGCCACAAAAAAGCTAAACAAAAGAGCTCCAAAATTGTGGATTCTCTTAGATTTGCATTATTGGTTGGAAGGAAAGAGAAACTTTAGGGGTAGGGAGAGAGAGAGAGAGAGAGAGAGAGAGAGAGAGAGAGAGAGAGAGAGAGAGAGAGAGAGAGAGAGAGAGAGAGAGAGAGTACAGTTTCGTTGATCTTGACGCCGGCGTTGAGTTTCGAGGTGACTTTGTTTTGGTGCCCAGGAAGATGAAGAAAATTAGAACCAGACATGATGAAAGATTTAAAAGAAAAAGAAATGACATAACTTTGATTAAAAGAGAACAAATGAAAAAAACAAATATGTTAAAGCAAAAAAGAAAATTATAGGCACAAATTTTAAATTTATTTTTTTTCACTAATAATTTTTTATTTTTTTTTTTCATTTGAAGTGAAAGAAAGAGAGTTTTATTTTTTTAAAAAATGCACCAAATCCCACTTTGCACCCTCGATCCAAATGACCAAAATGCCCCTCACATGAAAGTGTCAACTTAACGTTAAATTTTCGTAGCACCTAGGGGGCAAAGTAGGACAAAACGTAACTTGGTGTATGACTTTGGAACACTTTTTGATCAGAGTGCAAAGTGGGATTTGATGGATACGTTGGAGGCTAATTTTTGTTTGATCTTAAAACTAAAATGATCCACAAATTAAAGTGGAAATGTGGTATAGATTGGAATATGGTATAGATTGAAGAGACATCCAAGTGGGAAAAAAAAGGCACTGAAGCAAATGAAATTTCATTAATTTAATACAAATGGGAAATATAAACACACACACACACTTTTTTCATTTGAAGTGAAAGAAAGAGAGTTTTATTTTAAAAAAATATGCACCAAATTCCACTTTGCACCCTCGATCCAAATGACCAAAATGCCCCTTACGTGACTCTCAATTGTCAACTTAACGTTAAATTTTCGTAGCACCTAGGGGGCAAAGTGGGATTTGATGGCTACATTGGAGGGCTAATTTTTGTTTGACCTTAAAACTAAAAGGATCCACAAATTAAAGTGTGGAATGTGGTATAGATTGAAGAGACATCCAAGTGGGTAAAAAAAGGCACATGAGACAAATGAAATTTCATTAATTTAATACAAATGGGAAATATAAACACACACACACACACACACATATATATATATATATATATATATATATAATTTACTTAATTCTCGTAAGTTATATGTTTTAAAGTCTCGTAAAGGACAACATATATATATATATATGTATATAATTTAATTAATTCTCGTAAGTTATATGTTTTAAAGTCTCGTAAAAGGACAATTTTAAGAAATATATATATTTTTTTTCCATAAATTGGAACTCTATTATACTGATTTTTCTTTGTTTTTTTAGGATGATTATTAACTGACTTTGATTGTATAAAAAATAAGTATTATAGTTTTAATAAATATAAATTAAAAATTCATATGATACAAATTTATTTTTTTGGAAAAAAAGCGAGCCATGTTTAAAATAAAAAACTAATTAAAAAAAAGAAAAAAAATAACTAACAAAAAAGACTAAGGCGTAGGATAAGTTGATATCTAATGATAAAAAACTTACATTCTAAATGAAAGAAAAACAAAGTATTAAAAAAAGCTAAACACACATCAACACAATTTATAAGTCTAATAACTCTGTAAAGTGAACATACAAAAAGAACTCAACAATTAAAGTAAACAAAAAAATAAAGCAGCTAGCAAAAGACTTTAAGCAAATCATTAAAAACATGTGCACCGCAAGTTAATAACTAGTATCTTTAAAAGAAGGAATTGATGAACGGATGGTAAAGGGACAAAAGAAGCAACAACCACACTAACAGTACTCCGTCGGAACAAACCCTTTTGCTCCATTTTGACAGAGAAAATATTCAATGGTCCAAGAGTATCACGTGGTGTACCACGATCAATAGCGACACATTATAATATCAAAGTGGCTTAAAAAACGAGGTCCACTTTGGGCTCACTTTATATCACTTTGACATTATAGTATGTCGCAATTGGTTATGGTGCAACACATAAGCATGCCACATAATGCCCATGGACCGTTGAATATTTCTCAATTTTGACCACCCAAAAGCCAGAATGTACTGAGCATAGTCATTTTGTCTAAGCAAAACATTTATAGGTCAATTGTGGATAAGAATATAGGAAACAAATTGAAAAGAATGCGGTATTAGCTTTGGCAATAGCTTATATTTTTTCGGCAGAAGCCTGCAGCCATAGAAATAAGTCTTGAAAGGGCAAATATAACACTGTAGATACATAGTCATCAAACATAAGTTACAAGAGAAGAAGAAAACAAATGACAGAACAACAGGGCCAACGTCCTAGCTAATTCAAGGACCAGAAAAAGTGATCTAACTAAATTCAAAAATAGTACATAAACACCAAAATTTGCAGCCACCTTGACCAGCAACCGGTTAATCTTCTATCTTCCTATTGCTGATTCCTGTCTTTGATATCAAGATACTAGAGAAGACAACTGATATTGAAAAAAATTATCGAAATTCATTGGAAGTAATTAACTTAATTGTCAAGAAACACATTGAATCCAGCCAACTATAGATAATTGTAGGATGCTATGACAGTTAACATTTTGCTATATATTCTTTTCTAGTATATCAAAGATAAATCTGAAAAAGGTGGATCAGTACATGTTACTATTGTACCCGATCGAGAAATTTAGCCCTGGAAGGTTCATAGTCATATTCACCTTTTGAGTACATTGATTCTTTAATTAGAGTATTAATTGACGTCTAGAGGGTATATAAAACAAGGGATCAATGAGCATACATACTCCCAAAAAGTAAAGTACAGCTTCTTTAGAACAGTGTAGAGTCTGTCAATCAATAATATCCAACCAAAAGGACAGAGTTTAAGAATGTGGAAACCCTAAGGTATATTAGCCGCTGCACACATTATCCATCAATACAGGACCACAGTTCCAATTTGGTGCCGCCAGAACAGCTTATCACCTTGAGGTTTCTGGCCTTTGATGGACATTTTTGTCCAATTTTTGGC
The DNA here is from genome assembly GCA_016624345.1 of Platycodon grandiflorus. NCBI lineage: Eukaryota > Viridiplantae > Streptophyta > Magnoliopsida > Asterales > Campanulaceae > Platycodon > Platycodon grandiflorus. The sequence continues at coordinate 14,398,351 of CM028365.1, read as the reverse complement.
TGGGATCAACCATGGAAATTAACAATCCTAACTCTACCAAATCCATAAAGTCAAAGTCCAATATCAAAATTGGCCATTTTGGAAAAACTGAGGTTATCACAAAGCTAAAGAAAAATATATGTGACGGGATCCTCCCAAATATTCATAATACATGTCTTCCACGTCAGCTTTAGGTGGGCCCTAGGGTCCACATTGGCAATAGAGCTTTGGGTCCCAAGGCCGAGGTCGTCGATTAAGCCAGACCTCGGCATGATCCAACACTAAAGATATAAATTGGGTGAGAATCTCTCATTGCAGAGCCTTGGGTCCCAAGGCCGAGGTCGTCGGTTAAGCCAGACCTCGGCATGATCCAACACTAAGGATATGAATTGTTTGAGAATCTCTCATTGCAGAGCCTTGGGTCCCAAGGCCGAGGTCGTCGGTTAAGCCAGACCTCGGCATGATCCAACACTAAAGATATGAACTGAGCGAGAATCTCTCATTCATTACAAGGTCGACTCTGAGGCGAGCAACGCGCGACCTCGGTGCAGGTCGGTTTCAATGCTTACTGTCTGTCAGTACCTAACCTAGCAGAATCAAGACATTCTCACAGGAAGGAGACATTCCTTTGGCGTGTGCCTTTGTCAATATTTATTAGCTTCCTACTCCCCCAGGAGGAAGGACTCTATTTGTCAACTTAATTCTGAAAGCAGTATGGCCCCCCTCAATGTACATACATCCTTCATCAAGCAGGTGGCACAATTGGTATCACTATGCACGCCACCTCTAGCTATAAATACCAGGAGCAACTTCCATTTATGACTAAGGTAACATTTACTCTCAAGAAGACAAAGTTCTTAAAAGCTTACTCTTATTCACCTACAACACACACATTTATCATACTGCCTGAGAATTAAAGAGGGCTGTCCACTAACTTCCTTCTCATTTAATACCCGTAAACTGATTCTCACACCGGAGGGTAATAGTCGGGTCAAACCCCTGACACCCTTAACGGTTCTTGTCTTTGTTGCACTGTTGTAGGCCCAAGAATCAAGTCCTTACCAAGAAAGTGATACGTATAAGTCACCAAAGATTAAATCTTGAAGCCGTGAGTTATGAAAAATACAATCTTGAATCTGTGAGTTCTTATGAGGCCGTGTATTAAGGGTATTGATGAAGTTGTAATGGAACGCTTGGATAGATGACGGGTTCACCGGTTAGACTTTACTCACTTAACGTAAAGATCCCGTTTGGGTTTACCGATTAGGCTTCACTCACCTAACGTAAAAATCCCTTTGATTATTACCTTCCTAAACCTAAGGAATGCAATAAACAATTTTGAACAAAACTTTGTTCTTTTCTATAACTAAAATCTGATTTACAAACACTAATTTTAAGCCTTTATATAGGTTTTACAAAAGAAATCCTAATCTAAAAAGAATAATGAAATCGGCCCTATTCCTATTTCCTAAAAGAAAACTTTAAATACTCCCCTAATTTAACTAGGAAACTATTACATGATCAACCTAGGAAATCTAATTAAACTAGGGCACTTAAAACTTGCTCAACTTAGGAAACTAATAAAGAGACCTAATTAAACTAAACAACTTGGCCAAATTAGGAAACAATAAAACAATGAAACACGATTTATCTTAGGGAACAAAACACGATTTCCTTAAGAGAAATTGAGACACAAAACATGGTTTTCCTCCCTCCTAGCCTTGCACATGCCGCCCCTTGCACATGCCTTTCAACCGTCTTCCCTTGTAGTGTAGGTGACATCCGTGTACCTTCCAAATTCTTGTTTCCTCCCATTTTGTATCATCAAAGCTTCAAGTGGCAATGTAAACCCATTTTTATCCACATGCATCGAGTCTATGGTTTTGTTCATAACTTCACTTGACGCTCCTGCATCAGAAAGCCTTTAGAGAGCCGAGGCATCTTGACTTGAAGACTAGCTATACGTGGATCCGACGTGTTCACCAAATCCAAATTTGCGTGATCAATATGTGTCCACAATAGGTTATCACACCTGCAGATAACGTTGAAAAGGACAAACATGAAGTACGTACTAACCAAATAAGAAAGACGTACCTTCACTAGCTAAGCGTCTTAAAAATCCTTCACGCTTTCATTGATGAAAGTTAAATTAGGGGAGCTATTAAATAAATAGCTTATCACATAAGTGGAAATAGTTGAAATATCTAGCCCATGATGGCACCCTACTATCTTCAACCACTTCATGTTACTGAATGGGGAACGTGTATTTTCCCGTAATTGTAAAATCCATGAAAGGACCTCAGTAGTGCTTGTGGTAAGTGTGACAAACTTTGCACTCCGGAGATGGTTGAACATCTTCATGATTTGCCGACAGAGCATTTTCTTTTTCCCAAGGCCCCGTAAAATGAACAGTGAACCATCAATGTTGATATATATGTTATCCAAGGAGTGCATATCACTTGTAATCAGTATCCCATAATAACTAGTATATTTGAACGATGATAGTTTGGGGGCGGAAACTGCAAACTTGCAGGAACTATATTTACTTGTAATAGCAAGATTTTGAAGTTGAGGAAAAATTATATTGAAAACTTGCGAACCATGGATGAAGCAGTCAATCAAAGTAAGATTCTTCAAGTTTGGCAAGTTTGAAAAGAGATCTATGGACTTACTATTGTGGTTATCACAGTAATGGGCAAATGTGAAGTATTGGATGAACAAGGTTGTTAAAGCCGGTAAATTCCAGGACGATTTTGGTACATTGCTTAGGTTGAGAGAAGTGTTACTCCCCTTGAGATAGAGCTGCTTCAACGAGGGACAACTCAAGACAGTGTGGGGGAATGGACAAACTGCTCCGCACTTAGAATATTCATTCATAAAAACACCGGAGGAAATGTCAAGTGTCTGGCCATTATGGGAAGCTGCGTAGGCAGAAATCATTTTAAGAAAGGGTCGTCCGATTGATCCATTAGTGCAGTTGATTGTGAATACAGAGATGTCTGAGTGGCGGTTAAGGTGAGAGAGAAATTCGGTGACGAACTCACAAAAATTATACCTTCGATCAAAATGAACCCTGTCGAAATTGAGATGGTGAAGAGATTTCCAGACATCCCTCCATCTGGTAGACAATAAGCTTGTCCGAATTACCTCGGTGGCGTCAAACGAAGAGAGGATTTTATAGATCAAATCTTCGGGCAGCTTACTAATTCTGTCTTCTCCTTGTGCTACTTCTTCTTCTACTTCTTTTGCCCTCTTTCTCCCTCCACTCATTTTCTCAGGAAGAATTTCAGACAAACCTCTCTCTCTCTCTTTCACACACACACACACAAATAGAGTCTGTCAATCGGCTGTTGCAGATATATCCTATAGAGGGAACTTAAAAAGGGTTTTTGAAAAGAGCACGGCTAGGGTTAAGAAAAGGTAAAAATTACTACAAAGTCCCTCATAGAATCTTCTCTATCTACAAAACCCAAAAGGGAAAGTAATTAAATTAGTAATTTACATAACACCAAAATGTCAAAATCTATGCTAAGTTTTTGACAATACTCAAAATGAAGTATAGTATTTAAGAGCCCGTTAGTTAGAGCGTTTTGGCCAAAACGCAGGGTTAAAACGCAGCTTATTCCCTAACTTAACGTTTCAATGCTGCGGTAGAAAAAGCAAAATGCAGCTGCTTTTTTAAACGCTGGAATTCTTAGGGAATAAAAAGTTGCGTTTTGACATAATATCTCAAACGCATTTATAAAAAAAAAGCCGCGTTTTAAATAATCTGCATTTTAAAAACGTCGCGTTTTTAAAACACCGCGTTTTGAAAACGCTACACCAAACGGGCTCTAAGTAAATATTATCAAATTACATCTCTTCGTTCCCATAACGAGACAATCAAAGACTTTTGATCACCAACAATATATTGCCCTTATTGTTACCGGAGCTCCCACCGCCAACGAATTGAAGTATGATTTTGTCGATTGCAACGAAGGGTACTATCACCTTAAGTTCTTGTGAGGAGGCTTTCATACTAGATACCACTTGCACCTTCCCTGCCGTCTTCATTTTAACCTATGCCTAAACCATCCCTTAATGGATCACATTAATTATTTGGCCTGCAAAACCCTTCTGGAACTCTCTATATTGAGCTGGAGAAAAGTGATTCTCTAAATGGGTTAAAAAGAAATTGTAGTTGATTATATGATGTGGTGGCGGCGCGCTTGAGTGCGGTTTTTTCAGATTGACTTACTTTCTAACGAATTTTTATTACATGGAGAAAGATAGTGAAGGGCACCCATGGGAATGGAATGAAAGGTTGAGTTAGTTGGATATAGTCAATGTTGATGTGAGAGATAGAGAAAGACTTCAATGGAAAAGGAAAGAAATCTGGAGGAACCAATATATTGTTAGAAATAGTCAATGGCAATGTTGTTATGGATGTCCATTATAATATGAAAGAAAGGTAGGGGAATTGAATTCATAGTTTAAAATTGTTGAGTGTTTATGCAATGACTTGCTTATACATGTCTTCAGATAATCATATATACTTGTTTCTTTTGAAATTTCACCGCACTAGAATTTGGGGATTACAAAAGCCAACAAACATCGTTTTAGTAAACCAACTCAACTTTTGGTTACTAGCCATGTCTTAGAGCCCGTTTGATGTAGTATATTTCAAAATGCGCATTTTTTAAATCGTAAATTTTTAAAAATACAATTTTTTTAAAACACAACTTTTTTCTTATAAACGCGTTTAGAATACTATTTCAAAACCCAACTGTTTTTTCCAGTAACGTTTTAAAACATGCGTTTTCAAAAAAAACTGAAAATTTTATCGTTTAAAAACAGAACCATGTTTGTATAACGCAACTTATTCAAACGCTGCATCGAAACGAATAGACATTGGAAACACCACGGTTTTGGCTTGAATTTTGGCCTAAACGCACGACCAAATGAGCTTTTAATTCATTTCCTCATCAACACTACCCGGCGTACCCGCGATACCCCCTCTCATTCGGAAAAAAAGAAAAAAGAAAAAAAGTTTGAGACATGGCCGTTCGTAGCATTTTATAGGCCCGAGGCATAGTTAAATAAAGAGCCCTAATTTAAATACCAAATTTAATAGGGTGAATTACAGGCCGATCCCTTTTTGAACATTTGTAATCGCTCCTGTCCACCATACTTTTTTGAAAACTAGAAAAAGACACTTTTGGGCAAAAAGACGATTATGCCATTAATGAAAGATTTACCGGAGAAATTTCATCATCGCGATACCTAATTTCATCATCGCTATGCCCAATTGCGATGTCTAATTCCATCATTGCAATTCCTAATTCTATCATCGCGATGCAGCCAAATGAAGATTTACCGGAGAAATTTTAGTAATGCAGTCAAATGAAGATTTACTGGAGAAATTTTAGTAAGTAAGATTCGAAATTTTAGGACTCGATGCCCAATTACGATGCTTAATTCCATCGCGATGTAGCCAAAGTAAGATTTACCAGAGAAATTTTAGTAAGTAAGATTCACTAGAGAAATTTTAGGACTCGATGGCATCTCGATGCCCAATTGCGATGCCTAATTCCATTATCACGATACCTAATTCCATTATCGCGATGCCTAATTTCATCATCGTGATGCAGCCAAAGGAAAATTTATCGGAGAAATTTTAGTAAGTAAGATTCACTAGTGTTCTATTGGAATGGAAATAGAGGCTATTCACAAAAATCAATTTTCTTTGCTACTAGCTATTGGAATGGAAACAGAGATTCACCGGAGAAATTTTATAAAGGGAGATTCACCAGAGAAATTTTATGAAGAAAAGAAGATTCACCGGAGAAATATTAGGAAGAACGGAGAAATATTAGGAAGAAGTTATCTGGAAGATTGACCGGAGAAATTTTAGGAAGAAAAGAAGATTCACTGGAGAAATTTTAGGAATAAGCTACTGTATATGTTATTGCTGGGCATTTTAGAAATAATTTTATGAAAGTGTCTTTTAGCAGTTAAGAAAAAATGGTGGACTGTAGAGAATAAAATATTTTCAAAGTAGACCGGCCAGCAATTTTTCAGATTTAATATCCATACATAAGTCACTCAAAAATCATAACATATTCAAGAAAATAGTAAGGCAAAATTATCATAATAGTATCTAACAATATGTTGCAAATATCGACAACAAAATTACTGAAACAGTGACAGAAACAAAATGGCAGCAACAAAACAACACTAGTATCGAGAAAACAAGGCAACATCATTTAAATCAATAACAAGACAATTGGACAAGAAAATGAACGAAAGAACTTGTATGGAGTAACTAAGTTCCAAGAAAAAACTAGGGTCAACTCTTCAAATTTTTTGTTTAACTCTCTATTCAACTATGTATCTACCATTCAAGCACAATCAAACAAATATTAATCTCATGTATTTTTTTTTTTAATTTAATTTGTTAGAGACACAGATAAATATAAAAAAATAGCCATAAAAAAAGCCTAATTCTTGGGACTTCATTTGAATATATTATATGTAACATATTCTAGTATAATATATATATATATATATATATATATATAAAATAAATAATGTCGCAGTCGTACCAATTAAATCCTATATGTTGATTAATTATAAAGCTTGAAACTATAAGTCTATAAAGTAAAAAAAGAGCCAAATCTTTTTTTTTTTTTGAATAGCCAGAAACCGAGAATGAATGATATACTATAAATAATATAAAATTATAAAAACATGTGCTTGTTTTAATGATTAAAAAAAAAAAAGTTAACCCATATTTATAGAATGAATCAATAACAAAAATATAATGTAATACTACTCTAATATAATACTACCCATATGTGAAAGAAAATTATTAAAGAACATAAGAAATATTAATAAAAAGGACTTTAAGAAATATTAATAAAAAAATAAGTTTACAATTTTCTAGTCAATTCTCTTTATAAAAATTAATTATATTCAATAAATGAGTGTTGTCGACTTGATTCTATGGATTAACTATATTTAAGACAAAATATATTGAGTAATTGATTTAAATATTTTTCTCTTATTTTTTTATTTAGACAATATATCTTTCCCTTCTTGTTTTTTATTATATGTTTATATTTCATTCTTTTTTTTTTCTATTTCTTTTTTGTTCATAAAATATCTTCTTTTTTTACCCTCAGAAGAAACAAAATAATTTAAGAACCAAATCATCTATTTTCTAACACCAATTATCATTAAGGATATCCCAACATTTTGAAAAACTTTAGGGGAGGCGATTGAAAATAATTCTGTTAAAAATTGAATGACAGTTAATGATAATGGCAAAATTGCATCTCCCTTTCAAACTATAATGACAATTTTGTTTCAAAAATAGTACAGTAACAAAATGTAAAGATTAGTAAAAGTACAATGGCAAAATTGACTATTTTTCCACAATTGATCATACTAAAGTGTATCTATCGTAAGCCAATTAACTCTCAGTTTTACCGAGCAAAAAAAATCTAAATCCCCAAAAGTAAATGGGAAAAAAGAAGCAAACTAATTAGTCAATTAACTCTAGCTAATGAGCATCTGCTTAGTACAAACCCATATTGTTGTTTAGTTAATTTGTTACTTGAAACCTCTAGAACGATCATATCATCTAACATATCATTTTACAACTAAAAATCAATAGAAAACCAAATCATTTAACTCGCATAGAAAACCCTAGTCCCTGTGTAAAGATCCTGACTTCACATTATAGTTACATTCACGTGTTCACGCCTAAGCCATCTACTCTGCGGGTGCAATGTCATTATTTTGGAACCCATGAATATTAATGCAATACAAAATCCGCGGGAATTTGGAGCTTTAAAATGAAAACATCAACAATGGCAAACGGCTCTCTTTGCTACTGATTCATGAACACCGATTGTTGTAACTCTTTGATGTCTCATCACAACATCTCCACTATTTGTTGGCACCAATGAGAATATGTCAATGTTAATTTTGGTATCGCAAATGGTTGAGAATTGATGAAGTGTGCGTTTCGGGTTAGTACCTTTTTTTTCTCATACATGTAGGAGTAAATTACCATTAGTATTTCAATAGTCAACCATAATGGATGTTAATTCTTGGGGTCTCCCTGCCCAATATTTGAACATATGGATGGGCGCTGCAATTTGGTAAAATCTCGGGGGAGGACGCCATAATTAATCAAACCCTTATATATATTCTTGGTAAAAACTTGGCTTCGTCTTAGGGATCCTCACTTACCCAATCCATTCTTTTCTTTACGAATACTACCTCAATCCATTGTTGGGCTGAGCTGTGAGATAATGAGACTCCAAATTAGTATCCGTAAGCCTGTCTTATAAGACCTACTCTATAAGCTGCGGCTCTCACATCCTCTCTCTCTCAGTCACACACACCCACACACAAACACAAAAGCATGACAATCATTCCTCAATTTCATCAACTTTTGTCATGAAAGCTACGTGATCAGGTTCTATCTGAAGAGAAGTGTACTCAATTCAGTATGATCTCTTGCAGAATCTCTCTCTCAAAACACAAATCGAACGGAAGAGGGCTCTGATCAGAGCCGGGCAAGGATTAGTCTCTTCATTCACGCACACTAACACACAGAAGCATGCAAACACATTTCCTCAGTTTCATCACTTAATTTTGTCATGAATCCTTATTATTCTCTAGATAAGATACTGAACTCTGTTCAATCTATGGTTTAGCAGACGACGGATGAGACAAATTGAAATTCAATCTGATCAGAATTTCAATCGCAAAAATATGGATCCGATGATGAGATCTCGATCAGATCGCAGCACAGTGTAAGTCTCCACACACCCCCACATTTTTATGCCGAAGATGCATGCAGTATCTGGCAAGCAAAATTTAGGGTTTAATTCTAGTTGATCAGTCCCCAAGTTCTGTATCAATCTCATCTCTTCGTTAACTTTTGGAATATGTGGCACGATTTAGAAATTTGAAAGATCAAAGATGTAAATATAGGATCTTTTTTTTTCTTTCTTTCTTTTGCTTTTTAGATCAAGACATCCCTCAATCCCAAGAAAATAGTCTCATTTGAAATGTTAAACATTTTAATATATACCTGTTTTTATAAATTTCCTATAATGTCCTTTATAGTGACATCTTTTTATATGATACCAAAGAGTAGAATCAAGTTTTTGAGTAAAAAAATTGAAAAATTAATCGGCTAATGTATAGAAATGAGACTTTTTTTCCTGGACAAACAAACTAGGATGGGACGGAGTGAGTGTTTAGTCCTGATATGTGAATTTTGAATAACTGGTAAACTCAAATGGATTAAATGTTGTTTTTCCCTTGAATTCTGCTATGCTATTTGACATATTAGGTAAGTCATCAGTTTCACTGATTGAAGGGTTCTTGAGGTGTTTGATCTTTAATCTATGCCGCATTTGCTATAGTAAGTACTAAATGCTACTATAGTAAAGAGCAGACTGCCTTGTTTTTTTATTGATGTACATTGAATGCTTCTTTGTATTGGTAGATTTGTGTCTCTATAGGGTTATCATGTTTGGCTGTTGAACTCGTGCTGAACTTCCAAAACTCTGGCAGTACATGAGTCATTTTGTATATCTCTTAATGATAGACAAAGTGGACTGTCTATTTATGATGATCTACATGAGATTCTTCGGTTGAATTGAATGATACCACTGATACACCTTCAAGCCCAATTGGAGTACTTTGTTTCTGTATATTCGGTTGTCCCTTCTTCTTTGTCCACAGGAAATCAAATGAATGATCTCATTTGCCCATTTTCTTCTTCTCCTGTTTGGAAAATTTTGCTCTTCATATAATTGCAGATTGAAAACATCATGATAGAAGTATCTGCTCTCACATGATAGCTTGCGAGAGTTGTATAGTTGTTATAGGATTCCACTTTGACTCATTGGCATATCTATCAATGCAGTCCCTTGGATTTTTGTATTGGTGTCTTTTTATCTTGTTACTGTTGTATTATGACTTCCAGGTGCACAGTCCTTTGGAGAAGCCAACTAACTCGAAGCCTCTCATGCTGCTTCAAATAATGATTTTCTTGAGTGACTATTACATTTAATTCCATAGAATTAAAATATGTTATTTTGCAGGCAGTTCCGATAGTTGATTCCCCTAGATGGTTTGATCGATGAAATAAGTCTACATAGCAACAAAGCATTTTCTCAATGCAGAAGTGGAAAGTACTTCTTTTCACAGACTTTTGCATAAAATGATTATTCATGTAAGCATTACATGCTCTCTCTCTCTCTCTCTCTCTCTCTCTCTCTCTCTCTCTCTCTCTCTCTCTCTCTCTCTCTCTCTCTCCCTCCCTCTCTCTCTCTCTCCCTCTCTCCCTCCCTCCTTCGCGGAATTGCTTCTTTTGTCTTTATGGAGGAGTGAGAAAAAGTTTCCATGTGATATGGATTTCCTCTAAACAAGATAGATTATCTGCTATTGGTTTAATAGTATTATTTTTCCAACATTTCCATCTTGTTTTGTATTAATAATTTGTTTTCCTTTAATAAGTATGCTTGTTTCGGTCAGCCATAGCAACTGTGATTCAGATCCCCGACCAATTAGCAGTAGAATGATATGCATTAAGTTGATGAATAAGTTGCGGAGTTGCCCATTTTGACTGCTTTAATTTGCTCTGTAGCAACTAGCAAGTAAGACTTCATATAAAGTTTTTTTTAAGACTTCATAAAAAGTTTTATTTTTCATGACTTGTGCGACTAATAAGTTACATAACTTGCTAATCTGGAGTCACCTTCATTGATCATTCAACACCTAATATCACGATTATTAAAGTTTTCTTGCATATTGGATAAAAACTTGGATAGGGGTGCAATTTTCTTACGAAAAATTGCTGCGAGTCCACTTTCAAAACTTTTTAACCCCTCCAGTCCACCATTTATTTTTTAAACCGGAAAAAGACACTTTGATAATTTTCTTCAAAAAATGCCCCCGTCTCTTTCATCCAAACCAACTATGGCTTCCTGTAAACGATTATCACATCAATTTGACAGTTTTTAGAATAAAAAACCTAATTCATGAGATTGTTAACATATAAATTGTCACAGAAATATAAATGTATACAGAGTCCAGTTAAGATACACATACCGTCTGGTAGGAAATCATGGTGATGATGAATTGGAATAACGGGAGAGAGAGAGAGAGAGCATTGAGCTCGTGTTTTTGGTTTGCAATGGCGCTTCGTTAGTGTGTGATCGGGTGTCAGACTTCGTATAAATGTTTAAGGATGCATTGATCAGTAGTTGGAGGAATCAATCAAATTGGATTCGCGATGCACGAAATGGTGCATCGCGATACACAAAAATAAATTCCGATGCATATACTCACGTACCAAAATAAATCCCGATGCACCAAAATAAATCACGATGAACCAAAATAAATCACGATGCACACTCACTAACCAAAATAAATCACGATGCATGATTTTAAAATTGCTTCAGTGTTGAACCTTGGGCCTTGGAAGACGGCACATTGCACACACTCAGTTGCTCCAAATGAATCCCGATGCACACACTCAGTTACTCCAAATTACAAATTGAACTCCAAATCAATGGCTTCATCCCCATTCCAGTCCCCTTCAACTCAGTTTATCTCTTGCTCCAAATTTGCGATTACTCCACCAAAGTCATTATCAAATAGAGAATTCTTCCTTCGTCAATCTTTTCCATTCCCAACCGTTTTCCTCACATCAGATCCTAAAGTGTAGGATTATTCATACATCTCATTTATCATAATTTAATTGACAACTGTAGGATTATATATCTCTTTAGAATGGTTCTAGCTATAGGATTATATATCTCTTTATTTTGGTTCCAGTAAGTATCAAACTCCAAAGCATAAAAAGCAGAGGAGTAGCAACAATAGTGTGTGGCGCACAATTAATGCTGCTGGTGATTTTGAATCGCGATGCATAATTTTGTGCATCACAATCTAATATTTGTGCATTGCGATGCCTTAAATTGGGCATCAAGATGCCTTGGTTTACTGATGCGCGTGTATTTTTATTTCATTAATGACATAATCATCTTTTCGCCCCAAAAGTGTCTTTTTTCAGTTTTAAAAAAAATTATGGTAGACCGGAGCGATTACAAATATCCAAAAAGGGACCGGGTTGTAATTCACCCATTTTCTTATCCAGCCTAATAGCCCACGTTTCTTACTCATTTAAAAAAATACTTATTGGCCTAACCATTACCCATTGAATATATGAGTTCCAAATCTGTCACCCATAAAGTACACATTATTAAGAAGGGTTCTTTTGGGTTTTTACTCTATTATTGCTCATATTCTGATTTTCTTACCAAAATGATCTCGAGTTTATTTAACCTTCATATCTCTAATTTCTTGTCTGGTCAGTTTATTTTTCCACCTCATTCTATGTAAAGATAACTTTTTGGTCCTACCGTTCATATATAACAGTTGCTTATTCTATGATTGCAAAAGGTAGAGAGAGTTGCTTGAAAATTCTAACTATAGTAAATTCAATATTGATCATGTTTAATGAATGCTAACATTCACTGAAAATATATAGGCTACTTTCTTGTGGAAATGAAGAAAGCGCCATCTTAAGCCTTGTTGAATGGACTGGTGATGGTCAACTGAAGAGAGCATAAAAAGGGATTGCGAAATGTGCCTTGGATGCTGTTCAATCCTAATTAAACAGCTAAACATGTTTCTTAACTTTCTTGGCAGCTGGGGATGATCAACAAATTAAGTTTTGGATATGGACAATTCTTGTCTTCTAATGAGGTATGTTGCTAAGGAAGCCTACCAGTACGCTATATATAGTTTGTACTTGCAGTTTTCTACATTTCATATTAATTAGGGTCTAATTCTCGTATTTCCCTTTTCCCTTTCTTCATTTTTAAACAATGGCTAGACCTGTTATTTGCTTCAACAAGGAAGGATCATTTCTAGCTGTATCTACAACAGATAATAAAGTAAAGGTCTTAGCAGTAACAGACAGCAAGAAACTGTTGCACGCCAAGGACATGTTGAAATGTGAGTATCTAATTTGGAAACCAGGGTTAGTTTTTTGTATCTTCTTTTGGATTTAACATGGTAAATTGTAGTTACTAAATTACTAAAGTCGGAATACCGAATACGTACCCTTTACTCGTTGTGGCTTCTTTTTATTTTCCCTATATGGAAATCTTTATGAATTTTTGTCAAATGTAGTTTACACATGTGAAACCTCATGTAGTTAAAACTCATGTTAATCATTCCATTTTCATTTAGGATCTTGCTCATTTTTTGAGTTGTAAATGACCATATTTAATTTATTCAACTCCGTCGTTCCTGCCAGAACTACTTAATTGTTGAATTCCCAGGACTGAAGTCATTTATGTAGAATTAGAAGGTACATAAAACTAACATATTGTTTTAAAAAATGATGTCCGTAAACTCTTTTTCTTTGTTCCAATCAAATCATTCTCCTTACCTCCATAATCTAGAGCTCTGTTAAATGGTCATGTACATTGTATGTGACTTCTTTCCAAAGGTGAAGCCCGTAAATCATACCCACACATACAAGAAAAATATTCTAGGATGTTTGTGTAATTCCCTAACTTAACAAGGAGGAACGTCAACCCAAGATTAATCTCCTGGTCACTTTTTTCTTCAATCAATACAAAATTATGAAAAAGACTACTAAACCAAAAATAAAAAATAAAAAAAATAAAGCCAAAACAAAACAAACCAGAAAAACCATGTATCTAAGACACATTCATTTCAGAGAAAATCTACAAGTTTCGAGCATTACCCATAGTCTTGTTTAGCATTCCTAGTGCAATTCGAACATTCAAGAAGGTATTGGTTAATGTTCCTAGTGCAAAATACTTCTAAAAGTCAATTGTCAATAGCCAAGGCTCTTGTTAAAGGAACAAAATAGTGTAAATTCTCAAGGTCCTTGATGAGAATGACCAGAAGAAGATTAATTGGGAGATAGAAAAGAGTGCACTGGTCGATGCTCCTGTCAACACTAACATACAGACAATATATAATTACTTAAAACAAGCTCTATACCATTACTCTTGTTATTGATTTTCTATTCAAGAACAAAAGTTTTCTTCGCTAACTATTTTCCATTTTGCAGATTAAAGTGGAAAATATTATATGGGCATGTCACAAGGAGTTTCTTGCAGATTCCTGACACACAACTTCCACGACATCAAGATGAAATATGCTTCATTGGTGCAAATAAGACAAGTCTCCCATCTTGTGGAGATGAAATGATCAACGAGTCTTGGTCAAACCCACCCTGCCATAAAGCGTCAAATTAGAATCAAATGTAGTCAGTAAAAGAAAGGCCACCACTGGTTCATCTCCAGGATTGAATCTTGATGATAAATGAAGGATATCGCAACTTTCAGGAAAGGATTAATGTGAAACTTGGCTTTGGAAATTGCCTGAAAATATCACATGGGCCCCTAATAATCCAGAGAAGGAGACAGACACAATGCCATTAATCTTCAAAAGAAGACCGAGTTCCCAGTTATTGCTGGTTGTAAAGCTAAAATCATTTCCAAAGACTTCTGTGATTTGATCAAAATTCCTTTCTAAAGCCAGTTAAAAGAAAAAAAAAAAAAAACAAGGCATGCTAACAGTAATCTGTGACTCTGTCTGAACCAAACTTGTGTTCCATTTGATCTCCCAATAAGCCAAACACTGGGATTGGGAACATCTGGAGCGATTTGTCTGTGGATTCTGTAGATCTATATAGCGAAAAGTTTTTCATTTAGTGAATAATTACTTTTTTAGCAAAAAGTCGGATTCTTTAGTGAATAAGCTACCTAAAAATTTAAAATCAAACTATTTTGGGTTTGTTGGATTGCAGATTTATGCGGTGGCTCCATTCTAAGTAATTGGTTGTAGTTACTAATAATATTTCTGTTTCTTCAATTTATTCTATTTCACATGTTTCTATTTTACTTTGTTTCCGTTTCTTAAAACATATCATCTTTGACAAACATTTCTATTTTCTTTCATAAAGTTAAACTCTTTTCCCAAAATTATTAACACATTACAACTTCATCATATATTATATCCAACTTAAAAGATGTAGAATAATAATTCACATTTCATCTATTATTTAAAAAATTGTGAATAAAAAATAAAAAATTAATATTCATACATACATACATAGATTAAGGAATTAATTTGATTTCTAAAAAGTAAATTAATTCATAGCAGCAATATTTAGAGGAAGAATTATAGGTTAATCATTAATTGATTTCATGGCTCTTGTATTGACTTTGAAATGGAGACCCACAACCATAAGATGCTTGCCTATTATGAATTCATCATCATTATCATCATCATCATCTTCCTCTTCAAAATCATCTTTTCTTACTGTGAGTGTAATATCTCCACCGCAAGCAGCAGCCACCACCAACAAAAACAACCACCATAGGCGGCTGCTGGTGCTTCTGTTTGATGTCATGAACACCACTATTCGAGACCCTTTTTACCATGATATCTCTCACTTCTTCTGGTCTATATTTTTCATTCTTCCAACTCTATTTTATTATTGTACAAGTACCCATCATCTTTCAATCACTGTTTTTAGTTTATCATTATTTAATTTCATTATTAAACTTTTTATTTATTTTTCTTTTGAAAACCCAATTCTATATATATATATATATATATATATATATATATATATATATATATATATATGTGTGTGTGTGTGTGTGTGTGTGTATTTGTTGTGTCAAAGTTCAAAGACCCGACTTCATTGATCTTGGCCCATCTGTTTTTTGGATGAGAATTGTTTCTTTTCTGCGAGAAACAAAGTATTTTTATTTCTAGAATATGTGGAAAAATGAGAAACGTTTTTAGTTTCTCAGAAATAGAAATGGTTGTCAAACACATTTCTATTTCTATTTTTCACTAAAAATTAGAAACAGAAATAAAAAATATGAAACAGAAACAGTTAACAAACAAGCCCTAAAGTTTCCAACTTATTTTCTAAAGGAAGTAATTTATTCGCTAAAAGGATCAACTTTTTCACTATAAAAATCCGCAGGCCCAGGCCCCAGAGGCTCCACATTCCAGATCCGAAACAGTGTACTGAGCATGGTCATTTTTAGAGATGTTAAACAGGTTAGCCCTAGCGGTTTCGGGCTAGCCCTAACGGGCCACGGACTAAACGATCCAATTTTTTCGGGCCACTAATATTGCAGACCTAACCCTAACCCTAGCGGGTTTTGGGCTAAACGGGCCACTATCGGGCCACGGGTAAAGATATAATATAACAATATTTTTGAAATAGTGAATCGATAAACCATTCATAACTTTGATAGTTTCTCATGTTTTTCAAAAGAAATATAAACTAGACATTTTTTTACATCGATGTGTTATAATTTCTAACTTGTTATTCTCAAAATAAATAATGTAATAGCTCTACTTAGCAGTTCTTTCCAAAATTTTTGTTTATTATTCAGTATTTATTCACAAGTACACAAAGAAGACCTGTAGTGCAAAGGATAAATGTGTTTGACTTTGGATTAAAGGTTGTTGGTTTTATTTTCATGGTGGTTGTTTTACGTATTTCCTAAACTTTTTACGGCCTAATTAATATTATGCGGGCTGGTGGGCCAGCCCTAACGGGCCGCGGGTTAAACGGGCCAAGCCTAAAAATCCCTGATTTAAAACGGGCCAAAAATATTGAGCCCTAATCCTGTTTTTTTCGGTTTAAACGGGCCAGGTTTAACATCTCTAGTCATTTTGTCTAGCAAAACACATAAATGTCAAATGTGGATAAGAATATATATATGTATGTATGTATGTATGTATATCAATCGAAAATGAAATTGAAAAGGATGAATAGCCTAATTTTTCACTGTAGGCTTTTGTTGTCGACAAAAGGATGAAGGAAATCAGCATCCGGATTTGAATGAACACCCAAATAGTAGAAACCTTGTTACAATTGTGAAGTGTTACTATTTTGGGACGTTCCAGTTCACTTTAAAAAATTATATTTACAATCTCCATAAAACTTTCAATTTTACCCTCTACATGTGATTCAAACGTATTAACTATGCTAAAATATTTTTGTAATTATGTCCAATTCTAATACTACTTACATATTTCTTAATTATTAATTATGTCCAATTTAAATACTACTTATATATTTCTTAATTATTAATTATGTTCAATTCTAATACTACTTACATATTTCTTAATTATTAGATTTTTCAAACGCGGTCTTTTTGGGTGGAACGGAGGGAGTATAATGTAACAATGTAGGAACCTCTATCGTGGGAACTTCATTTCATTCACAAGTAGTACTACTTTAGCTTTTTTTTTTTCCTTATGAATTACAATTACGCATGTCAGGGAATCCTTAATTACTTCATTCACAGAAGTACACTTTTATTGGTTTGTGAATCAAGCCACTGATTTCATGTAGCAATTGATGAACATTGGATTAATACAAAATCCAGCAAAGCACACTACGAAGGTTTAAGAAAAAGTTGCAGGCCGGTACGTTTTGGTGGATTTTTAGCAGCTTTATTATCTTATATTTTTTTCAAATCGGCAAAATGCACTTATGTGCATCGTGATGCATCAATTTGGAATCGTGATGCACGAAAGTTTAATCGTAATTCATTAATTTGGAATCACGATGCACGAAAGTTTAATCGCAATTCATCAATTTGGTGTCGCGATGCACAAAAGTGACTTTTACTGGGTTAAAAAAAGTATAGGATACTAAAGCAGTTGAAAATCCACCAAAATGGACCGGCCAAATTTTTCTTAGGGTTTAACCCAAAACATTGAAAAAAAATGAATGTTCTAAGTTTGAAAAAATTTGAATTCGAAAGATGCACCAGTATATTAGTAAATATTTTTAATACAACGGGATTAGCTGAAAGCCCAAATCTAGAAATGTTTTGATTTAAAACATGCAACAATTTAACTACTATCTAGTGGAGAACATACGCGGCATCGGTAATTGCATTCCATTTGTCAACTAATTAAGACTCTCAATTGATGGACCATTTCATTTGTATCAAGTGCTCGAGATGTTGTACTGTGGAGTGGTGCGGTTGAAAAGTGAAGTACTAATAGCCTTGCCGTAACTATAGTGTCCAAAGCATTTCTTGAAATAAATGAATGTTCTATGTTTGAAAAAAAAATGAATTCGAAAGATGCATCGGTATATTAGTAAATATTATTAATACAACGGGATTAGATGAAAACCCAAAACTAGAAAGGTTTTGATTTAAAACATGCAACAATTCAACTGCTATCTAGTGGAGAACATATGCGGCATTGACGAATCATTTCATTTGTATCAAGTGCTCGAGATGTTGTACTGTGGAGTGGTGCGGTTGAAAAGTGAAGTATTTATAGATTGTTGTGGAGTGGAGTGGAGCCACTGCAATTCCTCCAATTGAGAGAAAAAAAAAAAACAACAGAAACTGGTGTGCTTTCCATTTCAACCAAAGCAAATGGATTGTGTGCGTCAGAAGCGGAGGAGAAATGTTCGGGCAAACGAAGAAGACCGAATCAGCAGCCTGCCGGACGATCTAATCCATCATATCTTTTCCAAGATCGACGCAACTTACATCATTCAAACTAGCCGAATCTCGACCAGATGGAGGCATACGTGGAAATCACTCCCCCACCTCAACTTCGACCGCTGCCATTTCTCCAGGTTGACCGATTTTTCCAAGTTCGTTTCTCAATTCATCTCTCATCGCGATCACACTTCAGGCATATCCATAATCGACCTTAAATGTGATCGAGGACTAATCAACCCTTCCCTAGTCAAAAAGATCGCTGCCTACGCCGTATCTCATGGCGCCCAACAGCTCATCATTTCCTCAGCTGTATCTGGCGGTAAAAGTGTTCGTCAATTTCCTCTCTCCACTTTCACTTGTCGATCCTTACAGCATCTCAGTCTCAGCTCAAGATGTCTCAGGGTCAGCAATTCCCCAGCTTGGAATTTGCCAAATTTGACGACTTTGATTCTTCAAGACATTCCCTTTGAGTTTTGCTGCAACAATGATGGTGCCGAAGCAGTCGATCTATTTTCGAAACTTTCGAATTTGAAGAATCTCACTTTAGAAAATTGCCTTACCACCGGTTTGAAGGTTTTCAAAATCATTTCTCCGTCTCTCGAGCATCTCACCATCTCTAGTATCTGCTGGGGGCAAAAAACATGCCAGTATGTTGTTTCCACACCTAATCTCGTATCGTTCAACTACCACGATAATCCTCCGTTATTGAGACCAGCTTGCCACATTCATGTTGCAATTGACCAGAGAAGGAAACAATATAATCTAACGATCAAATTATTATTGTATTCTGCGTGGTTGAGGAACAAACATACAAGATCGTATGACGAGGTGAATCAGCTTAGCAATGCGATTAGCAAACTATGCAACAGACCTCCAACCTCTACTTTGTTTAAGCAATGGTTGTCTCGTCAATTGGCCTGATGCAGGTGAGAGTAATAATTCGGTATTTAATTTTGGATCTTTCTATATGTCATTTTCAGCAGATACTCTTTTTCCTTCATTGCAACTTTTCTTGTTCGCAAGTGCTTGCTTAATTACTCACTTACTCGTATCCATACTTTTCATAGTAAAATTCCAATTTTTTATCAACTAAGGTAATAAAAGCAATTACGGGTACTTGCGTATGAATGCACTGTGTTCACGTGAAGTGATTTTAACACAGTTTTATCAACTCATGTCAATGATTGTGCCACGTATGTCACTATAGATATTGTACAAAGAAAATACATGATCAAGGCTGCTGGTGTGTAAAGTATGAACTTCGCCTCTTTTCAAATCTCATGGTATTATTTGTGTATGCACATATATAAGCACCAAAAACTATTTTGCTTCAGAGTTTTATAGTAGAGGCTGACTAGGTTAAATGTAAATTAAACTGCTCTTTAGTCGATTTCATTTTGCGTGGAAGGGATTAATCTGTGGTGTGAGAAATATATTATGATCATGGTCTTCTTTTGTTGGGTTCATATTTGCTGGTTTAATTAACCAAACACAAATAAATTATTTTTTGATAGATAAGGTTTATTTCCATGAAGGGAAACAAGTCCTTGCTGTTCAAGAAGGAAAAGTTTTGGGTACCATGCATATATTTCCAAATTCGCTGCTCAATATCTTTTTGCTATGATTTCTTGGCAAGGAAAATGAGTGTGCCGTAGGCGGTGTCAGATGCAACAACCTTCAAAATACTATACACGGCAACACGGGCCTATATATATAATATCTAGATAGATATATATAATTTGTATGATTATGAGTACTTTAGAAGCTCCAATAATTACTTTCATGCTATATTCTCTAAACAAATCTTATGATATGATTATCAAATCTTTTAAGGGAATTTGGTAAATTAGCTGGTCTTCCATGAAGCAAAACCCTACTTTCTTTCTAAAAAACCTAATTTTCCTCGTCGACGCATGTTGATGAGCTTGTCCAAGGACACACGTGTCCGACGCTACCATTTTGAAGTAATTTGCCATGTCCAGAAATCATAGGCTTTATGCTTCATATCGAAACTTCTTGTGAGCCATGAATATTATTATTAACTCTAGTTTTGAGGAGGTGAAACCAATGGTGTAAAGGAAGATATATACATATAGAACTTGCCTTGTGATTCTGGATTTACAGATAATTTCAGAAATCTCTTACACGTATAGGATTGTGGCTAGACTTATCATAGTCTTAAGTAGGACCCTATTGTTATTTTAAGTGTGAACGAAAAAAAGTACCCATGGACTTTGCTTAAAATATCCACTACACCATTGAAATCGCTAAATTACTGAAAGAACCGCAACTTCAAAATAATGGCCAAAAAATCCCTTCGGTGAGTCTCCCATTGAAAAAGTTTAACGGAGTAGCTGACATGGACAACCTTTTGTATGGCACGTAGGTTTGAAGGGGTTAAGGACAAGAACATTACAATCTTGCTCTGTTTTGGATTTTCATTCTAAAAACACTAACTTTCATTAAGGTAGTTGGATTGAAAATCATGTCCTATGAAAGAAGATGAGGAAGCATATCCTAAACACGTTTATGGTTTGTAATATTTACTTCATTTTTATTTACATTGCCTGGGATTCTTGATTCCATCCTTTTTTCTTTTCTTTTTATGTTTTATGGTTTTCTTATGGGACTATCTGCTTGGAGTTGAATGCTTGAAATGGTTATGTTTTAATCCTCACATGTATCCTAATTTTAGAAGTGCTGAATAAGTTCTTTTTACATGTACTGAGGATTTCTCCATATCTTTTATGTAGCTCTTAGTCTTGAATTATATGATACCCATGCATGGGTAATCTGTAGATTTACTCAAACAAAGTTTGTTTAACACTTTTGCAGTTATGTTCAATTGACAGGTTTCTTCAAGCTTCCTGGCCAGTCCATTCAAATGTGATGTGATTTTTGTTTTTCCCAGCTAGTCTGTCATAACAATTTATGCGTGATAGGAAACAACTTGTGAGTGGGCTGAAGATTGGCAGTACTGATGTTCTCGAGCAGCTTCAATAGTCTCTCATTTTATATAGACCTCAGATTTTTGGTGTATCATTTTATATTCTAGAGTCTTGTTGCATCATGATCAATTTTTCTTAGTTTGCGAAGCTTTTAAATGTTTGGACTGCGGAAGGGGAACGGGAATCCCCTTCATGACAAGCTTAATCCCTATGTTTTGTATGCTTAATTGCAGGTTAGAACTTCCTCCACGAGGAAGGAGTACTAATTAAAGATTATTTCGCCAACATTCCTCTATTTTTTTTCTTTTGTGATAACATCTACTTGCTCAAATGTGCTTTTCGAGAAAACTACACGATACTGCTATGCATTAGTCCTAATTTATTTTCTTTCATTACCTTGCTTTTTGCTGTTTTATTTCGTGAAGGTGCGTAATCATCTTCTACTTACAGCTAGTTTTCTTGAAATTGAGTACATATATGTAATTGATGAACTATGTCTAGGAAATCATATGAATTTGGTTTCCATGCGTGTCTCTGCATGCATGTTGACCATGGAGTCAAATTAGAACTTTTCTAATGCTTAATTAATGCATGAATTTTACTATGAAGATTTGTTGATATTGTACGTACTAGGAAATCAGATACGAACCAAAATGTATATAAACTGTACTTCTCTTAAGAGTAACTTTTTCCTAAGTGCACGATATAGAGAAAGGACTAAATGCATATATAGTGAACTTCTCATATGAGTCATTACATTATCCACGCGTGCACAAGATAGAAGTAATCAAGAGTGACCTACTATTTGTTTTCTTGGAAGGAGTTATTATGTTTTCATTTTCCTTCCAAGTGCATGTACATGATACATATTTACATATATAATTCAGACGATTATATATATTTGCCTGGCATGTTGAGAGAATAGTTGATATTTTGGGTCTAGAATTTTCTAAATGCTGCTGCAGGTATTTGCTTCATATATTTCCAAAAATTATGCTGGCCTATGGTTATTCTTATTGTTGTTTGACATATTTTTAGGAGGTATCAATGGTTCAAAGGGAATGAAAATTTCCATATTAAGATTTTAGATTATGACCATCTCTTGCACCCAACATATTGCTGATCCTCAACTTTTGTTTGATATATTCATTGTTAAGAGTTAGAGATGAAAGATAAACCAAGGGTGAACCATAGTGTATGAACGTGTTAGATGTAGCTAATCCTTCTTGTTTTGTTAAGGATCGGAGCAGATGGTTACTGCATTATTGTCTATCATGTTTTAGATATTTTAGCTTGAAATGTTAAATAAGCTGTTTTAGCATCAACGCGTAACTATCTAGTCCATGTAGTAGACCATATGGCTGAAGAAAGGGGGGGGGGGAGTGGATGTCAACTTGTTAGACCACTAGTTGGTTTCACGCCTAAAACATTGATCTCAAATATTTCTTTGGGTTTCCACTCTATTCAGAAAAAATTGTTGATTTCATTGTATATGTCCCCTACGATAAGAAAACAACGCAACTACATGCCTGTGAATGATAAGTTTAAGTTGATCACTTCTGTCATGTCCCTTCAGATATGATCCTAATTAACAGTTCAGTTACTTATCATCTGAGGTTTTATATACTACTTTGAGACTCTAATCTATATATATATATAATGACACAAGTGATTTTGGCACACTTACTAAAATAGGAAATTTCCCGCCAAAAAGAACTTTCCAAAAATGAACAGTCATCTGAACTTAATAAATAGCAAATACTTTTAAACATTTCCCAGCTTGAAAATTAAATGTTGTATTAATGACTACAAATCCACATGAACTTATTGAATACGAATAGTTGAATTGTTGACTGCATCTAGATTATAAATTAAATTGATCATCTAACTATGACCCTTGAAAATCGAGGAGTACAAATATGATTACAAACAATATAAATAGATTCTTTTCTCCAGGCCCGGTTCTGGGCAAGTGCAAAGTGATACACTGAACAAGGCCCCAAAATTTGAAGGGCCCAATTCTTATATATATGTATTATATATAGGCTTTTTATCAACTTTTTTATAGATAAAATAAATATTAGTTCATTTGATAGAGTGGTGGTTTGATGTGGGTAAGTATTTTTAACCATCATTAGGTTATTGGTTCGAATCCTACAAACTGACCTTTGATATTAACTAATACAATAATTTTTTTTTTCAAGATTTGTACTATAATTATTAAAAATCTATTTTATTTGACATGAAGGTTAAGAGATCAATTCCTGGCATTTCTATAAAAATATGTATTGTCATTTTCGCTCAAAACATCAATTATTACAAGATCAAATGAAGACTTATATATACAAATATATATATATATATATACATATATATATACATATGTATATGTATATATATATATATATGTATATATATATATATGTATATATATATATAATCTTTCTCTTATATTTTGTGTCCCAAATTTGAAGGGGCCTAATTTCATGGAAATTTGTAGCCTAGCTTTATTTTTTATTTTTGGAAAAAATCGATTATGAAGATCTAATTGAATATTTTGCTTCAAGAAATTTGGAATGATGATACTTTTCAAAGAAAAGTCCGATATTAGTTTAGAGTTTTAGGGATTTTGGTACTTCATTTCTAGGAAAATAATTTTAATATAATAATATTATAAAATATGTAACCTATCTTTAATTTTTGATAATTGTCTTTTATCAATTCTAGGGTCTAAGTTTAAATCTAGCACAGGGCCCCCAAAATGTCAGGACCGGCCCTGCTTTCCTCCAAAACTCACTCTTTGTTAGCAATTGAATAAAATACATAAAGTTGAGCAAGACATTGCTACATAATGCCTCCATTATAGTTAGGGACATCAATGAACAAAACTGCAATGGGCATTGAAACTTCGGTTCACACGAAATTTTCATGACGCTGGGGTATGGTTTTATGCTTTAATTTTTCCTTTTGCTTCTTTATGTGAACTTTTATTTCATTTCCTTAATCTATACCTAATTTTTAATTATAGATCAAAGAATTCATGCTGTAAACTATAATTTGGTTTTTGCAGTATCCATTGGTACTGATATAAGTTCGTTGACATTCTTTGACCACACAATACCTGCAATAAGTACGATAAGTAATAGTCAGCATTAGGGGAAGGAAGAGAAAATAGGTAAATTGCATTGTTATCAAAGTATAGAGAGCAAACTCTACTATAGAACAAATTAGAAAGTTCAACAACAAAAAAATTTGAAACCATGGCTGTATAGACTACCGACTTAAGTGACTCAAGTCTATTAGCCAAAGTAGTTGAACAGGGAGATTGAGGATTACAAACAGGATTAAAAACAATATAAATAGACTCCTTCCTCCAAAGAAAGTTATTTTTAAAACCCCAATCACAACAAATAAATACCCCTGTTAAAATTCCCTTGACAATCTTCCGGCTTACGTACAGAATTTTGGACCTCACATACATACCAAAACATAAAAACCTAAAATAAATACCAATTTGTATGTATAAATTTTTATGTTTTTATGGAGTATGTATTTAGAAGGAATGAATGTTTATGAGAGCTCACCGTATGGGCCTATATCTTGACCAGACAGACGACGCCTTTCTCTCTCCAATCAACGGACTTTGGCAACTCCTTGACGGCTCGAAGAGTGTACCAATCACTCACCAACCTCGGGGAGAGTGATCGTATTGGGGAGAGAGATCGTTATAGTTTTTTTGGAAGACGGCTGATGAAAGAGAAAATTTGGAGTTAGGTTTTTTGAGTTGCAAACGGCGGATGGAACCTTAACGAAGGGTTAATGCACTGAGCTCACATATAAATATATGAGCCTTTTTGGGTTTTTGTTTTGGGCCCGATTTATTTGTGTTTCATTTAGTTTGGGCCCGTAGATTCTAACTATTTATATTATTTAAATTATTTGGGTCATTTTTAATTGATTTGTACTTAAATTTATTTCTTTTTATCTGTACTTAATTAAGTATGTAATATAATTTAATTTTAATCTTAATGGATGAAATTAGATAATTTAATTTTAATCAAATGATGATTGGCTATTCATTAAAGTAATTTTTATTTATTTGTTTTTGTTTGTATATATAGAAACTTATAATCATTGCATGAGTTTTATTTAGTGAAAAAAATTACATGTTCGTTAGACGGTGGATGAAACCCTAAAAAGGCTAAACGGAAGGGTTAGAGCACTGAGCTCACATATGTGCATCATTTGCGTTTTTGTTTTGGGTATTCGTTTTGAATTATTTGGGCCATTTTTTATTGACACGTAATTAATTAAATATATATATATATATTATAATTTTTATCATTCAATAAAAATTATATATATAGATTTTATTTTAATCAAATGATTTAATTTTAATGGTTGAAATTGGATAATTTATTTTTAATCAAATTATATTTTGGTTCATTAAAGTAATTTTATTTTTTATTTTTATTTGTATATACAAAAACATATAAACATTGATGAAACCAGTGTTTAGCTATGGGCAGTTGCAGTTTCTAGGGTAACATAGCATTCTGGTTTCAAGATATTGATATGCAATAAAGATGAAAAGCCAACAAATAATGTGTATAAATTTTTTTTAGAATTTATACCGATACAATGATATATATTTATTTAAGTGATTGCCTCTTAAGATTATTTTCGGATTCCCCAATTTAGTAAATGAGAATATCAACAGGTTTATTTATCCAGTTTATAATACGGTTTTTCTTCAAAATCTGTTTCCTTTTCATCCTATTCCAATCTTTTTCATATACTTTGCATTATTCCCAGCCAAAGAACATAAAATGACTTTTACTCTATTGAAAGACATTAAAAAAGGAAGATCAGATTGGTTGATTAAGGTAAGATTAGCACGAAAGTGGGAAGTAAAACCTGGGAATGATATGAAGATTCCTCCATCTTTTGAGTTGCTTCTGGTGGATGTTGAGGTTAGCCTTTCTTCTTCCTCCTATTTCTGTTTTTTCTATTTTGTTTCTATTTTGTTGGAACATCCTAAAAAGGAAAAGGGGATATTTATTTTGGACCAATGAGTATATATGTTTCCTATGATGGAGTCAATGAAAATAAGCTTGAACTAGGATAGTATTTGCATAAAATATTATCTTTCCGTGAAATAGGATAGTATTTGGCCCGTGCGTTTAACGCACGGGTGTAAAACTAGTTTAAGAATAAATGTGATTTATAGTTCTTTGTATAAGGTAGAGTCATTGATTGCAGCAATCTTGTCAAATTGCCGGTACTAAACTATTTCAGGATAGCAAAATGTCTTCTGTCATGTTATGGTTGAGATATATATTATATTTGCTCGACACCGGACCTGAGACATTCACACAAAAACTTATCATTGGAAATTTTCTTTGATGCCAAGAGAATATTCGTGGACTTGGTGTGTGAAAATCTTATAGTTTATGCTGAAGTGTTTAAATAGGAAAAAAAAAAAAAGAAAGAAGAAGAAGTACGAGGAAGAAGAAGAAGAAGAAAGTAGGAACTCTAACTTGAGTGGTTCCTATTTCTTTCTTTCTTTCTTTCTTTTTTCTTTATTTTTTATTTTTGATCAGCAAATATAGATTATATACTCTTCATTAATAATATAATGATACATTCAATACTCCAAAAACACCAAAAGACCCAATCGCAAAACTCCAAAATACACATAATACACCCCAATCCAAACTCCAAAGCACACCTAATACAACCAATACATCTCGATTTAACACCACATAGTCCCCAATAATTAGCCTATAGCAAAAGTCCAACACCCAATTGCATTCAACAACCCATATTACTCCAAAGTGAAACCCTATATTAGACCTAAATCGACATCGTCAAGGTCACCTATTGCCTCCATCAACACCATCACCACTTCATCGCTTCAAGTCAATCTCGCCACTTAATCCACTAGCCAGTCCCATATTGTTGACACCATCAAATCATCGAAAAATGCCAAACCCCTTTAAAGATGGCCAACCCCCCACCTTTGCCATTTTTATTGTTGGCTTTGGTCGAGGTTGATCTGATTAAGGATAAAAGAGAATTCCAATTGGAATAAAACATCAAAATAGTATAAGCCTTACACTTGTAAATTGTACGCGTGATATTACTTTTATGTAGACTGAACAATGAAGAAAGCTACTCGAGTTTTGCTCGTGTTTGGTTTAATAAAAAGCTCGTTTGAGATTGGTTCGTGAGATAATCAAACCAAACCATAAAAAACAAAAATCAAAAAATTCAATCTTGCTGGACAACATTTAAAAGCTCGTTTGAGATTTAGAACAAACCAAACCAAGGTTGAACACTTTTTTCAAGTTTGATAAAATTATCAAACAATCTTAAGATTAATCTCCTCGACTTGGCTCGGCTTGCTTTCACCTTTACTTTTATGGGTAATTTGTATAGAGATAAGGTAGACTTTTGTCAAATCTAACTCCATCCACGCAAATATATAATAATGTAAGAACCTCTGTCATGGGAAATCTGTACTTCATTTACACAAGTAATGTTTTGGTGGTTTGTGAATACTCTACAATTAGCCATGTCGGGAAATCTTTAGTTATTACTTCATTTGCAGAAGTTCACTTGTATTGTTCAGACACTAACATTCATTTAGCGATAAATGGTTGATTAACACGAATCTTACAAAGCCCTATCTAGACATTTAACCCAAAGTATTCAAAACTTAAGAATGTTCTAAATTTGAAACAAAACAAAAAAATGTGGATTTGAAACATACACTAACATGTTAGTAATAATTTTTAATTCAACAAACTATCTAAGAACCCAAATCTGGAATGGTTTTAAATTGAAATATGCAACGACATACCTGCTGCTACTAGTAAAAAAAATATGAGACATCGCTATTAGCGTTGTTCAAAAAATCGCTAGGCGGGCGCCAGACGCCAGACAAGTGCCTAGCGCCTAAGGGGCCTAGACGGGGACTAGAATTAAGACATAATTATCTTGATCTTTGATTTTTTTTAATATAAACTAACTAACAAGTATTAAACCTTCAAAAATACTAATAGTAAATATCACCAAATAGAAAAATAATCTAATTATCATTCCAAAGTTTAAAACAACACAACAATAATCAATAACTCAATATATCATATGTTCATAACATATGCTACAACAATATGAATATTACCAAATAATTTAAACTAAATTATATATATATATATATATATATATATATTACAATTAAGGTTGACTCTCACGTGCACAATTGTGAGAGACAACTACTGGCTAGGATTTATTCTTTTACTAAAATCCTACGGCCACGATTAATACGAGAGTTCACGTGTGTGAGGGACAGTTACTCGACTCCTTCCTTCTTGCGTTTGGAGTCGTCTCCTTCCCCCTTCTCCCATTGGAAAAGCTTTCTCAACCTCCTTCCCCCATGGAAAAAGGATTGTGGTTCTACAAAACCCACAGCTCCACGGCTATACCACCCTTCCTTCGAGTAGTTGGTGCCTTTTCTCTTTCTGTCCCTTTTCATCCTTCTCTCCTCAATTGGGTTTCGGGTCGTCTCCTCTCGCCTCCACAGCTCCACGGCTACACCCTCCTTCGACAACTCTTCTCTTTCTGTCTCTCCCCAAACTGTAAGTGATCGATTTCTTTCTCTCTATCTCTCCTCCATTGTCGGGTTTATTTGCGTCATTTTGAGTATGTCATGTTTGTGGATGGTGGTTGTGATTTATATTTTTTTCCCAGTTTATTTGTGATATAGATGCCTAAATTTTTTTCCCAATTTTGAGTATGTCATGTTTGTAGATGGTGGTTGTGATTTATAATTTTTTTCCCAATTTTGAGTATGTCATGTGTTTGTAGATGGTGGTTGTGATTTATATTTTTTATTTCCCAAGTGATTTGTGAAATTGTAAGTCCATATCTCCTCATGTTATGCCTTCTTTGGTCATCATCAATACCAGAAACATCACAAATCCAGTATCACAAATATACTCCTTTCTTGAAAGTTTCTTGGATCGCTGGGTGTGAGTTGGGGGATTTGGTCAAGTGATTTGGATGAGATTTTGGTCGGTTGGTGAGATTGAAGTGAATTGGGAGGATGAGTTGGGATCTCAATGTGAAGCTTTTCATCTTTCTTGGGTTGTTTTTGAAATTTGAGCTGAGAGTATATAATGCACAGAGGCTTTCTATTATTATTTTTTTTGGGGGGGGGGGAGGCTGTAAGGGGTTAAGGGTGTGTTAATGAAAATTGAAAATCGCAATCCCCAAATAAGTCTATCAAAAGAATTCATTCAAAAATTATTAAGGAATATATATATATATATATATATATATATATATCGCAAATTATGATTCAACTTCCATGTTGCTTTGGCATGATAATTTCTCATCTAATCTATACTGTTTCCAACATGATAGATAATGGTAAATATTGGTACATGACCAATTATAGGCACCAAATTTTACATTGAGCTGAAGATAGACACTATACACATCCTCTTGCAGCTGTTCAGTAATGGAGCATGTACCACATGCTTCTCCCTGCCTAATTGACCAAATCTGACAAACTTTGTAAGATCCATCCACAGCTATAGCTTAGACAAAGGGTAAACTTGGTGGAGAAATGTAACTGGACATATGAAGTTGAAGTAATCCTTAATTTAGCACACTGATACAGGGAATAACAAATGCGTAGTATAGTAGTTACACAAAAGTAGTAATTAGCACAAAGAAAATGAGCATTTACAAACATCACAAGAATGGAAGAGAAAGGCAGCACAATCTCTTATGACCATTGCATTGAAAGTTGAAATACTTAGAGCTATTTAAATCATCACATATATTTTTTCTTATTTAGAAAATTACATACCACATGGGGAGTGCTATTGTGTGTGCTGTTGTGCTGTTGTGTGTGCTGCTGTGTGTGTGTATGTTACTCCTGCTGTGTGTGTGTGTTTCACTAATAAATTTTTTTTTTTTTGGGTGGGGTGCCTACAATTTTTATAAATCTTTCAACTTTACCCTTTTACTTAATTTGTCTTTCATCAAAAATTGTTGTGTTGCGATAACTCGAGGCTTACCACATGGGGAGTGCTGTTGTGTGTGCTGCTCTGTGTGTGTGCGAGGCTGCTTTGTGTGTGTTTGTGTATGTTAATGCTGGTGTGTGTGTGTGTGTGTGGTTCATGAAAACTTAGAATTTTAGTTTAAAGACCTAACACCATTATGATAACAATCAAACCCCTAATATGAGTTTACAGAGAGAAAGACTAACGCAAACCAACACCAAAAAATTGATCTCTATCTTATCAAAACTAAAAGATGAATGTGTTAGGGCACTAGGAATTTACCTCAATCTGCAAAGGCAATGAAATAGAAAGGTTTCACATGTCTGTTTGGTTAACTCTAAATAATAATATCGCAAAATTTTACCCCATCTCATGGACTTGAGTTAATCATCCTATGGCAAAAGTCCTTATACCAGAGGGTATGCTTTTAAATAGTTTTGTAAAAAAAACCTCAATTAGAAATCTAAAGGAGCATTATTTTATAAACCTACTATATTTTTTTTTCTTAATGACCAAGTAAATTTTATTTATAAATTATCACCTTGGGACTTACGTATCTTTTGATTACCTATAGAATGGAGGATGCAGAGTACGGTCATGTTGAAAACCCTATTGTTGCGGACCCTGTAGAGGACAAATAGTTTTGTAAAAAAACCTCAATTAGAAGTCTAAAGGAGCATTATTTTATAAACCTACTATGTTTTTTTTTCCTTAATGACCAAGTGAATTTTATTTATATATTATCACCTTGAGACTTACGTATCTTTTGATTACCTATAGAATGGAGGATGCAGAGTACGGTCATGTTGAAGACCCTATCGTTGTGGACCCTGTAGAGGACATTGATGAGAATCCTGAGGAGGATTTCGAAGAGAATTCTCACGAACATTTTGATGGCAAAGAGAATAACGAAGTAGTAAATGATGATGATATGCCTATTGCTAACGTTTAGGACATTCTCCTACAAGCTGATGAAAGGGTGAACCAGTTAGAATGAGAATTAGAATTGACTAGGGATGAGCTTCAGAAAAGAACCATTACTCGGAATGAGCTTCAGAAAAGAACCATTGACTTTACCGAATTCATTAGAGAAAATATGTGGGAGTGCGAGGATATGGACAGAGAACTCCATGCAAATAAGTTCGATAAGATCAAGCTGCGCAAGGCTATGAACAAGCTGATTGGAAAAATGCGTGACTTGCTTGGGAAGATTCACGCTGATGTCTTGATTAGTAACTAGGGATTGACACATTTCAAATCAGTTTTTTTTTTTTTTTTACAATTTTAATATTTTATTATTGGTTTTCTTACAAAATAAATGAATTAATATTTCATTATTGGTTTTGTTACGAAATAAATGAATTATAATTTATTATTATTTTTGTGTCATTAAATCGTACTCACCTCTTACAAAATTTCGAGTATACGTTAATTCCTCGAGTATACAATAATCTGATCCTTCTGTCACCGTACCATAGGCACAGACACAAAATCTATATATATATATATATATATATATATATATATATATAAACAAAGCCTAAAACGACGTTATTTTAGGCCAAAACTTCTTAAAAAGACGTCTAGCACCTAGGCTACCGATTTGCTTGATTTTTCTGAGTTTAGGACGATTTTTAGAACACAGGCTATTAGCACTCCATTGACACAACATTGTACCAAGTGCTTGAGATATTGTACGGCAGTGTTCCGTGGTCAAAAGATGGAGTACTAATAGTCTTTCCCTAACATAATGCCCCCAATTTGCCAGATATAAATAACCCTCCAATACTACATTGCTGAAAAATTAAGCCCATCTCAAATCCTTCAATAGAGAGAGAAAAACCAAAACTGTGTGCGGTTTTCGTTTCCAATTTTCCACCAACGCAAATGGATCGTGTGAGTGAGAAGCGGAGGAGAAATGTTCAGACAGAAGGAGAAGATCGAATCAGCAGCCTGCCGGACGATCTACTCCATCAGATCCTCTCCGAGATCGACTCCACCCAAGTTGTTCAAAGCAGCATAATCTCCCATAGATGGAGAAATCTATGGAAATCAGCCCCCCATCTCAATTTCGATCGCGGTCAGTTCTCTAAATTGACCCATTTTACCAAATTCGTTAACAAATCTCTCTCTCGCCACAATCGTCGTTCTGGCATCTCCGTAATCGACCTGAAATGTCAGTACGGATCGATCGCTCTATCCCTTGTCAAGAAAATCGCCGCCTACGCTGTATCTCATAACGCCCAGCAACTCATCATTTCATCGGCTGTGTCTCGTAGAGGAGTTGGCGAATTTTCTCTCTCTACCTTCATTTCTCCATCCTTACAGCATCTCCATCTCCATCTCTGCTCTGAACATCTCAGAATCATCAATTCGCCAGCTTGGAATTTACCCAATTTGACTACTTTGGTTCTTCAAGACATCTCCTTTGAGTTTTGCTGCAACCATGATGGTAGTACTGAGTCACTCGATCTCTTTTCTAACCTTCCCCATTTGAAGAATCTCACTTTGGAGAAGTGCCTTACTACTGGTTGGAAGGTTTTCAAGATCATTTCTCCGTCTCTCGAACATCTCACCGTCCTTGGTCATTATTGGGGACCAAAAACATGCGACTATGTCGTTACCGCACCTAACCTCTTGTCAATCAACTTCTATGAATTCTCAACTTGCTACATTCGTATTGGAATTGACAAGAAAAAGAATCAGCTTGATCTCATGATCAGAATACTATTAACTTTTGATCAGTGGTTGACGAAAGAAGGTACAAAACCGTATGACGAGTTGGATGCGCCATGCAAAGAGATTACCAAACTATGGAACACCCCTCCAACCTCTACTTTAAATCTCTCGCCGAGTGAACTGATGCAGGTGAGGGCAACTAACTCTATTAATACCATGGTGTTTAATTTGGATCTTTCTTTTGTCATTTTCAACAGTACTCCTTTTCCTTGTCTTGCAACTTTTCTTGTTGTGCATGTGCTTGCTTAATAGTAACTCATATCCATACTTTCCATACTCCATAGTAAAATTCCAATTTTCTATCAACTCAGTAACAAAAGTGATTGTGAGTATTTGCATAGCTTTATCACAACCATGTCAATGATTGTCCTATAAAATTCTTCAAAGAAAATACATGATCTGCTGGGTAAAGTATAAACTGCACTTCTTTTAGAGTCCCGTTGTGTTGTCTGTGTTTGCACATATATAAGCACCGACAACAATTTTGCTTCGAAGTTTAATAGAAGAGGATAAATGTAAATTAAATTGCTCTTCTGTCCGATTTCATTATTTGAGGAAGGGATTATTCTGTGCTGTGAGAAATTTGTCTTGCTCATGCTCTTTTCTGGGTTTTTGTGTTTTCGGGATTTAACCAAACACACAAAAATGATACGTCCACTTACATACCCCATGCAAAGGTATATGGCCATGAAGGTAGAATAGTCCTTGCTATTCAAGAAGGAAAAGTTTTGGTTACCATAGGCGTATATTTCCTAATTTTCTGCTCAATATCTTTCTGCTATTATTTCTTGGCACGAAAATGAGTGTCAACTGTCGACATAAACACATGGTGTTGGACGGGACGCCCTTCAAAATAATATGCATGAGGACACGAGCCTATATATATAATAACAGGAAAATATATAAACTTTTGATAAAAATGATTACTTTTAAGAGCTCCAATAATTACGTGTCATGCAATGTTTGCTAAATAAATCAGATATAATTATGAAACCTTTGAATGAATTTGGTATATTTGTTGGCTTCCCATGAAGCAAAACCCTACTTTCTTTCTAGAAAACCTAATTTTGCATGCTCACAAATATGGAAGAGCCTGTCCAAGGACAATAGTGTCCAACACTACTCTTTTTAAGTAATTTTCCGTGTCCTACCAATCATAGTCTTTTTTGCTTCACTTGTTCTCGAAATTTCTTGCAAGCTGTGAATATGATTGTTAACACTAGTTTTTAGGACGTGAACACCAACAGTTTTAAGAAAGATATAACTTGCCTTGTCAGTCTGGATTTTTAGATAATTTTGGTAATCTATTAAACACAAGCTGTTGAGCCTCAGCCATAGATAAGGTAAGCAAGTGGATTAACTCCTATCTTAAAGTCGATTCTATTTTCTTGGTGAAGTAGCGGCCGAGAGAGTGCATGGGGTTCTGTTCTAGCATTTGAAGGAAGTTTGTGAGCAATGAATTTAACTGCTCTATGTACACACACAATCAGTTTTCTCCCCTACGAGTTTTAGTGTCAATAAGAATGCTAGTTCTTACTGTTTATAAAGTAAAATCTATATAGAGAAACAAAAGTAAAGATCTGAATAGTTATTTATCCAACGCATCTCATTATTCTTTATATAGTACATTCAGTAAATTTCACTTGATTTCTCATTTAGTTCAGTTTTGGCGTTTAATATATACATACCAATTAGGCTTGTTTGGTGCTGATGTGTTATAGGTTTTATGATGCATGACACGAACACCTGCATAATAAGATAGGATTTGAATTAGTATTTGTTTTTTTGGTATTATCTTTTAGAGATAAACTGTGTTTTAAAAAATATCATGCATGATTAAGTTGGGAATAATTTGTAGTTGGGTTATCATAGTCCAAATAGGATGGTAGTTGTAGGACCTTACTGTTATTTTAAGAGTGGACGACAAAAATTACATATGTACTTTGCTTTAAGTGCCTCTATATGATTGAACTTGCTAAATTACTGACAAACCAAACTTAAGAATCCAAAAAGTCATTCCCTTAATCTCCCGTTAAAAAACTTGAGGAAGTGACTTGTGTGGACATTTTTTTTTTGTACAACTAGATTAAACTTTCGCCAGATGGATTTCGCACTATTTTTTTCAGTTTTATTATGTAACAAAACTCATAATGATTACAATTTGGGTAAAAAAATTAAATCAAAACCATGAACATTAAATTACATTGAAGTAAAGTAAACTAAATTAGCTTACAATTAATCTACTCATTAAATCTTTTGATATAATTTTTTACATGCAGCGATTTGGGAATACGTTAGGAAGTGTGAGTGTTTCAATATCAACCAAATTAGAAATAGGCCGGGGAAGACTAAAACTAACATGGACATCTGCAATAAAGAATCTCACTATATATATTTGATTGTTATACTAGTGGTTTGAAAGTCTTAAACATAATTTCTCCGCATCTCGTAAACCTCACCATCTCTAGTAGATTTTCGGGAACAAAAAACATGTGAGTATGTTATTTCAGCACCTAATCTCTCATCATTTGACTTCATTAATAATTCTATCTTGCTTTGAGAAAGCGCACGTTCATATGGGAATTGACTAGAAAAAGAAACACTGTACTTTCATAAAGGGACATCTTAATTTTCTCTTTGGGCTGGAGGAAGAAAGAACGTACTCTATTGTACAATGAGTCAAATTTCCCTGGCAAAGTGATGACCAAAATTAATATGCAACAGCGCTCCAACCTCCACTCTGTTTAAGAAATGGAAGTTTTGGTCAGTTGAACTGACACAGGAGAAGGCAACTCACCTTTTTTAGTACCTCAGTATTTTGGGATCTTTATCATTTTCAATAGATAGCGAACTGTCTTTTAGATTCTCGTTATAATTTCTAACTGTACAAAGGATCTATGCACTGGCAACAATGTTGCATCATAGTTTAAATTAAAATTAAACTGCTCTTAGGTTTATTTTTATTCTGCGTGGATGAGAATAACGTGTGCTGTCAGAAATATGTCCTGTGCATGTATACGTGCTTTGTATTATACATCCATAACATACCTCCCTCAAGTGTTTAGCCCATTTTAGGGATAACTAGAGGAAAATTTTTTGGTTTCTTACATATATTACTAGTGTGAAGGGAGATGGAACTTGCACTGTCATTCTAGATTTTTAGGTATGGCAATCTCTGGCTCCGGACAACCTCGCCTTTGATAAAGCTAGGCAATTGAGCTTAGAATATGGATTTTCTCTTAGCCTCTATATAGGAACATGGTTTATCACTTTCAGATATATGAACCTGGCCATAAATTCTTTGCTACAAAATATTTTTGGATTATATTCAGTATGTTTGGAATATGAAGTCAATGAATTTGTAAATACTGGGAGCCTAATAGATGCCTGAAAACATCTACACGGCCTTAAATCATTTGCTCTATTATGGATCTTTACATTTCGAAAAACTCTGTCCTTCATTAAGGTAGTTGAGTTGAAATCTTATGTGCAATGAAGGAAGATGAGAAAGCATATATCCTATACACTTTCTTGAATTGTAGTTTTTACTTTCATTTGATTTGCCTTGCCTGGGATTCTAGATTCCATCCTATTTTTTTATGTATTCTGTTTCTTCTTGTGGGGATGTCTGCTTGGAGTTGAATGTCATGAAAAGCTTATGTTTTATATCCCCAACATGTATCCTAACTTTAGAAGTGCCGAATAAGATTTTGTTTACATGTACTCGGGGTTTCCCCACAACTTATATGTAGCTCTCAGTCTTGAATTATATTAGACCCATGCATTGGTAATTTGCAGATTTACTCATTACAGAGTTTCTTCTGTAATTATGTCCACTTGGCAGGTTTGTTCAAGCTTCTTGGCCAGTTTGTTCAAATGTGATCTGATTCCTGTTTGACCCAGCTCGTGAGCCAAGAACAAATTTGGAGAGAAAGGAAGCAACTGTGAGTGGCGTGAAGATTGCATTACTGATGTTCTTGAACAACTTCAATAGTCTTTTGTTTTTGATAGACTTGAGAATTTTGGGGTTTTAATTTATATTATAGAGTTTTTGCATCATGATCATTTTTTCTTTGTTTCCGTAGTGTTTGGATAGAAGGAATGTGGAAGAGAACGGAAATACCCCATTCGATCATGACCGGTTTGATTCCTATATTTTGTATGCTTAATTGTAGGTGAAACCTCATTTCTCTATGAGGAAGGAGTACTTAAAGATTATTTCGCCAATATCACTCAGTTATTTTGATTTGTGATAATTATGACGACTAGCTAGCTAGGGAATCATGATATGAATTTCGTTAGCTTGCGTGTCTCTGCGTGCTTGTTGACTATGATTTACCAAAATGCATACATATTGTACGTACTTCCCTTGGGAGTCAAACTTTTGCCTAATCGCCCAATATATATACGAGTATTTTTTTAAAAAAAAAAAAAGACTAATTAAATGCATACTGAATTAATTTCTCTTGAGAATCCAACTCTTTATGTTTTCTTTTTCATTCCAAGTATACAGATTTACCAGGTTCAGACTATTGTATATGCCTGGTGTGTAGAAAGGTCTAGAACTTATTAGATGCATGCTGCTGCGCCGCCTGCACGTAATTTTAATAAAAAAAAAAAGATTTTTTGTTTAAATGTTTAATTATTTATAAATTAAGATTATGGTGGCCTATGGTTATTCTTGTTGTTTGATGCATGTACTTACTTTTAGGAGTAGCTAAGGAGATCTCAATGGTTCAAAGAGTAAAAATTGCCCCTTTGTTGAAAGTGAAGTAAGCAAGAAGCTAAGATGGATTATTGGATGGATCCCCATACTGCTAAAATTGAAATATATATAGGATCCTCCTAAAAGGGTGCTATCTTTGGACCCTAAAATGACCAATTAAATAACCCTATTATTATTATTATTATTATCACATTAATTTGTATATATATATATATATGATTTCCGCCTTTCTTCAAATACTTCATCAATTTCTTCTGTGTATTCAATTTCAAACAAAAAAAAAAAAAAACTTGTTGTGAACGAGTCAATTTTTAAGGGATTCCAAATGCAATTGGCAGCAATATAATAATTTGAGTTTCGTTATTTATTTTCCACACTATAACATCAGCTGCTTTTATAGTAATCATATCTTGGACCAACTATATATATATTATTACAAAATAGTTCCTCCATGCATGCATGCATGCATGTTAATTATTCCAAGACCTTAATGCTTATAAGGCAGGCAAACTACACAAATGGTCTGTGCATGTGCATGTACTTTTTGGATTTTTTTGGGATTGGTCCTTGTCCCACATAATTAATTTCTGTCTGATGATCTTCACAGATGTAATTGGTCATTTCGTATTTTTTTTAACAGTTAAACGTCCTCCTCATGCAAGAAGCACGTGACTTTTTTAAAGGATAAAATAGTCCACTCATATTTAAAAAGCTATATAGGGACCAATTCTAAAATAAGATCAAACCTCTAATTTCCTCCATTAGCGCAAGCAGATCACCCTACGCCATGCCCACCACCTCATCTTTGCATCTCACAGTCCAAACCATCGCCACCATCAACATCGTAATAAGGATCTGATCAATTGAACTAGCTAGGGAGATCATATGTAGTCAATTAAAGAACCCAATTTAGTTCTATTAAATAATCATCATTACAATATTCCTCTGAAACCCTATTTGTTCTCTCTCTCTCTCTCCTCCCAGTACACCCTCTATCAGTGCAAATTACTTCGAGATCCCCAAACCCTAGCAAAATCCCAGCTCCAGGAGAAGAAAGAAAATCCCCAGGAACTGAACTGGATTTGGTTAATAACATCAATGCCCTTGCATTAAATTTTAAGAAAGAAAAATATTAAGGATATTTTTATCTATTCAAAAGAAAAGATTGTGTGGACATTTTTATCCCTAGAAAAAGTCACGTGAGAAGCACGTGACACGTAACTACTAAAAGTTAAAAGGGATTTGGACGAAATAACCAATTGCGTTTAATTTGATTAGTACAAATTAAGAAATAGTGTTTTTTAATTTTTGTAAAAGGACCAATCCAAAAAGTACAAGTACCTTTGTGTAGTTTTTCCATGTTTATTTGGGTAGATTTGTTCAAGATTCATGACAGTAGAAATCAACCATTTCATGTGCAATGATTTAATGGCATGGGAAGTTTCCCTTAAACAAGGAAGGGTGAAGGACATCCTAGTTCGACAAGCGGCTAAGCATGATGATCTATGAAAGAGAAGAACGGCCGGGAAGCTAGAAAACTAAATTGATGGATAATATATATTAATTAGGAAGTATAAACACAATCCGACTTAGAGTTCTTCTTAGAATTTATGGATTTTGAATTTGAGCTGAGGTAAACATATCCCTTTTGCCTCAATAGAAACAATTTTGTACGTTCTATGGACATGTTCACTATCCTTGCCTAATGCGTACGTACTATTATGGTGTCATGGTGCATGCATGTTTTTTTTTTTAAATTTGGATCAATAGTGGTTCCTCACTTACCCCTTGATGATTCGAACACACGACCTATCAGGTGTAGGTGAAACGTCTTACTACCTGAGCTGCACTTACTTGTCGGCGCATGCATGGCTATGGGAATGTTAAAAAACGGAAAATTGATGGCCGGTCCACTTTGGAAAAATTTTATTCTCTGCAGTCCACCATTTGTTTTTTCTTAACCGCTAAAGGACACTTTCATAAAATTGTTCCTAAACTACCTCTATTTCTTCCATTAACTGTTCTTGCGTTTAAATTCCTCAGTTCTTCACTATCGTTTGGAGGGGAGCAAAATTTTCGCCTTTTTTAGGGACAGCACTTCCTCCAAATTTTACAATCAACTGTTTTGAATCAAAAACCATATCATTAGCCAAAACACGATGTAAAACATATGGCTAATTTATAACCACGCTTCAAACTATACGTATTTTAATTCATAGATTGATCGAAAAGTGGAGTAATAAATGTTAAGAAGCTATATACACTGTAATTATAAGTTATAATAGCAGAAGAAAGCTTATTACCTTGTCATATTGAGCCTTCAAGCAAGCGTTGTGTTCTTCCATAGGAGTATGAATGAATTCGTGAATGGACGATTGTCGCATCCCGATGCCCAATTGTTGCATCTCAAATTTAATCACGATGTCCAAATTAATCTGAGAAAATGGCACTGCATCCTGATGCCCAATTGTTGCATTCCGATGCCTCGGGATGCCTGATGCGCGCGTGTTTTGGTTTCATTAAGGGTATTGTTATCTTTTTGATCAAAAAGTGTCTTTTTCCAATTAAAAAAAAGGTGGACTGAAGCGAATTGAAATATTGAAAAAGTGACCGGCCTGTAATTCACTCATGTTAAAAATCAAAATGTTTGATGGACGTTATGCAGTTGAGGTGGTGTGACTTTTGTCCCAAAATTGTTAAAGAATTCAATAACTTTAATTAAGAAATTATGTCATAATTATCAGGTAGCGAGTAAAATGATAGTTGCGGGTGTAATTTCTTTTGCTTACTTGACAATATTTGGGCATAACTACTACTCGCTCGTTTGTCATATCGAAATGATTCAAACTGTTATTAATTTCTTTATAAATGATCTATAAATAAAATAAGACTTTAGAAACATATATAACATCCGCTTTTATTTTTTCGGTTTTATCTTAAATAGCTACTTTAGGGGTACATGTTGTCTAAATGATAATCTCTACTATGTGTTGTAATAAATAAATTAAAATTCTAATCTCTACTATTTGTTTAGCTTTTTAATTAAAAAAAAATTACTTAGGCAA
This sequence comes from Platycodon grandiflorus, assembly GCA_016624345.1. Taxonomy (NCBI): domain Eukaryota; kingdom Viridiplantae; phylum Streptophyta; class Magnoliopsida; order Asterales; family Campanulaceae; genus Platycodon; species Platycodon grandiflorus. The sequence continues at coordinate 14,357,254 of CM028365.1, read as the reverse complement.
TTTTTGTTGATGTAATAGAATCATCAAATGGATCAGATCTGCTAATTTTTTTGCATTTAGATTAATAGTTTGGGGATCCAATTTGATCTACTGAATAAGCTAATAAGTTATGTTGAATGATATCTATTGTTAGGCTATTTATGATGATATATTGTGCCCTTACGGGCGTAGCTTAGTTGGTTAAGAGCTAGTAAATTTGGAACAGGACCAAGGATCGAGTCCTAGCAACCGCAGTGTGGGGGTTTCATCCTCTTGTAAGGATGACTCCTTGTAGGTAATAGGCACGGGTCCTCCTAGCTACTTAATCGCTGAGTCACCGTAATTTTTCCTCTCATATTCTCATGGAGCTGGGGTGTGGGGGCTCTGGGGGGAGAGTTTCCCCTTTTTGGAACATGATGATATATTGTGAAATAATGCAAAAAAATATCTCCAGTCTCCATATATCTCAAAAATTACATGTCAACTTAATGACTAAATTGTAACGAAAGTTACTCTAGACCCTATATTTAGTGCAAATTGAAACATTAGACCCTAAAATTATTGAAATTAAATATAAGACCCTAAAATGCGAATGGGTGCTATCTTTAACCCTGAACTAAGCATTCGTAAGTTATAACTTATCTGGTTAATTAGTGTGTTACATTTCCCGTTAATCCATTAATCGGATCATCAAATAATTAATGGACAATTAGGCTCTGTTTATTTCACAAAAAATGAATTCCGAAAAATATTTTTCTCATTTTTCGGTGTTTAGTAACATTTGAAAAATGTAGTCAATGTAAGATCTTTTACAAGTCAACGGAAAATTAAGCATTCTTTTCAGGAAAATGACTTTACGAATTCAATTTCGGTAAGCCATTTTCCAAAACTTGGTCATTCTAATTTTCTCCTAATATGAACAAAGTTTTATTTATATACTTTTTGTTGATATTGACATGATTTATGGAAACTTTTATAATAATAAAAAATATATTCATGTTCGTCCTAAAATAAATGTTCACTTTTATTCAAAATCACAAATAAAAGTAAATATTCATTTTGAGACCAGAAAATAACAATAATATTATAGATTCAATTAGTTGAATTTTGAAAATATTTTAACGTGATATTTCAATTAGAAATATTAAGATAGAGTGAACATGTTATATATATACTGTTTGAAATTCTTTAGTGCTTTGATTTAAAATTTTAAAATTTTTTATTACTTTAATTTTTAAAGATAGTATTAATACTACACGGAATAAAATATTTGGTTGAAGAGTACATGAAGCTTCTGGTATAATGTTTAAAATCTTAGAATTTTTAATTTGAGGCTGAAATTGAAGCCTAATATCACCTTTGCACAACTCAATTTTAATAAATACTTCATTCGTCCTAAAATAAGTGTCTATTATTTCATTTTGGGACATCCCACAATAATTATCTCTTTCTTTTCTTTTTCTTTTGTTTTTGAAATATGTTTTCAAGTCAATTATCAATTATGTTATTGTTATTTGTGAGATGAAAAAGTAGATGAACCCCTATTGATTTGATACCACTAGTGATAATTGGGGGTTACTAAAAAAATTATTTAAAGTAAAAAACTTTTTAATTAAGTGTATATTTAATAGGGGATACTAATTTTAGGACGAAGTGAATATAACATTTTATATGTATTCATGATATGTTTTCCGTAAAAATTTCATGTGTTTGCCAAACTACGAAAATATTTTCCGACATATTTTTAAAAAATTTACCAAACACCTGAAAATAGAACATTTTCATTTTTCGGAAGTTATTTTGCAGAAACTATTTTCCAGAAGTTATTTTACTTGAAACAAGCGGAGCCTTAGTAGATACTCCCTCCGTGCCGGATAAATGTTCCTACTTTCTATTTTAGGATGTCCCAACTAATGTTCTTAAAGATTTTTAATTTACCTATTCTCTACCATTTTTTCCTAACATGCCCTTAAAATTTCATTTATTATAATACATCCCAAAGAAACCCAACTATTTAAAATAGTTGAACTCAATTAATATTCATGGGTATTATTTTTAGAACACATTTTACAGCACATCATTAATTATGTTTCTTAATTCCTGTGTTTTATCCACTAGGAACATTTATCCGGGACAGAAGGAGTAGATTAGGAGGCAAATGGCATTTTCAATTTTCAAATTCACGCTAAAAGAAAGGATTAATCTCCGTGTTGGATTCTAATTTGTAAGACGAGCCCCACCCTTTACGGTTTCTTCTCACACTAGCCCCACTCTTATCAAATCGGATCCTCTATTTCAACCGTTAAATGTGCGCCGCATATATATAAAAAATCATGGGGTAATTAATGTTGTTTATTCACATGAACATGTGGCCCACATCCAACGGTTGAAACAGGAAATGGAACACCATTTTGGAATAGAGGATCCGATCCGCACTCTTATTCAACCCAGCAACACACTGTAGATGGGGTTACGGTTGTCTTACAGGTTTTTGCCAAAAGAAAATCTATGAACACGTCGTGAGTGTTTGAGAGAGAGAGAGCATAGCAAATGGGTCGTGGGAGAAACAAGGCGAGAAATGTTAGGCCAAAAAAAGAAGAAGAAGAAGAAGAGGATAGAATCAGCAGCCTGCCGGATGATCTGATTCATCACATCTTCTCAAACATGGATGCCAAATATGTCATTCAATCATGCCTTCTCTCCACTAGATGGAGGCATGTCTGGAGATCACTTCCCCACCTCACTTTCGACCGCCGTCATTTCTCTAGATTGCCCGATTTTACCAGGTTTGTCTCACAATTTCTAACGAACCGCAGTCACCAGTCGGATATTTCTGTGCTCAACCTCAACTGTGATTGGGGAAAAATCGAATATTCCTTGGTAAGAAACATTGCCCTCTACGCAGGATTGCATAATGCCCAGAAACTTAACATTTCCTCCTCTATTGTTTCTTCGAAAGGAAATCGTCAACTCCGACTCTCTGTCTTCAATAGTGGCTCATTGAAGGAGCTCTGTTTAAGGACAACAGATCTCGTTGCTACTAACATACACCACCGATCTTCCTGGAATTTAGGGGCTTTAACAACCCTTGTTTTTGGAGTTTGTTTTGTGTCTTTCTACAATGATGGCAGTCGTAAGTCCATTGACCTCTTCTCCAACCTTTCAAATTTGAGACATCTCACTTTAAGCCGAACTCTCAATTCCAATGCTCTAAACATAATTTCTCCTCGACTCGAGACTCTCACCATTTCATGTAGTTATTGGAGGGATGCACAATGTGAGCTTGTTGTTTCGGCACCGTATCTGTCTTCTTTCAACTACAATGTTTTTAACCCCTATCTTTTTCATTCTATATCTTCTGACGGCTTTCCTTGCTTAGAGAGAGTCAAAATCCATGTTCACAATTACAGATTGAAGGAAAAGGTTATTCGGAAAATCATTGGACTATTCCATCAACTTCGTAATGCTATGTTTCTCACCTTGACCATGGATACCATTTGTGTTCTTTCCTCTGTTCCTGAATTACTGGAAAATCATTCCTCCCCATTCTGTAACTTGAAGTGGTTGAAGATAGAAAAATATTTCTGGCTGGGCAAGTCAACTATACCTAGCCATGCCATAACCTATCTGCGCAATGGCTCTCCAAATTCTACTATCATCAATGAATGTGAAAAGTATTTTCATGACCCTTGAAGCTGGGGAGGGTAACTAGTTCGCATTTGGTAAGTAGTTCAAGATTCTTTTGGTAGCTCTGTCCAAAAGAAAAAAAAAAAAAACCGATGGTCAACTATCCCTCTTTAATTTTGCTTAATTTGCAATAACATGGCTTTAATTGTTGATTCAGTCATTTTTTCCTTCCCTTCCTTTACCATTTTTTCCTGTGTCATGAAAGTTGCTTACCCAGCTTCTACTAGTGAATTTTGCTTAAACTTCAATACACAAGAAATTTAAGTATTCGTAGGAAGATGGCCACAAAAGCATGAGGCAGCTTGCTGTGGACAATTATGGAGGTGGTCTTGACAGTAATTCACCAAAGCCATGATTGTTTTCACTAGGAAGTCCTGTAGTTACTGTAGTAAGCAAATACAAGAGAAAAGCTAATTCTTAGGAGCCAGTATTTCGTATATGTATGCACGAAGATAGAAGTAAGATTGTCCCGCTCTTTGTTTGCTTTTAAAGTTGATTTTGATGTTTTCTTTCTCCGTCCACTTATACACATATGGTAGAAATTTACATGCTTGAATCTTTTTGAGGGTACTTTGGGCATTTTTTGGATTTTATGTTCCATGTGATGGTAATTAAAATGAAGCTTGTTATATATAATTGATGCCTGCTCTAGTTTGAGGAGGTGTAACATTCAAGAGTCGGGAGGGACTGGAAATTGTCATCTTAAGTTTTTTATTTATGACCCCCTCTTGCATGGTTTGGGATATGATCAATAACTCTTACATCTATTACCAATAAACGTAGTACAGTTCATAAGTAATAAAGGGGTAAACTTTAATATCACTTGTCATATTCAGCAAGATTGTTGATTTCGTATCTTATTTTGACAATATGAAAAGAGCAGCCTCTCAGGTGAATGCTTGTTGGTTGTCACATTATGTAGTTCATTGCTTCCGTGCCCTGTTTAGATTTTGATCCTAGTAGTTCATTTACTTTTCATGTGCAGCCTTAGCTTGAATCTGAATGCCTTTGAATTGGTCTGTAGCTGGCAAACATAAGATGCCATCAAGACTCTTCCATGTGATGCAGTTTGGGATAAAAATTATTTAAACTTCCTAGTACAGAACCCTACATAGGCTTACAAGTGAAATAAGCTGATGCTATTTTTTTCACTGAACTTTGCCTTTTGAAATTTAGCTTATGAGCATGTTTTGCAAATGGCATGTAGTTGAGTCTCTTAGCTGCATACATCTATCCAAGCTTCCAGTAGTTAAAAAAATTGATTGTGATGGGATCCTCCCAAAATTATATTCCACGTGTCACTCACGTCAGCCCGAGTGGGCCCCATCTTGCATGGCGACCCACGACAACCATCGTCGAGGTAGCCGAGAATGTCATCCGAGGACCTTGACAAGCGCTCATGGCGATGTCCCGACTAAAGCTCGCTCACAGAGCCACTGTCCGAGCTTAACCTCGGTAGATCTTCACCAAATGCCCTCGGCGACCTCGGCAGGTCTCCACAGGCATCCTCGCCAAACTCATATTAGAACCTCGGCGTCCAAGTTATCCTCGGCAAGAAGTCAACATCAGGCATTTAATGTTGGCGGCGTGTCAGCACATTCCATGGAAGAGGCACAGACCTCCCAACTAAGAAAGTAGATTTCTTCACAACCAAGCAACAGTAGCATTTATGGCTTCTCCTCATTCCCCAGACGGAAGTCTGCATTCTATCCCTGCAGACTGACAGAGGAATGGGTTTTCCTCTACCTGCTCCCTGAAAACCAGGTAACTCACATCAAAACCCTCCCCTACACGCCATCCTTGGCTATAAAAGGAAGAACATTCCTTCATTAAAAACCAAGCTGCATTTACTCAAAAGAGACCAAGGCGCTGAGAAACCATTTATTGCTATCAACACTGAACTCTCATATTTATTGTGTTCCAAGCATTAAACACTATACTGCCCACATATTATCCAACCATTATCTATACACTTACTCTCACACCGGAGGGTGATAGTCGGGCAAACCCCCGACATCCTTGACGGTGTCTTTCGCTGTCTTATCACAGGAGTTATCATACACGACGGTTTGGTCCCAACAAACAACGCCTTTTGAGAGCCGAGGCGTCCTGACCAGAAGCTAGTAGCACGCGTGGATCCGACGTGGTCACCAAAACCTTTTTGGCGTGATCAGTTTGGTTCCGTTGCCGGGACCTTCTCGTTATTAACCTCGACGAACCAATAAGATGGCGACGAGCAAACAAGTACCTACTAAACAAACTATCCCCGCAGCTGCTTCAATAACTCATCGAGCAGAGTCTCCCACGAAGAAGGCCACCGAGCAAGCAATGGAGACCACTCCAAATCCCATTTTGGAGACACCGGCTAAAATAATGGGGGAACCGAGGACGACGAAAGTCACTCAGGGAACCCAGAAGAAAGCCCTGGCCGGAAAGGGCAAAAGGACGAATAGCGGTCGCCAAAGAGAAAGCCCGCAAACGAGCAACGCCGCCGCAGGGGCCATTGTTCGCACCAACACTGAAGCTACAGCTCGGCCCGGGCAAAGGATCCTCACACAAAAAGAATGGGATCTAGCCGAGTTGGAGCACATCCGCAAAGAGAAAGCGTCCTTAGAAAAGCAAAGAGAGCTGGAGGCACGAGAGTTCGAGCTCGCTCGCAGACTGGAAGCTCCCCCACGAAATGATCAAGAGGATACTCGACGGAAAGAGGCAAACCCTAGCCGATCGGCGAGAGGTTCTGAGGCGAGGTCCAATCCGCGAACAACCGGGTCCAGTGCAACCCGAATAAGTATCCATGAGCGGATTGAAAGGCCTGCCGGAGGAGGTCGAGGGTTAGCGCCAAGACAAAGCAACCAAGGATGACAAGAGCTCGCCCACGGCGGGCGTGCACGATAGACTCTCCTACACTTTGGTGTCACTAGGAGAATCGGAACAAAAGGGGCGAGGCGAAGCATCCCGAGGAAGGTCGGCACACCGAGGAAGATCACCCACACCAGAGAGAAGTGAGGCACAGTCGGATGCCACCTCCCACAAAAGACGGAAAGGAAACGACCTTCCTCCCCGACCACCTCGCAAAAGCAAGGACGCGACGTCAGACGTAGACTTGCTTCAGAAGCTCCAAACAAGACTGGACGCACTGGAGTCCGGAAAGCACGATAATAGAACAAGGGATCAGTTCGCCCCATTCTGCAAACGCATCAGGGAGACCTCTCCTGATTCACGCCTCAAACTCCCCGCTCGGGTCTTATGAGGGGAAGACAAATGCAAAGAGCATGTGTCAAGCTTCGAGGCCAAAATGGGGATTTGCTCGAGCAACCGGACCTCGGTGCAAGGCCTTCTTAAGTACTTTCGAGGGCGCAGTGTTAAAATGGTTCGAGGAGCTCGACCCGAGCTCAATACCAGACTGGCATGAGTTCAAAGCCTCGTTCCTGAGCAAATTCTCTGCCGCGGGGGAAATACCAAAAAGCCAGTCAGACCTCGCCAAAATAAAACAAGGCGAGGACGAATCACTGGTCGCCTACTTAAAGAGGTTCCGAGCTGTGGCCGAGGAGCTCCAGAACGTCCCGACAAAATGATCATTCTCTGCTTCGAAGCAGGAATTCAGCCGGGCATGATGTCCCACGTATTCAACATCCAACCACCGGCCTCAAGTGCAGCCATGTATCTGGCCGCACAGAAAATCGGAGAGACAGAGGGTAGCATTGAGGCCAAAGCCTTGAAGAAAGGGACGTCAACATCAACTGGCAAGACTACTGAGACGAAGGCTCACACCTCGACGTTAAAAGCAACGCCGAGGAGAGACAAGAACAAAGCCCCGATGACAGAAGAACATTATACACCGTTGAGTGAGACAAGAGAGCACATCATGAACGTGCTTCTCCGGGAAAATAAATTGGAACGACCCCGCCCACTGGCAAAGGTGGATTACCAGCGCAACCCAAACAAGAGGTGTGCATTCCACAAGGAGAATGGTCATGACACGGAGGAATGTTTCCAGTTAAAAAGGGAGATCCAAAAGCTGATAGATCGAGGTTCCCTCAAGAGGTTCGAGCTCGGTGGAGCTCGACAGGCGAACCAGCCCAGAAATCCTCCTCGGGACAATAATCCCGAGGAAGAGGCCGATGTGCACACCATCGAGGGAGATGCGAGGAGCATAACACAGCTGAAAGACACCATCCACAGCCTAGATAAAGTGTTCGGCCGCGCCCCACAAAAGAGAGGAGGGCATCACGTTCTATCCCAGTGAGCTGGCAACGAACCCCACAGCCAAAGAGCAACCATTGACTCTTCGCGTCCAGATCGGAAGCCGATTTGTCAGAAGGGTGTTGATCGATACGGGCGGACGGAACGTCATGGTTTATGATGTTTCAAGGCACTTGGATTCGTGGATGCTCACCTTAGTCCAAGCGGGGTAACACGGAGGGATTCACGGGACACGGGTCTCGGTCAAAGGCGTTATAACTCTCCAAGTCACCCTCGGGGATGGTGATCAAAGCAGAACCGAGGATGTGGCTTTCCAAGTGCTAGACCTCGCCTCCCCATACAATGCAATACTCGGGCTGCCCGCCCAGATAAAATTCGACATGATCTCCTCGCCAGCTCATCAAAGAATCAAGTTCCCGACCAGGGGAGGGACAGGAATGATGAAAAATGACCCACGGAGTACCCTTGTATACCTGAAGCTGGTCAGGCAGAATGAAGAGAAGATGAGAAGGAAGGGAACCGCATCACCAATAAAGAGGTTTCCCGAAGATCACCCCGCCGGTACAGGAACGAGCCAGACAAGACAGACCGACCCCGATCCCGAAAAATAGCAATTAAAGCGAGCTAGGAAAACCAGCTCGCCAAAAGGGGACTCGAAACGCCCGAGGAAGACCTGTCTGAGCCCGCTCCAAGGCAAAAAGATCAACCTCGTGACAAAATGATTATGGTGGAAAGCTTGGACAACCGCGACGAGCCCGACATCCTACCTCACGAAGACTTGGACGAGGTAGTCGTGAATTTTGACTATCCGGACCAAAGGATCAAGGTAGGAAGAGAAATATCTCTCGCTGAAAGGGAGGAGATCATCGAATTTCTGAGGGCAAACACCGACGTCTTTGCTTGGACGGTCGAGGACATGGAGGGCATAGAGGAAGAGGTCGCGGTACACAGACTGAGCGTGGACCCGAGCATCACACCAATACAGCAGCGACCTCGAGTCTTCTCCCCCGAGAAGCAAGCCGCAATCAAAGAAGAGGTCGAAAAGCTACTCTGGCGGGGATAATCATGGAAATCTGTATCCCACATGGTTGGCGAATGTGGTGATGGTCAAGAAAACGACCAAAAATGGCGCATGTGCGTGGACTTCACCGACCTTAATAAAGCCTGCCCGAAAGATTGGTATCCACTTCCAAGGATTGACCGGCTCGTCGACGCAATAGCAGTCACCGAATACGAGCTTCATCGATGCATATTCCGGTATCATCAAATTCGAATGTGGCTAGCCGATCGAAGTTGACGGCATTCCGCAGAGCGTTATATTGTTATGTGATGATGCCATTCGGGTTGAAAAATGCGGGAGCAACCTATCAAAGGATGGTCAACAGGGTGTTTGGCGATCAGCTCGGCCGGAACGTGGAAGCATACATCGATGACATGGTCATCAAAACAAAAGGAGAAAACCACGTCGCCGACCTCGAAGAGACGTTCAAAAATCTGAGGAAGAATAAAATGAAACTGAATCCTGCCAAATGTGCTTTTGGAGTAAAAGCAGGAAAGTTCTTGGGCTACATGGTGAACGAAAGAGGGATCGAGGCCAACCCGGAGAAAATCAAAGCCTTAGTAGACATGCGAGCTCCAACCTCGGTGCGAGGAATACAAAGAATCGAATGGTCGTATCACGGCTTTAAGCCGGTTCATCGCCAAAGCGAGAAAGAAGCTGCCATTCTTCAAAGCACCGAAGGGATCAAAGAAAGCTGTGGAATGAAGAGTGCGACAGGGCATTTGCCGAGCTGAAAGAATACCTCGGAAGACCGCCGCTGCTCTCCAGCCCAAAACCCTCCGAGATCCTCTACATATACCTCGCTGCTTCAAGCTCGGCAGTAGCATCTGTACTACTAAGGCAAGACAAGGAAATTCAAAGACCGGTGTACTACGTCTCCCACGCATTAACTGATGTGGAGACAAGGTACCTGAACGTCGAGAAGGTGGTCTTAGCCTTGGTCGTAACAGCTCGGAGACTTCGATACTATTTCCAAGCCCATGCTCTGATCGTCTACACCGACCTACCGCTGAGAAGGATACTTCACAAACCCGATGTTGCTGGAAGGATGATGAAATGGGCGAGAGTTATCGCTACGACATTAATTACGAACAGAGAAAGGCGGTAAGAGCTCGATTCTAGCCGACTTCATCGCAGACGTCATTCATCGAAAATGACTCAAACTCGGTGAGAGAGAAGCGAGCTCGTCAACAAAACCCTCCACTCGGCCAGGAGGAAGGACGATTAATTCCTCGGCTAGACCAAAAAGCTGCTGACAATGTACGTAGATGGCTCGGCGAGCAAAGGGGGAACGGTGCGGGGATATCATTAACTTCACCCGAAGGAGATTAGCGAGCGATCCGATTCAACTTCCCGCATCCAACAACCAGCAGAATACGAGGCATTAATCTCCGGCATCGAGCTAGCTCGGGAAATTGGAGTCCTAGACTTGCTCATCTTCAGTGACTCCCAACTCATTGTAAGACAAATTTTGGGGGAGTATGAGGTCTGCCATCCCACGCTACAGAAATATTGCGAGCTCGCGAAGAGGTTGTTAGGTGATTTCAACTATTGGGAACTGGTACAGATCGAAAGAGCAAAAAACGCAAGGGCCGACTATCTGTCAAGAATAGCTTCCGGCGAGCTGGAAGATCTTCCAAAAGGGGTGCAGACAGAGTTCCTAGATCTACCCTCCATTAACAGAGAGCCCGTTCTGCCCATTGTATCCGCACCCAAATGCTGGATTGATGAAATTCAGGAATACATCGAGGAGGGAAAGCTGCCAAGCGATGATAACATGGCACAGATCGTTCGTAAGAGAGCAGCAAGATATACGGTGATCGGAGACATACTCTACAGAAAATCATTCACAAAACCACTCCTCCGATGTGTGCGGCCAGAAACAGTAGAGGATCTACTTGCCGAGGTTCATGAAGGTGTACGTGGAGGCACCCGGTGCGAGGACGTTAGCTGATCGAATTCTTTTTCACGGTTATTACTGGCCGAGCTTAAGGAAGGACGCAGAAGCATATGTAAGGAAGTGTGACAAATGCCAGAGATTTTCAGACATTCCTCGCTTACAGCCATCCTCAAACCCCGTAATAGCGGCTGGCCATTTGACATGTGGGGAATAGACCTCATCGGTCCCTTCCCAAAGCCAAAGCTGTGAGTTCGTAATCGTAGCGATCGATTACTTCACCAAATGGATAGAAGCAAAACCCTTGGCCGGCATTGCCGAGGATAAAGCCATCGCCTTCGTCCACGACCACATCCGGTGCGGTCGGGCTACCTCGGGTAATTGTTTCGGACCACGGAACGCAGTTCTCCACCAAATTTACCGCGAGCTGCGAACGTATGAAAGTCAGGCATTGGATGTCCTCGGTAGCTCGCCCTCAAGGAAACGGTCAAGCAGAGGCTGGAAACAAACAGATCCTCCATGCCTTAAAAAGAAGCCTCGAAGAGAAAAAGGCGAGTGGTTCGACGAGCTCCCCGCCGTTCTATGGAGCATTCGGACCTCGGTCGAGGATCAACTGGAGAAACTCCGTTCTCCCTAGCATACGGCTCTGAAGCCATGGCTCCTGTGGAGATGGCCCTTCCTACCCCCAGAGTGACAAACTTCAACGAAGAAACAAACCAAGAAGCCCGGGTGATCGACCTCGACTTGCTCGAAGAAAGAAGGCTGGAGGCGAGGATGAGAATGATAAATTACAAACAGCTCACCAAAAGCCATCATGACAAACGAATCAAGCCGAGAACATTCTCGACAGGAGACTTGGTACTCAGAAAGATAGAAGTAACAGGGAGGAATGCGAGCAGGAATAAGCTCTCCCCAAACTGGGAAGGTCCTTTCAAAATCACAGGCGTGATCCGAGAAGGCACATATCGGCTAGCGGACCAAGATGGGAAAGACCTAAAACCCATGGCACGCCGACCACCTTAGACGTTATTACCAATGAAATATTTTGTAATAGCTACTGGAAAAGCACATGTATATATGAAAGTCTTTTTAATATTTCTTTCATGTTTATTTGCTGCCACCAAAAACCCTATGGGGTCAAGAAATATAAAGGAATAGAGCCTTATCTAAAAAATATGCCCTAAAAGGGAATTTTAGAGCTCTACCTACAAATATCCTCGGTAAATCGAGGACAAATGGGACAATTTATCCAAAGCGAGTCCTCGCTAAAACAAGGATAAAAATCCAAACGAAAGTCATAAAAGAAAGCTTTTTATAAACGAATATAGAAAGGAAACTATATACAAGTCATATACACAAACTCGGCGCGGCCGACAATACCAAGTACGAACAAATATATTACAAAACTTGTATCATAAAAATTCAGTACAAACAAAAATCAAGACTCTTCCTCGGCACGACGCACAGCTCGGCCATACTCTTCTTGATTGGTCTTTTCACCTTCAAACTGTTGCAGCCTCAGGTCGCCGTCAAAGGAAGCCTTGGGATCAGACTTCAAAATTTTGACAAGGTTGCGGAGGTTATGATCGAAGGGTGTAGGGGGATTCCATGGCTGCTTGCCCTTCTTTAGATCACCTTCATGCAGAGTTTTAAGCTCATCCTCTTCAAAGGGCACCATTACATGGCCCCTCCTCGCCTCCTCGCCAAAAAAGAGGGTCTTATTCCAGCTGAGCAAGTTACCCAGAGGGATGCCCGCCGCCGCGGCCACTCGCAAAATATGCTCCTTCCCTCGGATAAAATAGGGAGCGAGAGCCTGACCCCAGTCCCGGGACTTCTTAAAATTTTCAATCACTTGTTCAGCTGGGGGCGTGGCTTTGGCAGCAGCGAGCTCTCCTTCAAGGCTAGCCAGACGAAGCTTAAGGTCAACAACCTCGCTCTCCGCGGCCTTGGCTTTCTGCTCTCCCACTAGCTTCTCGGCCGCCAAGGCCTCCTTCTCAGCAACCATCGCCGACAGCGAGCCACGAGCCTGGTCGGCATCCCACCTCGCCTGCTTCACATCCCTCTCCAGCTGCGAAGCCCGATCCTGGGCCTCATCGGCCTTCCTCACCAAAATTTCAACCTCACCCTTGAGGCGGAGGTTTTCATCACTTAGTTTCTCCCTCTCCGCCTCAAGGGACTTCATGCCAGAGCGGGTGCTGTTTAACTCCCTGCCGAACAGCTGGAGAGTGGTGCCGAGCTGAGAGGAGAAACGGTCATTAGAAAAAGTGTGATGACATAAAAGACAGTCTGGGGAAAGGAAATTACCTCGCTCATTGCAAACCCAGCTCGTCCCAGAACCTCGGAAGGATTCATCGCCCCAAGCTCCTCAAAAAGATCGTCGTCGACGCAACGAAGAATGACCCCCTGACCAGCGGCCACCCCCGGCGAAGACTTATCCATATTTGCAAGATTTTTTAGAGAAGGGACGGCGCCGATCTCATTCCCAAGCTTGAGGCCAGCGGCACGGGTGTCTGGATGCTGGAAACCACTCCTCAACCAAGAAGCGGTAGCCTCCTCGGCTTTAGCTCGAGTACGCTGGGAAGAAGAGCGAGTTGGGGGCTCGGAGCGGGTAGAGGTCGGAGGCTCGGAAGGGGTAGAAGTAAGCCCAACTTCCTCGGAGGCCTCGACGTCCTCGTCGATCAGACCCGAGTCAATCGAAACCTTCTTCCTCTTCCGAGGAGGGTCATCGGATGAAGGCTCCGCCGAGGAGGAAGAAGTCGCCTTAGCAGCTCGAGTCTTCTTCTGGGGCGGCTCGGTAGCGGGCTGAGCCCCCACAACCACCGTCGGAACAACGGTGCTCTCCCCGGCAGCCTCTATATCTGCCAAAGTAACGGGGAGCTCGTCAACTCGGGCCGCAGCGACCTTCTCCAAAGCATCCGGAGAGGCCAAGAAATCGTCAATCTCGAACATGCCTGTTGAAAAATGAAAACAAACAATCGGAAATAATGACGAACTATGGCTTCATCAACGAGTAAAAGGGAAAAATATTACTGGGGTCACAGCCCGCTTCAGTTCGCCGGGCAAAATACACAGTCTTCGCTGAACTGCAAATCCTTGTGAAGAGGCCAGCCTGGAAAGCTCTTCACAAGGACCACCGGGCAGATCACCCTCACCCCGGGAACCCCCCTGGCCGACAGACCGGCAATGTACAGCAGGGCCTCGCTCCTGACAATAGACGCCCAGTCATAAAGGCGAGAAGGAATCTTGCCCACGAAGCCGAGGTTCAACTCGATGGCGGCCTTCGCACTCTTCTCGTAAGTAAAGCTCGCCCGAGCCGGAATCGGAACCTTGAAGGCTTGACGAGGAGTGGGAAAACTCCACCCCCTCCTGCTCTCAACAAAAATAACTTTGTCCGCCCAGCCGCTGACCTTGCTGGGGGTATCTGTAAAGAGCTTGACCCCGTAATTTTGGGTCTTGCAGTGGAGCCGACCTTGGGTATTATTCACAAGGAAGTAATGACGGAGAAGGCTCATGGTCGGCTCGAATCCGTGAGAGCGGACTACCACTACGAAGCTCGATAGCATCCTCATCATATTCAACGAGAGGTCCAGAGGATGTGCAGACATATCCTTCAGGAACAGACAGATGAAAGGATCGAGAGGCAGACGCAGGCCGACATCAAAGAAGCTTAGATAAAACCCGACCTTATCCCTCCTCGATCGGAGATCAACCAGGGGGCTCTCAGCTCGAGGAAGAGTAACTCGGAAGTCATTGGACAGATACTCAAAACGAGTCCTCCACATCGATAGGTCGGTAGTAGTGGCCTGATTCCTCCACTCTTTGACAACCCTCTGTCTGGGGGCTCCTTGTCCCGAGGAGGCCGCTGGGGGAACAGGAGGACGACCTGAAGTAGATGCTCCTCCCTTGGTCCTAGCCATCTGCACAGAAGCGGATTCATTAGATCCGAATACGCGGGCAGACGAAGGACCCGCGGCCTTCCTCTTATATCTCTTACAACCAGAACGGGCTCTTTCTACCCGAGCAGCCTGGTGAGCTCGAGACCGACGAGCATGAGCTTTTTCGGCCTCAGCGGCCTCATGGTCTCTCCTCTCCCTCCTGGCCTTAATGCGGGCTATTATTTTATCAACGGTGAAGTATTGGTCCCAGAGCTCGCCTACAACCTCGTCAGGGCGGATTACTTGCATAGGAGAAGACAGCGGGAGGTCGGGAATGTCGTAAAGATCATCAGCGACCACCCAGAAGTCTTCTACCTCAACGCCCTGACCTACCAAGTATGCCCTTGCCACACTGGGGGGTATGAAAACCCATCTACCATGATACTGGACATATATATTCTCCCCGGTAGGAGAACGAGCAAAGACGGACGAGGAAGGAGATCCAGACGAAGTCGAGCTCGTAGAAGAAGAGCTCGACGAAACCGAGCTCGGCGAAGAGGCCAAGTTCGGAGACTCCACAGGGTTAAAGACAAACTCGACTCCTTCCAGAAACGACATATAAAAATTGTTAAGGGAGGAAGCCGAATAGTAAATTACCTGGATTAAATGAAGAGCTCGGGTAAACGAAGAGAGAAGATGAACAGACCGCCTGAGAAGTCAAAGGAAACCGGAGTTAGCACCGGCGGCAAATTTGAAAACTCAGTTTGGAAAATATACAGAGTGAAATACGGCGAAAACCGGAATCAAAGAAAACATGAAAGAGGAAAGGCAGACTTACAAAGGTGAAAACGAGAACGAGTGACGGAAGGAAGCAACAGTGAGTTTTTACAGAACGGTTGGGGCGCCGGAAATCGCTGAGAAATCGCCGGAGAAGAAGAGGGTTTTTGAAAGGTTTTGTGAAAAGTGAAAAACGAACAGTAACTTCCCCCTTTTATAGTCCGGATCTTCGGGTCGACCCAGGGAAAACACGCGGATCTTGGCTTAGCTTCTTCTGGAAGCCAAAGGCCGTGGCGAGCACGCGCGAGTGGGAAGGCGCCAAAGTGAATTTGAAAAGACAAAAAGGACGCAGCATTAAATACTAGTCAGTCTCGTACTCCGCCCAGGTCATGGAAAGGTCATTCTTGGCGAACGTGTTCTCTGACAAATTGAAACGTTTAAAAACTCCCAGCCAGCCCGCTGAAGCGGTCAGACCGAGCTGATCTCATTACATCCAGCGCGGACCAAAAAGCTCGAAACGGGCATAAACGGACTGTGGAGTAGATTCCTCTCCCTCAGGATAAATCCATTACACTCGAGGACTCGGGGGCTACTGATGGGATCCTCCCAAAATTATATTCCACGTGTCACTCACGTCAGCCCGAGTGGGCCCCATCTTGCATGGCGACCCACGACAACCATCGTCGAGGTAGCCGAGAATGTCATCCGAGGACCTTGACAAGCGCTCATGGCGACGTCCCGACTAAAGCTCGCTCACAGAGCCACTGTCCGAGCTTAACCTCGGTAGATCTTCACCAAATGCCCTCGGCGACCTCGGCAGGTCTCCACAGGCATCCTCGCCAAACTCATATTAGAACCTCGGCGTCCAAGTTATCCTCGGCAAGAAGTCAACATCAGGCATTTAATGTTGGCGGCGTGTCAGCACATTCCATGGAAGAGGCACAGACCTCCCAACTAAGAAAGTAGATTTCTTCACAACCAAGCAACAGTAGCATTTATGGCTTCTCCTCATTCCCCAGACGGAAGTCTGCATTCTATCCCTGCAGACTGGAGGAATGGGTTTTCCTCTACCCGCTCCCGAAAACCGGGTAACTCACATCAAAACCCTCCCTACACGCCATCCTTGGCTATAAAAGGAAGAACATTCCTTCATTAAAAACCAAGCTGCATTTACTCAAAAGAGACCAAGGCGCTGAGAAACCATTTATTGCTATCAACACTGAACTCTCATATTTATTGTGTTCCAAGCATTAAACACTATACTGCCCACATATTATCCAACCATTATCTATACACTTACTCTCACCGGAGGGTGATAGTCGGGCAAACCCCGACATCCTTGACGGTGTCTTTCGCTGTCTTATCACAGAGTTATCATACACGACGGTTTGGTCCCAACAAACAACGCCTTTTGAGAGCCGAGGCGTCCCGACCGAAGCTAGTAGCACGCGTGGATCCGACGTGGTCACCAAAACCTTTTGGCGTGATCGCTTTGGTTCCGTTGCCGGGACCTTCTCGTTATTAACCTCGACGAACCAATAAGATGGCGACGAGCAAACAAGTACCTACTAAACAAACTATCCCCGCAGCTGCTTCAATAACTCATCGAGCAGAGTCTCCCACGAAGAAGGCCACCGAGCAAGCAATGGAGACCACTCCAAATCCCATTTTGGAGACACCGGCTAAAATAATGGGGGAACCGAGGACGACGAAAGTCACTCAGGGAACCCAGAAGAAAGCCCTGGCCGGAAAGGGCAAAAGGACGAATAGCGGTCGCCAAAGAGAAAGCCCGCAAACGAGCAACGCCGCCGCAGGGGCCATTGTTCGCACCAACACTGAAGCTACAGCTCGGCCCGGGCAAAGGATCCTCACACAAAAAGAATGGGATCTAGCCGAGTTGGAGCACATCCGCAAAGAGAAAGCTTGGATTGAATTTCCGAGGGGTCCTTTTGATTTGAGGCAAGGTTTGCATTTCATGTGTTTTGAATTGTTTGTTGATTAGGTTAGAGCATTCATATGTTAAGTGAGTTGGTTAGTCGGTCTTTCTGGAAAATCATATTGCATTCGATTTACGGGTCATGCTAACGATTGCTGTTAGGACGCTCTTTGAAGGATCCTCTTACAAACTATTGAGCTTTAAAACGTGCTCAAGTATGGATTGTTTATTTGTTTTGCTCTCAAGGCGATTTTATTAGCTTTCAGACTCGGTTTGTTTCAAGGAAAATGTCTTTTGGAACATGTTTATGTAGTTTTCTGTTTTCCTCTTACATGCTGAAAAGGCCCTATTTTCCAAGCATTAAACACTATACTGCCCACATATTATCCAACCATTATCTATACACTTACTCTCACACCGGAGGGTGATAGTCGGGCAAACCCCCGACATCCTTGACGGTGTCTTTCGCTGTCTTATCACAGGAGTTATCATACACGACGGTTTGGTCCCAACAAACAACGCCTTTTGAGAGCCGAGGCGTCCTGACCAGAAGCTAGTAGCACACGTGGATCCGACGTGGTCACCAAAACCTTTTTGGCGTGATCAGATTGGAAGATAAAGCAAAAACATATGATTATTCTGGACGTTTTCTGATCAGCATTTCACAATGTCTTGAAACATGTAACAGGATTAATGTTCCCACTTTTAAACTGTTTTGGATGCTATATGTCTTCTTGGCATTCCCATTGATTGTGAGTATTAAGATGTTAGGATGCTGAATTTGGTTCACTGGCTTTAAGAATTGTTCCCATTAGTTCATTTTCTTTACATGTTTGGCCGTCAATTGAATTTTGGATCCTTTAGACTTTGACACTTTGTTATGGCTTATCTTTATAACTGTCTCGTTCCTTTGTATATGGAACAAGCAGATTTCCCAATAGTAGGTTCAACGGCTAAAGTTCGGTCAGGATTCTAAAGAATCAATGTATGGAGCACCCAACATGTGCTTCTTCAATAGCTACTATTTTCAGGTTCAAGGTTGATTTGTGGAGCACAATAATCTTTGTAAAATTGTAACGTAGCCAGTTCGTTAAAGATTGGGAGTCAGAAATATTGTAGCACAAGTGCCGTTACTATGTGTTTCAACTTTTGAACAGCTCTTTACTCAGATTTTCCTAAAATATTGAACTAGTTTGTTTTCTTTCTTTGTTCGATGCTCTAGCTTGGGTAACTGATTAGAAACTTTGACACATTGATCTATCTGTCGTGCACTAACTCTGTTGCATTTATTTATGTTTGCAGGATTTTGCAAGTATCTTGGCACGCGAAAAAATGGAGTCTGATCTTTATTTTGCTAGTTTTGTTAGTTATCTTTTCTAGTAAATTGGCAGAAGATTAGAATGAGTGAAAGGAGACTAGAAGATTAGTAATGTAAGAACCTCTGTCGTTGTAAATCTGTTCTTCATTTACAGAAGTACCATTTCAGTGGTTTGTGAAAACACTACAATTACCATGTCGGGGAATCTTTAGTTTGGTTCCTGAATTAAAACACTCACTGACATCCATTTAGCGAATGAATGTTGGATTAACATAAATGTTGCAAAGCCTAATCCAGATGTTTAACTAAGAACATTCAAAACTTGAGGAATGTTCTTCATGAGGCCGGATTTTGTACAAAATATGACTTGAAATTGGGACGGAAGGATATCAAGCAAATTATCTATGAATAACGAGCTCCAACTCAACTAGCACCGCTCACTTTTCTTAATGGAGAAGTCGGGTGTTCAAGCCTCACTAGAGGGACCGTCACTACCCTTAGCGGTTGAGGGTGTTTAAAGCCTCACTAGAGGCACCATATGTCCCCTCCAACCTTTAAAAGTAAATAATAATAAATAAATAAAAACAATCACTGAGTAGGGGATCCCTGCAAAATCTCCCTGGTGTGAGAACTAGTACAATATTTAGAGAAAATAATGTCAAAAAGAGGGCGTAAGTAGGGTATTAGATTGTACCGTATGATGTCAATGAGCCACAATTTATAGTGCTAGGATACTAGTTACACCCGACTTATGATTGGTAGTGATAATATTTCATCCGAAGTTTCTAGGTGATGATATTGTGTTTGTGTCCCACTATTTATAGTGATAGGATACTAGTTACACCCGAATTATGATCGGTAGTGAAAGTGATAAGATTTCATCCAAGGTTTCTGAGTGATGATGTTGTGTCCGTCGAGGACTAAAGTATAGAGCCAATATTGTATAGGATTCGTGTTTTATGAGAATAAGTCGAGAGAACTCCGTACGTATTCAAGGAGTGTAGTAGATAACTGAGGCAAGGAGATGACATACACCGCGTAAGCCCTGGCCGCCGCCCCCTTTGCTCTTTTGCCTTGGCCAAATTTGAGAACTAGTCGTTTTGAAGACAATTTTACCCTTGTGAGGGGGAATTTAGGTGGTTCGGTTCTAAATTTGAAACGTAAAAAAAAAAAAAAAAAGGATTTGAAACATGCACCAATATATTAGTAAATATTTATAATTTTTAATACAACGAACTGGCTAAGGACCCAAACCTGGAAATGTTCTGAATTGAAATATGCAACGACATTTCTGCTGCTATCTAGTGGAGAAAATACGGGACATCGCTATTAGCACCCCATTATGCAACAGTTCATTGTACCAAGTGCTCGAGATAGGTGGGGTATTAATGTCATTACCTAACATAATATTAATGCCCCAATTTACTTGATACTATAAATAACCATCCCAAATCTTTCAGTAGAAGAATAAATAGATTAGAGCCGCTACATTTGAGAGAGAGAGAGAGAGAGAGAAACCATAACTGCGTGATTTCCATTTCCACCAATACAAATGGATCGTGTGAGTAAGAACCGGAGAAGAAATGTTCGGGCAAACCAAGAAGACCGAATCAGCAGCCTGCCCGATGATCTAATCCATCATATCATTTCCAAGATCGACGCCACCCAAGCTGTTCAAACCAGCCAACTCTCTACCAGGTGGAAACATCTATGGAAATCACTCCCACACCTCATTTTCGACCGCAGTCTGTTCTCTAGATTGCCCAATTTCTCTAAATTCGTTACTCAATTTCTCTCTAATCGCAATCCCCATTCGGGTATTTCCGTAATCGAGTTTAGATGTCATCTCGGATCAATCAACCTAGCCTTGATAAAAAAAATCGCCTCCTACGCCGCATCTCATAACGCCCGAGAACTTATCATTTCCTCGGCTGTGTCTGGTAAAGGAGTTGGCAAATTCCCTCTCTCTACCTTTACTTCTCCATCTTTACAACATCTCCATCTCAGTTCAAAACATCTCAGACTCAGCAATTCACCAGCTTGGAATTTACCCAATTTGACTACTTTGCTTCTACAAAACATCTCTTTTGAGTTTTGCTCCAAGTCCAACCACGATGGTACTACTGAGTCAGTTGATCTCTTTTCGAACCTTTCAAATTTGAAGAATCTCAGTTTACAGAGTTGCCTTACTACCGGTTTGAAGGTTTTTAAAATCATTTCTCCGTCTCTCGAACATCTCACCATCCTTGGTATTTATTCGGGACAAAAAACATGTGAGTTTGTCCTTTCTGCACCTAATCTATTATCATTCAACTACTATGATATATCTCAGTTTTCTATACCAGCTTGCCACATTCTTGTCGGAATCGACAAGAAAAGGAATCAGCTTGATCTCATGATCAGATTACTATTATCTTCTGGGTGGTTGAAGAAAGAAGGTACAAAACTGTATGACGAGTTGGATTCGCCATGCAAAGAGATTACCAAACTATGCAACAGCCCTCCAATCTCTACTTTGGATCTCCCGTCAAGTGAACTGATGCAGGTGAGGGCAACTAATTCTATAGTGTTTAATTTTGGATCTTTCATTTGTCATATTCAACTGACACTCCTTTTCCTTGTTTTTGCAAATTTTCAACAAGGAAAAGGAGTATTAATTTTGGATCTTTCTTTTGTCATTTCGGATTTCGCACTACTTTTTTGGTTTTCATAAGAGAATGAATACCCCCTTACCTCATAATTATCCGGCTAAAATTTGAATAAATTAAATTAAATCAAAACCAAACACATTAATTATATTAGAAGTGTGTTGAATTAGAGTAACTTAAGTTAGCTTACAATCTAATCATAAATCTTTGGATATAATTTTCTACATGCAGAGATTTGGGGTTAGATATTTTTTTTTAATAAAGCATTTATGGGTTAGATATTTTTTTTTTAATATAGCATTTTTGGTTTTCCATGTTTGGTGGCAGCCATGGCCAAACCCAAATGGTTCCACCTTATCCCTCATCTCCTCCCTCAACAATGAAACAAACCAATCCTAGACAGTATCAGACAAGAATCTAGCCTTGACTCTCTTAGTTTTGAATGAGGATTTGGCTCTTTCATTGTTGACTTAGCCTCCGCTGATATCGGTGAACCATACAGAGGTGAGTTTGATTTGGACATGGTAGAGAAGTTTGGCAATAGGAACCACATGGAGGTTGTGAAGGTGAGGGAGGGGAAGTTAGGGAATCAATGGGGGTTGTGAGTGTAAACATGTAGATGGTTGAAGATTACATTCGGTTGAGGCGTATAATGGATTAATGTTAAATTTGGATTTCATGGTTTCCTTACTAAAAATAAATAATCTAATGACAAAATGACGCGTCATACTTTGCTAAAGCTCTGGCATTAAACACCATACCTTCTTTTTCATTGTTTTACTGCTCTTAAAATACTTAAGTCCCATGCTGGAAACAATGCTGCATCATAGTATAAATGTAAGTTACACTGCTCTTGTATGCAAGAAGTTCTATGTGATAGCATACCATAATTCCAGTTGCCGTAATCAATATTCTCTAATTCCTTTTCATATTTGGTTTCCATGTATTTCCATGTTTCTCTCCTATACTTTAGCACTATATTTGGAAGAGAATTGTAATAGCTTAGGGACCAAGTAATATTATATATAAAAAGGATTACTCTGGCCATAGGTGATTAAGGAGAGAGGCAGAGTACTTTTGGTTTTTTCTCTTTGTCTTTGTGTTTGTTTTATTGCTTTTTGCTCGTTGTGTTTTCGGTCTTCCAAGGGTTGCATCAATTCGTTTACTATGATCATATGCATGCTTTCTATTATTCACCAAATACACATATAATATACATCCATAACATACCTTCCCTAGTGTTTAGCCCATTTTGGGCGTACGCTAGCTCTTGTCATTGAGGAAGGAAAAGTTTTTGGTACCTTGCATATATTACTAGGTGTAAAGGGAGATAGAACTTGCACTGTCATTCTATATTTTTAAGTAACTATGGCAATCTCTGGCTCCGCATAAGTTTTTCAACCTTGCCTTTTCTAACGCTAGGCAATTGAGTTTTGAATATGGATAGATTATCTCTTAGCTTATATATAGAAAAATGGTTTATCATTTTTTAGTAAATGAAAAGGGGAAGATAAATGCTTGGCCAGAAAATATTCTTCGAGAATATAAATTATGTTTGGAATATGAAGCCGAGCGATGGATCTGTAAATACTGAGAGTATAATAGATGCCTGAAAACATCTATACGGCCTTAAAGAACTTGTTCTATTTTGGATCTTCACATTTCTAAAAACTCTACCCTTCATTTTAAGGTAGTTGCCTCAAAATCGAATGTCCAATGAATGAAGATGAGGAAGCATATCCTATACACGTTCATTGAGTATAATTTTTACATTCATTTGATTTGCATTGAATTATATAATACCCATGCATGGGTAATTTGTAGTTTACTTCTTACCAAATTTCTTTCACTCATCTGCAATTATGTTCACTTGGCAGGTTTCTTCCAGTTTTTTGGCCAGTTTGTTCAAATGTGATCTGATTCCTGTTTTGCCCAGCTCGTGAGGCGTAACAATTTATGAGAGATAGGAGGAAACTGTGAGTGGCCTGAAGATCTGCAGTACTTATGTTCTTGAACAACTTCAGTAGTCTTTTGTTTTTGATAGACCTCAGCTTTTTGGTGTTTTGTTTTATATTCTAGAATCTTGTTGCATCATGATCAATTGTTCTTAGTTTGCATAGTTTTTAAATGTTTAAATAGAAGAAAGGTGGAAGGGTAATGGGGATCCCATTCATGACCAACTTGATTCCTGTGTTTTGTATGCTTAATATGGTAAGTGAGAACGTCATTACTCTATGAGGAAGGAGTACTAAAAGATTTTAATTTGCCAATATTGCTCAGCTCTTTTGCTTTGTCATAACTTCTACTAGCGCAGATTTACTTTTCGAGAAAACTAAACTACTGATACTGCTATGAAATATTGTTTCTTTTCTTACCATAGCTTTTTGCCTAGGGTGCATGAGCATCTTCTACTTTTAGTGTGTTTTCTTGAAATTGAATACATAAGAGTATTCAATGAATTATGACATGGGAATTTGGTTACCCTGCACGTCTCTGCATGCTCGTGACTATGGAAGTGGTCAGGACAGTACTTTTCTATTAATGCTTAATCTATTATTTTCATTAGGAAGCTTTGTTTATATTGTACTAAGAAATCAGGTATGCACCTAAATATATATAAAATGTACTTCTCTTGAGAGTCAAACTTTTGCCCAAGTGCTCAATATAGAAAGAAGAATAAATGCATACTGAACTTCTCTTATGAATCATTACGTTGTCTGCGTGTGCGCGCAAGAGATAAAGTAATTAAGAGTAACCTGCTATATTTCGTATTTTTGGAAGGACTTTTTATGCTTTCTTTTTCCTTCCAAGAATACATACACGATACATATTAACTTAGTTCAGACAATTGTATTTGCCTGGCATGTCTGTCGAAAGAATAGTCCATGTTTGTTTACTCTTATCTGGATTTTTTAGATGCTGTTGCAGGCAATTCAAACAAAACAAAGATTTTTATTTAATTTATATGCTTCATATATAGATTTTCAAAAATTATGATGGCCATGATTCAAAGAGAATAATCAAATGCCCCTTTATTGAAAGTGAAGTAAAGGAAAAATATGGATATGATCCTTATTTAGACTTGAGTACTTGACAAGGCCCAAATAAGCTCACAAATCATATTGCAATTCATCGTCTGGTACTGGTACTGGTACTGGTACTGGTACGGGAGCTTTGATAATTAAATAGTATGGAACATTTGATCAAAAGTTATACGATCAATATATAGTTTATCTCATTATAGAATAACGTTGTAATTTGTTAGCTGTATATATTTATTTTAGGGAGAGTACGTCTATATCCATTACAAAATTTACTTTTCCACAACTAATTAAATGTATAGGATTTGTTTGGGGAATTAATATTTCCCCTCCAATCCGACAAAAGGCAACCAACCCCTAATTTATGTAGAATATTGTGTTTTCTCTGCTCTTTGTAGGATGTTCAACTTGAACAAATTAAGTCGTTATCAATCAACGATCCATATGTATATATATAATTTCTTCATAATTAATTATTTTAAGTACTATATATAGCAATGCATGTGTTCCATTAACGATCGAGAGCCTTTGCTCTACATTTTCATGGGGGAGAACTTGGTTAATTGGTTGCGGTAGTTGGGTCAAGGGTAAGGGTATTGATTCTTGATGGTGCATGGAAATAAATGCTGTCGTCGTCCTTTATCACATATCTTAATTTTTATGTTATCAATTGAATATATAGAAATATTCATCCTAGCTTACATAAACTAATCAAATGACAAAAAAAAAAAAAATTACAGAAATTTTCTTTCAATTAAAAGAAACTGTGAAAATCTGGTTTACTTACACTTTCTTCTTAAGTAGGAAACAAGGTCCCGGTCTCTCTTACAATCACCAAGGTTAACAATGTAGCATATATATATCCGTCTGAAGGATCAAATTAATAATATTCGTCAAGGGCATGTTAGACTTTTCACCTCCATCCAACTTGATGCAAAAAGTGTCTGAGCAAACCGAGCACTCTCGGCCATCCTGAACTGTTCTTGGTCGCTTGAAGGCTGTGATGCATCTTGTTCATCCGCGACACCTCGACGACGCATATATACGTGTTCTACTACGAGGATTTAAAAGTCAACTTGTTTAACTCATTTTGCTACGGAGTAATATTATGTACTGAATTAACAAGGATATTTTCGTCTAACCCGTAATATTTAGTTTGAATTTTTTGGCGTTCAAAGTTATGAAGGGCTTTTTGGGGGTTTTTGGTAGAATTTTTTAGTAGGGATTTCGCATTCCATTTCTTAACCCTAGCCGTGCTCTATAAATACAAGAAATATATATATATATATATATATATATATATATATATATATGCAATGCAACAGCCAGCAGCTGAGTAACTGACTCTGTATCTGACAAAGAGAGAGATTTTTTGTATTTTTCAAATTCAAGAGCAAATGGGTCGAGGGGGGAAGGAGATGAAAACTAGTCGGCCAAATGAAGAAGTTGAAGAAGACAGAATTAGTACGCTTCCGGATGATTTGATCCATCGAATCCTATCCTTTGTTGACACCAACGATGCGATTCAGACAAGCATTTTGTCAACCAGATGGAAGCATGTCTGGCAATCTCTTCACCATCTCAATTTTGACTGGTTTCGTTTCAGCCGGATGCCAGATTTTCGTAAGTTTGTCACCCAATTTCTATCTAACCGCAACCCAGACTCAGATATTTCTGCATTGAACCTCATATGTACTGGTGGAGCAATCCATCAATCCCTTATTAAAAAGATTGCCGTCTACTCGGCATCCCATAATGTCCAGAGACTTGACATGTCCTGCTATGTTATTTCTGGGAATAGATATTTTAAATGTGGAGGAGTTATTCCACTCCCACTCTCGGACTTCAGTTGTGGCTCGTTGAAGCAGCTTTGTCTGCAGACAAAAGGTATCAGGGTCAGCAATGTGCCGAAATCGACCTGGACGTTAACAGCTTTAACGACATTGGTTCTCGAACAAGTCTCGTTTGAGTTTTGCTGCGATTCCCATAGTAGTAAGTCTGCAGACCCCTTTTCCAACTTACCGAATTTGAAGAATCTCACTTTGTCTGAATGCTGTACCGAAGGCTTGAAAGTCTTTAATGTAATTTCTCCACAACTTGAAACTCTTTCTGTTACTGGTGGATATTATAGATACCGTTGTGAGTTTGTGGTTTTGGCCCCCAAACTAGTGTCATTCGCATACTGTAGTGATTATGGGTTAATTATGTCTGCCAATGATCTACGTTGCTTGGATCAAATAGATATCAACATTGGTGGTCTTGGTGATTATGATACCTTGTTCTGGGAATATGAAACAAGGCAAAAGCTCGGTGGGGAAATCATTAATATGTTCTGTCAACTCCGGGGCGCTAGGTCTGTTTCACTTACTTTGTACACCATCGAGGTCATTTCGTGGCTTTTAGATTCATTGAAAAATGAACCTTCTCCATTCTGTAACATGGAGTGTTTGAAGATAGAAGGGTGGCAGTACCGGTTTGCGCATGCAACTAATTTGCCCATTGGTGTGATAACTTATCTATGTAATAGCTCCCCAAACTCTACTGTCAGCATTGAAGCAAAGAGTGCTTTCGAGAATCTTGATACTGGTGAAGGTTAGTCTTTCTTATTCGGTTATTACTTCATGATTTTGCTGGGATTTATCTGTTCCATCTGATAGACACTGAATACCTTTTTCTTTGGCTTTATGCCTAGCATCAGCCTTGGGCAAATGGCCAATTTCGCCATTGTAGTTTGACTTTTTCCATGCAATTTTTTCCCCTGTTCCGGTTTTTAAACGACATTCCCTTTGCAATTTCACCATTTACTGCTGTCCATAAACTAATAGAGTTGATGCAGCCACCTTTAAAATCAACACGGGCCTTATTAAGTAACTGATTTTTGATAAATTTTCAATAACAGCCAGCTAATAAATTATGCTACCTTTTTTAAGTTGAAATTTTATTTATCAGAAAATTTTCTTCCCCAAAGTTATGCCTTGAAAGTCATCAGTCCTAATCCATATGCAAACCATGTTATAGCCTCGTCGTCTTTACCATCGCATGCTGCTTCATTCTGCATGTTTATAGAGATCCACAGCCATATAAAGAAACTCGCACCATTTAATTCTGCACATATAGATATAATCCTTCTTCTTTGACCCAGAATTGGTTCTCGCACCACCATCGACATAAGCAGTAGCTCGCACCACTAGATACTTTAAAATTGTTACTCGGTATCTTTAAAGTTTGTTTTACTGTGGTGTTCTAGATTGCATCTTTGCCTAGTAAAAAAATGTTTCTCTCTCACCACTCTGTCACCACATGTTCGTAAAACTGATATTGGAATTAATTTGAAACACTAGTTGGTTCAAGATTACCACCACTGCAGCTGATGGTAGTGTGGAAACATAAATTATGAAACCCAAAATAATGACAGGAGAACACAAAAATTTAGTTGGTTCAGTCAAATCCTGCCCACATCCACGGAGAGATGTCAATTTCACTACTTAAGTGAAATACATTGTACTAATAAACACTCGTTTTTGTAGCAAACCCAATGCGTTAATTGTATCCATTCTAATAAGCTATATACACCCATTGTCTATATCCTAGTGAAATGACACTCTCTCTCTCTCTCTCTCTCTCTCTCTCTCTCTCTCTCAGTAGATTAATTGCCACGATTTCACACTAGGGTCGTTACATTTGTATCAAACTTTTCACACATAGGCTGGTGCATGTTCAATTCTAAGTAGGAAATATGATTCCCATTCCTTTTCTCTTTCCACATCATACCAGATATATGCCTTGTCTCCATTATTTCATGCAATAATAGCCACCTTTTCAGTTTTTTTTTTTTTTCTTATCATTAATTAGAACCCCATCTGAATAAATCTCCCCCTCCAAATCAATGATAGCAAAATACACATCCATTTGTACGAGTCTTTGAGAGAGAGATTTTATAGTTCCTCCATTTGTAAATACCACAAATAATCTATTGACGTTTTCCTGGTACCAGCTGTATGTAAGCTCTAATCAAGAAATATTATCCCACCCACATTTGATTTACAACAAAGCAGCATGATGCTATGTGAAAGTTCTTGAAGTCAACTTCAG
Source organism: Platycodon grandiflorus (assembly GCA_016624345.1). Lineage (NCBI taxonomy): Eukaryota > Viridiplantae > Streptophyta > Magnoliopsida > Asterales > Campanulaceae > Platycodon > Platycodon grandiflorus. Next base: position 14,328,741 of record CM028365.1, on the reverse strand, counting down.
TAGGAGTTACCTTCTCATCACCATCTGCCAGAAAACATGTCATTCGTGAATATGTTATACTTGCAACTGATACACACTTGAAGGCTTCTTTTTTCATGTAAATATTTAACAGAGTTACCTGTAGAAGTCTGAGTTACAGTACTTTTCAGGAAAGTAGACAACCCACTACACTCTTCTCCCTTTCGGAGTACCATTCGCCATGTGTGATTTTTAAAACTCCCCCTGCCACTAAACACATGAAGACCATGGAGTCTAATACTCATGGTTATTAGATTCTATTGCAACTTTGGGACAAAATTCACACCAACGAAACCACACAACCATCCATCAAACTGATGTAGCGGAAGACTAAAAAACAAAGTAACGATAGAACTAACGCTGTTGAGATCGCGCACGACTACCAGCGATGATCTTCCAAACCACGTTGAGGTCCAAAACCTATCGTGATCTAGGCATCAATCTTTGTTGATTCAAAGGAATACTGAAAACTGGAATAAAAACAATCAATTCTCATAAAATTCAAAAGCTAAATTCGGAATTACATTGGAGCCTATATTTATAGGACTTATAAAGCTTGGGAAACAAGTTAAAACTTCCTACTAACTAACCTAACCTATATAGTAACCTAATAGGACTTAAATACATCAATTAAATGCCTAAATCTACTTCTAAATATAAAAATACTACCCTATAAATTATAATTCCGAAAATTATAATATAATTAAAAATAACTAAATATAATAAACTATATCTTAATACCAATTTAACTTGATCCTGCATCATTCTCCTCGGTTTCAAAAAAATTCGTCCTCGAATTTGAAGTAGGGCAGAAAGAGTATGTTTTATGCTTGTCATCCCACTTGGCATTGACACTAGAATCTGTAAAATTTCGTATCCATGTCGAGTTCTGAACATGCCGACACTTGGGTGACGACATCCATCCAATCAGTCCAATGGATCTTTATAAAGTCATAGAGTAAAAGCTTATTAATGAAACACAAAGAAGATGTTTGTGGAGGGGGAAGATCAAATGAATCTATGTAATGAGTATTGATTCCAGAATCAACCATCAATTTTTCATCATAGACTGGCAGTTTATTCCAATCGACAATGGGTTGAGGAGTGTGGGATTGAGAATTCAGAAAAGGGCCAGAAAAAATCGAGTAATGCAATTGACATGATATGGAAGTGATGAAGATGAACGAAAAAAATAAAATAAACCGATACCAGGTTTCGGCTCTGATACCAACTGATGTAGTGAAAGCCTTAAAAGCAAAGTAACGATAGTATCAACGCTGTTGAGATTGCGCACGACTACCAACGATGATCTTCCAAACCATGTTGAGGTCCAAAACCTACCGTGATCTAGGCATCAATCTTCGTTGATTCAAAGGAATACCGAAAACTGGAATAAAAACAATCAATTCTCATAAAATTCAAAAGCTAAATTTGGAATTACATTAGAGCTTATATTTATAGGACTTATAAAGCTTGGGAAACAAGTTAAAACTTCCTACAAACTAACTTAACCTATATAGTAACCTAATAGGACTTAAATACATCAATTAAATGCCTAAATCTACTTCTAAATATAAAAATACTACCCTATAAATTATAATTCCGAAAATTACAATATAATTAAAAATAACTAAATATAATAAACTATATCTTAATACCAATTTAACTTGATCCTGCATCACAAACATAGTAGTTGAACTTTTGGAATGGCAATATCAAAATGACGTCCATTTATTTTGAGAAGAAGTCCATCTTTAGAAATTAAGTGTGAGAACATATACAGGTCGAAGTGTTTCATCAACTACACTCGTTATCGAACATTTTTTCCCACATCATCTTTCTTACTAAACTTCAAAAAATCATTATCTGGCCTCATTTTTTGCATTTGTAGCACTGACTGTCTTTTGAACTGTCACTGGATTAGTACCCATTTGTGGCACCGACTGTCCTTTGATTCCCTATGTCAGTGCGGAAAGATAAATTACTAAACCCAAAATAATGATAAGAGAGCTCACATAACTACGTTGTTCTACCAAATTCGCCATACATCTATGGAGAGGCCAATATTCACATTTGAGAGAATGTAAATACAAATAAACACTCGCGTCTGTACTCAACCCATTATTCCTGATCCACACGCATAAGATATTTGTAGAGCACTCTCGTAGGGTTTTTTTTTTGGCACAGATTCATTAAGAAAAGTACATCCTCAGTTGGATTACCCAAGAAGTTCTTTCTTAAATCGACTTCTACCAATGTTTCGTAAATGTACAAGTCATAGTCATTTTACTAACACCTTTTACACAGGTTAGAAATATATGATACTCACCGTCAATGAACTTTATATAGCACCCAATGCATTGTGCAGTCTCTCTGTAGAAATAGATTCATCACCTTCTATTTTATAGGAAACTCTTTACATCTAAACAGTAAATGAAAAGCAGCTTTTTTAGTCAGTGCTAATCTTTCACGGATCAGCCGGTGCACGTCACAGATGGAAATCAATTACAAATCCTTTCTCCATCCACAATTCATCCCATATATATATGCCATTCTCCGTTATTTGAAACATGCATTTAATTAATTCCCACTTTTTCATTAATATTTACTTTTTCCTTTCTTATCATGAGTTACGACCACATCTTAACACTACGTACCCACTAGCACAACCATTCAGACTCCCTCCAAAAACATAATCCTAAGGCAAAAAAAGAATCATTCTACTAGTACTAAGTACAATCATTTAATTTAAGATATTCATCTACAACTTCTATTGGAGTTGGGATTGGCGTTGTCATGTTGATATCACTAGGTTGATATAGAATTTGAGGTCTATGCCTAAAGAGGGACTGGTGACTGTCACCACTTTACTGGTAAGGTTGTGACATGGGTCAACTACAGTTAGAATATGAATACTGGTAGATTACAGAGGGTGAGAGAGACATGATGAGTATAAAGATATTCAGGTGTGCCCACGTCGTTAAATCTATAAATGTATTTTTGGATATACTGTTAAAGCAGCACTTTTGTATTTTCGTTTTTCTACTTGGCATTTTCTGCTTTTATCAACATGATGGCTGAACGCTGTGTTAGGGCCAAGAGTGTAAAAATAATATACACTCAAGACCCTAATTTTTATATTCAATTGCGTTAACGTTTATATTTTTGCACATAAATTTACAATAAGGGCCTTGAAAATTGGATGTTAGAGTATTTTGATCATTTAGTCAAATAACAAAAAACTGGTACAATAGAAAATCACTTCAGCCAATAACAAAAGAAAAAAACTACCAACCACATTTCGAAACACATCCAATGAAATCGAAGGTTATGAAGAGAGCAATAGAAATTGTTTAGTCTGGTTAGTTTAGACCATGGTTGTAACCATTTTGATGCAGCTTTTAGTCTTGCATTTGTATGATTTATGCGTAACTAGTTGGAAGATTATTCACAATGGACAAAGTTGATCAATAACTATTTTCAATTATGTTTTTCTATTTTTGTTAAGAAAGAAATATACCTCTTTTCAACTTTATGCTGGTTTGCACAGGTTAATCTGTTGTGGTCACTATCCAGCTCGATTGTCAGTTGTCACTCGTTGATAAGATGCTGGTGGGAGATAGCGTCAGCTTATAGAGGGTAGAAGATTTCCAATTTGCAGACTAATCTTTCACTGCAAATTTCTGGGTGCACTAGTTGGTGGCCAGGTTGGTACATCAAGTTATTTTCAGCATCAGCGTTCTCTGTTTTCTTTTCTATAGCCAGCCTTCGGGTATAGAAGTTGTATTTTGTGTGTAGTTGCATCGTGTTCTGTGGAACTTAATCTGCGGGTTGTAATTTTATGTTGTGGAAAACCTCTTTATTTGATGGCAGGGAAAAATATTGTAGCTCATTTTCATTGACTGTCAGTATTTCTTTATTATTTGTATGTTGTGGACTTTATATTTGATCCCACCTGTTCAGTTTCTTTAATGTTTTTCAGTCAAATGAATTCGGGATCATTTAAGATTTGACATTTTCTTATGGACAGATTTCATATAAATGGCACTCTCATTTGCATGCATAGTTCAAATTGCAAAAAACATGCTAGTACAGGGACACAATTACCTATCCTCTCAATCCTAATCAAAGAAACATTGTTTTAAAAGGTAAATTTCAAGGGAAAATTTTTCTTAGGTACAAGGTAGAGTGTTGGTTCACAACAATCTTTAGAAATTGTCTTTGATATACTGAAAGCAAATGGCAAAACATTTTCTGTTATAGTATGCTATAATTCAAGTAGTCAGTTCCTTGGTGATATCAGTAAGTTTGAACAGCTATGTCCTCAGTTTTTTGTTTTCTATGATGTTTTATCATGGTTAACTTGGTTGAAATTAGTACATGTTAATGTAGTCACTAACTCTATGGTTTATCACAATTATGTATGGTTGGCAAGTTTCCACATGTGTCATTGTAGTTCTTCCGCTGGAATTTTTTCCCAGTCTCAGAATTTGTCTTCTAGGGGAGGCTAAAAGATAAACAATCTGCAACCACAAGTAGAATTGCTACCCAATCTGGTTGGTGGTCAGCGTCACAACATGTATGTAAATTCTGATGTTGATTTACTTGTATGAATCTAGAGCACGCACATGCATTACGTGAAAGAAATTACTGTGGTAACTAATTAAGGCTACGTTTGTTTCAAGGAAAATTACTTCCGAAAATTGATTTCTGGAAAATAGCTTCTGGAAAATGAAAATTTTTTATTTTCAAACGTTTGGTAAATCTTTTGAAAATATGATGGAAAATATTTTCGGGTGTTTGGCAAACACATGAAAAATGTTACGGAAAACATATCATGAATACATACAAAAAATTATACTCCCTCTGTCTGAAAATTAGTGTGCCATATCGAATATACAATGATTTTAAGAAAGTGATTGACTTTAAATAATTTTTCTTTAGTAACCCCAATTTATTTCTAGTGGTGTCATATCAGTAGGATCAATCTACTTTCAATCTCACAAATAAGAATGACATAATTGATAATTTACTTGAAAAACGTTTCAAAAAATAAAAGAAACAATTGTTGGAACGTTCGAAAATGAAATAATAGACACTCATTTTAGAATGGAGGAAGTGTTTATTAAAATTGAGTAGTGCAAAGGTAATATTAGGCTCCAATTCCAACTTCAAACTAGAAAATTCTATGATCTCAAGCATTATACTAGAAGTTTCATGTACTCTTCAACCAAATATTTTATTTTGTGTAATATTATAATATTTTATTTCGTGTAATATTATAATATTTTATTCCGTGTAATATTATATTGAAAATTTAAGATATTAAGAAAATAGTTTAAATTTTTAAATCAACTAACTAAAGACTTTCAAACAATATATATATATATAATAGGTTCACTCTATTTTAGTATTTCTAATTGAAATATCAAGTTGAAATATTTTAGAATTCAACTACTTAAATCTGTAGTATTATTGTTACTTTCCCGTCTCAAAAGGAATATTTACTTTTACTTGTGATCATGAATAAAAGTGAGCATTTATTTTGGGGTGAACAAAAATATTATTTTTTAATGTTATAAAAGTCTTTTTTATAAATCTTGACAATATCAACAAAATGATATAAAAAACAAAATTTGTTCATAGAACCACTTCAAAAGAATAATGTAAAATATTGTGATTATTTTTTTTTTAAAGAAAAGTTAGAAATGAATATATCACATCCAAATGTGCCAAGGTGATAAAAGTAGAATATTGGAATAAACAAATTTTAGAAAATAACTTACGGAAATGAAGTCCGTAAGTCATTTTCTTGAAAAGAAGACTTTATTTTCCGTTGGCTTGTAAAATATTTTACATTGACTATATTTTCTAAATATGAAAAATGAGGAAAGTGTATTCAGGAATCATCTTCTGTGAAACAAACAGAGCCTAAATGATGTGCTTTGGTCTCTAAGCTCAGCATAACTTACAACGGTGCCTTTTATTTTATTTTATTTTTTTGCTTTGAAATTGAAGTACTAGGTTATGGTTATTCATAACTCGAATGGGAAAATTAGACTTTAAACTTTTAGATATGCTTTTTTTTTTTTTTTTGGTGTGTGTGTGTGTGGGGGAGGGGATGTTAGTGGATATTAGTTAGTAATGATGTCAAATGTAAAATATAACATGCTGTTAGTTGTTACTCTACAGCAGTCCGTTTGATTCCAAATTCATATTCTTTCAACAAATTTCTTCATACGCCTAATTCTTATGTGTAATAATTATATTACTCCCTCCGTCCCTAAATTATTGTCTTGTTTGATTTTTTTTTTCAAACGCAAATTTGACTATATTTTTTTACTTTTTTCAAAATTATAAAACAGATAATTCGTAGTACTTTGGAAAGAGGAATGAGTGGATATCTGAACTTTGATAAGAGATGCTGCTGGGAATTGACCTGAAAGTAAAACAAGGACGATGACTGAGCTCGGGGCATCAAGAGTGTTTGGAAAGTGATGTAGACCGTACCCTGCATCAAATTGAGAGCCACCTATTTATAGTGGATTCGGTTGGAGTTTATGGGGCTTGTGTGCCCAGAGAATCTTTCTAGAAGGATGTGAGGTCAACTGATGATCTGAAAAATGCTCACATGTGACAGCATGCCCAAGTGGTGCCTTAGTGGATTAGGTGTTCGCTTAGCCATATGGGCGGTGTCCAGACCGAGCACCCCTGTTAAGCCCCTAGCTAGTATCTGAGTTGAGTGCGTGTTAGGACAACTTTACTCCTAAGGGGGCCGGATTCAGGTAGTTCAGTAGCCCCATACTCCTTGCCTATGCGAATATGCTCGGACCAAAGAGTAAGATCGATCGAGCAATTCTCTTCGGTGGACTAGAGGACACTATCTGGCTTTATTCCGTTCTGATGGACCAGTGGCTTCAATTTTTGTAGCCGTTTGTACTTATATGATGATGTGCATGTGTCAGTGGTGTCATGATAAATAGCGGTACATATCCCTTCGGTACTTAAGGCCGACCGTCAGCCATTTTTCTAAAATCATGAAGGTTTTGAAAACGTTCCGCCTTTTAGTATTTTGTCACAATGACCTCACGTGGATCAGAGCGAATTATTTGGTTTTAACCCGTTTGGCTCTTCGAGTTTCCTTATAAAGCCTTTGACCAATCTCCTTTCCCACTTTTGTTCTCATCTGGTTTTTACGCCTCTTGAGAGCTTGATAGAGAAAACCTCCCAAGCTTCGCGCTTTCTAGATTTTCTGGCTAGATCTTGAACCTCCGTTGTTTCGTGGGTGGTTTTGACAATGTTGAGGGTGGTTTTAGCTTGTTCTATCGTTATGGCTCTTGCTGTTTGGCTAGGACTCCACCATTATTCTGGACATTTTTCAGTTCCAAAGTGTTTTCCAGCGTTGTCCGTGTAGGGAAGGCGTTTGTGATTGGCAATAAAACTTTTGGTTGGCGGACATTATTTGAAGTTAAAATTAAGACGGACGTCGTGGCCTTCTACCGTGCACATTTTGATGTTGGCTTGCGTCTTCCCTTGGAGCCCTTTGTTTGCGAATTCATGGAGAAGGTGAGCGCAACCCCTATTGACCTCAATTTATAAACTATCCACTTATTGGTCTGCTTCGCGGTAGTTTGCTGCTCTCTTGGCTTTAAGCCTTGCGTGAATGTCTTCCTCCAGTTCCATACAACTCAATTTACTGGTGAACTTATAGGCGCTAGAGGCCGTCCCCGTCATCCCCATATGTTCACAGATCCTCCGAACAAAGCTCCTAATTGAACAAGCGATATCGTTTAGTCGAGTCCAGGAGCGGTTGGAAATTCTTTGTGCCTAACCCTTCAAAAGAGCTTAAGCCCGCCAAATATTGTGATGTTACCCCTAGAAGAGACTTAGAATTGAAAAGGGCGATCAATGATGCCATGGCTACGGTGTTCAATCCGATGGACAAATACATAGGACAAGCCCGCAGATTTGATTGGGGGAAGCTTTGGTTTTTAATGAGAATTGGTTAAGCTTAGCGGGTATTTCTAAGATAAAGTTATTTTTGGGGTTGAACCATAGGTGACGATAGTTGATGAGTGTAGATGTGACTATTGGGTGATTCATACGGAAGAAGTCTTTCTGGATCAATGTCCGTCTTGTGCTAGCGGCCATTTGTGCCCACATAATACTGATCGTTTCTTTATCTGCTTTCAACTTTTTTCTTGTTGATTCCTTAACTTGTTTCATTTCTTTGTGCAACCATGAATTTCAACGTTGGAAACTTAAGAGCTCGTCACGCTTCGTGAACAACGGGGAATAATGCCCGAGAAGACCAACTACGCAGCGCCCAAAGTACTCAGGCCTTGCCTGTTGTCGCTGGTTCTCCCAATCATGCTCACCTAGCTAGCCCATGACAAGGAGGCTGGGACAAGTAAGAAGTCGAAGAAGAGAGGTTGCCAGTGCAAGGAGTGATTTAGCAAAGAATTCAAGACAGACAACGTGGAGATAACTAGGGTGGTGCCCGTTTTTGTTTCCCCGACTGTTGATGTGGAAATTTTGGAGGCCATCACCTGTCATCCCGCTGGCAACAAGCCTGAAAGCGCTCCTCCAATGGGCACTTTAGCTGGTCCATCTACTTTGCCTCCTGTTGATCCACCAACCATGGTTCCTGCTTTGGACATGCGTCCCACCAATCGTGTGTCTGCCCGCGCAAGCAGGGCTTACTGATGGCAATCTCCCGATTTTATTATTCCAACCACTTTGCCCGAATGTAACTTCTTGGCCAACGAGGTAGCGTTGGTGAACTCTTTGACCGGGTTTTCGTTAAATGAGTGTTCCCAGCCATAATGCTTAGTTGGCCATGGGATCGTTGGCCGTCTTAGCCACACTGACATGGCACAGGAAATTCAGGAGGCAGCCGGGGACTTACGCTCCTGCTGGCCTAATCGGGCTTGCTCTAACGAAGGTATTTTTTTCCCCTTTTTGCTCTTTTGCTCTAGTTTTGGGAATTCCTCGTCCTAAGTACTAGTTTTCTTTGCACATATACAGGTGGGCAATGCCACTCTAGCCCTGGAAGATCAGTATACTTTGGAAAAGAAGAAGAGAGTTGTCGCTCAGTTCTTTTGCTTTGATATAACTTCTACTTGCTCAAATTTGCTTTTCGAGAAAATTAAATGACTGATACTGCTATCTATTGTTTCTTTTCTTACCATAGCTTTTTGCCGATGGTGCATGAGCATCTTCTACTTTTAGTAAGTTTTCTTGAAATTGAATACATATGAGTATTCGATGAATTAGACTAGGAAATCATGTGAATTTGGTTACCCTGCGCGTCTCTACATGCTCGTGACTATGGAAGTGGTCATGAGAGTACTTTTCTATTAATGCTTAATCTATTATTTTCACTAGGAAGCTTTTTGTTGTTGTTTGAAGTACTTCATGTCCTTTATCACATCTCAATTTTTATGTTATCAATTGAATAAAAATCCTTACATAAGCTATCAAATGACAAAAAAATATTACAGAAACTTTCCTTCAATTAAAAGAAACGACAAAAATCTGCATAATTCCTTTCTAGATAAGAAGAAGCTAGTTAGGAAACAAGGTCTCAGTCTCTCTTTCATTCACCAAAAACACACAAACAAACTCAATATAAAAGAGAGACTACCTAAAAAGAAAACCTACATGTATGATTCTATCAATTGGCAAGTAATATGAGATCTTGACTTAAGCTTAACATTCATAACGAGTTATGAACTGGTGGAGTCTATATGTGGATGATTGGCTATGTATGCCTACTTGCATTAATGGTTCGAGTGACAACCTCCAAGTTTTTGTTCAAAATCAGTTCTCCATCTTTGATTGAATTCATTGATTTTCTTCTTAATTGTGTAGAGAGTACTTTTGTCCATGTAAATATGAATGTAGTTGATAAGTAAATTTTTAATGGAAACAAACTCTTTCTTTGTTTCAATACTAATATTATTTACTGCTTTAACAAGAATCTTTTCGTCAAACTTATATATATATATATTTTTTAACAGTGTTAACAATGTAGCAGATATCCATATGATCAAATAATATTTATCAAGGGAATTTTAGACTTTTCACCTCCATGACTCCATCCAACTTGGTGAGAAAAGTGTCTGAGAAAATCGAGCACTCTGGGTCGTCCTGAACTGGCCTTGGTGACTCGGAGGCTCGAGGAGCACCCATGTGCTCGTCAAGCCCTCTACGAGATTTCAGGCAGCTATGAGATGGTCATTACCCCATTATCCGGTCATGAAAAAGGAAAATCCCTAGATTCATGCCATGATGGCGACAGTATCCTAAACACAGATCACCATAAATACATGGTATTCCAAGGTCAAAAGTACACATTCTTTTAGACTCATACCCAATTGCTATTAATTTTGGTTCTCACTCACCATTACTGACTATCACGCTGGAGCTTCAAAGTGGGGTAGACCACCTTGCTTGTGTTCACTTTGGTCAGTTGTGTAGAATAGATATGAAATGATATATTCTTTATATTAATTCATCATGAGTTTACAGCAAGCTTTGTACATAAAGAGAATAATATCGTATTCTAATACAAATACTTAGAGATATAGATGTAGTTTAGGAAGACATGAACAGATATAGGCCTAACTAATTACAGGTTGTTTATTAACTAATGGTTGACGTCGAAGTATTAACTTCATCATCCCCCCGCAAGAAGGATGACCGAAGGGCAAGACCGATCTTGGACATCAACAGCTGAAAAGGAGCACGAGCAAGTGACTTGGTAAGAGCATCAGCAAGTTGCTCAGTGCTGGAAACATGAGAGACACGAAGAGTTCCACTCTGTACACTTTCACGAACAAAATGATAGTCGAGACCAAGGTGTTTCATTTTAGAGAGGAACTTTGGGTTAGCAACGGCATAAGTTGCACCCATGTTGTCACAGTATATTGTTGGTTGAGTGGAAGATGAGAGGCCTAGTTCCGTGAGTAAGTTGATGACCCAAAGAATCTCAGCATTTGTAGCAGCAATTGTGCGATATTCAACCTTGGTGAAGGAGCGAGCTAGAGCAGGGCCGGCCCAACACTAATGGAGGCCTAAAGCGAATTCTAAATTGGGGCCTAAAGCAAATAAATCTTTTTATTAAAATTATTATTTTTTTACTTAAAGTTTATTTTTTGTGCTTTTTGGGATGTAAAATTATTTATTAAATTATTGTAATCAAATTTATTTAACAATTTTTATTCAATCGATAATAAAGATAATTCACTTAATATTTGTTGTGACATTGTCGATCTTAGATAAGATTTTATTAATTTTAGTTTTGAAAAAACTTTATTCTATCAAAGCACAACTATGAGAATCGTTAACATGATTTTATAAGCGATATACACATTTAGAAGAGAATCAAGCCTTATTATATAATTAAGTATGTTAATTGGTGTATCATTTTTTCACTTATATAATTTTTCTTAAAATTTTAGTTCTGTAAATAAATCTTATTCATCAAAATATCAAAGTTGCTATATTGTTTTAATGAAAATTCAAGGTTAATACAATTTTCTTTTAAATTTTCATTATTAAATAACTTTAATTTCTCAATGCATAATTATGTACACAAAGTAATCAACTTTAAATGATTTTTTAGGAGATCTTACAACTTCATTGTCAATAATTTCATCAAATTATTTTTTTCTAAAAAAGGTATTTTTTTCACGGAACTTGGGTTCCATATTCACTCTTATAGCAATTTTTTGGCAGAAATTATAGTATTTTTAATCATTTGATGCATATTTTTACTAACTGAGTTTACAGCAAACAATATATCATATCAAATAGTTATGCCTAATAAAAACTCAAAAAAATTTAAGCTCATAAGTTGTTAAACTATTAATTAATGAGTGGGTGACAAAATTAAGAGTTACTATTAACATTTAAATTTTTTTTTTTTGAGACCTAAAGCTAGGGCTTTGGTGGCTTCACCCTTGGGCCAGCCATGAGCTAGAGTACGATGTTTGGTGGAGCTCCATAAGATGGCATTGTTGCCAAGATAGACGACATATCCTGTTGTGGAGACGTAGTCATCTTTGTCATCAGCCCAATCTGCATCAATAAAGGCATGAAGACATGGTGGAGAGTTGCAATGGAGAAATATGCCTTTGTGTGAAGTACTTGCAAGATATCTAAGAAGACGTTTCAAAGAAGACCAATGAACATCAGTCGGCTTATGCATATATAGGGATAGCTTGTTAACAGTAAAAGAAATGTCGGGCCTTGTGAGAGACAAATATTTTAAACCACCAACAAGAGCACGATATTTATGTGGGTTGAGGAGGGGGAACCAGAGTGAAGCGTTAAGGGTGGAGAAGTAGTCATAGGGGTCAGAACGGGCTTGGCTTCATCCATATGAGCTTTTTGGAGTAAGTCATGAACATACTTTTTGTAGACACCCAGAATTCGTACTCTATATTATACGAATTGTCCTATAAATAATTATTTATTTATAAATGGACTAACACTGGTTTAACTAGACTTTTTCGGTTTGAAACAAGTATTGAAGTTTAAAACAGTTGAAAATTTGAGGAATGGTACCAGCCCCAAATTATTCCCAAATAATAAAATATTAAACTGTTATATTTTTATTTGAAGTTTATCGTTCGTGTTTTTTAGGATGCAAAATTATTTATTAAATTATTGTAATCGATTTAATTTAACACTTCTTTTTCAATCGATAATAAAGTTAATCCACTTAATTTTTTTTGAGACATTGTCGATCTTAGATGAAATTCTATTAATTTTAGTTTCGAAAAACTTATTTCTACCGAAGCAACAGTTACGAGAATTATTAACATTATTCTATAAGTGATATATACATTTGTAATTAAAAGAATCAAGCCTTATTATATAATTAAGTATATCAATTGGTGTATCATTTTTCACTTCTACAATTTCTCTTAAATTTTTTAGTTCTGTAAATAAATCTAATTCATCAATATCAGAGTTATTATTATGTTTTAATGAACGTTCAAGGTTAAAACAATCTTGTTTTAAATTATTGTTATCCAATGACCTTAATTTCTCAATGATAAATAGAAACCAAACATATCTTTATACATTTTAAATTGTTCAAATCTACTTTGAAATGAATTGATTGATTGATCTATTATGTAGAAGAAGTTATTAACTTTAAATGATTTTTCAGGAGATTTTACAACTTTATTGACAATAATTTCATCAAATTGTTATATTAAAAAAATATTAAGTTAGTAACATAACTTGAAATAATAATGACTATTAATGACCAATGAGTGAGTGAGGAAAACTAAAAATTACTCTTAACATTTAAAAAAAATTAATAAGATAAGTAGTCTCTCTTTTCTTTCTTTTTTTTTTTTTTTTTTTGAGGCCTAAATTTTCTTGAACCAAAAGCCCTAGTTTCCTTAGCTTTACCCTTGGCCGGCCATGCCTCCTTCCAAAAGTGCATGCCCTTTCTAAAAAACATCAGCCTCAAAATGAATGTTTATTTCTGATGAAGGTACCGAGTAACCTCTGTCAGGTATCAAATATGGACTTGAAATGCTAGAATTTGAACATTAAGGGTATTTATAAACATAACTCAACTCAACTCAGTCTTTTTCCAAATTACTATGGGCCAGCTACATGAATCATTTTTCACCATGTGATTCATTTCAAAGAAAGGTCATCACACACACAAAACTTATTCATATCTTATTCAGGTGTAGATAGGATGCTCCTTGCTCATACACAACACCTCGAGACACATGCGCAGGTCACATACGTGTGACTTCATAGCATAAGGGTATTTATATACATGTTCTACTAAAGAGATTTACTCTTTCCGTACCAGGTTAAGAGTTCGCTTTTAATTTTTAAAAGACAACATATGACTAAATCAAATTAAAAGTTTAAATACTTTACTTATGTTTCAGGAAATAAAATCTCATTAATTAAAAATTACATTAATAATACTATAAATTACAACTTTAATAATTTTATAAAAACAAATAAATCTATGTAAACTATCGGTCAAATTCTAATTAAGTTGACAAAAAAAGTCAAAATAAACTCTTTGTCCAGAACGAATAAAAGTCAACTTCTTTAACTCATTTGCGACGGAGGGAGTAATGTTATTTTCTGAATCAACAAGAATATTTTCTTTCAACCCGTAATATTTAGTTTGAACTTTTTGGCTTTAAAAATTATGAAATTGGGCATTTTGGTTAAATTGAAGAATACTAGTGGGAGTAATATTTTGAGTTTTTTTGGTAGAAGGTTTTTTACTTAACCCAAACCGTGCTCTATAAATTCAAGAAATATATGCAACAGCCAGCGGCTGTGTGACGACTCTGTATCTGACAGAGGGAGAGGTTTTCTGTATTTTTCAAATTCAATAGCAAATGGGTCGAGGGAGGAAGGAGGTGAAAACTACTCGCCCAAATGAAGAAGTAGAAGAAGTAGACCAAGACAGAATTAGTAGGCTGCACGATGATTTGATCCACCGAATCCTATCAATGGTTGACGCCAACGATGCAGTTCAGACAAGCATTTTGTCGAGCAGATGGAAGAATGTCTGGAAATCTCTTCACCATCTCAATTTCGACCGGTTTTATTTCAGTCGGATACCTGATTTTCGTAAGTTTGTCATCCAATTTCTATCACACCGTAACTCCAACTCAGATATCTCTGTCTTGAACCTCAAATGCTCTGGTGGAGCGATCGAACAATCCCTTATTAAAAAGATTGCCGTCTACGCAGCATCCCATAATGTCCAGATCCTTAACATTTCCGGCTATGTTTCTTGGCAAAGATCTTATAAATGTCGAGGAGTTAGTCTACTCCCACTCTCGGACTTCAGTTGTCGCTCGTTGAAGCAGCTTTCTCTGCGGACAAAAAATATCAGGGTCAGCAATGTGCCGAAATCGACCTGGACTTTACCAGCTTTAACAAACTTGGTTCTCAAACAAGTCTCATTTGAGTTTTGTTGCGATAGCCATAGTAATAAGTCTGCAGATCCCTTTTCCAACTTATTGAATTTGAGGAATCTCACTTTGTCTGATTGCTGCACTGATGGATTGAAAGTTTTTAATGTAATTTCCCCAAAACTTGAAACTCTTGTTGTTACTACTAGTCGAGATTGTAGATACCTTTGTGAGTTTGTGGTTTCGGCCCCCAAACTCGTGTCATTCAAATACTTCGGTGATTTTGGGTTAATAATGTCTGCAAATGATCTACATTGCTTGGATCAAATAGATATCAACATTGTTGGTCCTGGTAATTATAATACCTTGATCATGGACTATGAAGAAAGGCAAAAGCTCGGTCGGGAAATCATTAATATGTTCCGTCAACTCCGGGGCGCTAGGTCTGTTTCACTTACTTTGTACACCATTGAGGTCATTTCGTGGCTTTTAAATTCATTGAAAGATGAAACTTCCCCACTTAGTAACATGGAGTGTTTGAAGATAGAAGGGCGCCACTACCGGTATGCGCATGCAACTAAATTGCCCGCCGCTGTGATGACTTATCTATGTAATAGCTCCCCGAACTCTACTGTCAGCATTGAAAGCAAAGAGTGTTTTCAAGACTCTTGATACTGGTGAAGGTCAGTCTTTCTTATCCGGTTATTACTTCATGATTTTGCTGGGGTTTATCTATTCCATCTGATAGACAATTAATGCCCTTCTCTTTGGCTTTATGCTACCATCAGTCATGGGCAAATGGCCAATTTTGCCATTGTAGTTTGACTTCACATGCAGATTTTTCCATTTTTCCAGTTTTTAAATGACATTTCCATTGTAATTTCACCATTTCTCTTGAATGCCGTCAATATACTAATAAAGTTGAGGCCGCCTCCTTTAAAATCAACACGTACCTTTTTAAGTAACTAATTTTTGATAAATTTTCAATAACAAACAGCTAATAAATCATGCTACCTTTTTACGCTGAATTTTTTATTTCAGAAAATTCTCTTCCCCCTAAATTGGTATTGCATGCCTTGAAAATCATCACTCCTAGTCCATAAGTAAACCATGTTATAGCCCCGTCATCTTCACCATCACAAGCTGCTTCATTCTTCACGCTTTTAGAGATCCACCGACATATATAGAAACTCAAATCATTTAATTCTGCATATATATTTAGGTATCTTTCTTCTTTGACCCAAAATCGGTTCTCGCACCACCATCGCCATAAGCAGAAGCTCACACCCCTAAAGCTCACTGTAGGTGGAGGGGGGAGGGACTTTCAAATACTTTTAAAATTGTTATTTCATATCTTTAAAATTTGTTTTAGTGTAGTATTCTAGATTGCATCTTTGCCTAGTGAAAACTAGTTTTGCTTTCACCACTCTGTCACCACATGTTCGTAAAATTGATATTGGAATTAATTTGAAACACTAGTTGGTTCAAGATTACCACCACTGCAGCTGATGGTTGTAAAGAAAAATAATATACAAAAGCCACATCCACGAAGAGACGACAAAAGTTTCATGCAATAATAGCCACCTTTTCTGTTGTTTTCTTTTTCTTATCATTAATTAGGACCCCATCTGAATAAATCTCCCCCTCCAAATCAATGATAGAAAAATACCCATCCGTTCATACGAGTCTTTGAGAGAGATCTTAGAGTTCATTCATTTGTAAATACCACAAATAACCTATTGACCTTTTCTTGGTACCCGCTATACATAATCTTTGAATCAAGAAATACTATCCCACCCACACTTGATTTATAACATAGCGGCACAATGCTATGTGAAAGTTCTTGGAGTCAACTTCAGTCCCTAGCTCTGAACAAGGAATTCTATGCAACCCCTTCCCCAATAGGAGTTACCTTCTCATCACTATCTGTTTGGAAACATGTCATTTGGGAATATGTTATACTTGCAACTGATACACTGAAGGCTTTTTTTTCATGTAAATATTTTATACAGTTACCATTAGAAGTCTGAGTACTGTTCAAACATACGGAACACAAAAGGTACAACCCCACAAAGCATGTGGTTGATGCGTTCTGTGAATGGGGGCGGTTGATGTAGCATTTTTTTGGATAAACTCTTAAAGAAACTGGCAAGGGCACTCTAGGAAACCTTGAGGTCCTTAATTGGTTCCAATTCCCATACCAAGGGGTCATACTTATCTATCAAAAATATATATTGTTAAAGCAGCACTTTTGTATTTTTTTCTTTTTTTTTTTACATGGCATTTTCTGTTTTTATCAACATGATGGCTGAAAGATGTCTTAGGAGGGCAAAGAGTGTAAAAATAATTTACACTCGAGACCCTAATTTGTGTATTGAATTGCGTTTAAGTTTATATTTTTGGCACATAAATTTACAATAATTGCCTTGAAAATTGGATTTTAGAGTATTTTAATCATTTAATCAAAAACAATAGAAAATCACCTCAGCCAATAACAAAAGAAAAAAACTACCTACCACATTTCGAAACCCTCCAATGAAATCGAAGGTTATGAAGAGAGCAATAGCAATTGTCTAGTCTGGTTAGTTTAGACCATGGTTGTAACAATGTTGATGCAGCTTTTAGTCTTGCATTTGTATAATTTAGGGGTAACTAGCTAGTTGGATGATTTTTCACAATGGACGTAGCCAATAACTCTTTTCAATTATTTTTTTCCTTTTTTTGTTAGGAAGAAATATAACTCTTTTCAACTTTATGCTGCAGGTTTGCACAAGTTAATCAGTTTCGGTCACTATCCAGCTTGTCAGTTGTCACCTGTTGATAAGATGTTGGTGGGCGATATCGTCAGTGTATAGAAAGTAGAAGATTTCCTACTTGCAGGCTTAATTTTCACTGCAAATTTCTGTGTGTGCTAGTTGGTGGCCTGGTTGGTACATCAAGTCATTTTTGGCTTCAGCGTTCTCTGTTTTCGTTTCTATAGCCAGCCTTCGGGTATAGAAGTTGAATTTTGGGTGTAGTTGCATCGTGTTCTATGGAACTTAATCTGCGGGTTGTAGTTTTATGTTGTGGAAAACCTCTGTGATTTGAGGGCAAGGAATGGAATAATATTGTATTACATTTTCATTGATTGTCAGTATTTCGTTATAATTTGTATGTTGTGGATTTTATATTTGAGCCCAGTAATACAGTTTCTTTAATGTTTTGCTGTCAAATGAATTTGGGATCATTTAAGATTTTACATTTTCTAATGGACAGACTTCTTATTACTGGCTCTCTCCTTTGCATGCATAGTTCAATGCTTTAGAAGTTGGGATCTGATGAGCATATTATGGATCAGCTAGATTGTATGGGCCTCACCCTAGCAAATGGGCCCGAAAGGAATAGAGGCCCGGTCCACTCAGGGCTATATATATTCTCTCATATACCAAGCCAAGGTATGCCATTTTTATACAGGGAATACATTCTCTAGTCAATATTCTCTAATGGCCTATATACTGATTATCACGTCGGAGGGCTTTGGCGGGGGACCCTCCCCGCCCCTTTCACGGTGTCTTTTTTGCAGACAATTGTACGCCAGATATCCTACATCCGCGAGACGGCGACGATCCATTCGGCACCCCCCGGTGCCCCTGATTTTTTCAGCATCATCAGTTGGTTCCGTTGCCGGAAAACGAAAAAAAAAAAAAAAAAACGAACAATAGACTCCATTCGAGGTGGGCAAAAATGGGAAATAAAAAGTTCACATGGGTTTTTTTGGCCTCGGGAGAGAGGCCTTGCACCAAACAGGAACTCATTGTCTCCGAACAATAACAAAAATGGCTGCAGCAATTACCCGATGGAGGAGGCGGTCAAATGCTTTCTTTGTTGTGGAGGCTAGATTTCCACCTAAGTAAGGATGCTTGTTGGCATGGTGGTTCCACAATGGAGCTCTATCCCATTTTCCTATAATGTAAATGGTGGACAGAGCACTTTTAAATCTAACTATTGCAATTGGATGGTTGTGCTGCTACTATTTCCTTTAGCTATTGCCCGTAAAGAGGTAATTCAAGGAATCTCATTCATCATATTGGAAGCAAAGGAACAAGCGGCGCTGGATTAAAAAGGGACAACTCACAGCTATTGAAAGAAACTGGCCTAGATATGAAAGAAAATGAGCTCAGACCACGACTCTCAAATTTCCATTTGCTATGTCAGCGATACTTGAAGCAAGGGTTAGACATAGATTTCGATCTTGGAGATTTCATTGCCTGGAAATTAAACAAAAGCCCAAGCAGTTATAAGCACGAGCTTGACCCCCTTATTCCCTTCTTGATTGTGGGCTCGCAGTTTCCGATTTGGGGGAAGACGAAGAGCATGAACAATCAAAGAGAAGAACTTTTATATTTTCTGCTTCAACTAGGGCCGGATCAAGATATGGAGGGTTCTTCTTGGACGTATGAGAAAATAATTGAAGCAGCGCCTGTTTTGAAGAAGGTGGATGGTCTTCCTTTTCTGATGAGACATAATTTTTCCGGGAGGCTTGCCCGGAGACATGCTCTTAACGGGAGCCGGAAATCTTACGCTCACAGGGGTCTCCCCGCTCCTGGCAGTGTGGTTCATGTGGTGTCACACTGGTAGTAGGTTTTTGCACTCCCTCACACCCTGAAACTGGACTTGCCAAGTTTTGAACCTATGACCTCCAGGTTAAATACATAGGTTATGGGGAATGAGTACCATTTGGGCTAGACTTAGTTAATTTTAAGGCCTATATATAATATATGGTTATGCTCCATGGTCGAGTTGATTCCTTAATTAACGTTTGAGGTCATTTGACTGTTCGCAAGTCGAGCTCATGACTTAGTTACTTTTAAGGCCTATATATTGTTATGGTCCCTGGTCGAGTTGATTCTTTAATTAACGTTTGAGGTCATTTGACTGCTCCCAGGTCGAGCTCATGACTTAGTTAATTTCAAGGCTTATATATTGTTATGCTCCCAGGTCGAGTGGATGCATCTCGGCAGGTCCGAGGTGAATACGAGTGAATAGTACTCCTCACCCTCGAGATGAATCTCGAGGAATAAGGAGTGGGGGGGGGGGCTTCTGATGAGCATATTATGGACCAGCTAGATTGTATAGGCCTCACCTCAGCAAATGGGCCCGAAAGGAATAGAGGCCCGGTCCACTTAGGGCTATATATATTCTCTCCTATACCAAGCCAAGGTATGTCATTTTTATACAGGAAATACATTCTCTAGTCAATATTCTCTAATGGCCTATTTACTGATTATCACGCCGGAGGGCTTTGGCGGGGGACCCTCCCCGCCCCACTCACGGTGTCTTTTTTGCAGACAATTGTACGCCAGATATCCTACATCCGCGAGACGGCGACGATCCATTCAGCACCCCCCGGTGCCCCTGATTTTTTCGGCGTCATCAGGATCATTACTGACCTTCCTCATTGGCAAAGTTATGATTTTCGTACTTTAAAGTCTCCTATGAGAAACAAGCAACTTAGATTTAAGCTCTTGTATGGTAATTGATTAAGTTTATACAGATCATCTGCCTTGGGTCCCCCCTTCCGATCTGATCCTAATATTTAAGTTCCTTTTCATATGGCGTGTTCTTATTCCAACTGTGGTTTGAGTTGTTTGACAAAAAATGTTTTTCCGTCAAAATTTGTTAAATTTTTAGGGGTTTTTTTTTTTTCCTTTAGAAATATTAGTAGTTTAGGTTGGTAATATTTAGAGTAGTGGGAGAAAGTAACAAGTTAGTTACTATGAAGTACGTACGTAGTTGATAGTAATTAATACGAACAATTAGACTTGTGGTCAGTTTTGACCTTATGGGCTTCAATTCATACACTTACACACACACAGCGATCTGATTTTATGATAGTATACTAATAATTGTTGTAACGCCAACCTGAACACAAATTTTCCCAATAACATGAAATGAAACAAAAGTGGGCACATCACTCTCATTAGTATATTTATTTAAACCACATCGCGCCACTAATTTAATGCTTAAGGAACTTCACGTACCCTGCCTATTAAAGCAACAATTTTTTAGTAGCTAGTATTCAAAACCCACCCTTTGAAATTAACCACTCATATCTGAGCGAGGGGCTAGTGTAACACATTCTCCCCAACTTAATTAAATCGTCAACGTCCTCATCAAATATACTCCCAAGATAGATTATTTCTCGTAGATGGTAATGTGAAATCTAGCTATCAGGAGGGCTCGCAGCCAACATTCAATTATTACTTTGTTGGTAAATTAACGATTTACTTGCTAACATTAATTAAACTCGATCCGTTGGCAAGATTTAGTAACAAAAATGAATCCAAACAAGTAGAGTTATATGATGGCACTGCTTGAGGGTTGAGCCCCCCGCCCGCCCCTGTAATTAAGTCTCAAATACCAAACTAAGTGGTTAACATTTCCCCTTATAATAACTATTACTCCCACCCTCTCAAAATGATTGTCATATTTCTAAAGGGAACATGTATTATTAATTTTTGTTTGGGATATGATGAACCAAAAAGGAAAGAACAACCCTCCTTTCGTGACAAAGGGATTAATGAAATAAATTACTACCTTATGCTACAATGTTGTAAATTGCACTTGCAATTGCGGCAAATGGGATTAACCTATATATGTTTGGGAAGGCGTTTGAATACCAGCCAAGTACGAAAAGGAAAGGAAAAAAATACAAGTAACTTAATTTCTTGCATTATACCTTTTCTCTGTAGGAAAATTTTTCCTACAAAAATATGCAACCGCTCTCAACCTCGACTATTGTAAAAACAATGGAAGTCTTAAGTCTCGTCAAATGAAAGAAATGATGCAGGTGAGGCCAACTAATTCTGTTCAAAACCTCAGTATTTAATTTGGGATCTTTTTCTTCATATCATTTTCAACAGATAGCGTCAATTTGCTCTTATATGTTTCTCTTTTTCCTTCCTCAGCAAATTATTTTCTGGCAAGGTTCTTGCTTAATTACAAATATCCATAATTTCCATAACTGTACAATTTGGGATCTTTTCGGCCAACTCAATTAGGTAATGAAAGTGAACATCAACAATTACCGATGAATGTACGGTGATTATGTGAAGTGACGTAGCTAGCGCTAGCACAGTTTTATCAAATCGATGTAGATTTGTGCTACAAATTTGAGTACTAAGAAAATATGTGATCAAGACTAAATGTAAAGTCTCCACTGTGCTTCTTTTAGTGTCTCGTTATATGTTCAGTGGATGCACATATATATATATATATATATATATATATATATAGGTTACACGTAAATTAAATTGCTTTTTGGTTCAATTCATTATTTGTGGAAGGAAATAATCTATGCTGTGAGAAATATGACCTGCTCATGCTCTTGTTTGCTAATAAGATCTAAGTTTTTTGTGTTTCCGGTTTTTTACCTAATAAGTACAAATAGATTATATATCCATTTACATACCCGGCTGAGAAGTGTCAGCACACGAGGGTAGAAAAAAAGCAGGTGAAACAGAGGTTGGAGATGAATCACAAAGGCAAGACTGGTAATTAGAAGAAGAGTATGAAGATAGTGTGAAGTTGAAAAGTTTGGAGAAAGGATCACCGAGAAACGATCGCCGGAGGAAAGAAATAAGGGGTTACGGAGAGAGGTGGATTTGGATAATACATCGGCAAGTTTGGCTGGAATGAGAAAGTGGGAAAGTCGATGACGGCGTGGGAGAAATTGTGCCTGGGTTCGCGTTTCTTGACCCTCGAGACGACGTCACAATTCCCGATAATGAGTTGGATGATATTGAAGGGACGGAGGTAAAGTCGGCGGAGACCCTTCAAAGGAATGGAGTCTTTTCAAATTTGAAAAACTGGAGAGAGGTTATAATTGGGACTAATAGCGTCATCAATGCTATCATCTAGTTTTTTCTATATGTAGTAAAAAATTTAAAAGATAGAGAGTTATTTTTCTAAACGTAATCCAATGCAAGACTTCTTTTACGACATTCTTTTAGACGTGATATTGTTTTATAATTAATTATAAAAAATAAAAATTAAAAGTTACTCCTACTTTGATTGATTCACATTAAAAAATAAAAATAAAAACTGACAGTAAATGACGTGGATGAAAAGACGTCCTCTAGGTGACCATCTAGAAGTAGAGGATCACGTAGAGGATGTATTCCTAACTAAATGTCACCTCATTCCCACCTCAGTATAAAGGTTTGCATTGGAGAAGATTTTTTTTTTGAAAAATCGATCTTTCATACCTATCTAACATTTTTTACTAAATAGATAATTGCATTGGAGAAGCTCTCATTATATCAATGGATCGGATTTTGATCGAAATCTGATCCGAGTCCGATGTTATTTATAAGATATGGGTTGAATTTATCATTTCG
Organism: Platycodon grandiflorus; assembly: GCA_016624345.1. NCBI lineage: Eukaryota > Viridiplantae > Streptophyta > Magnoliopsida > Asterales > Campanulaceae > Platycodon > Platycodon grandiflorus. Next base: position 14,305,424 of record CM028365.1, on the reverse strand, counting down.
ATAACCCGATAGTTTAACAAACCAGATTTGGATTTAGCGTGATTCGATTTGTTAACAATTTGATCCAATCCAATATAAAAAAAATATAGTAATACTATTCATATAAAAGTTACTTAAGTTTTTAATCATTAATAATTATTACTTCAGCTAAATTTAAATTTTTCAACGCACTATAATAGTCTCCCTATTTCAAGCAAAGCGTCTACTATACTATTTTGGATATTCCACTTAAAGAGTTTACTTTAAAAAATTATATTTATAATCTCCATAAAACTTTCAACTTTACCCTCCACATGTGATAGAAACGTATTAACTATGCTAAAATATTTTTGTAATTATGTCCAATTTCAATACTAATTATATATCTCTTAATTATTAAAATTTTCAAATATAGACTCTTTGTGTAGAACGGAGGAAGTATTTTACTAACATTGTCATTCATATTTGTAGAAGTTGGGAACAAGATTTTTCCTGTTTATTCGTAGTTTGATTGATTAAAAAATGTCTTGATATTATTTTTATTCAATACTTTGATGAAGGTCGAATAAAATTTGAATCATATCAAAAAATTTACAATATAAATCGAGCTTTGAAATATCTGAGAGATAATCTGATACGAATCCAATAATTTTCTTAATAAATCAGATTTGAATTTGGCATATCCGATCCGAGATCGATGATTGACAGGCCTAGTTGGGACTAGAGGGAGGGAAAAGAAATAGGCCAGATGGATAAGAGGGAAAAGAAAGATAATAATGTGCCAATTGTAGACAATGAGTATGGTCCGTCTTTCAAGAATAATAGTATGCTATTTACTATTTATATGCATGTTTCTACCAAGAAGATCTGTTATAATTTCTTTAAGTTATTTTGCGACAGAGGAGTAATATTATTTTCTGAATTAACAAAGATATTTTCCATCAACCCATAATATTTCTTAACCCTAGCCGTGCTCTATAAATACAAGAAATATATATATATGCAACAGCCAGCAGCTGAGTGACGGACTCTTTATCTGACCGAGGGAAAGGTTTTCTTTTCTGTATTTTTAAAATTCAAGAGCAAATTTATGGGTCGAGGGAGGAAGGAGGTGAAAACTACTCGCCCAAATGAAGAAGAAGAAGAAGATATAATTAGTACGCTGCCCGATGATTTGATATATCGAATCCTATCCTTTGTTGACGCCAACGAAGTAGTTCAGACATGCACTTTGTCTACCAGATGGAAGAATGTCTGGAAATCTATACACCATCTCAATTTCGACCGGTTTCGTTTCAGTCGGATGACTGATTTTTGTAACTTTGTCACCCAATTTCTCTCTAACCGCAACCCTGACACAGGTGTCTCTCAATTGAACCTGAATTGTACTGGTGCAGGAGCAATCAAACAATTCCTTATTAAGAAGATTGCCATCTACGCAGCATCCCATAATGTCCAGAGTCTTAACATTTCCTGCTATGTTTCCGGGAAAAGAGCTTATAAATGTGGAGGAGTTAGTTCACTCCCACTCTCGGTCTTCAGTTGTCGCTCGTTGAAGCAGCTTTGTCTGAAGACAAAAGATATCAGGGTCAGCAATGTGCCGAAATCGACCTGGAGTTTACCAGCTTTAACAACCTTGGTTCTCAAACAAGTCTCATTTGAGTTTTGCTGCTATAGCCATAGTTGTAAGTCTGCAGATCCCTTTTCCAACTTACTGAATTTGAAGAATCTCACGTTGTCCGATTGCTGCACCGATGTCTTGAAAGTTTTTAATGTAATATCTCCACAACTTGAAACTCTTGCTGTTACTAGTGGAGATTGTAGATACCGTTGTGAGTTTGTGGTTTCGGCCCCCAAACTCGTGTCATTCAAATACTGTGGTGACTATTCGTTAACAATGTCTGCAAATGATTTACATTGCTTGGATCAAATAGATATCAACATTAATGGTGGTCCTGGTAATTATAATACCTTGATCGTGGACTATGAAAAAAGGCAAAAGCTTGGTCGGGAAATCATTAATATGTTCCGTCAACTCCGGGGCGCTAGGTCTGTTTCACTTACTTTGTACACCATTCAGGTCATTTCGTGGCTCTTAGATTCATTGAAAAATGAAACTTCCCCATTCAGTAACATGAAGTGTTTGAAGATAGTAGGGCGCCACTACCGGTATGCGCATGCAACTAATTATTTGCCCACAGGTGTGATAACTTATCTATGTAATAGCTCCCCGAACTCTACAGGTGGTATTGAAAGCAAAGAGTGTTTTCGAGACTCTTGATACTGGTAAAGGTTAGTCTTTCTTATTCGGTTATAACTTTATGATTTTGCTGGGGTTTATCTATTCCATCTGATAGACACTTAATGCCCTTTTCTTTGGCTTTATGCTTCCACAGTCTTGGGCAAATGGCCAAGTTTGCCATTGTAGTTTCACTTTACATGCGGAATTTTCTCCTGTTCCGGTTCTTAAATGACATTCCCATTGTAATTTCACCATTTTTCTCGACTGCCGTCAATATAGTAATAGAGTTGAGGCAGCCTACTTAAAAATTAACATGTGCCTGATAAATATCTGATTTTTGATGAATTTTCAATAACACACAGCTAATAAATTATGCTACCTTTTTACGTTGAAATTTTATTTATCCGAAAATTTTCTTCCCCCAAAATTGGTATTGCATGCCTTGAAATCATGTGTCCTAGCTAGTCTATATGCTAACCATGTTATAGCCCTGTCATCTTCACCATCACATACTGCTTCATTCTTCACGCTTTTAGAGATCAACCGCCTTAAATAGAAACTCACATCATTTAATTCTGCATATTTAGGTATGTTATTCTTTGATCCAAAATCGGTTCTCGCACCACCATCACCATAAGCAGAAGCTCGCACGACTAAAGCTCACTGTAGGTAGAGAGGGGGAGGGGGGGGGACTTTGGTGCCCAATCTTTATTGATAACTTTATTAATAATACTATCAGCAATACTGAGTTAGATCGTGCAACGTGAATTTATATCTTCCCAGTCATCATTCGTTTAACTTTTCTAGCTTCCCATCATTTTCTTTTAACACTCATGCTTACCATTCATTGTTAAAGAGTTAACTTCCCATCAAACCTTTACACTATATAGTATAGTTGATTTGTCCTGCAATGAATCTTGAACAAATCTACCCAATAAACATTGAGCTCTAATACCACTTGATAGGAATTAATTTGTAATAATAGCTCGCTCAAGCTAGACTACCACAAAAACAACTATTTCAGTGCAGAAAGATAAATAACTATACCGAGAATAATGACAAGAGAGAGCTCACATATTCGTTGTTCTACCAAATTTGCCATATATCTATGGTGAGGCCAATATTCACATTTGAGAGAATGTAAATACAAATAAACACTCATGTCTGTACTCAACCCATTATTCCTGATCCACACGCTGAAGCTATTTGGAGACCACTCTTAAGGTTTGTTTTCAAATAGTTTCCATTAATAAAAGTACATCCTCAAGATGGATTACGCAAGATGTTCTTTCATAAATGAACTTCTAGCAATGTTTCATACATGTACATGTGATAGAGTCATTTTACTATATAGCAGGCGTTGAATCTATTTCTTAAATGGACTTCTACCAATGTTTCATAAATGTACCTGTGATAGAGTCATTTTACTAACACCTAATACACGGGTTAGAAATATATGATACTCACCTGGCTGTACTTTATTTAGTACTCAATGCCTTTGTGCAGTCTCTCTGTAGAAATAGATTCAACACCAATTCTATTTAATAGGAGGCTCTACATCTAAACACTAAATGAAAAAGCGGCTTTTTTCGTCGGTGCTGCAAATCTTTCTTGGATCGGCCGGTGCACGTCTCAGGTGGAAAATCAATTCCAACTCCTTTCTCCATCCACAATTCATACCATATAGATGCTATTCTCCATTATTTGAAAAATGCATTTAATTGCCACTTTTTCATTACTATTTTTTTTTCCTTTCTTATCATTAGTGACATGCACGACCACATCTTAACACTACCCACTAGCACAACCATTCAAACTCCCTACCAAAGCATAATATTAACGCCAAAAAAATATATATATTTAAATGAAGAAGAAGAATCATTCTACTAGTAGAAGAGTACAATAATTTAATTTAAGCTATTCATCTACAACTTCTATTGGAGTTGGGATTGGCGTTGTCACGTTGATATGGTCACAAGGTTGATATGGAATTCGAGATCTATGCCTAAAGAGGCGCTGGTGACGGTGACCACTTTCCTGGTAAGGTCGTGGCATGGCTCACCACATCATTAACTCTATAAATGTATTTTTGGATTTACAGTTAATGCAACACTTTTGTATTTTATTTTATTTTTTACTTGCCATTTTCTGTTTTTATCAACATGATGGCTGAAAGATGTGTTAGGGGCAAGAGTATAAAAATAATATACACTCAAGACCCTAATTTGTATATTGAATTGCTTCAAAGTATATATTTTTTGCACATAAAGTTACGATAATGGCCTTTTAGAGTATTTTAATCATTTAGTCAAATAACAGAAAAGTATAACAATAGGAAATCACCTCAGCCAATAACAAAAGAAAAAAAAAAATACCAACCACACGTCGAAACACATCCAATGAAATCAAAGGTTATGAAGAGAGCAATAACAATAGTCCGGTTAGTTTAGACCATGGTTGTAACAATTTTGATGCAGCTTTTAGTCTTGCATTTGTATGATTTATGGATAATTAACTAGTTCGAAGATTTTTGACGATGGACATAGTCAATAACTCTTTTCAATTATTTTTTTTTCTTTTTTTTTTGTTAAGAAAGAAATATAACTCTTTTCAACTTTATGCTGCAGGTTTGCACATGTTAATCAGTTTTTGTCACAATCCAGCTCGTCAGTTGTCACTCGTTGATAAGATGCTGATGGGAATAGCGTCAGCTTATAGAGGGTTGAAGATTTCCAACTTGCAGGCTAATTTTTTACTGCAAATTTCTGCATGTGCTAGTTGGTGGCCAGGTTGGTACATCAAGTTTCGGCTTCAGCGTTCTCCATTTTCTTTTCTATAGCCAGCCTTTGAGTTTAGAAGTTGTATTTTGGGTGTAGTTGCATCGTGTTCTATGGAACTTAATCTGCGAGTTGTAATTTAATTTATGTTGTGGAAAACCTGTGTAATTTTAGGGCAAGGAATTATATTGCAGCGCATTTTCATTGATTGTCAGTATTTCTTTATAATATGTATATTGTGGATTTTATATTTAATCCAGTAGTTCAGTTCTTTTTTTCTTTCTTTTTTTTTTTTTCTGTAAAATGAATTTGGAATCATTTAAGATTTGACATTTTCTTATGGACAAAGAGCAAGAAATTGGACCTGTAAAAAGAATGTTAAAATTATTTCAGGAAGAGCTCAGCCTTGATACATTAGTTTGAACAGAGACCGGAATAGCTACATGCTATTTAAGCCCAGTTGATGTACTCAATATATAGATCAAGGATTGAAGAGAAAGATGAAGCATCACTGATAGTCAAACAATTTAAATAATATCTAGAAAAATTAATGAATATGGATGAAATAAATCCAACATAACATTAGTATTAAATTTCTTACAAAATTCAATAAACTAAACATAATTGATCTTTCTGCTAATCTAACTACGTGGATCCATAAGGTGCTATAAAAAATTGAATCTATTTCTTGGATTCACAGCGGAAATGGGCAGACTTGAACGAAAGTTGGTATTTGAAGGTATTGGTGTAAACGAAACGGAAGATTTGACCAGGCTTCAAAGGCTTTCCTCCATTAACGATGCAATCATCATAATTGAGTCTCTTAAAGACATTTGGATTGACTAGCCTTGCAGATGCGAACCAACCAGAACGGAGATGAACATCTGATCAAGGCAAACAGCTAGCATTTGTACAGGTATTTACTATTAAAACTGTGTACTGTGGTATCCCTTTGCTTGGAAGTTGGGCTTGTGAAACATGTAGATCATGGTCATTGCATTTTGCTGTGGCAGATCAAATTAACTGTTACTATACTTCCCATCAAAAATCAATTACTATACGAACGAATAAAGAGAAGTCAAAATATACTTACAACCAGAATCATCGAAGTCTTTTATCATCAGTTTCAGCAAAAATAAATATGTACACGTTAGAGAATTGCTATAAACAACTGACTCAAACTAAATTTAACCATGTATTCTCACTCTCACTAAGTAATGAAAGAGAAAAGTTATAAAGTAACGACAGAAGAAGAAGGTTACATAACGATAGAGATCGTCAACTCGTGATACTCAAGGATAGTTGTGAGCATGCAAACGTAGTTTACGTATTGTTTCCATACACACATATATATATACCAAATACAATGACGCTATATTAAATAGGAAAACCTAAAAGAGCACTTACTAGTGAAATTTGCAGAGTAACCATGGAGGCAAAGAGGAAAAGGAGGGAAGCCAGTTGAAGTGTAGCCATCTTCTTCAATAAACTCTAATACGAAGTAAGGTAAGCAGGGGGAGGAACTATGTCATAGCACATAGTAGTACTAATTTATATACAAATTGAGGCCAGCAAATTACGTATTTCCGTTCTCATGACTGACAAATTCTAATAGTGCTCGAGTGTGTTACTCCCAAAATTGTAGTGACTCGTAAATATAAGGATTGCAATTAGTGGGAGTTAAATATTGTAACAGCATTTCCTCCCGTAATTGCGTATAAATGTGTGTAACAGATAATTCGTCTGGCCATCCTTGTGTTTTGGTCTTATTCCTTCTTTCTCCCATGGGATTCAGATTCGTTTCAGCGTCCCCCCGCTTGTCTCATGTAATGGTTAGAATATTTGATATCTATGAACTTTTTCATTCTCATCTTTGTTATCATTTCATTTTTCTCGTCTTCATTATGACTTCAATTTTTGTTGAATTGCACACTTTCAAACGGTGAATTTTTTCCAGAACTTATTCAATAAGGCGGCTTGGGAGGAGGGATTATTGATCTTTCTAATACTAATTAATTACGGTTTTTTTTTTTTTTGGTAGGCTGCAATTGCATGTATCGAACTCGTCTCCTATAGACATGAGGGATGACACTCATTACCACTTGGCCACAGACCAATTGGTACATTGATACTTCTTAAACAAAGGTGACAGTTGCTCACAAACTACTTGTAGTGCTTACCAAACTAGAGCAACCGTAATTAGTAGTGTGCACTCTTTGGTTAGTTGAAAGGGTGGCATTAAGCAATCTAGAGCGTTGAAAATTTTGCTACTTTAACGAGTAAATATTGAGTGCAATGGTTGTACTCAATATCACGTCATTTTTATCACAAATTGACCAAAATGAACCAAATCAGCAAGCTTAATTGCTGATGTAGAGAGCAACGTCAGTAATGACCTTGTTGTCTATATTAGATAGGTTGCTCTCCGCATCAGCAATATTGTTGATTTTGTGCATTTTGGTAGGTTGGTGATACCACATCATTTTATCACCGTTGCACTCAATATTTTTCCCTAATTTAATTAAACCACGAAGCCAAAGACGTAAAAGCACATTGAGAGCATAACATGGCACAAAAGAAGGAAAGTACCAAATTGGAAATGATTAAATCATTGCCATTACGGTGAAAGTGCCATAGTTACTTGTCTAGATTTCTTGAGAAAATTGAGGTCACCACAAAGCTAAAGAGAAGCTAGTGGCTATAGGTTGAAACTGACAAAAGTCCCAAAAAATATTGAAATATATACTAACCAAATATGAAAGACTTACCTTTACATGTTTCAAGGGTCTTGAAAATACTCTTCGCTTTCGATGATGACAATAGATCTTGGACAGCTATAGCATAAATAGGTTCTCATAGCGGTGGACAAATCAAGTTGACTTCTTACACCAATGTCACAGAATGGAGAAGGTTCGTCTTCCACTAAATCGATCTTAAACCCGGACCTCAATTGTGTACAAAGTGCGTGAACCAAACATTTCATTCCCAAGTTGACAAAATATATTAACGATTTCCGGACACACACTTCAAGGTATGAATCTATGATGCTCGTTTCCCTTGGGAGACTTGAGTTAAGGAGTAAATAATTTTGCCAATGAGGAAATCAGGTGATGATGCCAGCCTCTAAAGGAAAGAGATAATTATTAATATCAAAACCATGAGAACATTAAAGAAATCTTTGAATATGGAAAATAAATTATCTATGATTATGCATCCAAGTTACTATTCCCTGCCATCGTGAAGACACAGAGCATACAAAATATAGCCCAGAGAAATCTTTGATCAGGTCAAAAGCAACATGCTATTGATACTCATGATGCACCATTGAACAGTTATCATAGGGCAGAAGCAAATGTATGGTGGTTTGTACCTGCATTCTACCAAACTTCCAGACCAAACGTAATGGCTGATGCTCCTAAAGTTTCATATACTAGACAGAGTCTAAGAAACCTTTAAAGATAAAGGGCCAACCTCTCCAAATATACAGACCTAAAAGCTAAGGTCCATATGGCAGATTTATGGTTGTTTGTGCCAACATTGAACTGTCCTAAGGCATTAGCAGATGTATGGCGGTTCATACCGAGATTGTAGAGCCACAAAATATATTACTTCAAATAGTCCTCTTATTTTCACATAAAGCAAAACTTCATATATAGTACATACAGAGTCAACAAATCCGACCAACGCTAAGAAACCTTTAATACTGAAGGTTCAATCACCAAAATAAAGCACTTTATGATATGCAACTGCACCTGAAACACAACATCAACACCCAAGTGGTGGCTGAGAAAAAAAAAAGAACACTGACGCCAAAGCCGACAATAACCTGTTGCATCAACAAGCACTCTCAGAATTCGCTGATAATATTACTATCCATAAGCCTGCAAGTTTGAGATCTTTCACCTTCTCTAAGCTGATCCTATCTCCCAGCAACATCTTATAAATGATTGACAACTGACGAGTTGGATGCTGACCAACACCGATTGATCCAACTGGTGCAAACCTGCAGAGCTATCATAATTGAAATGAGTTATTGACTATATATATGTCAACATGAAATTTCTTCAAAATTAGTTACCCATGAATCATTCAAAAGTGAAACTAAATGCTGTATCAAAATTGTAACAACCATGGTCTGAACTTCTAGTCCAACAAGACAAGTGCTATTGGTCTTCATCCCTTTGATTTCATTTTCTTCTCAAACATAACAAAAACATCAACTAAGAAAATAAAAAGCTTTAATCTTGACATGCGCTTCAGTATACATAAAACAGTGTCAGGTGGTGGTTGCAAATTGCCCTTAAAACAAAATTATCCTAAGCTACATTACTTTTCAAAGTAGAAGCTAGAGTGAATTCATATTCTACAGTACTCAAATGAATAGGTGTATAATCGGTCACGGGTGACCAACCTGTGTTGTGCAAGACATGATCAAAAATTTTAAATCCTGTCATACCGTTCAGTCAAAACTAACTAATAGAAGATGCAATAGAATTTGACAGCACAACATAGTGATAAAGGAAGGTAAGAAAACAATGGAAAATGACTACAGCCTAGACATTACATTATAAATAGCCTTAGGTACTAGCCTATACTTCTTGTAAAATAGATCACGGAAATTTGAGAAGCCAAATGGCCAATTTCCCCATTTTACTTTGACTTTACAGGTGATTTTGCCTATGTACCAATATTTTGATAACATTGCCAGTGTACATTGGAAAGGGATTGCATAACTTCGTAATTTCCCCCAACTGGCAACCATTTCTAACGTGGCCTTTAAAGCATCCTGTTGGTGATTTATATTTTCTTTTTGATAGAAAAAGAAGCTTTCAATAAAAGATAGAGAAAGGAATGGATAAGATTCCCACCATTACCAAAGACCAAACTCAAAAATAAAAAACAAAACGTAGACAACACTAGCAAACCAAGAGCTGCCCACCGATCCTCGTCAAATCTATCAAAACCAGACCCTTGAACATTTCCAACGCCTTATCCCTAGCCCCTAAGAGAGGCTGGAAAAGTTACACGCTAACCAAAGCAGAATTCAGAAATGGCTTTTTGCTATCAAAGATCCTTGGAATTCTTTCATTCCAGATGCACCAAAGGATGGCCTAGATACCACATTTCCACAACAGCCTACTTTCTTGCCCTTTTCCAAAACCCCTCCAATTCTGAAACAAACAAGTCTCCCTTAGTATGTGGACTGAGCCAAACTCACCGAGCACTGCAAATATACCAACTCTATTTGAGCCATGAGACTACCTTCTCAGAAAAATATTTATAGTCAGGGATCAGCCTCAAACCCAGTCTCAACTGTGGATAAACGCAAATCTATCTGTGGAAACAACTCCGACTCAAAACCAATTAAAGTTTTCCCACTCCAAAGGATAGCTTCAATTAATTAAGTTTACTATATTGCTTGGAGAAAGATTTTCCTTTGGCTTTATGTTATGTTTTGGATGGAGTTTGAATGGTTCTGCCAGCAGGTGAGTCAGAGAGTTGAGGGCAGAATTTGTTTTACTAGGCAAAGATGGAATTCTTTGCAGCAAAATGGTTAGTAATTATCCGAACATTAAAGATAACAGCTTTAAAGTATTTGAAAGTTCCCCTCCCCCTCCTCCCTTTTCTTCTCCACATCCACCAAGCTTTAAGTGCTTCTGGTAATGTTGGCATTGGATGCGAGATACGATTTTTGCTTTAGAAAAAATAAATCTAAATTGTGCAAGCTTCCAGTTATATGGCGGTGGATCTGTGAAAATGTGAAGGTGAAGATGCCGATGGTACTGCTCAGTTTGGTATGAAATGGTGATTCTTAAGGCATTATCTGTTTTAGGGAAGAGAATTTTCTAACAAAGAAAATCTTAAACCAAGAAAGTCTAATTTGTTAGCTACTTTGTATTGAAAATTTATCAAATAAATCAAATACCTAATAAGGCACGCGACTACTTTTAGGGGCAGTTGGCTATTTTAATAGTTAGTGGAAATGGCAAAATGTTAGTGGATTGTAATTTGAAAGCCAGCACGGAGAGACAAAATGTGCATGTGAAGCTAAAGTACAATGCAAAATTGGTCATTTGGCTAAAACTGAGGCTATCACAAAGCTATGAAAAAGGGCGATAAGCGCTCATCCGGGGGAAAACTGTATTCATTTTTGCTACGGGGGAAAACGTCTCCTGGTAGTCTACTCCATAGGTTTGAGTATACCTTTTTGCTACCAATCGTGCTTTATATCTTTCTAATGTCCCACATCTGCCTTTAACTTGACTGTGAAGACGCACTTGCAGCCTACAGGTTTCTTCCCAGTAGGTAAATCCACCAATTCCCATGTGTTGTTTCGCTCTAATGCATCTATTTCTATTTTCATAGCGAGCTTCCATTCCTCCTTTGATAAGGCCTCTGATAATGTCTTGGGAATCTGGACAAGTTATAGGTTGGAAATAAAGGTTTTGTGGTTTTGTGAGAACTTCTGAAAAGATACAAAGTTAGAGAGAGGGTACAAAGGCCTTTTAGTGCACTCATGGGTTCCCTTTCTTAAGGCTATAGGTAGGTCACATTCAGGATCTTGATAATGAGATAAGGGGAAGCTAGCTTCTGGTTCAGTTTGGAGTTCATTTTCTAGTTCAATTTGGAGATCATTTTCAGATTGAGGTTGTAGTGGTATGGTAGAGATTGTTGGGTGTGGTGGTGTTTACAACTCAACTATTGGTGTTTCATTTCCAGAATCTGGATTACCTGACTGATCTTGCTGTGGAGGTTGGTTTGGTACTCTTCTTCTTGTATACACTTTCTCAAACAGGTGTTTGTCAAATATCTAAGCCGACCTTTCATCCTTCTCATTAGGAGGTGATGTGAGAAAAGTTTCTGCTGATTTTGAAACAGGGAATTGGGGTTCAAATGATGAGAATTCAAGAAGAAGATTATCAGATGACTCCACCTAAACATTAGACTTTGAGAAATAGGGTTCACTTTCAGCAAAGGTTACATCAGCAGAGATATAGAATTTCTTTGTAGGTGGGTGAAAACACTTATAACCTCTTTTGGTGGAAGAGTAGCCTATGAAAATGCACTTGAGAGCTCTAGGATCTAACTTCCCCCTTTGGTGTTCATGAATGTGCACAAAAGAAGTACAACCGAAGATTCTGGGATTTAAGGTGAAATTGGCTCTAATATCAGGATAGAATTGAGACAAGAGGTCTAGGGGACTTTTGGACCCGAGAACTTTGGAAGGAAGTCTATTGATGACATAAGTCGAAGTAAGTACAGCTTCACCCCAATATGATTTAGGGACATTATTCTGAAACAAAAGTGCCCGAGTAGCTACAAAGAGATGTCGATTTTTTCTTTCCGCCACCCCATTTTGCTGGGGGGTAAAGACACAAGAAGATTCATGTTCAATCCCTTCTTTTTGGAGATATGGACTGAGGAACTGGTTAAAATAATCCCTTGCATTATCAGACCTTAGATGCTTAATTTTTGTGCCAAATTAATTTTCACCATTTCATGATAAATTTGAAATGTTTGACGTACTTCAGTTTTGTTTTTTAGTAAATACACCCAAGACACCCTAGTTCAATCATCAATAAATGTCACAAACCATCTTGCCCCGGATATATTAGGGATAGTTGACGGCCCCCACACATCACTATGAATAAGGTAAAATGGAGAAGAAGCTCTTTTATTTATAAATGGGAAGGACACTCGAGTATGTGTGGCATACTCACAAACATCACAATGAAGGGACTGAATATTTAGTCCCTGACACAAAGCTGGGAACATTATTTTTAAAGTTGAAAAAGACACATGACCCAAACGTTTATGATGCAACCAAAGTCCATCCTTATTTGATGAAGAAAGAAAGGAAATAGGTGCATGGGGCTGAATCTGGGACGATTGCTTATGTGTATGCAAGTAGTAGAGTCCACCATCCTCTTTAGCAAGCCCAATCCTCCTCCCTGAGTTCTGGTCCTGAAATTCACAATGAGAGGTATAAAATATAACACTGCAGGATATGTCATTTGCAAGTTTTTATACTGAAACTAAGTTGGTGGATAGGCTAGGAACGTGTAGGACATTTTTAAGTGTGAAGGTAGGTGTAACCTAGACATCCCCAACCCCTGCTACAGTGTTGGTAGTACCATCTGCTACAGTTATTTTTTTGTTTCCTAGGCATACGGTATAGGTGATATAATATTTAGAGGTACAGGTCATATGGTGTGTGGCTCCAGAATCTAGGATCCAAGAGTTCCTGAGAGTCTTACCAGAAGCATTAAATCTAATGGAGTTTGAAAGCTTACTAGAAAGTGCCATAGAACAACTTCCCTCGATCTTTTCCTCAACATTAGCCTTACCTGTCATTGACCCCAAGAGGAGTTTCCTTAGTTTCTCAATCTCTGCTGAAGAGAATACCTCCTCCTGCACAGCCACGTGTGCTAGTGGTTTCTGCTATTTTCCTTTAGTTCCCCACTCTTTGCTAGGAGGTTTTCCATGCAACTTCCAGCAATTCTCCTTAACATGCCTTGATTTCTTACAAAAACTACACCAAAGGTCCTCCTTGTTTGCTGTTTGTTTTCCCCCTTCAAGACGACCCTTATTCATTGGTAGAGTGCTGCTCCTCCCTGTAAGCAACGCTGATCCATCGGATTGATTTCTATCCAGCATGACTCCACGCCGGCTTTCTTCAGCCCTAACAATAGAGATGGCCTCGTTGAGTGATGGGACTTCAGTTTTTCCTAGGATCTGCACTCTGACTTGATCAAACTCAGAGTTTAGACCAGCAAGGAAGTTATACACCCTGTCACGTTCTATAAAATTCTTGACTTCCATTGCACAATTACTACATTTCAAGTGTAGTGTTCGATAATAATCCAGTTTTTGCGAAAGTTTGCATATTCAGTGATAGATCTGCTTCCTTGTTTTGTTGCCGCGGTCCTTGTTTTAATTTCATAGACAAGGGCTGCATCATTCACCTTGGAATATGTCTGATATAACATATCCCAGGTGTCCTTTCTGTAGCAAAAACATACAAGTGTCACCGATTTCGGGATTCATGGAGCTCCATAACCACGAGATGATCATGGAGTCGATCTCCTCCCACGCCTCAAAACCATTGTCTCCAAGTTTTGGGCCATTTCTCAATAAATGGCCAAGCTTTCTTTTCCTTTCGGGGAGGTTTGGACTAACTAAGACCATTTGAGGTAATTTTGTCCATTCAGCTGTAAGCGGGCTGAATGATCTGTAATCGCCGTAGCGCTTGACTGGGTTTCCTCGTCAATCAGTTGGGTGGAGGATGATCCTGGGGTGGTGGAGGATGCAATAGTTTGAGCCATTTAGAGGCAGGATAGAGTTCAGCAATTAAGGCCGAGTAGGAAAAAGAATTGGCAATAAAGGCCTAGGAAATGAAGAGCTTCAAGATCGAATCTCTTCACTACGATACCATGAAGAAAAGTTAGCAATGTTGAAAGGAATGACTTAATTTCTCATTCACTGAATATGGGTATTTATACATAAGGTAAGGATCAATTAGGATCCCAGAATTAAGCTACAATCTTCCTAATTAAGGTATCTATAATCAGTTACACGTTTCCTAAATTAAGGAATACACAATTACTATTCTATAATCAAATCATCCACTAATTGTGCTATAATATAATCAAATCACCCACTAATTATGCAACTGAATCTCCAACAGTGCCCTACTACCTTCTAACACTTCATGTTACTTGGTGGGGAAAGTTCATTTTTCGCTAATGCTAAAACCCAGTAAAGGGTACTTCATGGTGTACAAGAGTGAAACAAACATCGCAAACCAGAATAGTTGGAACATATTAAAGATTTCCCAACAAGCCATTTGCTTTTTTTCATGGTCCCCAAACATGGCATGATAACAATCAATGTCGATATAAATTTTTCAAAATTTTGGGTGTATTTGGCTTTGCGATTTAGCGGCCTGGTTTTGAGGTTTTGGGATATTTTTTTTTTTTTAATGGTTGAAGAATAAGTAAAAGAGAGAGATAGAAGAAGCTGGAAATTAAAGAAAGTCTAAAACTACAAACCAAGCCACTAAATCGCCAAGGAAAACAGACTCCTTATAACCAAGAGGCTATATTAAAGGCCACATCATCAACTTTGTTATAAAAATGAACTGTTGGTAGAAAAATGTTGAAATTGCAAGACAAAATGTCGTTTAAAACCCCCAAATAGTGGCAAAATTTGCATGCAAATTCAAAGTACAATGGCGAAATCGGCCATTTCATAAAACTGAGGCTATCACAAAGCTAAAGCATTAATAGTCGAATCGGTTGGAATAGAAGAATCACCAAAATATCTTGAAGTGCTAACCAAATAGGAATGACTTACCTTCACCAGCGTTTAAACTTCTCTTTGCTTTCATTGATGACGGTAGGGCTTTGAGAGCTATTACACAAATAAGTGATGACATCAATTGACAAAGCTGGCTTTCTATTATAATGGTAGTGTCGTTTACGGGCCCCCACTATCTTCAAACGCTTCAGCTTATTGAGGGGGGAAGGTTCATCAAGTAATTCTAAAATCCAGGTGAGAACCTCAATGGTGTACAAGGTAACTGTGACAAACGCCGCACCCCGAAGTTGGTGGAACATATTGATGACTTCCTTGCAGATCCTATGCTTTCTATCCTGGTCTCCCCACATGCTAATATAATTCATATCATCAATGTCGATATATATTGTATCCAAGCAATCTATATCCATTGCAGATATCAGTAGCCCATCGCAACCAGTATACTTGAATGACGACAGTTTAGGTGCCGAAACCACAAACTTACAATTGCCATACTGGCCTCTCCAATATTTAATTGAAATGAAAAGATTCTCAAGTTGAGGCGAAATAATATTGAATTCTTCCAAGCCATTAGTACGACAATCAATCAAACTGAGATTCTTCAAATTCAACAAGTTAGAGAAGAGATCTATAGACTTACTACTACCATGGCCATCGCAGCAAATCTCAAACGAGATTTGTTCGAGTAGCAAGGTCGTTAAAGCCGGTAAATTCCAGAAAGATTCTGGTACATTGCTAGACCTGATATTTCTTGTCCTCAGATAGAGCTGCTCAAGTGAATGACAGCTGAAGACGGAGAGTGGGAGGGGTTTAACTCCTCCGCATTTGCAAGGTCCTTGCTTGGAAACATTACAGGAAATGTCGAGTCTCTCAACATTATGAGATGATGCATAAACAGCAATCTCACTAACAAGGGAACGTTGGATTTTACCAGAAGTACAAGTGAAGTTGAGTACAGATACATTTGATTGTTGGTTGCGGTTGGAGAGGAATTCAGAAACAAACTTTGTAAACTTTGACGTCGTTCGAGGGAAGCGACGATTGTCAAAGATGAGAATGGGAACAGATTTCCAGACATGCATCCATCTCTTGGACAATGGACTTGTCTGAATTGCATCCTTTGCGTCAGTCAGAGATAGGATTTGATGGATCAAATCCTCTGGTAGTCTACTGATATTATCTTCTCCACTTTCCTCTACTTCTTCTTCTTTTGGAATTCTGCGTTTCTGTTTCTTAATCAAGCGATCCATCTGCTCCGACAGACAACCTCAGATAGACGGACTATACCAAGTATCTACTCCGTATCTGTAGAGCGAATTTGCAGAGGGTTCTGAAAAGAGCAAGGCTAGGGTTTTTAGGACAATGCTACATCGAAAGTATCGATAAGAATCGAACAAAGATACGTTTACAAAATTTAGCAACAAAAATGAATACATCATCCATTAAAGTGTAGTACGGTTCAAGTCATAGAGTAGTACCGTGCAACACATTGATGCATGAAATCAATTACTCCATTATGTTGCTAAATTTTGTGCATCTGATATTTTCCTTTATTGATTCTGGGTCCAATCACTTGCAGATGAAACTTACATATCCAATCACTTGAATCATACATTAATTGAGTTTCAAACTTACTCCTACCCAAAATAATTGTCATTTTTTTAATTTGAACACAAATCAAAGAAGCTTTCTAAAAGACTGATCTATATTTATTTAAATTCAAATATTGCTTATAAGTTGTAAGAGTATTTTTTTATCTTTCTTCTCAACAACTCTCTTTAATAAGAGCATAAATAAGGACAATTTTAGGAAAGTATTGGCAAATATTTATTATAACGATAATTATTTTGGGACAAAAAACTTTGCTAAAACGACAATTATTTTGGGACGGAGATAGTAAATTTTTCTAATTAATTACAAAACTGAAAAATGAACTTACGCTTTACTTGCAAAAAAGAGGCTACCAACTTTTTTCCTTGCAATTTACCATTTTCGTTTTACTTTGGGTATCAACTAGAATTCTATCCAAAAATCTAACAGAAATAGTGATGCGGCATCAAGAAATAGCTAAAATTATTAAAATATATATATATATATATATATATTATGCCAAAAATTCAATTTCTCTCAATCTTGCAGCTTGCATGATTTCTTGTCTCCAGCATATGTACCTATTAATAGGAGGAATAACTAGCCGTCAGGGTAATGTACTTTACATATCGACTATATATCATATTCTATATTCAAGAAATAAGATATATAGCTTACTTTTATTTTTGTTTTCAATTGGATGCCGCTAGTGAAAACTCAATAGAATGATATGAAAATATAAATTCGTTAGTGTTTTGGACAGAATCTTATATTCTCTGGGAAAATGGCTAGCATCATAGCGCAGAATGACATTATTTGTTATCGAAGGTTTAGGGCCTCCTTTGATTCTCGGCATGCATTGGCATTACTCACTTCGTGCTGAGCATTTTTTTACGCCGGGTGTCAGGAGCGACGCTACGTTACTAGGTTGGCAACTTGGTGGTTGAGGTGCATGAAATTACCAGCTGGAAAGTTGACTTCTGCCGGTGTCCCTAACTCAATCTGTCCTGAGGTTGGCGTTAGTGTCATTTGTGAGAGTTGGGGCTGATCACAGTGGTTTCTTGTCTCGATGGATGTTAAGCCACTCCCTGAGGTCGTCGTCGTAAGCGGCGTTCAGGGATTCCATTCCATCTCTAGATATCACGGTAGATATATTATTTATCTAGAGTAAGGGTAATTGATCCCAATTTATTACTATGAAAAATGAAAAAACATTAATTATAGTTCACCAAGTGATATAAGATTTTACATACAAGTGCCACTATGGCACTAGAGATAATAATCTATTATTGGAATTATTTGTTTCATAATCACCCCAACAATGTATATTTTGATTCTCAATGCAGATATTTTTAGTTATGGGTTTTTATTTAGTGACATAGGACACTTGTTAACAAGACCTAATAATATACGAAACTTAAACCTAGTTTGACAGTTAAGTTCAAACGACCATACTCGAGGTTTAAATCGTTGGGCGAAATTCGAGTGGTCTCTTTTGATGAATTTTTAATCGCTTTAGTCCTATATACTTGTTTTCAACCGAAAAAATGCACTTTTGTGGTGAACTATCGTCTATGTCCTTATGAAACATGGAACAGGCAAGGGATGCATCGCAATTCTAAATCGATGCATTGAAATTTCAATTTGATGCATCGCAATTTCAAATTGATGCATCGCAATTTTTAAACAGGCATAAAGGCACTTTTGTGAGGAAATGTCGTCTATGCCCTTAAGAATTCGAACAGGCACGCAATGCATCGCACTTCCAAAATCGATGTCTGGCGATTCTAAGTCGATGCATCGCGATTCCAAATTAATGCATCGCGATTCCAAATCGATGCATCGCGATTCCAAATGTTGCATCGCGATTTCAAATCGATGAATCGTCATTCTAAATTAATGCATCACGATTAACTCCATGCATTGTCTGTAACATAAGATGCATGGCATGTAACAATGATGTCTGAGCTGTTGCGGGAGTACAATTAGTTCCATTTTTGTTTTCATTATTCTATACATACTCTCATCATCAAAGTTGTAATGATGTATCAAAAATAAATATATACATACGTATAAATTTTCATTTTGATATTGGTATGAATATGCTTCGAACGTGAAGTTGTCATTAATGCGAAAGAGGAGAGATAACAAAGGAATTTGTTGTGGCGATGGAGTTGCCATTGCTGAAGAAGACAACGCAGGTGAGAGTTTGTTTGCCTGAATGTCGTGAAAGAATAGAAAAAAGGATAAGGCACTAAACTAGACTTTTCCAGTTTGAATCAAGTATAGGGCACTAAACTGGTTGAATATCCAGCAAAGGGGAATAGGCCGCAATTTTTCCTAAATTTTTCGCCCATATGTTAACACAATAGTAAATCATAACTCCACTCCAATAAGTAATTATTTGGCCCGAGCCTCATTCAAGCAAAGTTAGACAAATCCTCGGGAAGTCTACTGATATTGTCTTCTCCACTTTCCTCTACTTCTTCTTCTTTTGGAATTCTGCGTTTCTGCTTCTTAATCAAGTGATCCTCTACTCCGATAGACAACCTCAGATCTATATACGGACTATACGAAGTATCTACTCCGCATCTATAGAGCGAATTTGCAGAGGGTTCGGAAAAGAGCAAGGCTAGGGTTTTTAGGACAATGCTACATCGAAAGTTTCGATAAGAATCGTACAAAGATACGTTTATAAAATTTACCAATAAAAATGAATACATCATCCATTAAAGTGTAGTACAGTTCAAGTCATAGAGTAGTACCGTGCAACTCATTGATGCATGAAATCAATTAATTATGTCGCTAAATGTTGTGCATACAATATTTTCCTATATTGATTCTGGGTCCAATCAGTTGCAGATGAAACTTACATATCCAATCACTTGAATCATACATTAATTGAGGGATTAATAAATAATTTAGTCCCTGAAGTTACCAATATTTCGGATTCAAATCTTCTATCCCATTTTCTATCACATTCTCTGTCCCATTAAATCATAGCCTTGCACGTGTCCTTGTAAAAATTGTAAAAAGAATGTCGGTTAAAATAACAAGGACACATGTAAAGTTAGGATTCAATGAGACATAAAGTGTAACAGGGGGTGAGATAAAAGATTTGAAGCCCAATATTTCCTACCTAAGTTACTGAACTTGAATATTTCCTAATTTGGTACTTAAACTGAGGTTTTGGGTGATCAATTAGTCCTTTAACTGACTGCAACCATTAGTTTCATATGTTTAAGATAAAAATGCCCTTGGTCAGTAAGTGATTGGGATCTCACGTGGACAACAAATGCTGAGATGGATTATTTTGGCAGAAAGGGAAAATATAAATTGGAATAGAAAAGAAATTAAAAGAAGGATTAATTTGCTAACAAAAAATCACAAATCGCAGAGAAGAGAAATAGTGCAATAGAGGGAGATTTAGGGTTTTCAAAAATTAGGGTTCCATTCTACGAAATTGATCAATGCGCATGTTTACCATCAAATTGAAGACAATAAGGTCCTTGAATGAACTACAACTGAGGTATGTCTGTTTTCGTTTATAAATTTCATGTAAATTAAGGTTTTGTGATGTTGTCAGTTCGTTGTTGAACATTGTTGTTCATTGAGCTAATTTTCACTTAAGAAATGTTTAAGAAATGGTTAAGGGTTATGTAATTTTGTCAGTATTGTTCAATGGGGCCGTGTGCGTACTTTGGCAAAATCTGGTTAAACAATTTAGGGTCCATGTGGTCCCAAAATCTCATCTGTACCTTTTCATGTTAAACAATTTAGGGTCCATGCGTTTCTTTATGGGATCATTTTATGCTTTTCATGATACTTTATTTCTATTTACTTATTATATTTTGTGTGTGTGTGTATTTCTTTATTATATTATTTGTGTATTCCTTAACATGTGGTCCCAAACTTTTATATTGTTTGTCTATTTTGTCTGTGTGTGTTTTTGTTTCTTAACATGCTTTTCATGTTATGTTTTCTTTCCATTTTATGCTTTACATGCCATTGCAGTGTGTCTCTATTTTGTCTATGTGTGTTAGGCTAATTATAAATAAATTTTGATGCAAAATGCCATATTTTACTATTTGTTTGCATCATGGTGGGAATTTTGATAATAGTGAGGGACTAAAGTATGTGGGGTGTCAAGTGGATCATATAAATAGCTGGGATACTTATAAAATATCATTTTGGGTATAAAGAAATCTATTAGTAATCTTCTTAAGTATAAAAATGTGAAGTCATTGTACTATTGGGTTCTTGGGAAATCCTTAGAAATGGGGATTAGGAAACTGTATTTCAATTCTGAGGTTGTTGAGATGATTGACTTGATTAATGACTTGGATGAGATTGATATCTATGTTGAACATGATGTAGATAAAGTTGTATTCCCTTCTAAAATTCTTAGTCTACCTTGTCATGATGGTATGACTTTTGATGCAAAGACTTTACTTGATGAAGATTGCATTTTAGTATAAATGATTAATGAACATTTGGGTGGTCTTGATGAGAATAAAAGTGCACAAAATCATACAAAACATAGTAATGATAACATAGTTGAAAATGTGGAAAATGATAACAGAGATGATGATTGGCTAGAGAAGGGATTTGCTGATGTGGAAAATGAGAAACATGAAAGTAGAGAAATGGAAGATGAAGGGCAGATGAAAGAAAAAATTGTTGATTCAGGTAGTGACTTTAGTGATGATGAGTTGAGTGCGAATAATGATGATGAAACATATGAGGCCGTTCAGTATGAGGAAGAATCAACAGAGTATGAATTGACTGAGAGTGATTTAGATACTAGTGATGATAAGTTGGTTCAGTTGAGAAGGGGAAGACTTGAATAGCATAATAGTATAAACCAAGGTGAAATACAGAGTGGTGGTGGTGAAGAAGTGCAAAAACACACCAATCAATGGAGATGGAAGAAGAGATTAGAAATAGATCTGAGAAAAATGGGTCTGGAAATCAAAATGTTATTGATCTCAATTCTAATGAAGAGAGGACAGTGGAGAGGGAATTGTTTGCTTCTGATTCAGAGCCAAATTTTGAGGTTGAATTTGAGGGGTCTAGTAGTGGGTCTGATGAACATGTGAGGCATAGGAAGAAAAAAAGGTTAAAGGTCAAACTTTTAACCCAAAGAGTGACATGTTTATGTGAATTTCCAGGTTGGGCTACAATTTATAAATGCTGCAGAGGTGAAAGAAGCATTGACTAGTTATGCAATTGATAAAGGATATGACCTGAAGTACATAAAGAATGAAAAGAACAGGGTTTGTGTGGTTTATGTGAACTCTACAGTCTGTCCATGGAGGACTTGAGCTAGCAAAGAACAGAATGAGCATACTTTCACTTAAGATTGTTTAATCCAGTGCATAAATGATCAAAGAAT